>CM039090.1:15861166-16528092 GCA_022113865.1 Chimonanthus praecox
CAATGTGAGAAGTGAGAACCTTCTATATTTGATGGTGTCTACTTTGTACCTGGAAGGTTCAAGCAAGTCGAGCATGTCGGGCAGCTTCTCGTAACACGTTTTGTCACTCACAAGCTTGGGAGGTACTTGCGGAGCAGTCGAACGCAAGAAGTCTTCAACAAAGATTAGCTTGACGACAGAAGATATCAAATATGGATCATTGTCGATGAAGCTCATCTTCTGCGTCACCGGTGATACTTATGGTGCATATGACAACTGCAACAACAATGGTTGATCAATGCTCGCCGATTGCATCGACTGGGGCGCCGTCAATACAACTGATTGACTCTCCAACATTGGCACTGGCAGTGGTGTTTGCAAATTTGCAACTGGAGAGGACACTATCTCTGGAGGAACTGACACAATTTTCGAGGCAGATGGCACAAATATCGAGTGCCTCTGGAAAAACTGGCACGCATCCCAAGGAAGTAGGAAGACATGGAAGTGTCACGTTTCCCGAGGCCAGCACCTGTACGCCCACTGATGCGGTGCATCTCCAGCGCTTTCCACTTTTGTATTTTGCTATTTTCATGTGTTTTATGTTTAGATAGGGTAGTTTGGTAATTAGTGTTTTATTTTATTTTTAGTAAGGACAAAGCTTATATAAGTTGTAGCCTCCATGAGGCAAAGACACGATTGATATAAATAAAGTCTTGAGTTTCGGTAAACCTGCTGCGATTGCGAATTTGGAGAGATTCCAACGGCGTGAGGCCATCTTCTTCCAGGTACGAGTAAATCTTCTTCTTCTCTTCTTCTTCCTATTTTCCCTTGCTACTGTCTTAACCTCTTTCCATACCCAGTCTCATCTTCCCCATTTAACCCCTCCCTGTTGTCGCCACTCCTCATAGCCCTCCAAAACCAGTTTCGCCCAACCCCAAAGACTCGTACCCCTTGGTTGCCGGCTTCTTTTTAGCCATCGCCTTGCTGCTTGCTATCCCTAGCCTTCCTCTCTTTGCCTTTACCCTTCCTGCACCCCTCCTTTGTAGCCAAAATCCAATAACACCTCATTTAACCTTGCCGTTTTCCTTTCCCAACCATTATACCTTCCGCCCCTCTCTGTAGCCCATCACCTTGTTTCCGTGAGCACCTTAATCCATCCCTTTGCTTTCGTGAGCCCTTCACCTTATTTAAGACCCTACTCCCACCATCGTTAATACTCCCATGTCCTTTTCTTTATTTACCAATCAGCAAACCCAATTTCACCTTTATTCAGATTTCTCGTGGGCCCCTTTAGTTTTGACCCTCCATTAAAAGATCCTTCCTTAGTATTTGCATAATTAATTGTTATAAATTTATATTGATTGATTGCATATATTAATTTAGATTTTAATTTCAGCCCATATTAGTCTTAGGGTTCATTATTTTCATACCCTTTTAATTTTTAGGAAACCAAATTAGGCATTTAGGGTTACCCTATTAGTTGTCCTGCATCACCCACCAGTGGGATTTCCTCTGTCTTTGGTGGTTCTGGCTCTTGCTCATCAGTGATGGAAAGGACTTTTAATTTTTAGGGAACCAAATTAGGCATTTAGGGTTACCCTATTAGTTGTCCTGCATCACCCACCAGTGGGATTTCCTCTGTCTTTGGTGGTTCTGGCTCTTGCTCATCAGTGATGGAAAGGAAACAAGCGTGTAACAACCTTTTCAATTGTGGCCATGATCAGATTGGAGGCTTATTCCTTTGAAGACGGTTGATTCGTATTGTCTCCCACCAAACATACGCTTCACTTAGGAATCAATAGGTCACGAATTGCACTTTCTTTGCCTCATCGATTTCCTAGTAGTCGAAGAAACGCTCGACTTCGGAGAGCCAGTCGAGGAAGTCTTCATTGTATAGTTGACCTTTGAAGGGTGGAAAGTCAACCTCAATATGGTACTCGAGTTACGGGATAAAACCCATGTTGTGTAAAAAAATCTTCAATCTCATCGTCTTCACACGAATCATCATAGTAGGAAGCCATGAGGTTTTTTTTTTAACTCTGAATACCCACTTGATGAAGAATATCTCACACATTCACAATGAAGAAGGGCACCCCTTCGTTCGGGAACGCGGGATTAATCAAGGCTCTGAATACCAATTGATGAAATGGGTAGGATTAGGTTGAAAGGATTAATAGGCTTAATGGGATTACTGGATGGATTTAATGAGAATAGTGGGATATCATGTGGGTAATAAGTATTATAAAAAAAAAGGTTAATGAATGGGTTTTGGGTAGGTACGGTCAACACTTGTCAAATACAATGGGTCATGTGGGAACATTGGGTTAATGAAAATAAAAGATGGTATGCAAGGCATTAAAAGATGGGGGATATCAACAAAGAAAAGGAAATGGGGGTTGGTGGAGTGTTCGTTCCCAGCAAGTCTGGAAACAGAGGAGCGGCTGAGATGAAGGGCGACAAGCAGCAATACGCCGCATGTATTGCAGCGTCAAGGCTGCAGAAGAGCCACGGCAACAGCAAAGGCGACCAAGCCTTGGTCGATGGCGCTTGCTGGTCCGGGGAAAACGTCGTCTTCAAAGAGAGGACTGGTGAGACTCTGGGGATGCTCCAATTGTCGTTGGCAGCAAGAACCCAAAGAGGAAGAGAAGAACTCCGTCGAACACCGTCGAAGGAGGAGAATACTCGAATCCACGAGCATAGAAGAAGATAAGTAACAGGAAAAATCCCAAACAAAAATCTTATTAATCCATTGTTGAATTTACAATACCCAAAGGGGGTTTTTATAGAATAACTCTAAAACTAACAATAGGAATAATACTAAAAATGAAATTACAAGGCGGAAGAAAGTGGAAAAAGAGGAAAGAACTAAAGAAGGAAAATTAGCTGGCTGCTTCTATCTTTCTTATCATCGGTGTTGGAACCGACGATTTCATCGGTGGACTGAAGAGAGAAAACAGAAAGGAAGAAACCTTCTTTCCTGGGTTTCCTGTGCCAAACATGTGCTACATCAAGTTTGGAAGGAGAGGAACCTGAGAATCTTTGAGAGCAAAAGATCAAAGGAAGATGACATATTCGAGACAGCAAAATGGAGATTGTGCACTTGGTTAGCAGCCAGTAAGGACTTTAGAGGTTGTAGGGCACTGGATTTCTATAGCTCTTGGGAATGAGGCATGTTGGATGGATCTAGAAAAAAGTTTAGAAACAAGGCTCGGTCTCCTCCTCAACTAGGAGTTGATGCAGACATTGAATCCAACGAGTCCAACAATGACTCGGTCAAGACCTAATGGGACGAGATCGATGAATTAACTCTCCAAATTTATGCTCGAATTGATGGAGGGAAAATGGAGACCCAGATATAACTTATTGGACCCAATTGGCCCCAAATATGGATCCATTTGCATCAGTTCAGATCAGGCCCGTTTAGGCATTTCTTGGGCCTCAAAGCCCAATTAACCCAACCCATTTGCCATAATAGCGGGTCCACTTCGATATCCACTTCAACAATAAATTCATCACCATGTGGACCCCACGCGAAGCGCCAATGAGGCAAAAGAGTCCACTCAATTGTGAGTGAATGACTCGGGTCAACTCAGGCAACAAAGAAGAAGGAAGGAGGGGGGTTGTGTTGAGATATATTTAGATGATTTTGATTTTGATATAATTAGTTACTAAAGTTGTATTTCCCATTTTAATCATTTCCTCTTTTATTTTATTTACCTTCTCTATTTGTATTTCACATTCTCTATAAATATAAATTATAGGGTCTTTGCTTGATTAAGAAAGACACACCAAAATCTCATTGTGTTACTCAACATGGTCTCGAGCTAGACGGTCGAGAGCTCTTGCTCTCTATTAGAATATAGATCCTTCATTTGTGGGATACTCATGCTACTCAAAAATACCCAAACCCCTCCCTCCCTTTTGCATTGATCCGTTCGTTGCAAAGATCAGACCTTTCTCCCACTAGATCTAATCGTTTTCCAGATCTACCGCTTTGGCCCTTCGTTCATCCTCTAACAGCAACCTTTTTCGATTCACTGTTTCAACAACGACAGTCGACAAGACTTCTCTCACTGCCTCCCGCCTCTATTCCCTTCAAGACCGTCGTCTGCTTTTCCGTCGAGGCTTTTGCCGGTGGAACCCTACCATACCCCTACTGTTTTTGGCAGCCTACCCATCCAAGGGCTTTGATCTGCCATCTGAAGACTTTAGTTGCATTTTTTGGGCCCCTTTCTGCCCAACAACAATTCTAGTCCAAAACCCAGCTTTATGGGTTTTTTCCTTCGATCTACGTGGATTTTGCACCTTTGCAATTGGGATCGACACCACCAGAGTCGCCCCTGGCCCACCTCCCTACGCCCCAGGTTGACCTTGGATTTCAGTAAATGGTGGGGGGCATGTTGCTGCTTTTCTTCCTAGGTCTCCTTCGGCCAAGACACTCTATGTATCTCGGGTTTTCTACGAGAACTGCAAGGATATTGAACTTTTGCTACGTGGTTGTTCACCACCAGGGTCACCCATGAGCCTAGTTTCCATCGCACCTGGTGGGGACCCCTTCCATCACTGGTGGACACCTCTTTTCAACCTTCTCCCAATCGTTGCCTGGGACGTCTGCCTTCCATTTTTTGTCCTCCTTTCTTTAGATCTGCAAGGAGCCAGCATTTCCGCCTTTGGGATTTGAACACCATTGTCGCCCATCCTTTTATCTTGCGTTTGTGTGGATTTTGATTCAGTATGTGCTTCGTGGTACCCATTACTGCAATTTTTTTCTCCCAGATCCTTGTCTGAATAAATAAAATCATCTCTCCTTTTTTTTGTTAGCCAAAAGACCCCCCATTTGCCTCCTAGATCTGAGTCTCCAACCCTTTGACCTCTCATCTCAAAGGCCTTTTTCCCTGCATTTTGTGGGCGGTTCATAGAGCCATCTATCTTTGTTCCCTTAGATATGGAGTGTTTCTTCATATTTGAAGTTTTGAACCAATAATCCCACAACTCTACAGTCTTGTTTAGTCCTACATCACATCTGCATGGCGCGATTTGAGTTTGAATGACAACCCTCTGAGACCTATTCTTTGGTCTTGATAAATGGAGGTTTGCGTTTTTCATCCGTTTTACTGTTATTGCCCATGTTATTGTTCCTCAACGGACTTCGGCATCTTTTTCTTTTCTTTTTTGGGAAGCTTAATATATTAGAAGAAAAAGAGACACCAAATGTGCAAATACAGAAAGCAAAAATAAGCAAAAATAGCAAAAATAGACTAGCCACAGCCCAAGTACAACCTCAAAAGGCCTTAACGAAAGAAGCACCTAGGCTAAATCAATACATTCTTTCCAAGCACGGAAGATGCCATTCGTGGATATATTCCTGAATTCCTCAAGAGAAGAGGCCCAAAAAGCACACTTTCTGACATCAAATCCAACCACCGGAACATTTTCTGCAGCACCCTGCCCTTTTTTTTTTTTAAAATTATACCTCTGTACGGTGGTGTTGCAACCTTATTGTTTCAATAACTGAGTTTCCACCATTCCTTCTCCAGTACATGTTGCTGCAGGATGTCAATTGGTTCTAATTTTGGCTATTATGCTTCAAACGGGCTCGATTTTTGGAGATTCTTGTTGATTTGCATTTGCTCCATCAGATGGCTTCACCATTGAATCGTCAAGTTGAATATGTTCAAACTCAAGTGGGACTCACTTGAGTTTGTGGGGAGGCGTTGAGATATATTTAGATGATTTAGATTTTGATATAATTAGTTATTAAAGTTGTATTTCCCGTTTTAGTCATTTTCTCTTTTATTTTATTTACCTTCTCTATTTGTATTTCACATTCTCTATAAATATAAATGATAGGATCTTTCCTTAATTAAAGAAGACACACCAAAATCTCATTGTGTTATTCAACAGGTTGTGCAAGGACGTTGGTGGGTCCGAACGAAAAACAAGGATCCCAGGCATTGGGATTGGGCGAGAGATCATTGACAACAGGTTGTGCAATGACATTGGTGGGTCCGAACGAAGAGCAGGGATCCCAGGCGTTGAGATTGGGCGAGAGATGATCGAAGGCAGAAAGAGAAAGGAGAGGAAGACAATGCAAACTCGAGAGAGGAAAACAAAGTCCAAGAAGAGACAGACTCGGTGAGTAGAGGAAGAGTTCGAGAGTCCTTGGAGATCAAGAGAGAGAAAACTCAGTGAAGAACAAAACAGAGGAAAGAAGGAAGAGAACGAAACCGATTTCGAAGGATGAGAGAGGGAAAAAGGGGAATGGCAGAGAAAACCCAAGCGCCATTACCTCGCCTACATACAGAAAACAGTGCGGCGAGAAGCGAGGAAGAAGAGCTTGCAAAAATCAAGCGGGGAAGACGACCTAACATGCTTATTGGCCAAGTCGTGCACGGCAATGACTCAGGTGACAAGTCATGCTGATTTATCCAATTTTATTTTAATTCTTTTTTTAAATAATTTTAGAGACCTATAAATACACCTTCAAGGCTAGGCTTTGAGGGGACAGAAAAAATTTTGATTGATGTTTACGTAAGCTTTTGAAGGCTTGTTTGAGTCCCCTAAATTGGTGAGTCTATTTTTCTTCTGGGTTTGATTTTAATTTGCGTTGATTTTAAAGTTTAATTAAGTGTTTGTCTTCCTATTAGTGTTGGTGGTCTTGGTGTGCGGCCTATCAAGGAGGTTAACAGTGCTCTTCTTTCCAAATGGCTGTGGCGGTTAGGCACCGAGGGTGATTCTCATTGGAAAAGGATACTCATCCAGAAATACAGAGTGGGAAATCAGGGTTGGGAGGTCAATCTTTTTCTTCACAGGGCATCTGCCATGTGGAGAGCTATTGCAGCATGTATTAACAAATTTAAAGACGGGATCAGATTTAAGGTAGGGAGTGGTAACAAAGTTAAGTTTTGGACCGAACTCTGGTATGACAATTCTAATTTGGCATCTCGATTTCCTTCCTTTTTCAAGCTTTCTCAGCTTCCAACTGGGGTCATTTCAGATATCTATTCTATTTGCAGTGATCATGTATTTTGGAATCTCTCCATAAGGCGTAACCTTTATGACTCCGAGATTGTTGCCTTTTTAGCTATTCTCATATCATCTCTGCCTACCGGATTAGAACCTCCAGCGATGGCCAGACCCAATTGGGTGCTTCTCTGATTTGTCAAGTGGAAAAATCGGATGACGACTCATGCTATCGTTAACCGCGTCATATGGACTTCCAAAGCTCCTCCCCATGCAATTTGCTTCCTGTGGACTGCGGGTCTAGGGAACATTTTGACTTAAGATAACTTGCGCAATAGAGGAAGAATCATTGTCAGTGCTTGTCTGATGCGGGCATCCAGAGATGTAATCAAAATTTTAATTTTGACCCAGGCGGGTGCATTAACAAATTGGCAAGTTCGGGTTCCGAGTCGACAGATGAAAAATTTATTTTCGATCCGGGCCCAACACAACAAGCCCAATTGCAATGAAATGGGCCCAAGATAAAGATGAAGACCCAACGTTTGTAGATTTGAGAATCCCAGATATATTGGGATTGGGTGACGAGTATTAGCATGCAACACGTTGGCTGATGCTAGCTTTAGTAATTAGGATTTAGTTTATTTAGGATTACTTATCTTGTTATTTTAGTTATTAGAAACTATGAAGTTTTAGATTAGGAAGTTGTCCCTTTTATCTTTATTTCTAAGTCGTGTATTATTGGCATTAGAAGTGGAGAGGGTTGGCCCCCACAGATAGGCTTTTGGATTTTTCTATATAAGAACATTGAAAACCAACGAGTGAAGGGAGTTTTTCAGATTAATAAAAGTTTATTTATTTCTTAGCAAAACGATGAGAGTTTTGTGTGAGTTGTCATGCGGCCACACCTAGCAGATTTCTGCTGGAGTTTCAAGCCCAAGACGAAGCAATTGACTGTAGAATCGTTTGGAGAATACTGCTGCAACACGTTGTAGCTTAAGTCCAAGTGTTTTGGTGTTCATCTTTTACACCTGAGAAGAATCAAGTTGCTGCCCCTATTACCAGCCAATTGTGGCTGATTAAACAGCCTTGGTGCTCATCTTCCAGAAGGCAATTTGAAGACTACCAGCATCCTTCTCCAAGCGCCAACGTGTGTTGCTGACTTGCAGTGTTTTCTGGCCTAAGTTTAGGCGGTGACAGTCCAGAATTGGGCTACTAGTTATCTTAGCAATAAAATTTATTCTTATTTTCTTAAACACGAGTGGTTTTATGTGTTTGTTTGCTGCAACTAGTCCTGTGAACTTGTTCCAGACGCTAGTCAGGAAGGTGGTTGTGTTATTTCCAGATCAGACCCGATGGCATAAGAACCCGATTAATTATCCAGCTTCCGCGTAGTAGTTGGGCTTCGACAATTTATTTGTCTTAGCCTATATCATTGTCCCTTCTGCTACCAAGCCTCGGAAGAAAGGGCAGTATGGATTTCTGTGCTGCAAAAGTTTGGTGTTGATTGGGTGATGCCTTCTACTGTTGCCGAGTTATCCTATGCTTAGGACATCGTTTTGGTCTCTCCAAAATGTTCCTCTTTGTGGTGCTTGACTCTTTTCACCACAATTTGGAGTCTTTGGTGGGAATGCAACAATAGCATTTTTAAGGATTGTGTCGAATAGTCTAAAGTTGTTTCTACCAAAGTCTTTGCTAAGTATGCATCATGGGCCTCTACTCTAATGGAATTCAGAACACTAATGATATCTTGTGTGCCTGGAAAGAATATATTGACTTAGCTTAGGTGTTTTTTGTATTTCTCCTGGGCCTTATGTGGCTTCGAGGATTTTTTGGATAGCGGGCAGCTTTGTTTCCTTGTTTTTGCTCTTTTGTTCTCTGTATTAGCACCTCTGGTGCTATCTTTTTTTCTTAATATATTGACCATTCAAAAAGAAAAAAATATTAATTAAGTGTTGAGTTTTATTTGCATGGTGACTTTGGATTTCACGTCTTGCTTGCATTTTCGATTACTTAATTAAATTTTAATTCCGCATCCGAATTGAATTCGTTAGAAAGTTCTTTGATTTTTCGTCCGAAGTCGAGCCAGATTAGATTTCACTCGTATTCAATTTCTTAAGAATTTAAGTTTTCGTGTTCGAATTCCCAATTCCGCGTTCGAATTAAACTCATTGAACCACTAATTTCTTCAGTGAGAAATGTCCCGTCAAAATTAGAACCATCTCGTTTCTTTCTGAGTGAGATTGAGAGTAAACCCCAGGTTTCGTATTTTCAAAATCCTTGAACCGAATCCAAGGATTTTGGGTTATATTAATTTCATCTTGCCGGCCTCTATTATTTCATTGTGGACGAAGGTTGGGTACCCTATCCCTACCCTAGTCTTCATCAAGAATGTTTTAAGTTTAATGGCGATGGACATTCTAAGGGTAACCCAAGGAGTTCTTCAGGGATTCTTATAGATATTTGCCTCTAGTTTATTCAGAGCCAGTACTTTTGAGAGATTCCAATGAAGCCAAGTTGTTAGCCATTAGGAGAGCCCTGATTCTGTGGGTGGGAAATGGACAAGGTAATCTCGTTATTGAGGGGGTTTTCAACGAATGCAATCCAGTGGGCAAGGGGATCGAAACGACCCCCTTAGAAACTAGTAACAGTGGCTAGGGAAATCAGTGCTATGTGTGCTGGGAGAGAGATCTCCTCTCCCATCGGGAGATCGGCAAACGGATTTGCAGACTTTCTGGCCAAGTGGGGGGTAGACAGAGATCAGGACGAGACACTTTCATCGGATGTTAAGAATTGAGACTCTTATATGGGGATTTTACTTTGTATCTATGGAGCAGGGCTCTTGTTGTATTTTGATTTGTTTGTTTTTATTTCTCAAGGTCTTCTTCTGTTTTTCATTATGTTGTATCTTCTTTTTTTGGGTTTAAGTCTATTAGACCCACCTCTTGTACTTTCTTTTCTGCATCAATATATATCATCTCTGTTTTTTTTTTTTTTTTTTTTTTTTTTGAAAATTAGTATATCATCTCTGTTATCACTCCAAAAAAAAAAAAAAGATGTACATGAAATTAATGAAGCTTATTATTGTTTTCTTGATACAAAATGGAAGAATGGACAATTACCATTTTATATATAAGAACTAAAACCAGTTGCTGATTTTAACATTAAAAGAACAAGATCTAAACCCAGCCTGTCATAATCTGCATGATATTATATGCATAAAAATAATAGGATATCCTCCTTTCATCATCATCATAATATGATCCATATATCCCAAAAATTGATACAGGACATCCTCCTGTACAATAGCAAAAAAAAAAAAAAACCTATAACTTCAAACCATGACACTTCAAAGGATTCCCCACTGTCAAAAATGAATTAACAAAAATATTTTTCCATTCTATGCAGAAAGCCGAGAGAGAGACTCAGGTTCACCACACATTTCTCATTCACAAACTACAACCACGTGTATAAAGTGTGAACACAAAAAACTGCACATGTATGCAAGGATGTAAGCAGGAAGATAGGTATAGGTAACAATCAGAGTCCCATCAAATATTGTATGATTGATTCAATGGACAAATATTGGAATAATACACTAAAGCAACAGATAGAGGACTATGAATGAAGCAGATTATGATAAAAATAAACTTGCCTGCTACAAGCTTCAATATTCCAAGCACACCATAGACTGATCGTATTTTTGGAGCCTGAATGGAGCTTAACTGTGGAAGTTCTCCTATGAATAAAGGGTAGGTCATTTTTATTTGGATAACAATATAAAATACAAATCTAAACAATTTAAATTTGAATTAAACATGATATAAGCAAAGGTAACTGACCAACAAGATTCAAAGACCCATCCACCCGACTGATTGATAAACATGAATCAGAAGTTCCATCTGTTGGCTCAACCACATACTGATCTGGCAATTCCCATAGTCTCATCCGTGTACAAAGCTTCTTCCCAGAATCAGCATTCTCCATTTTAACGTGATTTCTATTAGCTGAAAAGGGCAATAATAGCTCTAAATAATATATGTGAAGAGAAAAGTTTACTTGCTAAACTCATAAACTATTCCTTAAAGAAAAAGTAAATACACCTCAAAACTGCTAAAACGACAATCAATAATAGTTATGAAAAGAAAAATTGAAATAATAACAAATAAAAGAAATTGACATATGCAGAGTACATGTAAGAACAAATTTTCCTTCCTTTAAATTAGTAAAGAAATGACCATGAACTTCAACCAAATACTTCAAGAGTTGATTCAAGTTTCCACTTGATTCCCCAATGCTGCTAACATGCAAACTCGCATCACAATCTGGTATTGTCTTTTTTCTTTTTTCTCTCTCTCTTTTTCTGTGAGAGAGAGAGAGAGAGAGAGAGGGGTTATTAATAGAGAGAGAGAGAAGAAACATTTTGGTATTTTCCTCGACAAAACAGCTGCCTTGTTCAACACTTGGTTGGCTAATTCTAGGCTTGCAATCCATTATTTAATGGGTATCACGAGAATCATTTTATTTTATTTGCAGGTTACATTTGCAGCCAATTCATTGCATAGATCAGCTACATTTGCAAACTAAATCTGCTTGAGTTCATAAATCTGACAAAAGTATAACATAGGCAGAATGAGTCATAAATAAATGGATTGCATAAATGCTTTTGGTTAACCTGACAATGGGTTGATTTGGGTCAGTGGGAGCTCTTCTGCAATTAGAATATTTAGGAGTTTAGGTAGTCTTTCAAAAAAGTATCTTCTGTATCAAATGAGCAATGCTATCCCCACTGAAATCAGGGAAAAATGTTATATTTATTTGTCTAAAACTAAGCATCAATTATATTTGATGAGCCCAATTCAAAACAGGGGTTGTCCAGAATGTGATTTTAGCCACAAAGAGTCATAAATGGCATGTAACTAGCATGTAAATGCCATTCAGAGAGTCAATCGATCCCTCACGAGGTGTCTAGAACCATGAATTAGCAAATCTGAAAAGCTCCACATAACTTTCTTCCAAAAGCTCCATAATCTCATTGAAAGGAATTTACAAAAAGATCCAATACAAACAAAGCCAGAGAAATCCTCTAAAAAAGTAAAGACGATAGTTCTGGATGTGAAAATTCTTGATCCGAAAGAAATGAAATAATCCCACGCATCTTGTTAAGATTTACATCAAATTCTCCACATAATTCTATAGCAAAAAAATGGAATCACAAAGATACAAAACGAATCTCAAATGACAAAAGTGCCAAAAAGAGAAACTCCTGTCAAAAATAAATAAAATCAAAAGGATGTATAATTAATAAAAGAAACTTCAAAACAGTGGATCTTATTGTGACTCGGGAGAAATTGAATTTTGAAAGGTAAAGTTTTAGCCTCCTGAAATCTATTACTCCATTTGGGCCTGTTCGCTACAAATTTCAGGAGAATTTATAATTCTTAAAATTCTAAATAAGCAAGCACATTCAGCTAATTCTGGAACACAAGAGTTACTGCAGCATCCATCTTATGTTTGGTGGACTTGGACTTACCAGCCGGGACATGAGAATTTCAAAATCAAGCTAGTTTGAAGTCCGGAGTGGCAAAAATCACACATTGAGACGGAAATTTATAAATCCCATATTCTCATGAAATCATAATTTTGTTAGATTTCATAATTTAAGGAGTGAAGCTATGAAATGCTACAATCTCTCAATTGCACCCAAGAATTCCAGCTTACCAAACAAGCCCACTGAAGAAAACCCCCTTAGAAGTATTCAAACAATCCGAGTACGGAGAAAGAGAGAGATGCATACCTGTAGTGGGAAGAGGAGGAGGAGGAGACGGAGGAGGACTGTTATGTTGGTAATGGGAGAGGGCGAGAAGGCGAGGAAATCGATACAGGAGTTGAGTGGAACAGAGAGAAAGAGAGAGAGAGGAAGAAGAAGAAGGGTGGAAAATGGAGGATTTGAAACGCCGATTTGGGCGGAGAAAGCATCCGGCGCAGGACAGCCCTAGCGACAGCATATATGTGTATTTCTGCGTTGTAAAGTTTATATAAATTATTTTATGCTCAGATTTAAGACTGCAACTTCACAACGCGGAAAGACAAGAGCCTTCTTTCTCTCTCTTTTCTTTTCTCAGATATCCGGCATTCAACGGTCGTCAATTCAACGCCATTCTTTTACCATGCTGTTCCACTCTACATCATTATCACTTGTAAAACTCTCAATTAACATGAGTAAATTTATGGATTAGAGGATAATTCCATGATATTTGAACATTAATATTAATTGAATTCAAGACTTCGTTACATGATATGAGTGTTATGACCGTCAACTCAACAACATTTGAGTGTGTGAACCGACAAACAAATACTAAAACATTAATTAAGTAATGGAAATCTTTTACTTTAGTTATGTTAATAGATGGTGTTATTTTTGAAGCTGTCATATATCAGAGCCATCCGGGCTTGTCATATTAAAAAAATAGTTTTAAAATTTGTTAATGTTAAAATTTGAGATTAAAAGTGATTGATAATCATTTAATTGAAATATAATAAAATTAATATTTAATGTAACGCTCCGACCTAGAAGTGGGCCCGGAACACTACTGAATTTTTTTTTTTTAAATAATTTCAAAGGTTCCTAACTGGGCTGAATCAAAGGTTAGGCCCAGCCACATATGTTCTCAACATGTGAATTTAAACATAGATCACAAGTCTACCCACACACACACATAACAAACAATCGCATATTCCCTTAAACGAAATATTTCATAAATAAATCAGAGTACTGCAGATCACATAGTCGTTTATACAAGTCCAAACAAACTTAAGCACCACATACGGTGTTTTACACAAAATATGGTTTCAAGAACCATCACTGAACAACAAATCTCCATCAAAGAGAATCCAAAGTCACGCCAAAGATTATCCATCCTAAGCTTGATATGGAGGTTCCTCCTCTTCAGGTACATCTCCTGAAATATGAGTTATGTAAGCTAACTAGCCCAGTGAAAAGAATATAACAATGCAGTTTATTGAATATCAAGTTAGCCAAAATCAATTTTATCACCATAACAGTTTTAATTTGTCAAAACTGATTATCAGTCTACAACTGCTAACATCCACCGTAACACCTAAATACTACGCTGAGACCAATAGTATTAAGTCCCGACACGGTCAAAATACTTCTTACAAGTACATCTCCAGCACATCCAAAACCGGTACTGACACACCTGAAGTCAGCAACTGTCGACCCACCTGGTCCAGTAGATGTAAACTGAACACACAGCTCGGCAATGGTTCAATAGTAAACGGTACGTGGAAGCAACATTAACATCATCATAGTTCTTAAGTATATCACATATGATCAACATCATAAATATTTATAAGCAATTTTCACAATAGTGCATCATATCTAGGCATATGAGTGGGTTCATCGACACTGAATCTTGAAACCACTCATTGCTCAAGATTCAATCTTTTTAACCTCATTTACCCCTACTGCAATGTTAAGTCTCTTCACCGAAAATATGTGGTATCGAAGTCTCTCTCAACATGCAAACAGATATATAATCAATAATCAGTAAAAATACATAGCATACAAAGCAATACATACTTGTAGTATTTCAAATCTATTCTGTTTTTCAAAAACTCTCTAGGGGAAATGGAACTTAGTCTCCTATTTGATTTCTAACCATTTTTAATTTACAATAATCAACAATGTATACTAAATAGGTGCTCGGCCACTTCTCATATTATATTTTGGGCATGACCAAATTGATGTATTGAGTTAGACTTAGATGTATAAGGTGCTCAGATCACTACTTTTATAGCGAGTTAGGCCTAGAGGTCACTCATTGCCTGAACCCTTCTCTTCTAGCTAGCGGCGAAGTAAATCGCACACCTACAGATATTGTAATGACCTGACCCTTCTTTTATTTTTATTGTTTAAAATAAAATAAAAAAATATATAAAAACCTAGAATTTAATTAATTTAGGTTCCCCAATGCACACATTTTTTTCCTTAATTATAAATTTATGAATTTACCTGCTTCGAGTTAAGATTAAATTAATAAAAATTTAAATTATCAAATTAGATTTTAATTTGCAAAGTTAAGAATTCAATTAGAATTTAATTCCACTTATATTGGAAATTAAATAAATAACTTATCCGTGTGGACCTCTTGGAGACCCACACCTTAAATGTTTTCCACTCTTTCCCCTTATTACTTCACACGGTACCTTACTTTCCCCTTTTATTTTCTTCCCTTTCCTTTTCCCTTTATTTTCCTTCTTCTCCTCTGCTTCTCCAAAAAAAGGTAACCCCTATCTTACCTTACGATGGAAATTTCTCCAAAATTCGATTCCCTTTCTTCTCTACTTCTCCAAAACGGAAACCCCACTTTCCACCAAATCTCTCTTCCGGCGAACTCCAACCTTCTCCATTGAAACATTCATACCAGGTATGCATCTTCTTCTTGATTCCCTTTTTCTTTTACTTTTCCTTTCCCTCCTTCCTAAAGATGACAAAAAAAAAATTCAGCTGTAGCTTTTCCCCTCTTTCATGGTACACTTCCCAAACACTTCTTGACTGAGAATACATTATGAATTAATGTTTACCAAACCTTCCTAGTTATCAATCCCTGACTTTACTTACATCCTTCTTTTTGTGATTTAAATTATTGTGTTTTAAAAAAATTCATTATCTAAGTTATTGATTTCACTAGTTTTGGAAATAAATAAATAATCCAAATAAAACTCTTATTCTGGCCCCATCTTTTCAGTCGAACCCCTTTGGTGGGTTTTCTTTATATATTTTAATCCACCTTACAAGAAATTATTATTCTTTCTACAAGATCATCATATTTTATTTTATTACCAATTACCCTATTCGATTAAGTTATTTAATGCATTGAAATTTTACTAAAACTTTTTAGATGATCCATTTATTTATTTTTGAACAAGGTCCCTTTTCTTATTTTATTTTATTTTATTTCATCGATTTAAGAGGATTCAACGTATAAGTGTTTAATCACCACCATGCCCACTGCCTAATTCAAGTGGATCTCCACCCAATCTTTCACCATCTCTGGCCAGGTAGCATCCATATCCATGCCAGTTCAGCTTTCTCTTCAATGGATAAGCACTAACCAAACTTCAGTATTCCATTTATTTTTGGTATCATAATCGTTGTTTTCATTTTTTCTTTAGTAATGACCCATTGAGAGATCACCGATCTTCACTACCTTTTCTTTTTAACTTAGGTTATAACCAGACCTATGCTTGATTGATCATGTAATCTTTTATATTTTTTCCCATAATTAGATGAGTGATAGTTTTGTTATCTTTTGGGCTTATTTAAACTTAGATTTATTTATAGAAAAAAATAAATAAAATAAAAATTCATTATTGATAGTTAGATTTTCTTCATCGTTATTAATAGACCATATATGCCTTTCCCAATTTAATCCCTGTTTCCATTTCATCAGATTTTTGAAGTAATATTTCCATATTTTTCTTGAGGTAAACAAAATTATTTCTTTTCCAAAACCAAGTCTTGGGATGCTAAGTGTTTCTTAGATTAAATTTATTACGATTTATTATTATTTTCTATAAAGATTCCTTTACTTTCCAATTATAGTTAAGGCCAGTCATGAGCAAGGTTTTTCTAACCATCCCTTCCTTGGTTTTCTTAAATCGATTATTTAATTATTTTTTTCCTTGTTTTCATTCTTCTTTGGTTATGTATTTGTTTCTAATCAAACAATTTATAGGTGATCCTTTCTATTAAACCAAACTACAGAATAGTTTGGATTTGTTACTATGGCCTATCTATTCAATTATTTTATTTTATTTTGAGCAAAATTATTAGTAACCTAAAAGAACAATTACTATTCTTTAGGCAAGACGTTTATTGTCTCATTTGTATTGAGTTGGATGTAGGCATGGTTCGACCATGTGGTTTATGGACTCAACTTTCACAAGTCTCCTTGAATCTTAGGATAACCCGTATATCACAGTAGGGACAACACCAATAATTTATATTTAATAATTTATATACAATGGTTTAGTTCAAATTGGAAATGACATTGATAATATTCGGGACCCCTTTAAATAAATGTGCAGCACTTCCCGGGCATTCTATTGATTGGTTTCAAGTAGGAATGCGCTTTGATTCATCACCTACACTTCGCGAGCTTTTTAGATGAGGGAAAATAATACTTTGTACCTTTATCGAACATGAAAATTCTCGATGTTATTTGTATGATTGAGCAATAGAAAAGAATATTGTATGGCATGTATTTGGAAAATAATATTGGATCTAGCAAATAGACTGAATTATATTTTAGATAGTGGTTGTAGTCCGGTACTCTCTCATAGTAATGTAAGGGATTTGGCTAAGTATTTTAATGGCGTGAGGGGACTCAGTTTACCCGGATAAATGGAAATCAACTACTAGCATTATTGAAAGATCCAATAATTATGCTCGAATTAGTTGAATGTTATGTTAATTACTATGATGTGATAAGTGATGTTCTTGAGGTTGATTTATAATATTGTTACCATAATGATAATGCTTTAATATAATTTATTCCTTTATACATGTGATATTATTAGAGTTAGTTTTGATGCTTAAAATATGTATATGATGTTTATGTTAAATTGAGATTATAATCATGCTTGGAGTATGATAGCAATGATTTTGTTCATGACATCTTATTATAATTCATAACATGTGGCATGATGATATAGATAATGCATAATAGATATGGCATTGAGCATATGTCATCTTCATATTCATGGGATGGGTATGGAGATGTTGGCCATGATCTTTCATGATGATCACGACGGTGGTAGTTTTAGGCATCGCTTTTAGTGAGAAGTATCACGCATGTGTTAGGTTTGATTCTTAGGCCATGAGAGATCACGAAGACTGATATTTGGTGGTAATTGTGTTTTATAGGCCTCATTTAATATGTGAAGTACCACACAGTGGTAAGTTATGGGCCTCGCCTCGGCGGAATAGCCACTAAATACAGTGGGTATGTTGTGGAAGAATGAGACACTGAGCATTGCATTGAGCATTGTACATTGCATGGCATATTGTATGAATATTAAAAGTAAATTGTTTAATCATATTTTAAGATCATATTTATAGAGAATGATAGAGATATTATGTTGGCTATGAATTATTGTATTCGTTCACTAGACTTAGAGCTCACACCTCTTACATTGCAAGTAATCCTCTGGACTTAGGATTCGAGGAGACTACTGATGTTTAGAAACTATCAAGGATGAATATTTAATTTCTTACTATAGTCGTAGATTCGTGTGATTGGATTTACTTTATTTGATATTACATATTTTGAAAGATTTAATTAATTAACTTGAAATAATTGAGAACTTTGATGATATTGAATTTGTTTTATTTTATGGAATGGGATGTAAGTAGTGAGAATAAATATGATATTAATAATATATGTTATTTATTTTATATTGTGGATGATGTCAGAATTCGTTCGATGCATTAAGATGGGGCATGAAGGATTTGATGGCTTTAATTATTTCATTTATAATCTTAAATATATATATATACATTCATTTGCCCCAGCCACAAATCTGTGATGTAAGACCCGTTAGATGCGTTGGGTGACGCACGTTCAGCCTGCAGTTAAGCGGACCACGACTCTTTTAGGCTGTAGGAAGGGGTAGGGCGTTACAGATAGCTACCGGGCTGAGTCAGCCATAGATAGAGAGTATCGGCCTATAAGTGAATAAAATAAGTAATACACTATAGTATTAAGAGAAAAATGGTTAGTATATCTCTTTCATTACAAGTAATCCTCTGGACTTAGGATTGGAGAAGACTACTGATGTTTAGAGATTGTCAAGGATGAATATTTAATTTCTTAGTATAGTCGTGGATTCGTGTGATTGGATTTACTTTATTTGATATTACGTATTTTGAGAGATTTGATTAGTTAACTTGAAATAGTTGAGAACTTTGATGATATTGAATTTGTTTTATTTTATGGAATGGGATGTGAGTAGTGAGAATAAATATGATGTTAAAAATAGATGTTATTTATTTTATATTGTGGATGATGTCGGAATTCGTGCGATACATTAAGATGGGGCATGAAGGATCTGATGGCTTTAATTATTTCATTTATAATCTAAAAATATATATATACATTCATTTGCCCCAGCTACAAATCTGTGATGTAAGACCCGTTAAATGCATTATCGCGTTGGGTGACGCCCGTTCAGCCTGCAGTTAAGCGGGCCACGACCCGTTTAGGCTTAGGAAGGGGCAGGGCGTTACAGATAGCTACCGTGCTAAGTCAGCTGCATATAGAGAGTATCGGCCTCGAAGTAAATAAAATAAGTAATACACTATAGTATTAAGAGACAAATGGTTACTATATCTCTTTCATTGCAAGTAATCCTCTGGATTTAGGATTGGAGAAGACTACTGATGTTTATAGATTGTCAAGGACGAATATTTAATTTCTTAGTATAGTCGTGGATTCGTGTGATTGGATTTACTTTATTTGATATTACGTATTTTGAGAGATTTGATTAGTTAACTTGAAATAATTGAGAACTATGATGATATTGAATTTGTTTTATTTTATGGAATGGGATGTGAGTAGTGAGAATAAATATGATGTTAATAATATATGTTATTTATTTTATATTTTGGATGATGCCGGAATTCGTGCGATGCATTAAGATGGGGCATGAAGGATTTGATGGTTTTAATTATTTCATTTATAATCTTAAAATATATATATATATACATTCAGTTGCCTGTGCCACAAATCTGTGATGTAAGACCCGTTAGATGCGTTGTCGCGTTGGGTGACCCCCGTTCAGCCTACAGTTAAGCGGGCCACGACCAGTTTAGGCTGTAGGAAGGGGCAGGGCGTTACAGATAGCTACCGTGCTGAGTCAGCCGTAGATAGAGAGTATCGACCTGGAAGTGAATAAAATAAGTAATACACTATAGTATTAAGAGAAAAATGGTTACTATATCTCTTTCACTACAAGTAATCCTCTGGATTTAGGATTGGAGAAGACTACTGATGTTTATAGATTGTCAAGGACTAATATTTAATTTCTTAGTAGAGTCGTGGATTCGTGTAATTGGATTTACTTTATTTGATATTACGTATTTTAAGAGATTTGATTAGTTAACTTGAAATAATTGAGAACTATGATGATATTGAATTTGTTTTATTTTATGGAATGGGATGTGAGTAGTGAGAATAAATATGATGTTAATAATATATGTTATTTATTTTATATTGTGGATGATGTCGGAATTCGTGCGATGCATTAAGATGGGGCATGAAGGATTTGATGGCTTTAATTATTTCATTTATAATCTTAAAATATATATATATACATTCAGTTGACCGTGCCACAAATCTGTGATGTAAGACCCGTTAGATGCGTTGTCGCGTTGGGTGACCCCCGTTCAGCCTATAGTTAAGCGGGCCACGACCAGTTTAGGCTGTAGGAAGGGGCAGGGTGTTACAGATAGCTACCGTGCTGAGTCAGCCGCAGATAGATAGTATCGACCTGGAAGTGAATAAAATAAGTAATACACTATAGTATTAAGAGACAAATGGTTACTATATCTCTTTCATTGCAAGTAATCCTCTGGACTTAGGATTGGAGAAGACTACTGATGTTTATAGATTGTCAAGGACGAATATTTAATTTCTTAGTAGAGTCGTGGATTCGTGTGATTGGATTTACTTTATTTGATATTACGTATTTTGAGAAATTTGATTAGTTAACTTGAAATAATTGAGAACTATGATGATATTGAATTTGTTTTATTTTATGCAATGGGATGTGAGTAGTGAGAATAAATATATGTTAATAATATATGTTATTTATTTTATATTATAGATGATGTCGGAATTCGTGCAATGCATTAAGATGGGGAATGAAGGATTTGATGGCTTTAATTATTTCATTTATAATCTTAAAATATATATATATACATTCATTTGCCCGTGCCACAAATCTGTGATGTAAGACCCTTTAGATGCGTTGTCGCGTTGGGTGACGCCCGTTCAGCCTGCAATTAAGCGGGCCACGACCAGTTTAGGCTGTAGGAAGGGGCAGGGCGTTACAGATAACTACCGGGCTGAGTCAGCCACAGATAGAGAGTATCGGCCTGGAAGTGAATAAAATAAGTAATACACTATAGTATTAAGAGAAAAATGGTTACTATATCTCTTTCATTGCAAGTAATCCTCTGAACCGAAAACTAGAAAACATACTTTCGGTGGGTCTTGGAACATGCCGAGAGAAGCTCGAAACTTCTGATTTATTCGATCCTTCCGAAGAAGACTAGGAACATCCCGGAGCAGAGGCGGGAGAAACGGTTAACCTCTGGATATTTCGAAGTCCCGAATCAAAACTCGGAACGTCCGAAGGTGTCGGCTTTGGAACGTCCGAAGCCCAACTCTCGGACCTTCCGAGATTCGTCTTCTTCCTCTATCTACAGCAGCAGACAGTATCGGTGCCGGGAGAGTGAAATATGAATCTAGAAACAGTGGGTTTTATGGATTCGTTTTTCACATCCAAGTGGTCAGATGGACTCCTAAGAGAGTCCTCTTGACAAATGCAATAAATTAAAATCTTAACACTGATTTGAAACTTCTGATTTTAACAAGAAGTACAGAGAACACAAAATTTTCAAGATTTTCCCAAAACTTCAAATTCATTTCACACATTTAAATCTTGATCAATTTCACTTCTTTTTTATTATAAACTTGTTAAAATTTAAAAACGAACACAATGGTTACCTTCGCTTGAACTCTAAGATTGAAAATCCAAAACTGGAAAAACTTCCCCTTACGCTTATGGTGAAAAATTTGAAACAGAGAGGGAGAGCAGTAGGTCTGGTTTTCACTAAGATGGAGATTGACTTGAGGTAAATCCAGCTGGGAGGAGGGTAGAATTTATAAACCCTCCAACCAGGCAAACAACTTGACACATCATTGGCAACCCACGGGCGTCTGGATGGCTTGCCGAAGCCACGTACCAGTGCGGCAACAGTAAAATAGTAAATTTTATTTGCAATTAAGTCCTTCTACAGGTTTTGCAAATAAGTCCAGTTTCGGTTTTAATTAAATTTTAACTAAAAACATGGTTTAATTAACTAGGTTAATTTAATCCAACTTGATAAAAATGTTAGATTTAATAAAATTATTTGTCATAAAATTTTGGAGATCTAAAATTCATTAAAAACCATAGATTTATACAAAATCCACATTTTCACTATATTTACTTAATTTAAATTGTAACTAATAAAAGGGTTTGAAATCTTTATTTTCAAAATTTTGGAGAAATAAACTAAATAGTTATTTTAAAACCTAACATCACATAATTTTCTAAAAACTTTCTTATTTCTGAAATGTAACTCCCCGACTCGAAAGTGGGCCCGAAAAGCCACTGATTTTTTTTTTTGCTAAACTCAATAAGTCTAATTGGGCTCGATCAAAGGTTAGGCCCAAAAGAGAAGCCACACATGATTTCAACATGTGGACTCAAACATATACCATAAGCCTACCCAAAAACACAATCACAAACACATAATTCCATAAATGAAATATAAATCAACCAAATATAGAGTAGCCACAGTCACGTAATGGTTTATTACATAACATTCCAACACATAAAAGTACCACATACGGTACTTTACACAAATCTCATCAACAAATTCCTTTAAAAGGGAGAAAACCAAGACCCTGCCAAAGCTTATCCTTCCTAAGCTTGATACGGAGACTCCTCCTCCTATGATACATCTCATGAAAGGTGAGTGGTGTGAGCTAAGTAGCCCAGTAAAAGAAAAATAACAATGCAGTCTAATGATCATCAGGTTAGTCAAATAATCAACATTTTCAAAATAATAGTCAAAGCTTGCCAAAATCTCATTATCCATCCACAACTGCCACCATCCACTGTAACCCGTAGATACTATACTGACACCAATTATATTAAGTCTCTATACGGTCAAAATACTCCTTGCAAGTATATCTCCGGTATACACCTCAAAACCGGTACTGACACACCTTATCAGTCACTGTCGACCCACCTGGTCCAGTAGATGTAAGCGACACACTCAGCTCGATGATGGTTTAATAGTAAAGGTACGTGGAAGTAGTATCAATATCAGCATATCACATATGATCAACATCATAAATATTTACAAGCATTTTTCACAATTATGCCTCATATCTAGGCATATGAGTGGGTTCATCAACATTGATTATTGAAACAACTCATTGCTCAAGATCCAATCTTTTTAACCTGATTTACCCCTACTGCAATGTTAAGTCTCCTCACCGTAAAAGTGTGGTATCGAAGTTTCTGCCAACATACAAACAGATATACAATCAATAATCAGTCAGAATACTTAGCATACAAAGCAATATATACTTGTATTATTTCAAATATATTTTGTTTTTCCAAAAATCTTTAAGGGAAATGGAATCGAATCCCCTATTTGGTTTCTAACTATTTTAATTTACAATAATCAGCATATAATAAATAGATGTTCAGGCCACTTCTCATATTGTCTTCTGGACATGATCAGATTGACGTATTGAGTGAGGCATAGATGTATAAGGTACTCAGGCCATTACTCTTATAGCGAGTTAGGCCTATAGGTCACTTAGTGCTCGAACCATTTTTTTCTACCGAGCGACGAAATAAATCGCACAGCTACGGATAACTACCGGGCTGAGACAACCATAGATAGAGAGTGTAATACCCTGCCCCAGATTAGGCGTGACTTAGCTTAATATTTTCCTGTTTAACCGGTTAATGTCGGAAATTACGGTTAGGGCCTTGAAGAAAGCCAAGGTTTGGCCCGATCCGAGCTCGTGAGCTCAGAGACCCATCTCGTCAAGCTGGAGGGATATTTTGGTAATTTACCGCTTTTAGTTATGTTTTTATAAATTATATTGATATGTGTATATTACCAGTGGATAATATTCTCCTTAATGAAGGATTTGCATTTCTAATTTTAAAAATGAATTTATTTTCAGAAAATGGTATTTAAATCCCGCCCGTCAAAACCCCGAAAGGGAGTTTTAATTATTTTAAGTAATTTCGGAAAGGAGATAAATTTTGAAAATGGTACTTGATATTAGACCATTTTAAGAATGGTTTAGTTATTTCATTTCACTTCAAAATAAGATTTACAAATTGATTATTTTTACATTTGTTTAATTAAGTAATTATGGGTAAAATATGATTTTTATTTAAATCAAGGGTTTTAGTAAGAGATAAAATCTAAAATTTTTATGGTGACCAAGGTTTTCAAAACCAACCTATCTGTAAGGTTGGATCAGGTTTTTGAGTTTTTAAATTATCACTTTTAGTTTTAAAATCGATTTTTTTTACAACCGGGGTTATCTGCAATATGGAAACTATTGAGGGACTGATCTGCAACAGCAGAAATCCTGCGCACGGCATACAGGCGCATGCACTGCTGTTCGGCCGGATTTTGGGCAATGATGAGATCTCCCGTCGTCCCGTCCCATCGCATACAGCCGATTTTCCAGCCAAAAACCTATAAATTCAGGCCTTTTTCGATCAATTGAACTCCCACAGATATTTTCTCTTCTCCCTCTCTGCTCTCTGTAATTCCAGCCGAGACCTGTTTAAGCTCTGTTTTCAGTAACAGTAAGCTTAGAGGAAAGATTTTCCAAAATCCAAATTTCAGCCCAGGAACCAAAGTGAATGTATCCATTGCATTCCTTTTTAAATTCAAACCGGTTTTGAATCAAGAAAATCAAGTTTTGGCCCTGTTTGATGGAGAAAAACCAGTTTTAAATTTAAGGAAAAACCATGGGTTTCATATACCTGTGAGAATTTACCATTAAGATCGGCTGGCCCAATGAGCTTCTGAGCTTCAAACCTTTCCCTATGGAAAGAGGACTCCCAGAGGAGTCTATCAGACCAGACGGATGTGAAAATCGAATCCGGGAAGCACTCCCTTTTCGGAATCGCATTTTACTGTTTATCAGCCGTCACTGTCCACTGGTGCAGACAGTTGAGGAAGACGACTCTCAGACGGTACGAGAGCCGATCTTCGAACGGTCCTAACCCACTCATGTGCCTATACATGATTTTGTAAACAGGTGTTATGATGAGATGAGTACTGAGGAATGAGTGGTTTCAGTTTTGATGAACCCACTCATGTGCCTATACATGATGCACTATGGTAAGAGTGCTGATGATGATTATGATATTACGATGTTGATCGTATGTGTATGTAAGACTGCTTCCACGTATCTCGGCTATTAAACCAATATCGGCCATATAATAGATGGTTTATGTCTACTGGACCATGGGGGGACCATGCTGTCGTCAGTTGCTGACTTTAGGGTGTTAATATCGGCAAAGTTAGAGCCGGAGATGTACTTGCAAGGATGTATTTTGACCGTGTCGGGACTTAATACTGGTCTCAGCGTAGTCGGCAGGCGTTACGCTAGATGATAGCAGTAATTGATGATGTTGATGTATTACTTGGGATTATGCTTATTTTTATCAAACATGTGATATTCAACTCTTGCTAACCTGTTTTATTATGTACTTAATGCGTATTGTTATATTTCCTTCACTAGGCTAGTTAGCTCACACCATTCACCTTTCAGGCGATGAACCCGAGGAGGAGGACCGTCTCTTTCAGGCTTAGGGCGATTAAACTAAAACAGTAACTTAGGATTCCCCGAGGGGAATGCCCTGAACTTTTCCAGTTGGTTCTTGGAACCGTTGACTTTTATTAAGTACCGGATGCGGTACTTAATTTGATGTAATAGGCTATGTTGCCTTTTGAGATAATGTTTTCCATATTGAATCAATGGTTGATTTTCTTATGCTTTGTATTAATCAATGTTGGATTTAAATTGATCATGTTATGTGTTGATGTTGTTATGTCTATGTTTATGGGGCATGCATATGGTACATGTTTGAGTCCACATGATGGGTTCATGTGTGACATCTGGGCCTAACTGTTGATCCGGCCCAATGAGAATGCTTGTGGTTTAGTTTATCATTAAAAAAAAAAAAATCAGTCGCGTTCCGAGCCCATCCTTCGGGTCGGGGCGTGACAGAGGGTATCGCCTTGTAAGTGAATACAATAATTAACACACTATAGCAGTAAGAGAGAAAATGGGTTAGTACAATTTTATTTATCAAAGGGGTATAAACATCACATAAAAACCTAGGATCTAACACATGCATCTCAAATCAAACCAAGATTTAACATTAAAAAACTAGGTTCCTCGGAACATACCTCGGAACCAGGTACCGTGGCTTCGTACCATCCGAACCACTGCATGAACTAGTCCACAGAACCTCGGAACATGGTTCTGGTCTTCGGAATGTCCGAAGGTCAAGTTTCGGAACTTCCGAAGGCACTTCCTAATTGAAAAACAGAAAGTAGGGTCTCGGTGGGTCTTGGTGTGTCTCGGAACATGCCGAGAGAAGCTCGGAACTTCTGAGAAGTTCGGTCCTTTTGAAATGACTCGGAACATCCAGTGAGCAGAGGCGAGAAACGGTTAGCCTTTGGACACTTTGGAACCCCAATCTGAAGTTCGGAACTTCTGAAGTGTCGGCTTCGAAACTTCCGAAGCCCAACTTTCGGACCTTCCGATGGTCGTCCTCCTCTGTCTTCAACAACAGACAATAACAGCGCCGGGAGAGTGAAATACGAATACAGAAACAGTGAGTTTTCTGGGTTCGTTTTCCGCATCCAACTGGTCAGATGGACTCCTCTATGAGTCCTCTTGTCACGCCCTGTCACGCCCTGACCCAGGAGGTGGGCTCGGAACGTGACTAATTTTTTTTTTTTTTGAAAACTAAGATAACACTCAAGAAGTCTAACTGGTTCGGATCAATAGTTAGGCCCAAAGGTCACACATGATCCCATCATGTGGACTCAAACATATACCATAAGCCTACCCAACAAAAACACCATAACATGAACACATAATACCAACACTTAATTATTATTTCAACATTAGAGTAACTACAGTCGCATGGTAGTTCAATACATCACATTAACACAAATCAAGTACCACCCGGTTCTTTACAAAAACAAACGGTTCCAAGAACCAAAAAGCAAAGACAAAGGTATTCGCCTCAGTGGGAATCCAAAGGTAGCGTCACAACTTATCCACCCTAAGGTTCAAACAGAGGGTTCTCCTCCTCGGGTTCATCTCCTGAAAGGTGAGTGGGGTGAGCTAACTAGCCCAGTGAAGGAAATATAACAGTGCAGCTTAAGTAAACATCAGATTAGTAAATAATCAACAGTTGCAATATAATATCTCATGCTTGATAACAAATTCTGAACATCAAGTATAATATCATTATCATTTACACAATTCATCATCTTTTCCATTACTGTTGTCATCCAACGTAACGCTTACATACTACGCTGAGACCATTGTATTAAATCCCGACAAGGTCAAAATACATCCTTATAAGTACATCTCCGGCTCTTACATAGCAGATGCTGGCACTCCTCAAGTTAGCAACTGTCGACACCCATGGTCCAGTAGACGTAAACCATTTCACACATTGCCGATATTGGTTCAATAGTCAAGGGCACGTGAAAGCAGTATTACACATTTCATATCATCAATATCATCAACATTAAATATCATGAGCACTTCTTACAACAGTACATCATGTCTAGGCACATGGATGGGTTCATCAAACTTAAAACCACTAATTGCTCAAGATCCATCTCATATAATTTGTTTACACCTACTGCAAAGTTAAGTTCCCTCACCGAAAATGTGTGGTAACGCAGTTTCTATTCAACAAGCAAACAAGTGCACAATCAATCATAAATTAACATAGCATTCATATGCATACATATAAGTAGTATTTCAAAACCATACTTGTTTTCCCAAAAATCTCAAAGGTATATGGAATTGAGTCTCCTACCTGGTTTCTGACCATTTTAAGTTACAATAATCACAGTATAGAAATAATGAGGTGCTCAGTCCAAAACTCATATTGTCTTTTGGGCATGACCAAATTGACTTGTTGAGTTAGGTTTAGATACTCAGGTCACTTTTCGGTTGTCTTCTCGATAGGACCAGATCTGACATGTTGAGTAAGGCCTCGAGGTCACTCAGTGTCCGACAAATATAGAGTCGGCCTGGAAGTGAATACAATAGTAGATATACTATAATAATAAGAGAAGAGGGTTAGTACACATTTTTAATTTATCAATGGGGTATAACATCACATGCATCAAACAATAAAGAGTTTACACTTAAAAACAGGGTCCCTCGGAACAAGCCTCGGAACCACGTATTGTAGCTTCGGATCATCTGAACCACTGCCTAAACTAGTCACTGACTTCGGACCTTGACCTGACTTTGGATCGTCCGAATATCGGGTCTCGGATCGTCCGAAAGTCCTTCCGAATAGGAAAAAAATCCTAAAAACGGGTCTCGGTGGGTCTGGTGTCTCGGAACATGCCGAGTGAAGCTCGATCGTCCTAGTGGGGTTCAGTCCTTCCGAACTCGGTTCGGAACATCCGGGCGAGTAAGCATGCCTCGGACGCTTCGGGACTTCGGGTGAAGCTCGGAACGTCCGAGGGGTCCTCTCGGACCTCCAAAGGGTCTGATCCTTGGACAGTTCGAAGATAGACTCTTAGACCATCCGAGAGCCGTCTTCCTCCACTGTCTGCACCAGCAGACAGTGACGCGCAGACACTGTATGAAATACGAATCCAGAAACAGTGGATTTTTTGGCTTCGATTTTCACATCTAGCAGGTCAGATGGACTCCTCATTGAGTCCTCTTTCCATAGGGAGTGATTAAGAACTTTAAGACTTAACAGGCCATTAGATCTTAACACTGAAAACACACTGATACGAGAAAATACAAGTTTTTTCGTAAAATTCAAAATGGTTTTACACACTCAAAACTTGGTCAAATTTGGTTTTTCTTGATTTTAAACCGACTAAAATTGAAAGAGCAACACAGTGGTTACCTTCACTTGAGTTCTTGGCTAAAAATCCAACTTTTGAAAATTCTTCCTTTAAAGCTTACAGTAACTGAAACTGGGAAAAACAAAGGCTAAGGGAGAGCTGGTTTGGTTTGGTTTTCATAGAGAGCAGCTGGGACAGAGACTGAGACAGAAAAGAGAAGACTTGAGTTAGTTTAAATCAGCAGAGGAGGACCAACTTATAGAAAAATTTGATTGGAAGGGGTGTCGAGCCACTGCATGCAGTTGCTGCGGACGTCCCGAACAATATAACCACTGTTCAGTAGTTCCAGTTGCAAAACAACCCCTTCAAACTTTTCGATTTTTCAAATAAGTCATTGTTTGATAAAAACTTGATTTTTAACTAAAAACATAATTTTAAAAACTCAAGAATTTAATCCAACCTTACAGATAAGTTGGGTTTTGAAAACTTCAACCATCATAAAAATTTGAGGATTTAAAACTTACCAAAAACCATAGATTTACATAAAAATCACAATTTAACACTATTTACGAGTTTTAACATGTGTTAAATAAAACAATTTAAAATCCTCATTTTTGAGGTTCGAAAGATTAAATTAGACCATACAAAAATGGTTTAACATACTAAACTTGTTTCAAAATTTATTTCATTTCTAAAACCATTTAAAAATATTTATTTCTCCCTTTCGAGGTTTTGACGGGCGGTTTTAAATACAATTTTCTGAAAATAAAATTATTTTAAAATCAGAAATAGGAATCATTGATTAAGGAGAATAATATCATCCAATAATAATCACATAATAACACAATAAATAAAATAAATATAATAAACGATAAATTACCATTTTGCCCCTCCAGCTGGACGAGCTGGATCATTGAGCGTTAGAGCTCAGATTGGGCCACACCTGGGCTTTTCTCAAAGCCCTAACCATAATCTTCTAGATTAACCGGTTTAAGAATGATTATTAAGCTAAACTACGCCTAATAAGCGTCAGGGTATTACACCTCTTGATATAGGGAATAAATTAAAGCTTTAACATTTACTTAAAACATTTGATTTTAACATCAAAACTAGAATGGCACAAGATTTTTTAAGTTTTCTTTAAACTTCAAACTCATTTTTCTTACTCAAAGCCTAGACAAATTTGCTTATTATTGATTCTAAACTTGTTAAAAGGAACACAATGGGTACCTTCGCTTGAAATCTAACTTTGAAAATCTGATATTTGGAAAATCTCCCACTTCAAGCTACGGTAAGAATTTTGAAAACAGAGAGGGACGATAACTGCTTGATTTCACGGAGTCAGATGAAGTTTAACTGAGGAGGGAGAAATCAGCTGGGAGAAAGGTGAGTTTTATAAGCTCATCAGATGGCTGGGTAAAGGCCAGCTCACTAGCAGCCCACGGGCGTGCATGGGAGCTGCTGGCCACGTATTAGCGGTAAAAGTAAATTTGCACAGAAAAAATAAATTGCAGATAAGTCCCTATGTAGATTTTGCAAATAAGTCTAGTTTTGGCTAAAAATCGATTTTTAACTAAAAACATGATTTAAAAGGTTTAAATAATTTAATCCAACTTTACAAAAATGTTGGGTTTATAAAACTCTATTTGTCATAAAATTTTGGAGGTTTAAAGTTCATCAAAAATCAAAGATTTAAACAAAATCTATAATTTGACATTATTTACTTAATTTAACTTGTGTTAAATAAAAGGGTTTAAAACCTTTATTTTCAAAATTTAGAGAAATAAACTAAACAATCATTTCAAAATCTAACTCACATGATTTTCTAAAAAAATTCTTATTTCTGAAATTATCTAAAAATAATTATTTCCCTTTTTCGGGCTCTTTTCGGGCGGCTTTAAATAACATTTTATGAAAATAAAATAATACCGAAATTTGAAATTAAAATCCTTGATTAAGGAAAGCAATATCATATATCAATAATCAGAGAATCACATACATAGAGGCAATAATAATTATAAATGGTAAATTACCATTTTGCCTTTCCAACTAGATGAGCTGTATCATCGAGCTTTCGAGCTCTGACTGGGCCACACCTGAGCTTTTCGCAAAGCCTCTACCGTAATCTTCAAGATTAACCGGTCTAAGTGTGGTTAATCATATTGATCAAGCTTAAATCAGGTTAGGGTATTACATGAAATTATCTAAAAAAAATTATTTTTCCTTTTTCAGGCTCTTTTCGGGCGGTTTTAACTAACATTTACTGAAAATAAAATAATTCTGAAATTATAAATCTAAACCTTTGATTAAGGAATTCAATATCGTTTAATATTAATCTAATAATTATCTTCATAGAAGATAATAATATTTATAAATGGTAAATTATCATTTTGCCTTTCTAGCTAGACGAGCTGGATCATAGAGCTTTCGAACTCTGACTGGGCCGAACCTGGGCTTTTCGTAAAGCCTTAACCAAAATCTTCAAGATTAACCGGTCTAAGTATGATTTATCATACTGATCACACTTAATTCGAGTCAGGGTATTATATTTACGTCACTGTGATTTTGAAATGTTTAAATTTAATAGTTAAGATTCTTTTTATAAGTAAGTTTCAATTTTGAAATACTATATAATTAGCTTTTTATATAATATCTTTGAAAGTAAGACTTCCGTCTGCCTTGATCTTTCAATCCTCCAGCGTCGCTCCTCCTGAAAGCTGAGTCGCCAACTCCTTCTCTTATGGGGCGTTCTGTTGTCCTTCTAACACCAATCTAAGTACCTCGGGTTGTAGAACCAAACTATGGATTATTGCTGACCCGCCTCCTTCGATCAGCTCCAGATGTACTCGGACAGAACTTCCAACATCTTCCACTGCAAGGATGTCATCCTCGCCACGTTGCTGTGAGATTTCCTGCTCAAGGCATCGGCCACTACGTTGGCCTTCCCTGGGTGATAAGAGAGACTTAAGTCGTAATCTCCCAGGTACTCCATCCACCTTCGCTGCCTCATATTCAAGTCTTTCTGAGTGAATATATACTTAAGACTATGGTGATCAGAAAACACATTGAACTTTCACCATACAAGTAATGTCTCCACAACTTTAACGAGAATACAACGGCTGCCAACTCCAAATCGTGAGTCGGGTAATTCTGCTCATGTCCCTTCAATTGCCTGGAACCATAAGCTACTACCTTCCCCTCTTGCATCAGCACACAACCCAAACCAAACTTGGACGCGTCGCAATACGCATCGTAACCTCATCCTTACTCAGGTATCACCAAAACTGGAGACGTCGTCAATTTCTCCTTCAGCTCCTGGAATGCTCTTTCACAAGCTTCGCTCCACTCGAACTTGACGTTCTTCCTCGTCAGCCGAGTCATCGGCACCGCGATCTGAGAGAAGTGTGAGATAAACTTTCGGTAATATCCCGCTAATCCCAGAAAACTCCAGATCTCGAACACGTTCTTGGGACTTTCCCAAGTCTTCACTGTTTCCACCTTCGCTGGATCTACAGAGATTCCTCCTGGAGATACCACATGTCCCAGAAACTGCACTTCAGTCAACCAAAACTCGCACTTACTCAGCTTAGCGAACAACTGATGCTCTCGAAGAGTCTGAAGAACAATGCGTAGATGACGCTCGTGCTCCTCCTCTAATGACGAAAAGATCAAGATATCGTGTATAAAGACTATCACGAACTATCACAGGTACGGCCGGAACACACAATTCATCAAATCCATAAACATTGCTGGCGCGTTCGTCAAACCGAATGTATCCTTAACTCAATATGACCTTGTCACTTTGACATTATGATAAAGTAGTTAAATATTGTATTTTGTGTTGAAATTTGGTCTAATCTTAGCTTGTTATTATATTTTAATATCATATTATTTATATTTTATGGATATGACTACAATTGGAGAGTGAAAAAAATGAAATAGATTTGGTGGACTGTGTTTTGAGTTTTGAGTTTTGATTATCAATTTTGAATAAAATGATAATTTAACTAATACTAATTTGCTCAAGGGTTTTTTTAGTTTTCAAACTATAACTGCAGGTAGGACAAGTTTTGCATTTGCTTAAGCTCATGCCAAATTGCAATTTAAAGGCCCAAACGAGAGCTCACCTAAATTAGTCAAACTCAAACTCGATCTAATTTTTATTTATGACCCGAGCCTAATCTCAAGTTTAAAATGTACGTGGGGGTTTATCCAAGCTTTGACTTATTTGGGCCTAAAATAGATTCTTTTTATATTATTCTATTAAAATATAAATTGTATCATACAAATTTTATATTTATATAAAATATTAATTAAATAAAATGACTTCTCTTTTCTACTTCTTTATACCCTGCTAAACCTTACATGCCCAACTCATTATATCTCATTCCTTCTCCCTAATTTACAAAATTTTAAACTTTTAACCCTTCCTTTCTTGTCTTCTTCTTCAATGTCGTCTAACATGGTCTTCAAATTAGGGTCACCATTGGGTCGGATCTGCCTAAGTTTGATATAAGCTTGATCTGATAAGTTGGTAAACGAGTGAGTCAAAATGAGTCGTAGGATTGGGGTCAAGCCCAAGTTCGACCCACGCTCACCTAATGATTTACTAGATGTAACCTTGGTGCACCCGTGTGGGTTCTAAGCTGGGTATCTCACACATAAATTAAAAAAATAAATAAATTATGATTCTTTAATTATATGAGAATAAATGAGGATGGTAATAGTATAAGTTGTGACTTCCTAAAGCTTTGAGATATTTCATCTAGTTCTGATTGGTTTGAACCAGGGGTCAAGATATAGGCCGATATCTGACCGATATATACCGGCTGAGAAATACTATGTACGGCCGATATGGCCGGTATATATCGGTCTGATATCAGCCGATATTTATAATATCGATCTTTAAAAAAAAAAAATCAAAACGGTGGTGGGTCTAAGTTGATATCTCGGACGATATCAGACTAATATCAGCCAATATTTTCATTTTCAATTTTTTTTAAAAAAAAAACCAGCTTCCTTTTGGATTATTTATTTATTTTTTTAATTCAGAAAAAATAAAATAATAAAAAATTACCGATATTTAAAAAAAATAACAAAAGAGGAGAGAGAAATTTATCGGTTGAGATATCGGCTGATATATCGGGGTGGCCAAATTTTGCACCCCTGATTTGAACTCCAAACAACTCCATCCATTGACTGTATCTTGCATTAACAATTCAATTGCGCTAGTTACCCCAACATGGAAATGCACTGTAACAATTTTTGTCCCGGCAGTGGCAAATTACTACTAATAAGCAATTAAACAATGACAAGTTTCAAAAATGAAGAGAGCTACACTCATAGCTTAAATTTATTATCATTTAGCTACAGTAATTGTACTCAAATGTTCTTCTTATAGACTGATGAGCATCATATTTTAATTGGAAACAAATATCCCTGCTCTCTCTGCAACTCAAAAACTTTCTCATGTTCATCACTACATGTTCGGTTTAACACTAAGGCGAGATGCAAGCTTCTGGCCAAGAGAATTATCACACTGCATATTGCATCAAAAGAGACCAGTATTAGGCACAAGAGGATTGTCATGTTCTTAGCCCATTTGTACCCGAAATGATTCTCATGTCATCAGTGTGAATATTAGGAAGAGGAAATGCTAAAGCAGCAACAAGGGCTCACCTGAGACCAATAATTGATCCAAATGCTGCGAATTTCATGAATGACCCTTGGATCTGTTAGTGCTTCGACCCATCGGCAAACAAAACGCTCTTGCCTGCAAAAAGAAACAGATAATCCACATTGAACTCTATTTGGTTTTTAACCTCAAGATTATATGTTGGCTTCTTGAAGGAAAAGAAACAAACCTGTCAGGTGCAAAGGAACGGTATCTTTCTCCGGGCTGCTTAAAGTTGTTCTCCTTCTCAATTATGCACTATATTTAACAGAAGTGTCGTTAGATTGTTAATTAATCGCAGAGAAACTTCTTGAATGAATAAATCCCAAGATAGAACTAAGCAAGATTGAACAAATTATGGAATTAACAGGAATAACTTGCAATCCTAATACCCTCTTCGGGAGAAAAAGTAGAGGAAGGTCTGTCATAGTGTGATTTCATTTCTAACATATTATCAGACAGCTAGAGTAGCTTCTTATTCATTAGGAATATTCAAATCAGGATAAAGAAATACAGCTGATTCTATTTGCCAGTCAGTAAAAAATAAAGTTATATAATACTCACTTTCTCACGCTTCCCATTATAAACACGGGGTGGAATTGGGAACCTGTCAGCATGTCGAGCAGGATCATACCTTGAGGGGAAGTAATTCACCTGGAAACTCACTCCAATCAGTATAGCTGAACAAGAACAGAACAGAACCACACTCAAAATAACAAAATCAAGTAGATGTGATATTATATTGAAGACTCGAAAGCGTACCTCTTCATCCCTGTGCATGAAATTCATAAAACCATCATGGTGATTGTTATGATGAGCACATTTGGGTGCATTTGCTGGAAGCATCAGATAGTTTGGCCCAAGTCGATGCCTCTGAGTGTCGGCATAGGAGAAAATCCTAGTCTGTAGTAATTTATCATCAGAGTAATGAATTCCAGGCACCACAATAGCAGGGCAGAAGGCAAGCTGCTCATTTTCAGTGAAGAAGTTATCAATGTTCGTGTTCAAGACCAAGTGGCCGACTGGCTGAAGAGGCAAGATGTCCTCTGGCCAGGTCTTGGTGACATCAAGTAGGTCAAAATCGAATCTATCCTCATGTTCAGGATCCATAATCTGAATGAAGAGCTTCCACTCAGGGTAATTTCCAGCGGCAATTGAATTGTAAAGATCCTTAGTGGCATGGCTGTGATTGGCACCTCCAATGGCCACACACTGGTCCTCCAACAAACACTTCACTCCACATGTGGACTTCCAATGGAATTTCACATAATGTGCTTTTCCTGCCTCGTTAATAAGAGTATATGTATTAACACCAAATCCATCCATGTGTCTATAATCTTGTGGAACACCAACGTCGTCGAAGAGAAACGTAAACATGTGCAAGCTCTCTGGATGGTGCGAAAAGAAGTCGAGGATCCTCCAGTTCTCCTGGATGTGAGACTTGGGGTTTGGTTTAAGAGAATGGACCATGTCCGGAAACTTGATTCCATCACGGACAAAAAACACTGGGAAATTGTTGCCAACAAGATCAAAATTACCCTGAATACAAGAAGAGAAGGAAACAAATCGGTGATGCGTGGCTCAGTTAAAAAAATAACTTGTGCATGGTTATGAGTTTCCCTAGCTGACTGCCTCAACTCTAGGTGTGGAGTGATGTACCACAGGTACATATATGTGTTAGAATATAAATTAGATTGTGATTAAATTATGATAGGTCTGCAAAGAGGGGAATGCTTAAGCGATTTAGTGTTGGAGATTGAAATCGATTCAAAACACAAGAATTTATAGATGAACATAAACAAAATGACGACCTTTGATGTGTTGGGACAGTCTCAAGGTTAATTTTCAATGGAAGAAAACAGTATCTTGTTTGAGGCAGACCAAGCTTGACAATATTAGCACAAGATCTGAAATCAAATTTGTAAATATTAGGTTATTAAAATATTCATCTCTGGTGAATGTCACATTGCTAAATTTGAAGGTGACAAAAAATTTCGCGGTCTGCTCAAACATGTCCATGGTGTTAATGAATCACAAAGAAGTGGGAAACTTGAAAACTCCTCAGAGCTATGGATATTTTCTAAATTGAGCTGGAGGAGATGTAGAAATTTTCTTCCTTTAATTAGTACGAAGATGTGAATCCACCAGAAAACCATGGAAGATAGAACTCAGAACATACAAATTTTACAAATATTGCAAGAAAAAAAATTCATTCTAGAAAGAAAAGAAAAATAAACTGTTGCATCCACATCTGCAAGAACATTAGAAAGATGAAGCTAATTACCTCTCTCGTGTAAAACTTCACCGCGAAACCTCGAGGATCTCTTATAGTTTCAGGGCTTCCACGCTCATGGATGACTGTTGAAAAGCGGACAATAACCGGGGTCTGAACTCCTGGAGCCCGAAGGAAATCAGCACAACTGAGATGAGAAATATCATGGGTGACCTCAAAGAAACCCTTTGCACCAGCTCCCCTGGCGTGTACAACACGTTCTGGAATGCGCTCCCTATCGAACTGAGCAAGCTTCTCGATCACATGATAATCCTCAAGTAGAATAGGTCCTATCCAAATGAAAGATCAAAGCTTGGATTTCTGATGCCTAAATCTCAATAGATTGTCAAGAAAAATGTTTATAAGTTCTAATACTACTCTGATCAATGGATATTTTGCAGTAGTTAGCTTAATACTATGAACTAAAAGAAATTCTTTAGTACATTTGGATTGGATGTATGTTTATCAACAATCATAAGAGAAGTTTTTGAAGACTACCATCAATCAAAAAAAAAAAAAAAAACTGTGAATTCTCAGCTTGGCTCTTAACAAAACCATGAATAAATTGTAAAAAATTCATATGAAGGTAAAATAATCACAATCAAGAACAAAGTCTTAAATTATGCAAAAAACTTGTTCATAAGGTATTATGAAGTTATGAACAATAATACCTCTAGCTCCAACTGTTAGCGACGAGTTGTTATTCCAAACTGGTGCACCCGAATTTGTGGTAAAGAAGTGAGAATTGTGAGCGCTTGAAGGGCGATACTGCATCATATAACAAAGAAACGTATCAGAAGAACCACTGAATGACATTTTGATGTAGAACTGACCCCAAGACACGATATTGTCTACTTTGACCAACCTAGATCCACCAGGTCATGCTCACCGCTTTGTTTTTCGGCAGACGAAAATACATCATGCCTAAGAGAGAGGGAATTCACCTTATACCCAGGACTTTGGACACTTACTCTTTCAATGTAGGACTAATGCCAACCCAGAATTCACCAGGCTGGCAAGCGGGACACCTCATCGTCAAGGCGTCCTGGAATCCACCAGGCCCCGCATCACATTTGATAGAAAGTGAGCAAAAAAGGGCCATGAAAGGATCATAGAAAAGGGGGGAATAACGAGAGAAGAGGAGTCATTAACCAAATATGACAGAACTAGGAAGAGAGAAGAATATCATAAAAGAATTTATACCTTGATAAGATTCATGAAAGGAAAATGATCATTATATAGTACATATGAAGTTAAGAAACAAACCAAGCATTAATTAGAAAGCTTCAGAGAAGAAAGCCCATTGAGAAATAAAGTATTGAGAAGAGAACTCCATCACAGAAATCGATTCAGAGAAGAAAATAAACAGAAAATCCAGCTGAAAAAGAAGTCCAGAGAAGAAAAATGACCAACAAGAACAAAAATCAATCAAAATAGGTGAAGAAATCAAGACAATGCAAACATCACATATCAAGACTTCAGCAGAGAAAACCCAGAGAAGAAATCGAATTAAAAATGGTGTATCGAATAGAAAATCAAACCTTGTAAGGATCCATGGTAGCTCGGATGGATGGGAAGGAGCAGAGTTGTATGAACGAGTGTGGTAGCCAACCTCAAAGCCACCCCTAGAATTTATAAATACTTGCACCCGCCAAAGGCCAAAGCAATTTGATAAATTCATTTAACTCCATAAATCCAATTTAAATATAAAAGTTCATTTTTTTAAAATTCTAAGGAAAATTGTAGAAAAGCCAAATTAAATTTTCACTGGACTTTAAAGCAATATGAGATTTTTTTTCCTTCTAAGGTAGATTGAAATCTCGACTACAATAATTTTTTTGAATTTGAATCTTTTAATGCTAGGGCACTAGACAATTTATAATATCATTAATCATCCATTATCATATAAATAATATAATTTATTATAAAATTAGCTCAAAAGTAAAATTTAAGAAAAATCTTCAAATAATAATATAATAATCTAAATGATGATGCAATCTATTTGACTAGAAACTTAAATGAAAATAAGAGTTTAAACATTAAATTTTAGTAAAAGGGTGAATTGTGAATTCTATTTTTCCAACTTATTTTATACTTAGAATTAGCTCAAGCTTATATACGATCAATTTTTTTAAAAGCTGATTTCTATAAAATATATAAATTAATTTTGGAGGATTAGTTTGATGGTCAATTTTCACCCTTATTTGTGGGAGGTCTTGAAATCAAACCTTTATCAACACAAAAAGAGTCACTTCCTTAGTTCTGAACTCGATATGTGTAGTGAGAGAGATTTATACATCTCTCAAGAATTAGTCAAGTGAGACGTTTGGATACCTTTGTCTTCAAAAAAATACCATAAATATAAAGTAAAATGTAGTTAAAAAAATATACTTTTTGTTGTACATATACTAATGTCAATTTTAAATCATTTAACTATAGTTAAAGTCTAAATCAAAGCTAAAATTTATAGGTTGATAAAATAAAATAAATAATAAATAAAAGATCAGCTAACTTATTGGAACTTGTTGCATGTTCGAGACCTCTGACCTAATTTTGGTGTATCTTAGTGACAGTGGACTTATCTGTAAGAATTTTATACTGAGTACATATAAATTAAAAAAAAAAAAGAATAGAGTGATTTACTCGAATATGTGAATCTTTAATTTTTAAAAACAAATTATGTAAAATAAAATGAACTTAATATTTTATTATTTTTACTTTGCAGCAAGAATTGAAATAAATTTTCTTTCTTAAAAGCTTCAGAAGTGAGTGCCTCATCCACTTCCTCTGCTCCTTCTTTATCTCTGCTTTGTGCCCCAGCAATCTACGGCCATTTATGTAGGTGCTGACGTGGACGGTTGTAATGGCTCCACGTGGCTAGTAAGCATTGAACTGTGTGAAAAAGATTATCAAAGGATTTTGACAGCCATGGGCACTTCTGCTTTCATGAGAGGGCGTGTGGTTCTCGTACCGATGCATTTGGAGTTTTCGACTCAATTTCGTAGGTATAAAATTGTAAGCGGTATTCACGTGGGTGTATTTGAGCTAATTATTTTTCATTTTAGAAAGTGGAAGATCATGAATTTGAGCTCCATAGTCTAATTTTGATATATCTTAAGTGGTAGGGATCCAATTAAGAGGATTTTACGCTGGATATCCCACGATTTTCCACACGTAAATAATAAAAAAAAATTATAAGTGGTCATTAATACCTATTTTTTTACAAGATATTTTATTTAAAATTTTTATATGAAAATTACCATTTTATTTCTCATTTTTTTGAAAAAGACATTTCTCTGAATAAAGTTGAGAGGTAAAATAGTAATTTCATATAAAATTTTAAAATGAAATGTCTCTTAAAAGAAAAAATTAGATATCTAAATAACTACCCAAATAATAATGATCATATAATTTCATAGGAATTTATTTTAATTAAATATTATTACATTCGTAGAGATGCAATATTTTATTGTACTCTTGTAGCTTTTTTTTATATGTGAAAATTTTCTTCTGTGAATAAAAGTCACAAACTATTTATAAAAAATATTGAAGAGTTGACACTTGAGAGAACAAATGCTTTTAAATAAATATTTATAATTTTTTTTTAATTTAAGTGTGGAAAATCGCATGATACTCAAGCAAAACTCTTATGGGTGAGCCCACTACCCCTAAAGCACACCAAGGTTAGACCATGGGAGTTCGAACCTGCAACCTCTAGCTTCCTGAGACGGGAGACAATCAGTTGAACTACAGCGATATGGTTAATATTTATAATATTTATAATTTCTATATAGAGAGAGAGAGAGAAAAGAACGTGTAATATATATCCGACTAATATTCAAGACATGTGTAAACTTCTCTATCTATACACACTGGTAACTCTACAATGAGTGGCTCTTTAGAGTAGAGTGAAAATTAAACTCAGGACTTTTACTTCAAAGATTCCTAGGCGTCATACCTACCTATTTAGGTTGAGAAGAACGAGAATAATGTATATATAATAAAATTATTACATTAGAGTGTTGGATGACATGGGGTATTATCTTAATTTAATTAAGAGGACTTTTTATTTACATTATTCCATTTTTTTTAAGACTAAGGTGTCGAGACCTCTTAGTGTATTTAACTAATACTTGAGGCATATAAGCCTTTCTATTCACACACACTAGTAACTCTGTGAGGAGTGACCCATTGAAGTAAAGTGAGAATCAAACTCAAGACTTCTGCTTCTTGAGAAGAATTACTTATTATATATTTAAGCTTTAAGATTTTTTTGGGATAACGAGGGTATCTCGAAGGTATTGATCCAATAAGACTAATCTCCGGAAGCCTGCACCGCCATTGTCCATACAGGCGACCCGAATAACTTTAAGATATTTTAAATTCTTTTTCCACTTTTTCAAGATCTTTTTAAATTCTTTTCAGTTTTTCAGATGTTTTGAGTCAAAATGCACATTGATATAATATTTTTGGATATTTAAAAGAAATCTTTTTAATTAATCTTACAAATCTAAAGATCTCTAAATTGAAAAATGAGCTTGGCCGTTATCTCGCGGACTTAACACTTCTCTCACTGGGATGAGATTTATTCACTTGCATTTATGCTATTTATTTATTTTAATCTCAAATTTAAATTTATAAATTTTAATTATGGTAAGTTCTTGATATTTTATAATCCATTAGTAGGATGAAAGAGTTTCAGCATCACCATATTCATATAATTTTATATAAATTATATTTTTTGGAAAATGGTTATATTAACTTTTTCATAGTAATTCTTATAAAATCTGTTATTTTTTCAATGGTTCTTTCGATGCATTTATGATATATGGAGTATCTTGATTTTCCAAATATATTTTATTTACCTTTAGATTAATATTTAATCTTTTAAAAGATTCATGGACCATATTTTTGTGCCAACAATTGAGAGCTGAGATATGATATTTGAGAATGTGAAACCAGGAGTGATCGAGATGTAAAACCCAATCGTCTACACACATCTAAACGTCATTTTGATGACATTTCCTGTCGGGATTTAATCACCAAATCAAACATTGGAAGCAAAATTGAAATCAAACCCACAAATTACATATTGTTCGGCCTAAATCTACATCCACCAAAATCAAATAAAAAAGGATTTACAAAGCTTCTCTAACTCTTAGATTTCTCTCTCTCTCTAAAACACAGAACCCACTCATCCATCCCACGAAGGAAACCTCTCTGCTTTTATGGATAAAAACATGGAGGTTTCCTACTACAAATAGGTATCTCTAATTGACAGTCCTAATCAGTTGTTACAACTCAAACCCAAAACAAAAATACAAAGTAGGGGAATGTGAGAAAGATTAGAAGGTTTTTTAATATGAAAATATGAACTTCTATTCTAAGACTCCAAATAAAGCCAAATCCCAACAACATCCTTCCATTTTTATTTTTACTTTTTTGAAAAAAAAATCATTCTCTCCATATTATTGTTGTTTAAATGAAAATTAGCAGTGGATTAAGTAAAAAGAGATAGTTAAAAATTTGAAAAAAATCTATTATGAGAGATGATTAGGCACAAGTGATTAATTTGAACTTATCTTGGGACATTGGTCGTAAGATTAAATTAAGTCATAAAATCAATTAAAGTTTTATAATCTTTAAAATCATATTTTGAATAATTTTTTTATCTAATTTTTGCCTCGCTTCTTATGTAAGTGTAGAAATGCAAGCCTTTACAGTGTTTGCCCTTTTTTAAGAAGTATTTTTAATGACTACTTTGATGGTCTATATTAAGAAAATAGGCATAAGTTAAGCCCAATTATGCTCAAATCATTTGCCCCAAAGTCTTTATAAAAAGAGCTTCAACCTTAATAGTCTATATAAATATAAGTTTAGCCCTTTTTATGGATCTAGGGTTGATAAGAACACACATATCAAAAATTCAAGTAGGCCCAGAGTCCCACACAAATTACTTGAGTCTAGCTTATGAGCCACAAAACTGACTCATTTAAAATGAGTTGAGTCAGTCGGATTATGTTTTGAGTTTGAATTGATACAATTCGCATTTGAATTGACTTTGAATCAAAGGGATTACTCCACTAGACTTTACTCATTTCTAAAATCCATCTACACGAGTAATGAGAGTGCGAGTTCCAGAATATTAATCTTCTTGGGTCAATATCTCAAAGATACCTTTATTAAAAAAAAAAAATCTAAAAAATTTCTTGAATCTTATGTCCCTTCCGATTAAATAGTGGAATAGGTATTCTTTCTTCTCTTTCTCAATATGTCATTCCAGCACTTTGCACGACCAAGAATGTAATCCTTCAACCGTAGAACTACATTCATTCCTTGCTCACATGAGAATAAGGAACAATAATAGAGACAAATTTCAATAAAAAGAGAGTAATTTCAAGCGAGTCTCTAATTTCTCTAAGCATGAGATTGGAAGTTAATGTTAGAGAAGCTTCCCCAATGAGGTGACACACAACTGAGAAGCAACGACAGGAAGAATACAATAGAAAGAAAGGGCAATAAGTGAAAGGAGGTATTCTAAAGTCCCACATCGATGAGAGAAAGAAATGAGAAGCTGAGACGAGACTATAAGAGAAGGCTCAAAATATGAATGAAGGCATACCTTTCTCGGCCTTTTGGCTAAGATCAAGTGTAGTATCTGTTCTTATCAGTTTAATATCTGATACGTGGCCCATCGGGTCACACGATATTAAATTAATTTTTTAAGGGGGAGGGCCCACCACAGCAGCTTGCTGCTGGGGTCCTCAAGTGTCGCCCATGTGTTGCACTACTGCAAGGGCCTGGCGCACTCCCACCAAATCTAATTTCAAATTATTTTGTTAAGTATGTAATTGATGTGATGTGATTTTCTCATTACTTGAAATCATTTAGAGGAAGTTGATAAACTACTAGATTTAATTATTTTTGCTTTTTGATTGAAATAGCTAATCATCATTAAAAAAATATTGTATTGGATTTTAATTGAAAAATGCTTTTGATTTCAGTTTTTTTTTTCTTTTTTTCTTTTGAATGGGCGAAAAAGAATATAACGCTTTCAAAGCTAGTGAGTTCATTGAAAATGAAAAATTCTATAGAAACTACATTTTTTAAACCCCTTAAAAAATAATTTAGTGAGCCCATATCTAAAAGTATGATGCCTACTTTATATAACTGAGTGCACAAATAATATGTGGGAGAAAATCTCTTGCATTTTCGTGAATGTTAAATGGGCTAGCATTTTTTGTATTCTAAGAAGGGGTTCAAAATTCGGCCAATACGAGATTATCGGTTGTATAGGTGAGATTTTGGCCGATATGACCGAGATCTTGCCATCTTGGTCTCAGCTGAGAATTGGCCCAAAAGAGAGAGAGAAAGAGTAATCTCGGCCGATATAGGCTGAGATGCCGAGATCTCAGTTCCACTGAATTTTGGACCCCTGATTCTAAGGTCCAAACTTCTGATCCACGGAGCCCAACGTATTTGAGTTGAAGGGCTGGATGAGGACCTATTGTTCAGGCCCATTGTCTAGATATGGGCTTGATTACGTGCCGAATTGCTAGATTAGTTGGCTCCACGATGAAAATCTCAGCCAATATGATACTTGTGCTTCAAGGTATCAGCGGAACTGAATGGATATCGGCCGATGTCCCGTCGAGATGTATCGGCCGATATCTATTGATTTCTTTTTTTTTAAAAGAAAAATCGATATCAGCCGTGGGTCCAGGCCGATATTTATGTTTTTCAATTTTTTAAAAACTCGACTATTTTTCTATTTTTTTTATTTTTTCAGATTTTTTTTTTAAAAAAATCACCGATATCCTCAACAAAAAAAATTTGAGAAGAGAAAAAGATATCAACCGAGATCTCGGTGAATACCGATATCTCGCCAATATACAATATCGGCTGAGATCTCGACCAACATGTTTTTTGCACCCTGCCTAAAAGATGCTTCGGCCCAGGGGTTATAATATCGGCTGATACATATCGTATCGACCGATATGTATCAATTTTTGAGGGCCGAACAATATCAGCCGATACGATATGTATCGGCCGTACAAAAAAGTTATCGGCCGATATGACAGATAAATAGTCGAAAATATCGGTCATCATATCGGCCGATATGTATAAAATTCAGTTTTTTTAATTTATTTCCTTTTTTATAAAAAAAACCAATATCACCAGATACGGCCGATATATCGGTCGATATTGTAATTATCGGGTTAGAAAGAGTGGTTTAAAAAAAAAATCAAAATCGGTTGTGGGCCCATACGATATAGGCGATATTATGTCCGAATATCGGCCGATATATCTACCGTTTATCAGTAAAAAATATCGGACGATATTTCAATTTATCGATTTTGCATCTATTTTTTTTTTTAAATTAAAAGTAATAATATCGGTCCTGGGCCCCACAACCCATTAAAATCCATTAAAATTTCTGCCTCTAAGATTAAGAATTTAAAAAAGTAGATGAATTTAAAATTTCTGCCTCTATTTAAAAAATTTCTTTAATTAGATGTCGATCATGAATGCGAGGGTCAAATTAAATGAAGAAGTACAATTTACGAAATTTATCTAAATCAAGTTGTCGAAATCGTGCGATTCAAGAATTTTATGTGGTTCCCTCCAATAAATTTTTTTGCTAAGGGGCTCCACCCCCTAGCCCCCAGACAAGGGGCGTTGTCGCCCTTTGACCCCCCGCGAGCTTAGCGGGGAGCTCAACTCCCGAACAAGGTTAATGGGAATGGGATCACCAATAGATATCTGACAATCAGGCTCCAGAGTTCTAATACAAGTACCCAACATTATTGTATAACATACTATTATTGGGCACCATACAGTATAACAATATATTGTAATACTGTATAACAGTATTATAATATATTGTTGTACTGTTATACAATATTTACAGAATATTGTATTATTGTGTATTTATATTTAAATATCATATTATTATATTTAAACTTTATTCTTATGTTTGAGAAAAAAATGTTCAAAAATAAAAACATAAGCTGAAACTTTGAGCAGTTCAGAAATTTTCAGCCAGTAAGATTGTTGTTGCTTTTTTTTTTTTTCTTTTGATGATGTTAGCTTTTAAAGGAGATCTTAAATATTTATTATTAATTGTTTTATCTTAAATTAGTATAAAAGTATGGAAAATACTTAATCACTAAATTTATCAAAAATTTCTTACATACTTTTTCATACTTTTTAATTTTTTTATCATTTCTCTTCATTTTATTGTTAATTTTAATATTAATCGTATTCAAAACTTAAATAAATAATTTGAATATGTATACGACCGATATTTAAAAAAAAAAAATTACATTTTCAAGAAGCCCCAAATTTTCTGAAATTACCATAAAATTTTCGAACCAAAATGCAAATATATGAAATATCAGAGGAGAGAGAAACTTATCGGCCAATATTTCGGCCGATATGTCGGCCATGCCGATTTTTGAACCCCTGCTTCCGCCATTGTTTTACAATCCACGAAAATCGATCTTTTTCATCTTGGCGTTCCATTCTACATGAAAGCTCTCAAAATCCAATAAAGTAACTTGATAAGTTTTCTCAAAAAATTTGGCAAAACTTGGAGCCTCTCAATTTGAAAACCAATAGTATTGAGTTAACTAGATTGAGCCATGTTGAGTCTTGCTGATTTTTAACATGACTCAGTCTACTCAATCCAACTCTATTTGAGAAAAAAAGGAACCCTATTTCCACCTGGTTTTAACTTATTTTTAACATGATTATAGCATTTTCCAAAATCTATAATCATCTGATTCCACTGTAGCTGTTCCGGTGCTATGAATTTCAGGATAGGGATCAAAATTCGACTGGCTGGTACCTATCCGCTGAAACGGATGATTCTTTTCTCTCTCCTCATTTTTATTATTTTTTTCTTTCTAAAAATTCTGAAATAATTATAGAAAATCAAGAAAATTCTAGAGGTTGCGGGTTCGAGCCCCCATGGCTTAACATTGATGTGTCTTAGGGGTAGTGAGCTCATCTATAAGGATTTTAATAGAACTGTATCTAAATTTTCCACACGTTAATTCAAAAAAAAAAAATTAGAAAAATATGCGAAATAAACTCCTACTACTAGTTGTTCTAAGTAAGGAATTTGAACTTCAACGGTATGGCTCGTCGAAAAGGAGTCAACAAATTGTGTTATTTTTAAGTTAAAATTCAAAGAAATAAAGTTGGGAAGAAAATGTGGAGTAGAGATTGAGAAGCGGCCTTTATAGGGTATAATAGGGTTCATGTAGATTGTTCTTTATATAAAGATAGTTTTTGCCAGTTGTGGGTTCCAAAACAATCGAAAGAATTATAAAAAAAAAAAATGCAATTCGGCCGGTTCTGTACACTGTGAGGACCTACCCAAAACCCAGGAATTCCTAGAAATTCTAGCGATCGCGGCCTGCTGCAGCGCAACCCAGTGGGCCTGAAAAGAACTGTTACATATCGGCCAGTTTTTTACGCTACGTAATGTCAGATATACACCATTATTTCCACAATACGGCCGATATGCACCATTTTTGTCCGGAAATTAATTAAGCTTATTTCCACAAGCTCAATTAGACAATTCAGTGTCATTTCAGAATTTCAGATGATCTCAGACTGATGAGAATTGATTCCATAACAAGATGCAATGAATGAATCTCCAATGCAGATTCAAACTATCATTGCTGCTGCGGGTATCGGCTCTTTTTTGGAGGAAAATGATCAAATTATTATGGCGATTCCAGCTTTTGCGATTGAAAAAATATACGTCTCCATGATGAACCACGAGCTTGCTGTCTGGGAGCACTTTGTTCTCTCTCAGGTGTACCACTTTCATCCCTTCAAATTCAATAATAACTTCATTGAGAGGTTGAAAACAAAACATCCTATAACACTTTCTATGACATAGTTTCAAATAAATAGTACCAACTAAATTGGAATAGACTTGATAAACACCAATCAGAATGTTCAAGTACAAGGATGCTTTTTTTATCAAGTTAAAAGCAATTTAATAATGATGGTGTACAAGCAAGCATATCTCTAAGCATGTTATATGAAACATCGACTGATGGGCCATACAAACAGTTTGAAGATAAGGTCTAAACCCTTTCTTTTCTTTCTTTTTAGGTGTAAAGCCTAAACTTCTCTTCTGCATTTTATCTCAGTTACTTCAGTGACACAAAAATGACAGCAATTCCATTTCATCCTCCATGTTTTAGTATAAATGAGAGAGGGAGAGAGAGAATCTGCCCATAGAGAAACTGGACAGAATCATAAGCCCCAAGGGCCCAGCTACATAGGTAACACAATCAGTACATTGCAATAGACAACCAATTTTCCTTAAATTGGAAACGCATCTGTCCAGAAAAAAAGACTTTCAACACCATAGCCCATTATGGGTTGATGATATGTCTTCAAAACCCAACTTTTTTGGTTCTCTCCAAGCAATCCATGCAGTAGCCAACAGTACCACTCTCCAAAATAATGGGACCTTCATTGGGGCTTTTCCCAACCTCCATTTCCACAAGAGCCCTAAAAGAAGCTAACAGGGCCAACGAGAGAGAGGATAGCAGAGAAATGATACCAGATGGGGGCAATGATGAACATATATGCAGTAAGGTAGTGGAGGGAGATAGTCTCTAATGAGTAGATATGGACTTGAAATGATCCCATTAACTCTCTACACAAAAATCTGCCTCTATTGGTAATAGATTCCTACCATTTACCTCTTTAAGCAAGGATTCAAGCATTGTTTATCTCATGATCCATAAGATTCCTCCTGAAACTAGGAGCCCAAATCAACCCAACACCGATTGCCTCCATGCTATGATTTATGAGCTTGGTTCTTTTCATTTGAGATGGTGCACAGCTGGAACAATTAATTCTCATGGGGGCTGATCACCTGACTAAAGATCTTTTCCTTTTTAAGATGGTAACAGTAAAGTTTCATTAAATAGAAGAAAGTATAATATCCAGTACAAGAGAAATGACTGAAGAGAAGTCAAAAAAATTAAACACAATCTAAAACAAATAAACACAAAAGTTACAGACTCAATAGTCATTACACACTACTGACTTAAAAAAAAATTGAAAAAAGCCAACAAATTCCTCTAATCTCTCAACTTATGCGTTTGCCAGAAAATTTGAGCCACCCTATTAGGAGTTCTCCTGTTGTGCTTAAACTAAATATCCATTCCAAAGCGAAGTCTTCGGATTCCCCTAAAGATTGAAATCAACGTCCAAGGAGGCCTTTTTCTTACCTTTTGCCCATGCTAAAGCATTGGCCGACTCTTTCTCAACAATTAACTTGCCCTCATAAACACTCCACAGTTCTAATGCCTTCCTAATACCTAACAGCTCCACCACATTTGAATCCTTGACACCAATGGGAGCCAAATAATAATAATACTAATCTCATCCTTCCATCATGGAAACTCCCCCAATACCTGTTGGCATTGGTTTCCCACTCTGTCAACATTAACTTATGTACACCCACAGGCAGGGGAATCCATTTCTCCTTAATTCTCTGTTACTTACCCCTCCCAACAATGCACTCCCTCCAACTCCTCCAGAAATCCATAAAAGAGTACCGCTCAAACTCTTTGAACACCAAGAACCATCTTATAATTCTCACTTTCAAGGTCTCAAAAACCTCCTCCACTCTACATTTCTGTCCCTCAAACATCCTATAGTTCTTTTCTTTCCAAACTGTGCACAAAAGGCCACTGGACAGAAATCCATTCTATCATTTCTTTGCCCCTGAACAGACCTGCATCCCAACTTTCTAAAAAACCTACTAACATGTCTTGATTCACCCAAGTACAGCCCATCATGAAAATCACTCGATACCAAAACTCCTTGACAAATCCAAAATTACAAAATAAGTGGTCTACACCTTCCTTTTCCAAGAAAAATCCCCCTCTTCCAAAATAACTCTTCTATTTCTAAGATTGCGTATGATAAGAATTTTGCCTCTAATCATACACCAAAAAAAGACCTGAGCTCTACGAGGAACCATTCCTCTCTGAGCCCACATACAAGTAGGCTTATCAGCACTTCTATCCTCCATCTCCCTAATACAAGATTTAACATTAAACTCTCCCAACACATCCCTACCCAAACTTTACAATCTTCCCCGTCTCTATAAATTTCCATACCATATAAAGCCTGTAGGAGAATCTCGACTTCCTTCATCTCATGATTTCTTATTGATCTCCTAAAATGTACTTTCCAAACTACCCATCCTCTAAACACCTTATAACACTCTTCCAAAGAAGCAACCTATTTCTAGTTATCCTCAACGAGTTTGGATAAGCCTCTCTAAGATTTCTATCCACACCCATTAGAGTCTTGCCAAAATGAGACTCTTTTACCTCTCCCCACAAGAAACTTTAACTTAACCTTAAAGATCCTTCCCATTTCACACTGATCTAACCCTAATTTGAAAATAGCCATAACCAGAGCCAAAGCCTCATTCTCTAAGATGTAGAAGGTGGATTAAATTCACAAACAGGAGGAAAGTCTTGATCTCATCATCCAAGTTTAAATTATTACAACAACAGTGATTGATTGAAGGTAGATAACTTTGCAGGACTCTCAGTGATTACAATTAAGACTTCCAACATTGCACCCAATTTTTACTCTCTCCATCAATTTCACAGTTACTGGTGTATAAAAATTATGTGATGTTTGGACTCATCATGCATCAATGGTTTTCCTAGTGGCAAATGTATGTTACATGCTAAGGTTGGCACTTGGAAGCAAGTATTGCGACATTATCCAAACAGATAATGTGAAGTGGCAAGAGAGTCCCACATCGTCTAATTGGAGCAGGTTCCACATACAGCCACTGCACATAAGGGAGGATGAGCAACTGCACGTGAAAGCGGGTTTGAAGTGACAAGAGAGTCCCACATCACATAATTTGATAAATCAATGACTCTATACAACACTTGAGGCACCATTCTCTTGATGGCCAACTTTTGACGGTGAGTTTATCTTAAAATGTTATCATGTCATGGTTTTATAACAGATACACCGTCTGTCACCTGATTCTATACCTCTCTGCAGTACCCTTCTTGCCCAAATTGGATAGTGTTCCTCCTGGTCCATCTATACAATATACATTCTTATCAAAGTCATGATGGAATGAAATGTCATTATTCCCTGTCATTTGAATGGCAGATAAAAGGAACTAAAAATGTTAAATATTTGATGAACACAGAGAAATGACAATTTTGTCCCTAAATATTGGATAAGTTCGTTCTTGAATTTTGTTTATTTTATTTTTTTAACAGGAATTTTGGAGTTATGTAGGGAAAATGGAGAATTAAAGAAAATGAAAGAAAATTGAAGAAATTGGGTCAGAAATGCTATTTGTGGAAAGTGTGGATTTGACCACATAATTATTGAATTTATAGTAAATTACCATAATTCAAATCCATTTATGAGAGTTTGGATTATGATAATATTTTTTTGAATTTTAATTGTAAATGTGGTAAATTCACAACACTTGATAAACACTGACCCAGCTGAAGATTTGCACGTACAGATGACGGGAAGAAAGGACCTATTTTGAATAACATGTCAGCGTCATGTGGATCTCACATAGAATGAAGAACCCATCTAGAATTTGCAAAAATGTCAAAGTGAAAGCAACGACACTGCTGGCCAAACCATGTGCAGAGAAAGGAAAAATGGCAACTTTGTGATTGAAGGTACAACTATGGGTAATATTGTGATGGAATGATTACAATGGTTGTTGGAGTAGTGGTGGAACAATATCATTCGAATGAAAATGGAGAATGGGTTGGTCTTTGTAAGCCAATGGGTAATAAAAAAGAAAAAGAAAAGTATGATTGCAAATTGGCAATGGGTTGTTGGTATTATGAGTGACAAAGGTAGCTTTGAGAAATTAAATAAAGAGGAGGTGGGGCTGATGTGATTAAAATGGTGGGGATGATGTCATTGCATTGGAGAATGAAGGGGTAGCAATTGTTCAGCAAGCATGGCAGCCAGTAATCAAAGGAAACCCACCTTGCAGCCATCGTGCAACCAAGAGAAAGAAAGATAGCAGCAATCAGCGTTAATACCATGACAGCAGAGATGAAGACTATGGCCGTTTGAGCATAAGGAGATCAACATCCATACAGTAGTGAAGTGTTGTGGCAAGTAAGAAGAATTTACCATATAGCAGAGCAGCCAGGAGAGATCTTTTGCAGCAGCATTCCAACAAGCACATAGCAGAAACGGCGCTAGAAGCAGAGACCAAAAGTAAAAGAGCAGCGTTGCAGAATCTTGGAGTCTTTTTGTTGTTTACACAATCAAAGAGTACAGAAGGAAATAGCTGCACATCTGTTTTGGCTGAAAAATATATTGCAGACAGAAGCTGTGTAAGAAAGAATATGAAAAAGTGAAACGGAGATTCATTTGGAAATTGAGAAAAAAAGAAGAAGAAAGGAGTGATTGCTGTAATCAACAGAAGTCTTATGCGACAGAATTGAAGGGTCTTGATGGGTTGCTTCCGGTGGAGTGTGGATTAAAAGAAGGAGGACGAACATGAGAAAAAAAATTAGAAAATAGAAGAAAGGAAGGAGGCGTTGTTGTCCAGCCAACGAATTGAACACAGAGAGTCGGCCAATACAAAAGGATCGGCCTAATTGAGAGGGGTGGCACTGCTTGCTTATTTTATCCCATCAAACATTATAAATTGATAGTCCCTCAACAAGACAATTCGAACTTGCCCGGAGATTTTTTGGAGAGCTAAGAGAGGAGGAGAGGGGAAGAAAGAAGAAGAAAAGGGTTTCGAGATTTGGATTTCATAAGGTTGGTTGGTGAATTTTTAATTTCTTTAATTCTTTTCTTGTATTTCTTCAATTCAATTCCAATGTTATGTAATTTTCAATCCTTTATTTTATTAATAAATTCAATACATTGAATTAGATTTATGGTTTTTCAATTAATGTTTGTTAATTGTGATGATTTGATTTGATTTTCAATATTTTTAAGATAGGCATGTTTAGATTTAATTGTACAATTATCAATTTGAACATTAAATTTTGGAAAAGTGTAGAACATTTATTCTTCATTTTAAGACTCTTTTTAAGAGAACATGAAAATTTTAGAAATGGAATTTTATGTTGAATTCTTTCTAATATTAGGTTTATTTCGATTAATTCTTAACTAATGAAACTTATAATTTTCTTAATTAGATTGTTTATGAATGAAAAAATTTAATTAACGATTATTATAATATTAGGTTTATTTCGATTAATTCTTAACTAATGAAACTTATAATTTTCTTAATTAGATTGTTTATGAATGAAAAAATTTAATTAACGATTATTAATAAATGTGAGCTCTATAGTATAAGTTTGGATTTTATTTTTAAAATATGTGTAGCACACTGGTTGCCTCCTGCTTCAAAAAGCAGGAGGCTAGACTTAAAACAAATAAATTTGATTCTCATAATGGGTATATTATGTTTTATTTTTTAAATATTTTTTTATACTTCACAACCCAATTTAGATAGTTGATGTGAAGTGTCCAATAAAGATTGATATTAAAATCTAATATTTAAATATTGGCAGCCATTTAAAATTTAATTTTTAAAATAAGTTGCCCATAATGATTAGTATGAAATCTCAACTTCAATGGGGTAAGAATCTTAATGTGGGCTACCTTAAAAGAATACTTAATTCAACTCATTTTTTTTGCATTAAATTATACACGTAAAACTCAACTCAAATTTCATGCTTCCTACCTCACAAAAAAGTTAAAATTCTGATAATGTTGGAAGGGCTGGGATCTTGACCCGTGAGTCATCACTTATGATGGAAACATTAATTCAAATTTGAATTTTTTCTGATATTTTTTAATTTTGAACTTCTATTGAAATGAAAAATTAGTATTTTTAATTTTGTCAAAATATTGATAAAATCAAAATAGACTGAAATTTCAGTCAAATGGGTTGACATAGTTTTTGAAAATTCATTTATATTTATATTAATTACTGCAAAACATAAAACATATCCAGACTTAAAAATCAAAATGGGTCCCAATATTCAATATTTTAATCAATAAATTTTAATTTTAATATCTATTAGAAAGTAAAATATTAATTTGAACTCAAATTGATATAGCAAAATGTAATTCAACCCAATTAGTCAAACCAAAGTCGAACATTTTAAATGGGTATAAATTTTAAGTTTTATAATCCAAATTCAAAATGGATGCAATCTGACTAACTAATTTAATAAATAAGTAAATGATAAATTAAGGGTTGTTAGACATAAATCTAAAATTAATCTAGCCCTATTGACCCATTACTAGATCTAGTATAAGTTCCATAGCCACGCGATCTAGTGACTAACTCAGTCTTAGTCAACTCTTACTTTCACTGTACAAAATAGAAACTCTACCGGGCTTGTAAACTGACTCTTCCAACGGCTATCTTGGCTTTCTTAGAAAAGAAAGCGAATCTTCATTCAAAGGGCCATCTTGTCTCTCTCACTCTCGTTGGCAAGAAATCAGAAACTGGTTTTCTTTTATCTGCGAGGATTTTAATTACTAGGGTTTCATACCTGGAATACTACAAACCTTTGAAATAGATCTCAGTTCGCCTCTTTCAATTCAAGTAGGATTCCTCCCTTTGTTCGATTTCTATTCAGTTTCTGTGCACTTTCTTTATTTCTCCTCAAATTACCGAAGGAGACGATGATGATTTCTCTAGCACTCTCATGTTTCTTTTTCATCGTTCTCTCCTCTTCTTCAATTGAAATTGATTCAAATTCTTGTCGGATTATTGATTTTGTTTCTAAATTGCTCTCATGCTCTGTCATATTCTCTGTTTTTTTTTTCTACTGGTATATCTCGCTCTGATGTTTTTTTCTGCATAAGTTTCTCTTAAGCTTGATTTTATTAAATGGGTTCTGTTTAGAAGGCTGATTTTGATTAAATTTTTTCTCTATTAAATTTGTGGTGATTTGCAGAAAAATGGCAATGTTGGTGGATCGTCCTCCACATGGGACTGGGAAGGATGGGAAGCATTGCTATTCTGTGCTTAATACCAGGTTCGAGGTCGATACCAAATATGTGCCTATCAAAGCCAAGGGCAAAGGAGTGTATGGCATCGTGTGCTCGTCTCTAAATAAGGAAACAGGTGAAAAAGTTGCAATTAAGAAGATCATTGATGCCTTTGACAATCCCATTGATGCTCTCAGAACTCTGAGGGAAATGAAAATTCTTCGACAACTACAGCATGAAAATGTCATTGCTTTGAAGGACATCATGGTCCCTGCTGATAGGAGAAGTTTCAAGGATGTGTATCTGGTGTATGAGCTCATGGATACAGATTTGCACCAAGTTATTAAATCTTCTCAACCACTTACCAATGATCAAATCAAATGTTTCCTCTTCCAGGTATAGATTTTCTTCCATGTTAGGTATTTACTACTTACAACAACACAATAAAATATAGAATGGATGTCAATGTCTTTGTTTTCACAAATGGATTAAAAAAAAAAGGGATTTTCTTCTTCATACGCATATTCTTTTATATCCTTTAACTAACTCTTCTATTATTTCTTGTGTAGCCTGTTCTTGATGTGATATTGTATATTATGACATTAAAGATAAAATGGATAAATATTGGATAAGGATTAGTTCCTAACAACTTTTCTCAACATCTCACAATATCAGGAAAAATTTCTCTCTCTTTCTTGGCTCATCCTTGTCATCTTCATCATCATAGTGATAGTTGTTGGAGGGGGAACTGTATTTATTGTTGGAGGCAAACTTCTGAGTGTTACCATGACATGATAACATTTTTTAGGTAGAACTCAACTCTCAAAAGCTATTCGTTCAGAGAAGGGTGCCTCAAGAGTTGTATTGTCATTGGTTTCACAAATTAACCGATGTGGGACCTTTTCTCACTTCACATCCGCTCTCACAGTGTAGTTGCACCCTTGCACGTGGAAACTTCACACGAAACTTCAGAATCTACTTTGATACCATGTTAGAAAACCATGACATGGTGACATTATTGAGGTAGAACTCACTCTCAAAAGTTAGCCCGTTGAGAGAAGAGTGCCTCAAGTGTTATATATGTTAGGACCTGGGCTTCCAGCCCAAAAGACTAGCATGTTAGATAGAGTGACCCAAGTCCTTTAGAAACCCTCTAGATCTCCCTCTACACTTCCAATGTGGAACTCGTTTGCAGCAGCTCCAACAATCTTCCCCCCCCTTTTCAAACGAGGCCCTCTAGCAGAGAGAGCGACTCCGGCCATCCTGTTCTGCTGAGGAATCTCCTGGAGCCCACATGAGGTAGCCTGAGACCTGGCTTTGATATCACTTGTTATGACCTGGGCTTCCAACCCAAAACACTAGCCTGTTAGGTGGAGTGACCCAAGTCCTTTAGAAACCCCATAGATATCCCTCTATGCTTCCAATGTGGGACTCGTTTGCAGCAGCCCCAACAATATAGAGTCATTCTTTTCACCAAATTAACCAATGTGGGACTTTTTGTCACTTCACAGATAAAGATTAAAATGCCCCACTCTGTTGGGACAAACCAAAAAAAGGATCAAGAAGGAAAGTGAATGAAAGAAACCAGACCAGAGTTTATCCATGATGGAGCCCAGATCCGCTCGTGGTGTGTCCATAAAGTGAGAGAGTGCATATATAAATTGCAGTTGTAGAAGAGAGTGCTTATATAAATTCATGTTGCAAACACAGTTTCAAACTCAACTAAGAACTTACAATCTGTGTCTTTTTGCACAAACACAGTTTCAGACCACATATTGTCAATATCATCCTGTTGCAGAAACTATAGTGGTCTGTCTAATTCATCAGCTCAATTCAACCCCTTTTTCTTGAAAAAGAATACAGATGTTGAAAAAGAATATGCCAACATTTTTTTCTGAAATCATGATGGTAATGTGTCCTGAGTCTTACAAAAATTATCTAATAATGATGAAAAATTAGAACATGGCTTCTTCACAAAGTCGTTATTGGAAGAAGCAATACAAATTATCAGTTGAAATCCATAATAGTTTGCATCTGTTGGTGGTATGTGGATCCATTTGTTCACATATTCACAGGTCAATGATGTTAGTATTCAAGGGAGATTGAAAATTTTCATGTTTTTTAGTTTAGACTCTTATCAGCCAAGGATAAAACCTTTAATACCTTAAATCTGTTTTAGTCATTTGAATTTTCCAAATAAAATTAGAGAGTTAAATAGACAACTTGGAATTTTTCATCAAAGCTTGCATTCTGTAAATGTGAGTATTGAAGTATGGAACTATTAGGCAAAATTGTTTTCTTTCTTCTCAATTTGTCAAGAAATTGCAATTGAACTATAGCCTCCTGAATTTCTTTGAGTTTGGAATACATTTCTTTGGTTAACCTTCTCTCTCATTTGATATGCAGTTGCTCCAGGGCCTAAGTATGTACACTCAGCAAACACTCTACATCGTGACCTCAAGCCTCGAAATATTCTTGTCAACGCTAACTGCGATCTGAAGATCTGTGATTTTGGCCTTGCTCGTGACAACAGAGGCCAGTTCATGACTGAGTATGTTGTCACACGATGGTACCGTGCCCCTGAGTTGCTCCTCAATTGTAACCACTATGGCTCTTCCATTGACATTTGGTCCGTTGGATGCATCTTTGCAGAGCTGCTTGGGCGCAAGCCCATATTTCCTGGTACTGACTACCTCAACCAGCTCAAGCTGATAGTCAACATTCTTGGACCTGTGCCTGAGTCTGACCTTGAATTCATCGACAACCCAAAGTCACGCAATTACATGAAGACTCTCTCCCATTCCCTTGGCACTCCCTTTTCACGCCTTTATCCTGATGCTGATCCCCTAGCCATAGACTTGTTGCAGAAGACTCTTACTTTTGATCCGTCAAAGCGGATTAGCGCTGTTGAAGCCCTCAAGCACCCATATATGTCAAAACTTTATGAACCAAAATTAGACCATTTAACAAAAGCTCCAATTGAGCTCAACATCGATGAGAATTTACGAGAGGAGATGATTAGGGAGATGATGTGGCAGGAAATGCTTCACTATCGTCGTCCAACAGCTGCTGCCTGAGAATCACACTAGCTTCCTTCCCTGCAATGGCCCTACCTCACCTCTACGATCCTCAGCTCGCATTTCCGGGAACATAACCACATAAGTGAGTTTATAATCCATCAGTGGTTTCTTTTGCTTTGAAGGTGGGCACACAATGCTGTAGCTTTTGCCACTAATACACATGGACACAATTGTTATTACACTGTCTCTGTTTTGTTTTTTATGTGTTTAGTGCTCTGCATGGTCCATCTTTAAATACAGATTTTGATGTATGTGACTTGTGGAGACTCGTAGAATTCTGGTTTGTATTGGTACATGATTATATATACACCAATGGGTTTGAATATCATCATTATTTTGTTTTTTCCATCTTTCATTTGCACTGAATCAAGCTTTTTTGAGTTCTAAAAATATCAAATGTTCAATCCTTGTGTAATATTTTTGGAGTTCTGAAAATGTCCTAGGTTCTAAGGTATTGTTTTGAGTCCTAGTAACCAGCAATTGGAAAGTTAACTATAGGAAATGAAGATTACTATTCATTTATAGTTATTGATTGTTGGAATGTTGTTTTTCCAAAGCATATATAAACCTCCCTGACCTTTTTCAATCATGATGTGTGGGGTTTGGCTAGTGGAGTCTTCATGCTTCACTAGTAGGGTGTAAACGAGCTGAGTTTGGACCAGTTTGAACTTGTTTTGACTGTTGAGTTTGGATTAATTTAGATATATGACACAACATGATATCACAGAAGTGTCATGCATCTATCTAAAGTTGTTTATACTCTTGGATTGTAAGACAAACGGTGTAAATTATTGAAATTGTGCAGTTATCTAATGTTATGCTACAGTGAGGTTTTGTTGAGAGGAAATGCCTTTCTTACCACATAGAAACAACAATATTCAAAAGAAAACAAAAATGAGAAAATAAATCATAGAAAATTAAACTACAATACAGAGATTTATGTGGTTTCCTATCGGTACGTCTACAGGTTCAAACCATATCCACTAGGCTCAAAAGTAAAATCAAATAAGAGACGGCTATGACCCTCGTTACAATTTTCGCTGTACTCCCTCTCACGAAAAAGAGACATTATATATTATTGCCCTGATTAGGGTTTACAAAAGGTGCAATGCAAAAATTATAAAATTGCCCCATGTGACTCTTAACGAGATCAGCAAGAAGCTCAATGCGCGGCAGAGAAGATCGAATCAACAATACATTTCTAATAATCAAGGTCCACAGAACCTAATAGGTTTTCCATTGTTACTAAATCATAAAAACAAATGATTCAGCTGTCAATGGATCATTATTAACCTTCACAGAGCTTCTCCTTTCAGTAGGCATGCGATTTTGCTTGTTGAGGAGATGATCTTGTAATTCCTTCAGAATATGGTATATCTCCCCATTTTATTAACCTTACTAAACTAAAGCATAGATTGTGAATATGTCGATCATGAAAAGAATTTATTCAAATCATCTTTGGTCATTTGTTTTAAGGAACTAAATTATTAATTATTAGGAAACTCTACTTTAATTATATATTTTATTTAGTTTAAACCACATGACTTTATATTTTTAATGAAATATTTTTTAAATTCTTATATGAACAATTATATAATTAATTTTTTTTTTTGAATTTATGTGTGGGAAATCGCAGTATACCCAGCGTAAAACCCCACGGGTGGACCCCTACCCCTAAGGGACACCAAGGTTAGGACATGGGGGGCTTGGTAAGGTTAAAACCCTAATTCATTATAAAATTTTATTTATTTTAACTTGAATTACGAGAAACTCGTGACTCATCCAGTGCTGATTTCCTTATGAAATTGGATTTGAGATTTATTGAAATTCTTTTTTTGAGCAATCACAGAAAAATTCTATTAAAAGAAAGAAGGGGAAAAGAAAATACGAGTAACAAGGGTCTAAAAAAATTAGACCAAAAGATGAAAGAAAAAGATAAAAAACCAAAGAAAGACAAAAAGATAAATGAGAGAGAAATCAAAGGAAGAATATGCCTTCACGATGATTGTCAACTTCCAATTTTGCGAAATAATCCGTCACTCCATTATCCGAATAGTCAATCTTATTAAAAGAAGCATCCAACTCTTATGCTAATTCTTTCACCTTTCTAACAATACCAACCAATCGCCATGGTGGACGCCTTAATCCCTCCGCCCATTTGATTGCATTAGCTCAATCTCCTTCAATGACCAAATTTCTTGTCCAAAATTCTTCCAAATGGTTAGAGCTCTCCAAATACAAAGGATTTTCGCCTCGTTTGATTCTATGATGCCAACTGATTCATTGAACATTATAGAAGATACTCCCATATGATTTCGAAGCACACCACCAATCCCCGAAGGACCCGGTTTTCCTTTGACGCTCCATCAACATTGAATTTCGAAAAGCCCGATGGTGGAGGCACCCATTTCTCCGCTGACTTTGCCTTTTTCCTTTGCAAATTCATACTAACATCCCAATAAAGAATTAGATCATTAAGTGTAGTACCTTTGAAGATGGGATCTGCCAACATCCAACTGAACCAATTCCATTTGGCTTTCTGGAAGAGATCGTTCTTAGAAGAGGGTAAACCTACAAAGAGTCTTGTAGTCCTTTCCTTCCACAAGGTCCAAAAAATGGCTGCCAGAAGCGTATTCCAAGCATATCTCATCCTGGGTTTAAGGTAAGGGAGATACCAAGCTGCAATAGATTGAGAACAAGAATATGAAAAGACCTAAGGAACCCCAAAGAAGTTAATGAATTTTGTCCAAAGGTTAAAAGCAACTTTGCAGTTCACAAAAAGATGATCATTATCCTCAACCAAAGAATCACAAAGAAGACAATTGAGATCATCCTCAAGTCTAAGCAAGCCTCTCCTTCTTAGTTCAACTCTCGTAAGAATCTTTTCCTTTAAACACACCAAACAAAAATTTGAACCTAGGAGATTTATTGAAATTACAAATAGGGCGTGTTCATTTGTCCAAATCCAGCCCAAGTCTGACTTTACAAACAGAGGTGTTCATATTGAAATTACAAAGTGGCCGGTCTTGGGCTTTTTCTTAAAGCTTGCGGGGCATTTAGGCTCATTTATTTTTTTTATTTTATATTTTTATTTTATAAATTAAAAATATAACCATACAGTTTAAAAGAAGACTTAAATATCGGTCATTTTTTAAAAAATTGATATCAAGAATAGATTTTTAGCGACTCGATCTTGACGGTCAAAATCACAAGGTGTCATCTTTTAAAATACGTCGGCCAACTTTGACTATTAAGATTAAGTGACTGGAAATTTACATTTGAACTGAAATTTTAGATGGTTATATTAAATTAAGTATAAGTTCAATCTATACGGATATATTTTTAAAATCCCGACGGGCTTTGGACAGCTTTCGGATTTTTTTCCAAAGCCCGGCCCAAGCGCTGCCTGTGAACCGGCCTAATTACACATTGTCCTTCTCCACTAACTTATTTCCGGCCCACTCTCTATCTTGTAGCGTTCTCCAAGCAAAATAATTGTCCATAATGTCCAAGTGACTTGCCATGCCCTTTGCATATCAACACAAAATTAAAATAAATCCTTACATACTGTTGATATGTTTATCTGAAAATAGATAGTAAATTATCTTATCCTCATAAAAATTATCCTAGAAATTGACAGTATTCAATCACTTCAGTAGTTGTTACTATTAAAACTTTATAATTAGTACTTATTAACTTGATCTTTTAGGACTTCAATATTATATTTACTCATAGAAAATGAAACAAAATGAAGTCAAACTCAAGATAATTTATTTATACAAGCGGTGGTATCCAAGTTTGGCTCAAACTATTTTGACATTTCATTAAATATATATATATATAATATATATATATATATATAACCACTTGAGTAAAACTAAATAACATATACAATTAAAATGGAGTTTTCTAGCAATTATTAATTAATAAGTATATTTAAATATTTTTTTCATAATCAACATATTCACAATCTATATTCTAATTTTGTAAGGTTAATATATGAAAAGACAACAATAATAAAGAGAATCAAAATGTCAATACAGAGGTTTCAATTTTGAAAGCCCTAATCAACAGTGAGCTCCCAATCTATCATTATTGTAAGTAGTAATGACTAGAAATAATTTCATCATCATCGGCATCAAATTTCCTTATTAGTTTCCTAATTCTACCACTCAATTGGGTAGAATCCAATGCAATCTATTTTCCTAATTTTTTTAGAAAACATGAATATTTTCACCTTACACTAGAGGTGTTATGGTACCCACCAAATAGGATAATAATGTTTTCATTGAAACTGTCTCTATTTGAGAATGTGACACATAAAAATCTTATTGATGGATCAATAAACTATTTTTTTGAATGCGGCAAACTTTAAAGATCAAAAAGTAAATTAAACTAATCATTGTAACCTTAAAAACATATGGTTTGATTGAATCAATTTGAGTGATTTGTTATAACCCATTTTTAAAGAAAGACATTACAAACAAGCCAATCATCATTGCAATTGGTAAATCCCATATATAAATGTGTAGGTAATATCATATACTCCCTCGTCCATTTTAGTTGTCTCATTTGAAATATTTGTATTTTTTAAAAAACTCCCTTTATAAGGCTAGCACTCCATGTGAACTTATCCATTTTCAACACATTTTATACTATTCCAATATAAATGGGACAACTATTTTACAACAATTTTAAAATCTATATAAGACAACTAAATTGGGACAGAGAATATTTTTCACCATCGACAAACCTAATTTAAAACCTCAAAAGTTTAATTTAACACCACAATTGAATCAATCAACCATGTTTTTTTTTAAACTGTAAAGTTTAAATACTAAAAAAATAATTTAAGTTGATCAAATTTTGAAAATAAATGTGACATGATTGAATCAATCAGGAAGATTTTGACAGACCCATATTCAAGGCAAAGCCTTTTTACCTGGCTCATCGCCACTCCCATGTGGCCATATGAAGGCCCTAACCTAATCACTTCATATATTAGACATTTACATAATGACTTGAGAAGCAATCAATGTCATTCCCTCCCGAGTCATATTCCATGTATCAGTTTTCATCATGTTGTCCATAAATTATGATCACTGTTCTGAATAGAGAGTTTAGTAAGACTTTGCTCGAGATTCCCCCCTCCGTCATCAAAAAAAAATATTATGATCACTGTTGCTGCATGCTCCATCCAACATTTTAGTCCCGTTACCGGTCGAACTCAGCACTCCACACTTTCATTATATCATTTGATTCCCTTTCTTCCTAAGAGTATTCACACAAATGCATGCTTATTTGAATTCTGAATCAACTCAAAGATTGTCAGCCAAATCGGTGAACAGCAAAGCAATTAACCAAAGCACGTACAACCAGGCTTTAGAGTTTAGCGACCAAGCTAAGCGCATCTTCTGAGCATCTACTCAAGTCTCAAGCTATTCTAAGGCACTCCAAAATCCTGACTTATTCCATGCCTCAAAGGAGAGTATTGGCATTGGATAGCTTTGGCTTGACTTGTATTTTTGTTGCTCTCCTATTTTAGAGTTCTGTTTGGTTTCATCCTTTTTCCTGTTGTACTTCCCCAAGTTTTTTTTTTTAAATTTATGTGTGGAAACCGCAGGATACCCAATGTAAAACAAGCACATGGGTATAGCTCAACTGGTTGCTTCCCGCCTCAGGAAGTGAGAGATTGCAGGTTCAAGCACTCATGGCCTAACCTTTCTTGGAGCCTCGTTGTCTCCTTGTTACTTTCTCTTTTGGTGCACTTCTGGTGCACTCACTTTCTTTTTTTACTCTTTTTATCACTCCCACCAAAGGACAGGGTGAACACCGTGCTGGACATCCAACTTCTAGTGCCCTTATAATGGTATACTTAGTTACCAATTCAAAAATAAAAGATAAACACAAGCACATTCTTAATCATTTTATACTCTTCTATTAACATCAGCTTCACAGCTAACCCTGACGGGTAGGCTTGATAGTCAATAACCCATCTGAGATGCAGGTCTTGGGTTCAAGTCACTTTCAACATAAAAGGGTCACTCTCTATAGTATTACCCAGTGTACATGGATAGAGAGGTTTGTACATACTCCAAAGATTAGCAAGGTAATCTAAGAGGCCTGAACACCTTGGTCTTAAAAAAAAAAAAAAGCATAAGCTTCACAGCCTTATAAATTAGGCAAAAGAACAATTTAAGCTGCCTAGACAAGCATGCTCCAGGCTGCCAAATTGTTTACCTAACCATGTAGCTGATTTCATTCATTTTATGCGCATGTTGTCATCAAAATTTAGGTTACATTGACAAAAGCATCCAGCTCGACCATTGCTAGTTCTCAAGCAGATCTGGCTGACTCCAACTGAGGTTAAGCAAAATGCCACATGTACAAGTAAATGAATAGATAAATGAATAAATAGTTTCATGTGCAACGATAATGGGAAACAATTCACAAGACAAACATGAGACGCATTAAAAGTGTGTATGTACAGAATAGTACAGGTCTTCAGATCTCTGAATAGACAGACAGAAAGGGTGCCATTGATTCATAACAAAAAGGTTTAATCTCTTACTATAAAACATACTTATTTCATGCCCAAAATGAAACCCAAATTGTGCATTTCACCATCTTAAAGATGGGATCCAACTAATCTTACAAGGTCCACATGAGTAACGCGGACAAAATATAGAATATAAAGTAGTACGCAATAAAAATCTACTGACCAAGGTTCCCCAAGAGACGCTCAACAGCAGCATGGACATTCCCTGCAGTGGCGCTCAGTGCACGGATATTCTCTTGGGTATCAAAAAAACCCATTTCTTGAAGTTGTGAGAGCTGAGTTGCATATAGCTGTTCTGGAGGCACTGCAACATTCAAGAAAAATAATGATTTAACTATATTGCAGAAAAATAAAGGTATTTCTTAGTGTGACACATGCATCCTTCCAAATGGCAATGAATTTTAATCATTTTCATAAACTAGCATTCAAGGCAGGAAACTTCACTAAGCAGGTCAAACATTTTCTGTTTTACAGCTCAAAATATATCCAGGGATCACAAACTGACCCAGGTCGCTTGCTAAAAACAATTTGGAGAATTATAGGCAAGAGTGATGGTACAACCTGCTCCTGAAAGTTCAGTGCAACCTCAAACAGCATAAGAGAGAACAAATTGCTTCACCAATGATCTCATCCACTTGTTTCAACGCATTCTTTATGGTGGAAGATAAGAATTATTACCATTAGATGGGTTGGGAATACCAAGGCCACCAGCACCAAGACCACCAAACATGTTCATCAGCAACTCCATACCCATATTGTTGGGTGCACCTACAATTGGAAAGAAAATGAATAAGATGATATCCATTAAGTAGCTGCATGACAATCACAACTTGTCAATGAAAATGATATGGTAGTTACCTGCACCACCACCAGTTTGTCCTTGTTCCCTGGAAGAGCATGACAAGAATTAGATGAGATGGCAGCCTGCTTTCTAACAGTTGCTAAAAGAATTGGCAGTTAATCAATAACCAAGTGACAAGGTATCAGTTAACATACTGGGTTGACTGTTGACGAGATAAAAGTGATTGCTGTAGAGACAAAACTTGCTGCAAGCAGAGAAGGAAATACATTATATAAAGGAGCTAAAATGTAGAAGCCATTTCTAAAAATAAAAAACTTGTGTAAGAAAAATAAGAATATAAACTACATAATTCATGTATCCATGGGATTAGTCTCACCCCCACGTGCGATGGGATACCCATGTTATTCAAATAATAATAACAATAATAATAATAAATTACATAAAGAAGAGACCACATCCACCATGTAGATAATATTCAGCCAGTTTTTTTGCAGGTAAACATACGAAACAGTGTTATTCTATCTGCCCCAACAAATTTGTCATAATCACGTGCAACCATTTCCAAACAGCTGACTGAATAAAACACCAAACGGCACCAACCAAAAATTTGTACGGTGATTGGTGAAGTTTGCCAATATCAAACAGCTACCCCATATTGTATGTTGTACCTTTGTGCATGGGCACAAAATACAACAGAAGCATCACGCATGCAGCCCACAATATAGCATATAGCTGAAAATGAAGTGATCAGGTAGGCCCCTCATATACATTATATTTGGAGCATCAACCTTCTTAGCTGAAAATGAAGTCATCAGGTAGGCCCCTCAAATACATTACATTAAGAGCATCAGCCTTCTTGTACCATACTTTTACATTGTAAATTTTTGGCTCACCAAGTTAACAGTCAAGGTTGAGTTTCATGAAATAAAGCACCAACAAAATGGGACTCATTTTGTGCACGACTTTGGGTCTTGTGCAAGTCTGCCATGTGAACAGATGCAGAAACAAGCAAAAAAGAGTGGTCTCCACATACATGTAGAATTAGCAAAGCACTTGTAGGGTTCAATTGGTATCAATTTAAGTACCACATTTTTCAGGGATGATATAGCAGATCGGTAATCAAAATAAAATGTAAGGCAGACAATGGTTCTTCGCGCAATCCTATCATGTCCATGTATGAGGCCCAGGCCTGACTTCGTTGACCCAGGGCCAATTCCAATTTCAGGACATCAGGGACATGTAACAGCAGTCCTATCAGGCCCTTCATTTACAGAAGCCTGTTCTAGTTTTGTTGCTTTGCAATCATGCTCACAGAATTCAGGATAACTTCAATACAGAGAAGAAAAGAATAAACAGTGTTAAATAATGTAGAACCACTATGGATTTCTAAAAAAAAAGTAGAAAGTCCTAAAGAAAATACAACCAACCAAAACATAAAATGGTCAGAATCAAAAGGAAATAAAATAAAACAAAGGCAATACAGTTCCCAGCTCCCACTAACAAAACTTCACATGGTATGGACACATCTAGATTGGTCAAAGAATGTCAATGTTTTTGCTTCCCTAGCAGCCAAAGATACTGAAAAGGGTTCTTAGCAACCACTCAGACAGGAGATGCAGTAGCATGATCCTGTCCCCTACCCTTCACAGACCTGTTAGAGCTACAACAGGCACAGGTATGTCAGATCCAGACATAGGCCCAGCCTCTTGCTTCCCCCATTGGAACCATTACATCTTAAGTCGAACTGATTCCTAAGATCCACTTGCATAAGAGGTTCATGATCGACACACTGCTTTCTATATGGCACCAAAACAATTAAATCATAAACCAAAAAGAAGCCAGGCAGATATATGCACAATTTCATTTTAGAAAGGAAAAACTACCTGCATCATCTCAGGGGAGGTCATCTGGCGAAGAAACTCGGGGTTTTGAATCATTTCTCTCATTTGAGGATTGGAATCCAACATGCTTCGCAACTGAGGGTTGAAACTCAAAAGCTAAACAGAGAGAAACATCAATTGATAAAACAAGATGCTCCTGGAAAAGACAGCACAAAACAGCATAACAGCTACCTGGTTCATATACTGAGGGTTGGAGAGAAGGCTTTGCATCATCTGCATAATAGCGGGATTTTGCATGACCTGGCTCAGAGAAGAGGAATCCTGCAAGTTACCTAGTGAAGGTTCCAATTCTACAAGGCTTCCCAGCCCACCTAAGCCACCAATGCCAGGGGCCCTAGCATCCCCGGGAGCAGTAGACCTTGTAGTAGTGTTTGCCTGTGTGCCTCCTAATGTTGGATTGACAGTGAAGTTTTAAGAGAGTTGACATTAAAACTCTTACAAAACGCAAAATATAGAAGAATAACAGGTTACCAGCATTGCCCCATGGATTGGGAAGTGGGTTAGTATTAGGCACAGGAGACTCAGTCGCCGCTTCTGAACCAGTCGATGAAGGATTTGGTGATCGGTCTCTGGCCTGTCCTGCACCTTGATTCCCTCCTAAAAGAGCAGCAAAAGGGTTTGACCCCATATTGCTTCCAGTGTCTCCTGCCATCGTTGTGGCATTCAGGAATGGCTCCTGAACAGTTTCATACATGCGCCTCAGCATGTTAAATCCTTCAGGAGAAGATTCAATGTTGCTCATTGCCCTGTCTGTGTTTCGCATCATCTCTCGCATAAGTTCAGGATTCCTTGCTGCATCTAGCGTCTGTCGGAGTATACTGGGATCATTGAGTATATGTGCAAGATCAGGATTTCTATCTATAATATCACGCATCTGAGGATTGCTCATGATCAAGTTGCGCATCAGGTCAGGGTTATTCATAAGATTCTGGATAACGGGTGCATTCATTATTTCCCTCATGATGTTAGGGTTCTGACTCAGCTGCTGCTGCACCTGCTCAAACTCTGGAAGTCCAGATCCAAATAGACCAGACACACCACTGCCTCCAAGACCATTAAGACCAAGTCCAGGAAACATTGAGCCCCCTAGACCACCACCACCACCACCACCAAAACCTCCACTGTCATTGGAGCCAAAACCTCTAGCAGCACCTGGAGAGCTGTTTGGAACTCCAACATTGGCTGCAGTTCCAGTATTAGTAGAAGCTGTTGGAGATGCAGCACCACGAACCAAGTGGATGGTGTGATCTGCTTGCAAACCTAGTCAAAACAAAAAATAACAAAATAAGGTTAAAGATTAGAATATTATTGGTGTAAGGTAGATTTATCAGGAGTTCTTTTATGAATATGAGTATTATAAAGATACTACCAGAGAAAGCTTGCACAGTAGAAAAATACATAGCATTACATGCAAGGGTGTAGACAAGCTGTGCAGCAGAGAGCCTGGGCAGCTTGAGATTGGCTTGAATGTTTGTCCAGCGGAGTCAAGCAAAAGAAGCTAGAGTCATGCTTGACTTGTGACGCAGGACAAGGGATAGAGTAACCCTAAATGCCTAAATGCAATTATAATGTAACAAGAAATCAATACGAATCAAATTTATGAAGCTGAAACTAAAACTCAAAATTAATAATTGCAATAAACAATATAAATTTGTCGCCAATATTCAATTTGATGTGAACAATTATTTAACATTCCAAACCAAGTCTCAACTAAAAATAGAAGGCCTTCAAAACAAAGGGATTTAACTAAATCCACAAATAAGTAGATCAATCACCAAAAGAAACTAATTTGGACTGTTTAGAATCAAGGTGATGTCAAAAACAAAGTAGAGGCAGCAGGGTATGGGAGTATTAGGGATGGAAAAAAGGGATTTAATGATAAAAGAGGATAGGTAATGGCTGTATGGTAGTTTAGGACAGGTAGAGGTGGCTGTATGGGCTAAGGAAGGGTCCAAGAGGACTTGTGGCTGCAGTAAGAGGGCTGTAAGGGACTTAGGAAGGGCTTGGGACCAGTCTGGATGGAATCTGGGACAGATCGGGACGAGTCTGGATGGGATCTGGGACAGGTCGGGATGGTAAACAAGGATTTTTCTGGGACAGGTCGGGGACAGCAATAGGACGGTTCTGGGACAGCAATAGGATGATTATGGGACATCAGTTCTGCTGGGTTTGAGAGGGCAGCTAAGAGAGAAGAAAAGGAAAAAGAGAGAGAGAGAAGAAAGATAGATAAAAAATCTGGATCTTGGAAGAGGATTCTCACCTTTTCTCGTGACTTCTCGCCTTCCCTAGTTTCTCACGAGGGTTCTTTGGCTTCTCACCATGCTTCCTGTGATGGAGGCAAGTTTGCACAAAGCAAAAGTTGTTCTTTTCATTGATTAAGTGTCAATCCCGTATGGAGGGGTTATATCATATATATAATGACTTAAAAACATGAAAAAGACCAAAATACCATCAAATAAACAAATATCAAACTACCCCCAATGATTAGAAAGCACTAATACATGTAAAATCACTAAATTTCCCCAAACAAAACCACTTATTGGACTAAACAAATAAATGAAAGAAAAAATACAATTATGAAAAGTTGGAAATCCTAAATCTAAATATAGAAACTTTCTAAATATGGAAACTCGTGTGGTGCTCCGCATCAGCTTGTCCACATTTAACTAAACATTCCAGATTAAGCTTGCTTAAATATTGAGCCGAGTAACATCCACTATCAGCTCTCACGATAATGCATATCAAGCATGTCCTACTCAAGCTTTGGTTGTTCCAAACCAGATTTTCTACTTCTAATAAACATTATTGTGGATTGTATGCTATGGTAGAATTTATTTATTATTTTATCTCATCTATTTTTTTTTTTTTTTGAGCGGTGACTAAAACCATTCATTGAGGTGAAAAGAGAACAATTACAAAAATATTCAGGTCTAAAAGAATTACACCAAGAAAAAGAACTATAAAAAGAGAAAACAAACAAGAACTGAAAAAGAAATAAAAGCACAAAAATCATGTGGTCTTCCAACTCAGAAGAAGAAAACGTCAGAGAGGGAATCAGTGACACCGATCTTGGCAAAGTAGTCTACCACACCATTCCTTATTCGACCAATCTGAGCAAAGCACACGTCTATTCCTGAAGCCAACTCCCTTACCTCCGTTACCGTAAAGATCAGTCTCTAGGGAGGACGCCTTTGTCCCTTAGTCCATTTAATTGCGTTTGCGAAATCCCCTTCAATGATGAGCTTTCCTTGACCATTCGATTTCCAAATGGTCAGAACTCTCCTAATGCTAAGGATTTCCACCTCATTTGAGTCTCTAACTCTCATTAAGACAATGGAAGTAATCCCCTCATGATTCCTAAGCACTCCCCCTATTCCAGCTGGCCCTGGCTTCCCCTTCGCTGCTCCGTCGATGTTGAACTTCATGATGTTCTGTTCTGGGTTTTTCCATCTTTCCTTGGGTCACACTTTCCTCCTATATCTATTCATACACCCATCCCAGGATGATAGGAGATCCGTGGGTTTTAGACCACTAAACTCCAATGCCATAGACATAGTCTCCATTTAGCTTTTTGAAAAAGCTCCTCCACATCCATTGACTTTATTTCAAAAATCCAGGAATTCCTTTCCTTCCAAATGGTCCAAAGAATATCTGCAGGAATCGTGTTCCAAGCAAGTTTGTACCTGGGGTTAAGCCTAGCGAGAAACCATGACTCCAGTGACCCCTTACATGTACAATCCATCACCCAGGGTACGTCTAATAGATTGACAAAGTTTGTCCAAAGTCTCCTAGCCGTTGGGCATACAATGAAGAAGTGAATAGCATCCTCCTCCTCTGTCTCACAAAAAAGGCACTTTAAGATCCGCCTCTATGCTAATCAATCCTCTTATATTAAGTTCCATCCTCATTAACACTCTCTCCTTTAAAACACACAACACGAAGATTTTAACTCTAGGAGGAGCAGCTCCTTTCTAGGCCATATTAGCTGAAGATTCTATAGAGGATTGTTGTAGTAGGACCAAGTCTACCAAAGCTTTGACCGAGAGCTCACCAGAGAGATCCCCAGTTCATAACAATTATCTAATTATTTTATTATAATTATCTTTTTGAGACGTAAGAAAGAGGCCTCCTTGGAAACTGGCTTCAATAATTACAGACAAAAGAGTGACAGATTTTTATTTTTTTGCAAAAGTTGTTGTCAGAGATGATTCTCTCTCTCGGTAAGAAATTAAGAATGTCATTAATGCAAAAGACAATGCAACAATATGAGTGACCGAGATGGCTACAAAGTATATGAGCATGAAAACAAAAAATAGACTACAAAATTGAAACTACAATCACCCAAATGATATTTCTAGACATATCCAATCTAGTATAGCTCTCTTATACTGGATTTTCCTCTTGTATTCTTATATATTTGTGCATTTATTTTAATCAATACAATTACAGTTAGCCATTACACTGTTGATAGAAAAATAAAAACTATGTGCAAAAGAGGGGACAACCTAATAGCTGAAGAAGCGACAAGGCAGGGATTCACCAACTCTTTGATTCCTTAACAGCTTCTCAGTAAACATCCCACCTACCACTCTGTGAAGGTCCATCTTGGAGATCACCCCCCTAAACTCAGAGATTCTTAGCCCCAGAGATGAATCTACATTGCACTGAAAGAACAACCATCAGATCATGCTCCATCTTTGCTCCAGAAAATGCAATTGTTCCTTTCCTGTCCAAATTTATCAAGGGATGGTCTGCAAGACAAATGTCCACATGATGGAGGACTTAGGATTGCCCTGGGAAACAGATAAAGCAACTAGTTCAAGGAGGCATAACCCTATCAAGGTGGTATTCACTGTTATCTTTGGCTACGATCGTCTTGCATTAAAATCTCTACCAAAACCATCCATTAAAAAGAATAAAGGACTATAGGCAGAGCTTTAATTATTCAGATGAGAGGGTACACAGCTAGGGCATAGCTACTCTCATTCAAAAGATGAAGCTTTGACAGAAAAAAGAAGCCTAAGGGGCTCGGCCACAAACTGCAAAGTTCCTCCCCATTTTTGAATTTATTTGCCAGAATGAATTACTGTTAATAATTTGAGCAACTCCAAATGATCAAAGGCCAGAGCTCTGTCATTCTTTTAAAATTGTCCTTCACTTTTGATCCTTTTATCCAACACAACCTTATATAGTATAGGGTAGAATAGTACAAATCGGCAGATGCATTTGGCAGTCCAAAACATAGACCTTCCCCAAAAGCAATTTTTTCACCTAACCTAACTGCACTTGAAAGCGGATATCTTTAGGAAATTTTGACCTTAAACAAATTTATTAACATATAGAAAACTTTTCAATGCTAGAACACACATACCAGAACCTTTTCTTAGGTAACTAATTGATCATTCATCCTATATGCCCCTTTTTTTCCTTTTTTTCAAATGATAACACATACGAGAAAGTTTTCTTGCATAACTCATCCTATATGATGCCGCCTCTAACCGAGACTTTCCTATCAAAGCCCAAGAACGAGACTGTCAAACTGCCCTTTAAATGGGTTTTGGGCCCCACAGTTGGGTGTTTAACACAGAGGACCACAATGATAAGAGGTGGCAATGCTTAACCTTGAATAATCACCCGCTATGGAGATTTTGGTCTGAACTTTTGACAAATATAAGCCATTACTTTATAGAAGTTAAAGATCACATGGCCAGAATGATTAGTTCAGGCTGAAACTTCACCCAAATCTCAACCATGTGGTCCCCTATACATGATACCCAACCATGTACAGGTCCATAATCCAATTAAGAAGAAATATTGTTACCTTTCACTATTTTCTTTTTTTGAATAGTTACCTTTCACTACTTTTAACTATCTCCTTCCAAAAAACCTCATCCATCTCACCACTCTTCAAAGCCACTTGTTGTGGTAAGCTTGTTTCCTCCATTTTTATCAGTAGTAGAACATTTGTATATCATCAAAAGTCCCTTTATCCACCAACAAACCACCCATAAAAAGATAAGTTTTTGGGTGAAAAAAAAAAGACCAACTTCTTAGAACAGCAGCTAGGTAAATGAGAGGAAACAAGAACATATTCGCAATGAACCAATACCAACTTCATGAGGGTAATGAAACAACAGAATGATACTTCCCATAGCAAGGTGCTAACTTTTTTGCATGAAACCTCTGCATGATGGGTCACCATGACAGTTTCTTGACGCATTGAGGACCAACTTAGGAGCATGGGAAGCTACCAACTTTATAGAAGATAAAGGAAGCAAGACCCTTAACATCTTGCTCTTGCATAAGTAGTTAATTACCAATCCATAGCTACCTTGGACCACCTGAATATTGACACAATTACCATCTCACCTGCTCTTGCACGTTTTTCATCTTCAATCTCTCCTCAAGCTTTCATGGGGACATCTCCTCCCCACCTTCTTCCTCACCCTTCTTCCTCCCAAGCATCCCCCTCCTTCCCGCTTCTTCCTCCCCTACATCCTCATCCTCCAAGTCCAATCGAAGGGAGGAGAGAAGAAAATCCTCTTTCTCCCTTCACATTTCAAATATCTTGGCATCCTTTTCTCCTCTCGACATTTTTTCTCTCTTCAGAAAATCCAAGAAAATAGTGGATAGCTTCATACTTGTGTCGAATGAGATCAATACCCACAGGGGCTTTTACGTTGTCCCCTTTGCTACAGAGGCAGAAGCTCTTCACGGTATTATAGATGTCAATGGAAGATTATTCAATGGCTAGAAGCTCTTTGTGCATTTGGTGCGATCCCCAGCTCCTCCTCTCCTACCCTCCAGGATCCAAAGTTACAATTCCTGCACCTCTTGTTTCTCTCGTACAGAAACCACCCATTTCTCAAATCGATGTTGCTCCTACTTGGATTGTCAACTCAAACAGAGGGAAATCCACCATTCTCAGTAATGTGGTTAATTCCTTAAAGAGTTGTCTTCTAGCCACTCTCAAATCTTCCTCGAAGGGTATCCCTGATGTCAAGGCTTGGATCCGTGAATGGGGTGTCAACATCTCATATAGCCAAATTGACTCCTCCCATGCCCTTATCTCCCTCCAAGTTTTAGATGAAGCCAATAGGTTGTCGTTGGATTTGTTGGCCCTTCATGAAGCCCCTTTCTCCAATCTTTGTTTTCGGTCATTGAATCTCGACCTTAGAAAAATTTGGGTTAGAGTGTTTGGAATTCCCCTTCGAGCATAGTTTCCTGAATCTCTTCAAGCAATTGGTCATTTCCTTGGAAAAGTGGTGAAAGTTGACCCCTCCACTTCCACTAGCAACCACTTCCTCTTTGCCAAATTCAGAGGGCTTTGGTAGCCCTTTCATGGCGGTCAAAATTATTCCCTTAAAGTTGAAGATATCTAGTTCAAATTAGGAGTTTTTTCGGTGGAAAAGGACCCTCCTCCAATCAACCTTCAGCCTTGTCTTCTTTGTTTTTCGGCTTCTTGTGAATGTACTGGTGCTACCTCTCCCCCTCTATCGCCAACCAAACTCCCGGTTGTTCTCATCGGTGAGCCCCACTCCTCAGTTCCACCTATTTCCAGTGCAATCTTGTGTGTAACACCTCTACTTCCCCTCCATCACCAGAAACAACTCAAGTTGCTATCCATAGTGAGACCCGCCACCGACAAGAGTCCGAGGCCACATGTAAGGCAGAGATAGGACCTCATATGGTAATGCTGCCAGCAACGCCAATCGTATCTGTGACTTCTCCTTCCTTCATACCTCCTAAGAGAACCCTTGTAAACGCAATCGCCTTGCCATTGGTGAGTCAAAGCTCCCCTACTGGCCTTGTCACGTGTCCATCTGCATCTCGCAATCATCTGCTTGTGGAATTGCACGCAACAGTCAATGTCACCCCTCCCTCGCTTCGACGTTGCAGAAGTTTATCCCCCTTGCATCGTTTGGGAAACCTACTCTCATACCATCTCAGCAACCTCTTCCATTTCCTTTTTATCATATAAGTATCACCCTCCCCCTTCGCCAGTGACAACCTCAATTTTTCATCTTGCAAAGCCTATCTGTAGTGGGGCTTAATATCGATGGGCATGTTATTGCCCATCCTTGTGACCTCTTGGACCCATTGCAAGATGGCTCTCTCACATTTCTCTTGAGCCCAGCTCCAGTTCCCCAACTAGGCCCCCACCATAAAACCCACCTTTCCTCTTCCACCACCGCCCTTGTTTCCCACTTTTTCCCTTCAAAGCTCTCTCCCCTTCCAAGCTTCCCATTACCGAGCTTCCTCTCAACCTACCCATTTGTCGCCATTTTCATCGAAGCCTTCATTTCAGTAATGGCCTCTGCAGCAACTCATCTTCAGCCTTCCACCACTCAAGTGTCCAACTTCTCTTCTAGCCAGGAATGTGCAACGATCAATCTATGGGAGAGATTTGAGGCTGATATCGAACCGAGTCTCCATTGATCAAGTCTAATCATCCATCGTCTATGGTTGAGGATCCATCTGCTGACCTCCCTCGTCATGAGATGGGCTGATCAACCGATGCCTGAGGTTGGCAAAAAGCTAAGTTTAATTGCCATAGGCCAGAAAGATCTCCTCCTCTCTCACCTGGCAACAATTAGGGACTCGGCGCCCCTCCCAAAGAAGTCTACCATAAAAGATAGAACATCGCGGGAACTTGTTAAATTGAGCTCTTCAGTTAACTACTCCAACCACAAAAAAAAAAACAATAGGTAGTAGGTCGATCCATAGTGATGAGTCAATTTCCTGATGAAGATTCCTTCATGGATTGTGAGGGGCCTAGGTAACCCTACAATTTGGGCAACAATCAAGAATTTCATTAAACCTCTCAGACTAGACCCGATTCCCTTGTCGAAAATCTTGCATGACTGGAAAGAGAGTATTGGATTGTCATATAGTTTTGCAACTTTCTGGTTTTTTCTTTTCCTGTTCCAGTCGGTTTTGGGTGTAAGGTCTTTTGGGATGTTTTTCTTTCTTTCTTTCTTTTGTTCCATGTACCTGCATCTCTGGTGCTTTTTTTCTATTAATATAGCTACTGTTTCAAAAAAAATCTCTCCTCAAGCTTTCTTATGATATTTCTATTAGCATCTTAGATTTCTTAAATGCTCTTAAGGATGTGTAATAGACACAAAATCAATCCAAACTTTATAGTTTTCCACTATTTCCGTTTCCCATCTTCAACATCAATGTTTTCTTTACAGAACTTAAATACAATCCATTTTTCTTTTTTTTTGGCATAACTTATATCCCATCTATCAACCCAGATAAAGCTCCACCATTCCTTCAGTTCTCAACCAAGCCCTCTTCTAACAGTCACATCACTTCAACTCAAAGTGGTGAAAGCCCTCAAAAGCCTTCACAAGTATCTAGGATAACTAGCCAAGATCTAAAATAGTCTAGGCAAACGAACTGGTCGGAATCTGCCTACATATCTAGCCAATCAATTGAGAACAGAAACATACCAAGGCAAGAAAGGATTGGTTATGAGTAAAAAGAACCCCTTCCCACAACTAGGAACCTATCTAGCCAATCAATCCAAGTACATACCACACTCCAAGGTTAAACATTTCTCATCAAACTAGTGCCCATTTGTTTTGTGAAGAAACCAAATGATGTTTTAAGTCTCCTATGACACATCAAGGCAGTCATTGTTGAGCTAGGATACTCCTAAGCCCCACCCATAATTCTTTCCTTCTAGAACTGTCATTTGGAAGATATACAGTCGAGAGAATCCAATGGGTCTTAGAGATGAAGTCTTCCACCATATGGAAAGGATTTTTCCCCTACCAACTTAGCTATCTTGGAGAATATGGAAGAATATGACATGAATATGCTCCCTCTGCCAATCTTTCCACTCATTTTTAGGTTTTTCCAAAACACATTCATAGCTTCTATTTTAGTTTCCTAAAGAATAAAATACATGCTTATATCTTTCAAAAATAAAATCCACACTAATGAACTCGAAGAGAGACGCCATGACATATCATATTAATAGTTCCCCAACCCATGCATAATCCATAAGACTATCTTCAAGGGAACACCATGGCAATTCCCTTAATACTTTTGAGTTGCTCCAGAAGGCCAATTGGTCATTTGGAATGTTATTTTTGCCACAATTAACTTTTGAGCACAACCCCCCACAACTGTCCAAACCTTCTAGATAATTCTCGGTGAAATCATTCTTTGAGTGGAGCACCTCAAGTGACATCCCAATCATCAACCCTTCTATTTGGTCTTCCAAAGCCCCTCCACTTGCAATGAGATTCTATAATAACATTTTGCAAAAGACCCTAGGTTATTGGCAGTGCTCCCAACCTCTCGGATGTCTCCAAGCCTCAAAAAACGTGGGTCACTTACTCCTACATTGCCCCATTTTTTGCATCAAAATGGAATCTAAAATCGGCCTTTTGATGCGCAGTGGTTGATGCCATCTTTAGTTGCGCCCCCCACCATCCTACTCTTGGGTGATCTTTAGATGACCATCAAGATTCTCAATTCTTTGGAATTTAGCCCTTTATGCAACCGTTTGGAGAATTTGGTAGGAGACACAATGTGTTTTTTGAAATAAATAAGAGAGCCCTTAAGAGTCAGTCGAAGAGTCAAGGTGAAGTGCATGGCATGGGCGTCCTCTCTTAAATAGTTCCAGGGCTACTATATTTTTGATCTCTCTAGAGCCTTGAGGAAGTGCATTGTGCTCACATAGCCTTGTTTTCTAAGGTTTTTCCAGTTTGGGTATGGTTGTTTCTTGTGTTGGGCTGTCTTGCCTTTACGTATTGTTGTTCTCTTGTTACAGGGGTTAGGTAGTGGGAATCTTTTCTTGTTTTCAGTCTTCTATCTCCTTTGGTGCACTGCTTGTGCCCTTTTATTAGAATAGTTACCATTGCAAAAAAAAAAAATTAAAAAAAAAAAACCCTCTTATTGTTGTTCTCTTGTTACAGGGGTTAGGTAGTGGGAATCTTTTCTTGTTTTCAGTCTTCTATCTCCTTTGGTGCACTGCTTGTGCCCTTTTATTAGAATAGTTACCATTGCAAAAAAAAAAAAAATTAAAAAAAAAAAAAAAACCCTCTTATGTTCTCTAAAAATCTAAACAACTCACTCTCCCTACCCAGTAAAGGCAGACCCAACTTCCCAATCAATTTCCAACATCTTATCGCCCACCCAATTTGGTAACCAACATGAATTGTCCTCAACCAGCAGCTCCACTTTCTATCAGCTTGGCCAATCATACAGAATTGGTTTTTGAATGCATCTTCCAATATGCATCTTCCAATATGCATCTTCTTTCTGCTTAGGATAATATGGGATATGCACATTAAGCAGAAAATAGATGTTCACTATTCTCACAACTCAATTCAATTATCATACCAACTGCAAATCTCGTTTTGCATTGTCTACAATACAAGATCTACAGCAAAGTTTTCCTGACTTAGTACGATCAAACATCTGCACAAACAGGATGAAAAAATGCATCAACTGCCTAATATTTATTATGTGCCCTAAATTTTCTTAGCTTTGTAATTTTTCTTATTTTGATATAATTTCAATTGAATTTTAATTACTTTACTGTGCTCTCTTATAACAGTCTACTACTGGAACATATTGATAACACAAAAAACTAGTTTTGGAGCACATCCAACACATGAATCAGTACAGATAACTAACAGAATGGCAATTCCTTTACAGCAAAAGAACCATGGCAAACAAGAAGAACAGGCTGTCACTACCGCAACAAAAGCATGAAAAACAGATTGGCTGGCACCCAGCATCCAGCAGAAGTAGTCTCACTTGTCAAGCAACCAAAAGAAATGATCTATTCCTTTGCTGATAGTTTATCAGTTTCACCTTCAATTTAAAAACTGGAGATTAAGCAATCTAATTTACAAAATATTTATTGAAAGGGTTGCCCAAAATCAAGTCTTTATAATGATCCAAAATTAACTCCTATTGTCTCATTTAAGAATAAATAAATAATCTCAGCACACATTGAGAAGAATCTATATATCTGGTCGTTAGAGCGTACTAAGTATGAAAGTGCCTCTTTGGGAACATCCAATTTTTCAGAATCAGCAAAGCAGTACAGAAATAAAATATTACAACTGTCTCAATGAGAGCCATGACATCCTCAAAACAGTCATTTGCAAAATAATCTAAAAAGGTCCTCAGACACCTATGACGACCCAGGCATTGATACCTACTCAACACATAGGTGTTGAACAGAACATTACCCAAAAGTAGATTCCATTGCCTCCTCTGGTTTCTTTCTTTGGAGTCATGCATTTATTTCCACAATGTAAACTATTGCAAATTAAAAAGAAAATCACATTAATCGATCCAAGCAAAAATATAAGATAAAAGAAACCCCAACTAGCATGCATCTCATTTCCTCATACAAACTCCCACTCCTCTCAACATTAAGGATGTCAATATGTTTTTTTTAATGGTAAATATATTAATAGAAAGGGAGGCACCAGAGGTGCAAATACAAAAACAAGGGCAGCACTAACGCTGGGTAAATCACAAAATGAAAATCCTAAGCTATGTCAATACAATCTTTCCAGGCTTGCAAGTATTCCTGAATTCCGCCAGAGAGGAAGCCCAAGAGCACACTTAACAAACACTCTTCTCGAAACTGCATCACTTTACTCAACACGGTCCTTAAAGATTCTATTATTTCGTTCCCACAATAAGCTCCACACAAGGGCAAAGAGAGACAAGCGCCATAGAGATAAAAATTTGGAGAGACCGAAACAATATCCCAAGCGTAATATAAATCAGCTATAGTAGAAGGCATAACCCAAAGCACATAATTCCAAGGAGAAACGGCAGTGGATGAGAAGGTGATCTGTCTCCTCCGAGGCCTGGAGGCAAAGAGGGCAAGCATTGAGAACGATTCTTCCTCTTTTGCGCAAGTTATCTTGGGTCAAGATTTCCCCAAACCGGAAGCAGATTGCACAAGGAGGGGCTTTGGATGTCCATAAGGATGTCAATATGTAATGGAACGTTCCAAAAATCACACAGGAAGTGTGAGCATTTTGACAAAATTGAACCGCAATCAGCAAACACGTGATGCGGGTTTCTGTTTTTCTACTTTTTCTGCCCCAAAATAATCTTCAGTGCCTATCGTTCCTATTGATTTGGGCAGAAATTTAGAGGGGAAAAGCGCCTTGTCTAATGTGATCTTTGATTTTGTATAGCGCCAGACACATTATCTTTTCCCCAAAAAATGAAAACCAATTATGACAAGGGTCCATCCAAAAAAAAAAAAATCAAAACATTTTCCAATGCAGCCCAGGTTTAAAACATCCAAAATCAAATAAAAACAACAAACCACAATTCAACGGAAACAGAAATACAATGAAATAAGATATGATCATATGCAGGAGACCTGATGGCAATACCATCAGGCCCTGCATCTCCACCATCCACTTGAAGAAATTGGAATTTTAAAACATGGGACTTTCAAAATGGGCGGTGGAGACGCAGGGCTTGTTGGTACTACGTCGTAAAAGGGAAGAGGAATAGGCAAGGCAAGAAAGGAGGGGAGGGGAGGGCGTACCGTAGCTTAAAAGGGTTTGGTCGTCCTTCAAGATCCGGCCTTTGTATATAAGGCGCTGCTGCTCGGCAGGTACATCGCAGTTGCCGGCAAGGACGACCTTGAAGGCTCCGGTGGTGGTGTCGAGGGTCGTCTGCACGGAGAACTTGGAGCCGTTGGAGCATCGGATGTGTACGGTGACGGTGGCGTTGCTGGCGACGCCGCAATCGGTTTCCACGGAATCGCCGTCGGCACCCATGTGTGGTCTTCGCTCCTCTTCTCCCCGCGGCAGAAAAAGAAGAAGATTTGTTGGTGGGAAGATTTTGGAGAAAGAAAAGGAGTGAGATGTGAAAGGTATTTTAGAGGAGGCAAGCAAGGAATAAATACATAAACATTTATGTGGATTTCTTCAGCAAGGAGTAAAGGACTTGGAGAGAGACTCCAGAGAGGTGGAATCTGGGAGATGCTCCCTACCTTAATGCACCCAAAATAGAAGTGGGTCACATAGAATTGAGGCCATTGGATCAAAGATGGTTTAATTAGTCTAAACTTTTATTTCCACTGTAGATAAAATGGCCCAAATCACTTCTCCTGGTGCATTACCTAAGTGAATTAAAACTTACCCATAAATCCCCACATTTCCACCCAACCAAACACAAACAATGTATGAGACCCAATATTGTGAAAGAATGCTCAAGAATTTGAGTTTGCCACTTTTTTTTTTTTCAAACCTCTCCAAAATCCCACCTCTTCAGATGTATGAGAGGGGTTATTTATTGATGGTGCCTATAGGGCCCCCTTTATTTTATATTAGGGTGTGAACTCAAATTATGTCTTTCGGTGGACATTTGGTAGTCATTTAAAAGAAGTTGTTGAATAATTATGATAAACTAATTGGTAATATTTGGTAAACATTTAGAAGATTTGGTGATTCAGATAAAGCTTCTCACATTTTTTGGACTTAGAGTTGTGATGATTGAGCCATTTAATAAGAAATTTCAAGTATTTGATTATGACAGTGGAAGACTCTATATACTAGTGAAAAATTATCTAACATAGTCCTCTGTATTGTTTCAAATTTTATCTTAACTTTTTTAAAGTAATTTTTATACCATTATCTTGTGTTCTTTAAAGAATAACTTCAAATACGATCTCGTGACCTAGCCATTCTATTGTACTATTTAATATTTTCCAGATGTTGAATTACAACATGTTTTTTGTAAAACAAGAGTGTTGGAAAGTAGAAATTGAAAGATGTACAATAAATACTTATATAAGAAAAAATTGAACTAAAAAAAATATTGTAAAAGAAAATAGCTGTAAAATGATATTTGAACTCACCATATATGTGAGAATGAGCTGATCTTCCCATTAAAGTAATTAGTTCTTATTTTTTATATAGGTTGAAAACAAACCCAACGTTGGGTATCCGAGCTGGTTGCGTACCACTGGTTTCAGTGTTGAGGTGACGAGTTCGAAACCTGTCGGCGTCAACTGAAGGTATACTGTGTGGGTGTGGTGTGCCTTCCCTAGGGTTTTAGGAGATCTAACCAACTAACTAGGCGGCCCCTCTGGCGACTTGACAACAGACTGTCGAAGGGTTGATTGAGGTTTCCCTAGGTTATCAAAAAAAAAAAATAGGTTGAAAACAAAAATTGAGAATGGGTCATGATGAGGGTGAACACACCAATTTAACTTGTGTGGATCCTACTTAGTTTTTATTTTTTTATGGGTTGGAAAAAAAATCAATTTTGAGAATGGGTCGTGATGAGGGTGAACACACTGATTTAACTTGCGTCGATCATACTCAAATGCTCAATACCTCTTCATGCGACCAAAATTGGACTTGTACCCTCCAACTGATTTCTTTAAAAAAAAAAAAATCTGAAACACCCATTAAACTTATTAGTTTTATTTTTTTAAATTGGATGTAAAATATTTAAAAGTTGATAATGGGTTATAATGGATGTGGACACCCCAATTTGACCATACCTTCAATACTGTAAGTCCTTAATATTTGATACCCATCACATGATCAAGTTGGACATAAATACCTTCTGATTTAACCTTGCCTCGTTACTTGCCCCAACTCATCCACGATAGTTAAATCAATCCAATGCCCAATGACTTGAACTTTAAACTTTACTAGGTCTGATGACCACAACTCGATTAGATCCCCTTAACTAAAACTATAATTTGACTCAATAAAACATTATCACACTTGAGTGAGATGCCCCTTAAGTTCTAAATTAAATTAATCATTTTAGACCCAACAACTCAAAGGGTGATCCAATTAACTTTACAGGAACAAAATTTACAATAATAGGCCAAACCTTCAAACAAAACCTTTAACTTCACCACTTTATACTAAGAACACAATAAACCTAAAAACCAACTCATAAATTGCATTGATCATCAAATACAACCATGTAGGTAAATCCACGAGACTCTTGGACTAAGAGACACTCGTAAAAGATTCAATTCGAACCCTATATATTCACAATATCATAATTTAAAATTTTAAAAATTCGAACTCAACTTAAAATCTTATTGACTTAACTCGATTGAGTTTGTAGACTCAATTCATAAAAACTTTATAAAGCTCATCGACTTACTCAACTTAAAATTCTATCGAGTTGAATCGACTTAGGAAGACTCATTCAGGTTTTTTAGTTCTTAAGATATATTATTGATAATCAATATAGAGACTTGCAATATACATTTTGATAATCCATCCTATTCCTAGACATTAGCTTTAGATTCATTTTAAAATCTAACATCAACATAATTCTTGCATTTACTGCACATTATCAAAACTTATGTTCAATCCAAGTCATTCTGTTGAACTAACAATCATTTAGATTCTCTCTCTCTTTTTGTCCTTCAATATTTTATTCATTTAGATTCAATCAATGTTAATGATTTGATTCATTCTTTGACCTATATCATTATTACATGACATCTTAAACTCAATCCAGTGGCATACTCTAAGCTCTTCAGGTGCATTTGATCTATTAACCAATTGAGATTAATATCTATATAGTAAAACCCCTATAAAATAATACTCTTGGGATCAAGAAAAAATATTATTTTAACGGGATTATTGATTTATCGATAAATGAATAATTTATTAATTTTCGATAAATGAATATTTATTTATTCAGAGAGAGTATTATGTTTCTACTACTTGTACATGTATGACTTATAAATCTAAAAATAATGGATATTGTCAAAGTTAATATATAGAAGTCCAAAAAATTCTAAAAAATAAGAGATGGTCATTGATTGAAGAAGAAAAAAAGACTCTTAAAATGTAAAGATGTGGTGTCCAAACTTAATCTAGATTTCTTAAAAAAAAAAAATCTGAAACACCCATTAAACTTATTAGTTTTATTTTTTAGATTGGATGTAAATATTTCAAAGTTGATAATGGGTTATAATGGGTGTGGACACCCCAATTTGATCATATCTTCAATACCCTAATTTGATTCCTCATTGCATGATCAAGTTGGACATTAATACCCTCTAATCGAACCTTGCCTAATCATTACTTGTCCAACTCATCGACGATACAATCCTAGTTAAATTAATCCAATGCCCAATGACTTCACTTTAAACTTGACTAGGTGTAATGACCACAACTCGATAGATCCCCTTGACTAAAACTATAATTTGACTCAATAAAACATCACACTTGAGTGAGATACCCCTTATATTAAATTAATCATTTTAGACTCGACCACTCAAAATATGATCCAATCAACTTTATAGGGACAAATTTTACAATAATAGACCAAATCTTCAAACAAAACCTTATAACTTCACCACTTTATAGCAACAAACCCAAGAACCAACTCATACATTGCATTGATCATTAAATACACCAAACTGTTGGATTGAGAGACACTTGTAGAAGATTCAATTTGAACCTTATATATTCACAATCTTATCATAGTTTAAAAACTTAAAAATTCGAACTCAACTCAAAATTTTATTGAGTTGAGTAACTCGATTGAGTTTTTGGACTAAATTCGTAAAAGCTTTGTACTCGACTCAAAATTCTATTAAGTTGAGTCCACTTAGGAAGACTCATTCATGTCTTTTTAATTTTTAAAATATATTATTGATAATCAATGTAGACCCTACACTCGCAATCCATCCTATTCCTAGACGTTGGTCTTAGATTCATTTTAAAATCTAACATTAACATAATTCTTGCATTTACTACACATTATCAGAACTTATGTTGGATCCAAAGTCATTCTATTGATCTAACATCATTTAGATTCTCTCTCTTTTTGTCCTTCAATATTTTATTCATCTAGATTCAATCAATGTTAATCATTTGATTCATACTTTGACCTATATCATTAGTTACATGACATCTTAAACTCAATCTAGTGGCATACTCTAAGCTCTTCAGGTGCACTTGATCTATCAACCAATTGAGATTAACATCTATACTCCTCAGCATAAAATTTTCCAAGATTGCATTTAATTCGGAGAGAGGTGTTGGCTTACTTGTGGCCTACTAATCAAGTTGATTAAAATCTGCTTGACTTTTAAATCTAACTCAATTATTAAATAGTGAAATTAAATTAATTTATTTCTTTAACACATCAATAAGACTTTAACCCAATATTTTTTTTCACATCGAGATTATATTAGTCAAGAAATACCCATAATTTATAACCCCAAATTATGCCAAATATGTTTAAAATTATATATTTTTTACACAAGTTAATTAACCCATCATTTTAATATCCTATCATACTAAATTAATGTTCAACATTATACAACAAAAATTACAAGAAAAGAAAATCAATTACTTCAATCATTTTTTTTTAAAAGCTTCATAAAATTCAGAGGAGTTGGCTTCATAGTGAAGAAACTTTCTTCATAAAACAAGGTTTTGAATCCGAATTAGACTCAATGCGCTTACTCTCACCTATAATTTAGAGTGAAAATATTCATATTAAAAAGAAATCATTAAACCTTTTATCTCCTAAATTTTTTCATCAAATTTAGGAGCGTGGATGTGCACCCTCTCTGGCCAAATTTTTTCATCCGCAATGGGAAGAACCCCAGGCCGTAGTGGCCCCATAATACGAGTCACTTGTCTAACCTCATACCGGGCGGAATAAGGGGGTCTTGAATTTTCCCTTCTCCGGTGCCGACGGGAGAGGATACATTTTCCTACAAAAGTTCGAAGTCAGTTGCGAAAGTGTGGAAACCAGAAGAACGCCGTGGAGGAAATGAGGACGCTCGTCTTCAATACCAGCTCAGCTTCAAAAAGCAAAAGGCTGAATTTTTTGACATGACCAACTTCCTCTTCAAATCTCTCCATGGCATTCTCTCATCAGAGAAATCACCTTCTCCTCTCCCCTTCTCTCTTTTCTCGCCTCCAAACCATTCTTTTCCATTTCCAGGTTCTCTCTCTTTCTCTCTCTCTCATGTTATATATACACCCATCGAGAACTGCACCAGCGATACTTGGGTTTAGGTGTGTTAGATTTATGTTAAATAAGGAGGGCGCCAAAAAATCAGCTTGATTAGACTGCTAGTGATGTCGTCTTTAGAGCTCCAAAGATTCGGAAATTGGATGGGGTCTGGTTCTTGGGGCAAACCTGGATCAATGGACTTCAGTGGGAGGGAGTGAATTGGTTTGAAAGGTGTTTGATTACAAAACTTAGGTTGAATGGTTGTGTTAAGTATGATTTTGAAGGTCACAAGTCCTAATGATGCTGCCAACCCAAGTAGACTGGAACATGGGATAAATGGCTTTTGGAATGACCCACTGGTTGTCTAACTCCAAATGAGGGTAAATTGGGCATGGATTCAATCCAAGGGAAGTAGTGTGAGGGGGGGAAAGAGAGGGTAGGGGTTGGGGGGTTGTTCTGTAGCAAATAAAGGGCCATTTGACTTGGTGTTCAGTCCAAGGTGTCCTTCGTTGATCTTACATGTATTTGTCTGTTTGTCTAATTGTCTGTTTGAAGCATCTCCCATGTCTTTTCTTTTTTCCTAATCTTTTTGATGTTTTCTTTTCATTTTCAAGAGGTTCAAACATGAATTAGCTGTAGTGGAAAAGCCTCGTCTTCATCAAAGGGTTGCTCCAGATTTTTTCAAAAAGAAAGGTACTTTAAATTCTCCCAACAGACTTACATTTTTTTTCCATTAATCTTGTGTGCGTTTGGTGATGCATAATAATTTTTGAAATCTCTTGCAATTTCATTTTTCAACATGCTGTTAGGCCGCACTTGGCCCTCTGAATCAACTTGATGCTGTATCTGAGTATAGAAACTAAAAAGGCATTGAAGTCACCTCTCTCTCTCTCTCTCTCTCTCTCTCTCTCTCTCTCTCTCTCTCTCCCTCTCTATTAATATATTTGTTATTTTACTCATTCTTCAGTAGCAATCTATATCAATCACTTAAAAGGGTCGTAATTATTGTAAATTGGACTTTTTTTTTAAAAAAAAATAAGAGCTCAACCAAGCCTTTTTTTTTTTAGCATTTTCTCCATTCATCTCTCACCTCTCCCATTCTTTCATATTACTCTCTCAATATTACTAATATTCATTTTTAGACACGACAATAGTTTGTTTACACATAGCATATGTATAATTCATACTTCTATTTAGAAATGTGGATGGAGAGTGGTGGATTTGAGTAAATTTGAATTAGAAATTAGGTTGAGTTTTAAAGTTAGAATTTTAAATTGCTTAAATTAAAAGAAGATTTTTTATCAACATATCATAATAAATTATTTATAATATTTTTTTTTTTTTAAATTGGCTAATCTAAATTTGAGCTTTCTTGAATTTCTCTCTTGTGCTGTGTGACTGAACAAGCTTAAGTTAATGTTCAAATACTTTGCGAGGTTCTACCGTAAAAATATTTTAGGATTATGATGGTGGTGGCCAATCATGATTGAAAGACATTATTAACTTGATGTTGTGACTTCTGACAGTCAGAATGGATTCAGTATTCTTGCCATGTTCCATAATTTAACTTCCATCCAACCATAGGCATAGCTGTTGAGTGATGATAAAGATTTTGAAAGCTTCATTGCAATTGCCTTTATTCCTATGTTATCATTATGGAAGTGGTCTAAATTGCAATGTTCAATGCATTTTACATGGTAGGATTCTAATTAGTAGAGAACAAAGTTCCAATGTTCCATAACTGACTGAGACACGAAATCATTGTTTTAATTTTTGATATAATATAAGATGTGGATTCTCAGGAAGAAAAAAAGATAATAAGATATCTATGAAAGTCCAGGAGTGCTAGAACCCTATTGTCTAGAGGAGGAAGGGGGGAGGGGGGAGGGGGGAGAGGGGATTTCTTGATTAATTAAAGTTAGTCAAATGTAATAATGAAATTAATCAAGATGTTGTAATGTGTGTGAACAAGAGATGTGCCAATAAATAATTACACAGACAAATAGTTAAGTGCATAGACACCCGATATATAGTGGTTCGGTTGAATAATCTACATCCACTGTTAAGATTCACCCAACCTTGGGTTATCTCCAAATCACTAAATGTGGAATTACACCCTCACTAATAGTGTAGGACTTTCACCTACACACTCCTAGTTTTGAAAGGTTCGACCAATCCCGGTCTACGTCCTTGTCCCTTTATTTTTTATAGTGGTTTGATCTCCTTGATCTAGTCCACTTTATAATGAAGATGAAAATAACAAACAAAGAAACACGTGCCTTTGAAGCTCAAGCTTTGATGAAGTAGTGTTTCTTGAAGAGTCCTCCCTTTGATCTTGTTGATGATGAAGATGTTTCAAGGTCTTTCTTCACGTTTTTTTCTGATTTAAAAAATGGAAGTTCACCCTCTTTCAACAAATTTTGGGCCTTAAATAGAGATTTGAGAAATCTCGACACGGGCGATCGATCGGCCTACACGATCAAATCGGCCTACACGATTGATCGTGTATTCAAATTTTACCTTTGAAAAATGACCGTTGCGCATTAAATGTTCTCCCAACGGATAGAAAAGGTTCACGCCCAATTGATCGTGTCACACGATTGATCGTCTGTGTTCACTGGCGACAGATCACGACTTGACGAATGTATCGGTCTGAGATTGACTGTATTTTTTGGACTCAAGTCTTATCCAGACCCAGGGCGATTGGTCGTGGACCCGATGTGTTTCTGCCCTATGCCGTTGATAGGTCGTGCGACCGATTGATCGTACTCTATACCACACGAAAGGTCGTCGCCCGACGAATGCATCGTTCTGAGCCTGACTGTAATTTTCCAGAGGGTGTTTAATCCAGGCGATCGATCGCAAGGGCGATTGGTTGGCCCTGTACCCAGACGAAGTATCGTCTGCACGATTGGTTGTCTTGAGACATGACTGTGAAAGACAGTCCAGATTCATTCCTAAGTTCTGCCGATGGATCGTAATGTACGATTGGATCGGCCCTGTTACAACAATGCATCGGCTGCACGAATGTATTTGTCCTGGGACCTTAGGTGTTTGACAGACCATTTCCAACAAGAACCTTTGTTTTTCAGGACGATTGGTTGTATAATCACGATAGATCGTCCACTGTCAAAGGCGATTGATCGTCAGACACGATGTGTCGGCCTGACAGTAAAATCAATGTTTTTCCATATTAAGTTCATGTTTTGGTTATGGGACAAACACTCACTAGGCTACTTAAATTTTCCAAATGTGATCTCTAAGCCCAAGTAAGGTCATCCTAAGGTGTGGGGTCCGCCTAGAGTCTCTTATGGCCAATTGACCTTGTGTGATTGACATATATGTTGATGATCTGTTGAATCTTGATTGATCTTCTATCTTCAGCTTGATTCAACTACCACTTGATTCTTGAGCTTCTAACTTTAAGTCAATGCTTTACATGAGTTATGGATTTGACAAATAAGGGACTCGGCAAGCCGGGGCACTAACAATATGGATATTTATGCATGTCAGAATATGGCACTGGATGGGGAAGCATGTTAAGCTTTTGGTGATGTGTCTAATATAGAAAGTATGTTTTTATCATGCTGAGGTTGTGGCTTGTCTTTAGCTTTTATCAGAGTTTTCGTCCTGTGCAATGTTGGGAGCTTCTGCCATCTTGAAGCTCAATCTAACAAACCTTAATCTGCCATACCTTAATCGAAAGATTGGCTTGGGATATACCTGATATCAGCAATGAACTTCTGTCATATGTTTGGGTAACTGGTGGTCTTAGAAAAATAAGTTTTATCATCAATACTAGTGCCTTCCATGCTTCAGTCCAATCTCAAACATTGATGATGCTTTTTTGAAAGATAACTTCATTAATCAAGAAAAGAGGAAAACAATATAAGGGAGCTAGCACAAGACGCAAGCAACCTAGAAACAAACCAACTTGAGGAAACAACCCCAAGATTACATAAAATTGTTAACAATCTCCGAAGAAAGAGAAACACACTGACGAGCCAACTCATCTGTCTCTGAATTAGCAGAGCGAGGAACCCAAGATACCGAATATCCAAAAGATACCATGGAATGACGAATCATGTCTATTTTATCAAGATAACACCAAGGAGCAAGAGACCCCACATCCCAACTGATAACAATCTTAGAATCACCTTCTAAGATACTCCCAAACATTCATGATGTTGATTGGGTTTGGGTTGAAAATGGTCTTAACCTGCGTGCTTCCTAAAGCACCCAAGGAAATGGGTCAAAATTTTGGAACACCCAAGGAAATGGTTCGATATTTTATATAAAAAAGAGGTCGATATTTTTGCAATATTTTTTATTTTTTCTTTTTGTCAAAATATCTGTTGGTCCATTCATCTTAATGGTTAAGGTATCTCTAAATCTCCACAATGCAATGTAACAAGTCTTTGTTTCTATGCCAATTGGCATCACACAGACAAGTTGTGATGCTAGATTGGTGGTAACAGAAGTTGTATCTTTTGATACATTCTTTTTGGAGTAGGAGCCTTTGTACTATTGCGATGGCTTCTACTGGAGGCCTTTGAAGTCAAGGTTATTAGATTTGGCTAAGGATTTCTCAAGAACAATATTTGTGACCATGTTTGGGAATAGGTTCCCATAACTTTGAAAAATTAATTTTTTTTAATACTATTGTTTTTTTTTTTTTCATTTTTATTCTGCCCATTGTGTGTGCATGGTGTGTGCATATGTGTGTGTGTGTGCGTGTGCACGGCTGTTTGCGTATGCATGCTTGTGCATGTTTATATATCTATATGTAATAGGGTCTCCCCTAAGAACCAAACTACATGGATTTCTGTGTGCACTACCTAATTGGCACCACTTGGGCCAACATGGATGAATGGGTTTGAAAGGTCTTGGCTTGTAGTTGGTGTCTATAAAATTTCATCTTTATCATATAAGTGAAGCCGTGTTTTTTAAGGTCCTTAAAAGCTTAACTTTATCTAATGGTGGAAACTCATTGGGTAAGATCAATAGATTGTAAAAATTAGATTGGTGTCAAATTGGATAGGTGTGCATCATGAGGGCTAAGTCGGTGTGTAATGGTGGATGGATCTGTGGGCCCCACAAGTTCAAGATCACATGGAAATCCCATGTGGTTGGGCTTAAGGGAGAACTTGTGTGTCCCACAAGCTGAGGGCTGCACGGCTTAGGGGATAATTTGTGCATGTGCAACGTGCAATAAAAGTTGGATAGGTGCTAGGGAATGGATCCATTGGGTCCCACAAGCCCAAGGCCACATGGAAATCCCATGCCACCTTGGGCTTATGTGGTTTCTTTTTCATTTTTTTTTTTTGGGGGGGGTTGGGTGGGTGGGGGGGGGGGTGTGGGGTGGGATCCATTGGGTCCACTGTAAGCCCCCACAAGCTTTGGTGGGCTTAGGGGAGAATTTGACTGGTGTGTGTGTTAAAAAGCAAAAAAGTGAAGGATATCTTTAAGGAGGAGAGCATACATTTTTGATATCACTCAAAATGTAAGCGAGTCTTTAAGGGCCATTCACTATGCTTGAGAGTCCATGAGATGGTGTTTTGCAGGCTACATTTTTACCCAATGATTTCATGGGATCTTTTTAGGGCCCCTTGTCCCATTTAGTTTTGTATATGAAATTGATATCCAAATGTCTATGTCATGTTTGGAGTTTGGACTAGAGCAGTAAAGTTTTCTCCTCAACTAGAGGCAATTGTGTTGTGCAGTTGCAATTGGCTTTGGTGGCATGATGAATTAACATATTCAAAGCATCTTCTCAAATTTGAGCATGAAAAATAATTAAATATCATAATAAATACATGATTGCTTGAGCTGAACAGTTCCATGCAGCTTGTCAATGCCATGTTATCCTACGACAATATAATCTTTTGTAACTAGATGAATACTTGTGAGTTGAGTTATCTCTAACCATTTGGTTGTGATCATTTTACATTTATGCTTGTTCTCTGTTTTTGTTTCACATTTTTTAGGTGTTGACTCTATTTATGAGCATATCATCTGCTTATGAAATTTTCCCTCTCTTTTATAGGAAGTCAAAATATTTTTAGGAGAAATGATGAAAGAAAGAGGTGAAATAGGTCTACTAGATATAGATATGATGAAAAAAATAGTCTCTGATGGGTGGTGAATGTGTGACAATGGAGTCTATCAACCAGTTACTGAATGCTTCTTTTTCAATTATTCATGTCTTCTTTATGGATTCTATTGTGCTTTTCTTTTGTTGTAGGTTCCCTTGACAGTTCAACTAGGAAGGTAGTTGATTCGAGGCTTGTGGGGATTAAATGGTCAATGATAATCCCTTCTACATGGTTGGTTTTGAGACTTCTACGAAGAAAGGGTAACATTCCATTCCTTGCCAAAAATGGGATCAACAATTCGGCTCCCAGTGTTTTTTGTATTTGAGAGTTGGGATCTTGGGGATCTCACTCGTTTTGATTTTTGGTTCTTGATTGTTGTAGCTTTCTTGTTGCCCTGTCGTTTTGGTCTAATCCTTTTAGACCTTTTTTGTTTTTGTATTCTTCTCAGCTGATGTTTTTGTACTTTTCCTCTTTTTATTAAAATTTTTATGTTACCTCTCAAAAAAAGAGGGTAACATACCATTCCTTAGCATGTTTATCATTTATTGAATTGTTCTATTAAACAATTTTTTTACCTAATTTTGTACTAGATCAAGGTTAAGCTATTTTGACCCTTTGAACAGGACATGGAATCTTACATAATTGTTTTATAGTGTTTGGCTAGGGATGGGAATTAGGCCCGAGAATTCAAAAGTCCTAGTAGTCTGGCCTGTAAAAAAGAGGACTTGAGCATCCATTTTCAGCCTGTTATCAGTCCAGGCTCAGGCTTTGGTGTTGTATTAAAGCTCTCTTAGAAAATGGACCTTGTGGCTCAGGTCTACATATGCTCATGCTTGAAACCTTGCCTGAATACTCAGCCTTAGTTGATTCATGTGGGTTTATTCTTTGCTAAGGATAGATAGTGAGAAATTTAAGTTTGAAGGCCAGAGAAAAAAAAAAAAAAAATCAAATGACAGCACATGTCTATCCCACTTCCCTCATTTCCTGCCCTGGTGGGTAGCTACTTCATTGTTCTTCTTTTTGAAAAGTACACTTTTCCATTCCTTGGGTATGCCAGTCAGCAATCTCACATCCCTCATTTCATCATTTACATCTCTCTCTTTTCCTTCTTCCCCACCCAAATGAAAATCTTTCTCCTCTTTCTTCTCCTTCTCTTTTTTTCTTGGATTTTTCTTCCCCATTGACTTTTTTCTTCTCTTATTTTTCCCTACTCAAATGAAACCCCCGTCTCATTCTTCTTCTGTTTCTTTCTGCCCAATTTTCATTCACCAGCAAATACAACCCTTCTCTCTCTCTCTCTTCATATTTTCCCCCACCCATCAGAGATACCCAATTACGGTTCTTCTATTTCCATCAGGCTCAGGCTTGCCATTGGGTTTATTGGGCTCATTGGGGTTGGGCTGTACACATGGGGTGTTTGCATGTGTATCACACACATACACACATGGGGTGTTTGCATGTGTATCTTGGTAGGTTGAAACCTGATAGTTAACCTGGGATAACTTCTACTAGAAAGATTGTGCATGTGCAATGTGAGGTGTATGCTGTGGTTTTATTAGATTTTATTTCGTATATAAACATGCATGGCTAATATTCTATAGTCATTAGTCCCTTTTCATCTCCTTCTATGGTCCCCTCCATCTTTCCTCCCTCCTTTGTGCCTTGCTCTTCTTCTCCTTTCCCTTCATCCACCTTTCTTCCCAGCACTATTCCATCCCCTTCTACCCTTCCTCAACCAACACCTCTCCCTCAACTAACCGGTGGAAGGAATGGAGATCATCCTCGTTTTCCGTCTTCATCTCAAACCTCTCCACAACTTTCTCTAGACTTGACATCTTTTTCCTATTTAGCAAGTCAGGAAAGATAGTTGATGGCTTCGTACCTGTGTCGAATGAGTCACCATTAGGGCCGATGATTCCCGCCTCCATCAACTTGGGAATGTAGAAGATGGTGGTTAGGAGGCCTGTAGATGCGGGCCAAAAAGCGACTCGCCTGATTCCCATCTCCTCTGCAACCTCGAAGACCCGCCCCATGTTCTCATTGATGATGATGTAAGAGATCTTATCATCATTGGATTCATTGATCTTTTCCAACAACTCCTTCAAACGGACATGCATTACACTCAGGATACCTTCACACAACCTGCTTAGCATGTTTCTATCTTCTTCACTTGCAAGCCCATCTGGGATGGTAACAAGATTGATCTGCCCATGAACATGCTAGTCTTTGGCAATGCTGCCAATACTCTAGCATGATTAAAATTTGTGTTGACAAATGTGATCTTGATTTTGTGTTTGATCAAGCAATGAGAAAGTGTCATCATTGGTATGACATGGCCTTGTGTTGGGAACGGGATGATCAACACATTCGGTCTACCCATGGCGAGTGATATTGGTATCACCTGTTAAAATGGTTTCTTCCTTTGGCCCTTCCTCTGGCCCCTCGTCATCTCCTCCTCTAGTCCCCTCCATCTTTCCTCCCTCCTCTGTGCCTTGCTTTTCTTCTCTCTCCCTTCATCCACCTTTCTTCCCAACAATATTCCATCCCCTTCTACCCTTCCCTCAACCAGCACCCCTCCCTCAACCAACCGGTGGAAGGAATGGAGATCGTCCTCTTTTTCCCTCTTCATCTCACACCTCCCCACAACTTTCTCTAGATTTGACATCTTTCCCCTATTTAGTAAGTTAGAGAAGATAGGTGATAACTTCGTAAAAGTGTCGAAGGAGTCTAAAAATCATAGGGGCTTCACTTTCGTTCGTTTGCCACTAAGATTGAAGCTCATCGAGGAGATGCCAATGGGAGATCTTTTAAAGGCAAGAATATCTCTGTCCAATTGGCGTGATCTCCAACACCTCCTCTGATTGCTCTTCCTGGAGAAACCTTCAAAGCCTGATGCTCCTTATCAAGCTGCTCTTGGTCAGAACCCATCTCTCTCTCAAATCGCCGTTGCACCAATTTGGATCGTCAATCCAAAGAAAGGCAGGTCAATTATCCTCAGTAAATCGTAGTCGATCAAAGGGTCAAGTTTTAAAAGAAATTCCTCCTTGCAACCTTCTGTTCTTCCTCGGTTGATATCTTGAAGCCGAGGCTTGGATTCACCAGTGGGACTGCATTGGTAATGTCTAAGTAAGCAGAATCAACTCTCTCATGCTTTAATCTCATTCAAAGATGCCGTGGAAGTGGGACAACTGATGACGAGTACCTTGTCCTTGTGAAAGTCCAAAGAGAGGTCCATTTTCCAATCGTGCCTCTTTTTATGACCAAGGTGTCCAGGACTCTTAGAGAACTTGACTAACCCTCAAGGCATATGCAAGCCTTCCCTACCCATATACACCGGGTAACTCTATGGAGACTGACCCTTTAGGGTAGAGTGTGAATCGAACTAGGACTCCCGCTTCCTGAGGTGGGTTCCTGCCATCACTCCAACCCCTTTTGGATGGAGGATCTTGATCAAAGATCACTTTGGGTTAGAATTTTCAGGATTCCACTTTGAGCTAGGTTTCCCCAATCCCTTCAAGCCGTTGGAGCTTTCCTTGGCTATTGGTGAAGGTTGATCGCTCTTCCTTTGTTAGCAGTCACTATCTTTTTGCCAGAGTTAGAGTGATTTGGTCGCCAAGACTATTTGAACTCAAAATCATCCCCCTGAAAGTTTGAGATGCTTGGGTTGAATTAGAAATTGTTATGGAAGATCTCCGACAACATCTTATGAACCATCCCTTTCCTCAATGGAAAACCCCCTCTCTGCAACTGTTGGTGAGCCAAGATCATCCCGTCCTTCGATCTTTGGTGCTCTCCTATCATCTTCGTCTCCATAGAGCCTAGCGATAAGTACCTGGCTTCTATCACCGGCGCCACGTGTTAGATGATTACTCAACCAGTTGAGCCAAGATCATCCCACCCTTTGGTCTTTAGTGCCCTCTCAACATCTCCGTTCCCGAAAGCCTCCACTAAGCCCAGCGATTAGTACCTGCTCGATCAATGTCGCCACGTGTCAGAAGATTATTGAACTAGTTGCTGAGCAGCTTCCATGTAGAAACCATCTTGCAAAGGCGATTGCCTAGCTATTGGTGAGTCAACCTAGCCCTCCTATTTCTCCTGCACCTTTGTTGTTTTCAACGGTCCAATCCCCCTTTTCAACGGTCCAATCCCCCATTTCCGTGCTGCAATAGTTCTGCCCCTAAACGAGATTTGGAAACCCTTCAGAGCTCTCTCCTCACCAACGTCCTTCATTTCCCTCTTTCTCAGTTCCATCTAGACGTTGGTTCTTTCCACCTTTTTCTCAGTTGCAACACTTGATTATGGCTTCGCATGTGCCTCTCCTTGAGCTATTGCCAGACCCGACCCAATCCCTGGTGAGCCAACTTCTCTTGGGCCTCAGCTTACACCGATCCACTCAAACCCAAGCTACTGATTTTCTTGGCCCTGGCCCAATTCCTCTCTCTGGATCAAGAAACGTTGACCTTTCGGGCCGACTTATTGGCCCTACCTCTCCTATTTGGCCTGAGTCTTGCTTCAGCCCAGACCAATGTCCAAACCCATTCTCCACACAGACCCTATTTCCTTTAGCCCCTCCTTCCCAATCATCGCCTAATCAAGCCCAATCGCAGGTCCCCTCTCTCTTAAACCTTCTCCTCCTCTGATTATCTTTAGCCCTCAGAAGCATGTCTCCAACCTCCCATCTCCACTTAAAGCTCTTTCCCTTCAAGCATCACCCTACTGTAGGGCTGAAATTAGGTCGGGTCGGGTTTCTTAAAACCCAATCTGACTTGAGCCAATATTTATGGAACCTGACCCGACCCGAGCTATTGACTTGAAATTCTCAACCCGACCCGACTCGAATTCTAAACCGACTCAATCCGAATTCTGACCGGCCCGCATTCTGAACCCATTTTAGCATAATTTTAGTCGGGTTCGGTCGCGTCGGGTCGGGTAAACTTGAAATTCCTCAACCCAACCGATCCGAATTCCATGTGGGCTTCCTTTTGGGCTCGATGCCATTGCATCGTCTTGCATGGTGCCGCTTTCCTCCCAACCTATTGCATTCTCGAACAGCTCTCCCAAGCTTTGTTTGCTGCCACTGGGGACTGACATATCTTCGGGCCTCTCAGTGCCTCCAGTTTCTAGCCCATTGGAGGGAGTTTCTGCTTCAGAGATAGACGCTTCAAATCAGAGCAATATGCCAGTGTGTACAAGTACTCCCACGCTAGAATCAGTGGCCCATATGGCTGATTCTCATACTTTAGATTGGGTTGATCAAAGAATGCTAGAGGTTGCTAGGAAACTTGGATTGGTTGCCAATGGCGAGGAGAGTATCCTCCTCTCCTACCTTGCTATGGTAAGGGACTGGGGATCCACTTCTTTGAAGACCAGAAGAAAAAAAAATAGAACCTTTAGAGAATTAACACGTCTAAGCTCCTCTATCAATTACTCCAACCGCAGACAGAATGCATCTAATGCTCCTAGATGTTTACGAGGTGATAAGTTGGATCCCTTTATTGATCCTCTCTTGGATTGTGAGGGATCTTGGTGACCTGGTATTATGATCGTCAATTTAGAGCTTCATTATCACAATCAGGCCATTTTTTTGTCTTCATTTTTATGAATGATTCCTTTTTGGTTTGTTGTTTTGTTAGTTTTTCTGCAAGTCTAGTCTGAGTGTTTAGGTCTTTCTTATTTTTTCTGTTTGTTTGTGCTCTTTGTATTTGCACCTCTGCTGCTTTTCCTCTATAAATATAGTTATCATTCCAATTTTTTTTCCCTATAGTGATGATGATGCACACGTTTATTCTATTCAGTCATTTCATGTACAGGATTTGAAACATATCTTGTGGGTGGATGTGTGAGGGACTTGCTTCTAAAGAAAACTCCTAAAGATTTTGATGTTGTTACCACTGCTGACCTTATACAGGTTTTGGCAAAGAGCTTTTTTTGTTTAGTTTCTGAAATCTGTCAATGAAATATTTTCTGATGGATTTGTATTGTTCTTTTTCAGATAAAGAAGCTTTTCCATAATTGCCGCATTGTGGGGCGGAATTTTCCCATATGCAGAGTGAAAATTTATGACGACATAATTGAGGTTATATTTTGTGGTTGTTGAAGATCATATTAGTACTCAATGCTTTTGTTGGCCATTGATCTTGACACAAGCAACTGAAGGAACATAAATTGATAGTTTGGTGTGTCCTTCAATATGCTTAAGTTTGTTGTGTATTTTACTTATTTAGTGTTTTCTCTCCCAGGTATCTAGCTTCAACACAATTGCTAAGCATTCTAGAGAAAAGGAAGAAGTTGATTTCTCTCAAATGCCAACTGGTTGTGATAAAAAAGATTTTGTTCGTTGGAAAGACTCTTTGAGGCGAGATTTCACAATTAACAGGTATTCCCTGATATTATTTGCAAAATTCATGTATAAATAGTTTATCATGGAGTTTATGCTATGATCTATAAACCTAAGCAATAAACATCTTATCTCCTTTCCAAGTTCATCAGATTCTCTTAGCTGAACTTTCTTCTAATGCCATTTACTGATCACTTGCTATATTCTGTTCTCATGAAAACAGTTTGTTATTTGATCCGTTGGCAAATACTATCTACGACTACACTGGAGGGATTGAGGATTTAAAAAAGTTCAAGGTGACTTTCTCTTAGTCCTGTAGCACAAAAATACCTTTGGCTTTGTTATGCTTTTATTTGATTGTTTTAATTTATAATATCTGAAGTTTGTTTTGTGGTTTAATGGTTACGGCTTACGGCTATCTTGTTTGTTGAATCATCTTTATAGGTACGGACTGTAAGCCCTGCCTGTGAGTCTTTCAAAGAGGACTGTGGTAGGTCTGTTAATCTTCTGTTTAGATTCTCTATTCAAACTGGTTCTGGTACAAAAATTGTTAGCACTCCATTTCAAATTATAGTAGCAGTAGTAGTAGTGGTGATGAAAAAGATAATACTGAACAATCGATTTTCCTTGTGAATTTTGGCCTCCAGTAAGAATTTTACGGGCCTTAAGAATTGCAGCTCGTCTTGATTTGCAACTTTCTAAGGAGACTGCATCTGCAATTCATGAACTTTCTTCATCCATATTGACGTTGGACAAGGTAATTCTTGGATTTTCTTTTAAATTTTGTTATGATATGGTTATTCTTCACTTGGAACCTTCTTGTAGTTTGTGCTCTTCTGACACATTGTCATTGATATTCTAGTCAAGGCTTATGTTGGAATTGAACTATATGCTGGCATATGGAGCCGCCGAGTCCTCTCTCTGTTTACTTCGGAGATTCAGGCTGCTTGAAATAATCCTTCCAATTCATGTCAGTGTTCTGCTTCAAAAAGTTGGTCATTGAAAAAATCTTAAAAATGTTAAATTAAAAGAAAAATCTTTTGAATGTAAAAAATGTATTTTTTGTTGCAGGGGGCATATTTAGGTGAGCAGGCTGAGAACCATGTTGCCCAGTCTTCTACCATGTTAATGGTGAGCTTCTCTTTTTTTGTTCTATTTTCAATGTTTTGTTGGAAACTTGCTGCATTCATATTATCAATTCATGCGAGCGAGCTTGTTCCTCATCAATGAATTCTTCTCCCTCTCCTGAAGTCAAGGGCTTTAGTCATTATTCTATTTGTTTATATCGTCGGGGAAAAATCATCTGTGTGTTTAAAGTATGCAGTCTTTTGGTTCTTGATAGATTGTCAGGAAAGCATTACATGTTGCTTTGCATTGCCTGTGAACCATGAAAATTTTTGTTGCTAAAAATCTTTAGAAAACTTACCAGTAGAGGATTCTCATATGATTTTTCTAATTGTAGTTTCTAAGTGGCACAATAGCTTCAATCACTTAGGTGGTTTAAAATCGAATTCTCATGAATGTTTGTGTTTCAATGTTATTTAATTAATAAATTATTACCAAAATTGTCATGAAACAGTGTATGAAAAAACAATATCAGTCAGAAGGAAAAAAATGAAAAAGACACTGACAACATGATCACATGGTATTATTGGTTGATAGCTACTGTTTTATTCATTCCAGCCACTTTGAAGAATTGGGTATTGCAGAGGGCATTGAGGTGATTTGATTTGTAAGAATCAATTGACTACCATTGACTGAGAGAACTTGATCTTCATTACCATTTCAACTCTATGCAGTGATTTTAAGTGAAAAGAAAGACATAGTATGTGTGATCTAAAGATGATTATTGTGATTGTTGGCCGTACAGTTATAGGAGATTAGGACAGAGGCAGAAATGCTTATACTCCTGATATATAGCTTTTGTCAGTGAACAACTTGCCAATCCTTGGATGCCAATGTGCGTATTTTGAAAAGCTGAACATTTTAATTTAGCAATCAATAAAACATGCTGATACAGCTGCTCTACTTCATCTTATTGAGAGACAGCAATATTTTTGAGTTTGTTCTTACCTATTTCTGCAACTTATATTCTTCTGTTAATGTTAGTGATTAAATTGTGCATTTTGGTCTTTTACAACCTTAAGTTGGTCACATACGTGAGAGAAGATTCTATTCATTTTTTTTCACACCAAGAATATTTCTATCCCCTCTTTCACTTCCGAGCCTACTGATTGTTTTTCTTCTTTTTTTCCAGAAATTATTTTCCTCTCTGGATAAATTACTCGCTTCTGATTGTCCATCAGACTGCAGTTTGTGGTATGTGAACTGTACTTACTGTTATTTAAATCCATCTAAATGACTTTGCCAAGATACTCCTGTCCATTTTTGGCACACAAGGAACGATGTGATTCCTTCCCTTAGTTTCACAAACTATGATGTGTACCTCTACTCTTAAACATTCAATTTATAACTTTAGTGAGCCCACAACACAGTCGGCCAGTGCTAGTTGTGACAGCCGTAACAGTTATCGTTTTGAGTTCCTTACACCATTTTAAAAAGAAGAAAGTACTGTCGTCAATTTTGGAATCAAGCACGAGGTAGTTGCTTAAGACCATGGATACACTTATTCAACCGACACACTTTCACTAGACTCTCCCTGACTACAAAGCTGGAATTTCCATATACTCTCCCTCTTGAAGATTCCTATGAAATTATCAGTTAGTCCATCATTGTTTGTGCTCCACACTTTTTTTTTTTTTTCAAAAGGTAATGTAGTAGATTCATTAATAGAAGAGAATTACTGTAGGCTATGACTAAGAGAGGAGGGCTTTGAGGAGAAGCCCAAACCCCAAAAGAGAACTAATATACAACTGTGAGATGAAGAAATTAATAAAACAAAGACAACTGCCAATCTAAGGAGAATCCAATATACAAATCCCTTCTTGATACTCTATTCTTTACAAGGAACTCTGCAAATCTGTTTGCTGATCTCCAACATGGACAAGAGACACCTCAATATTTCTTGATAGATCTTTAATTACCCCATAGATGCTGATAATTTTCCATGGTAGTCTTTGTTTTTGAAAAGAGGAGGAGGAAAAAGGAAGGAAAGAATAAAAGGAGAAACCAAGAATAGATTTTTGCACAAGAAATTATATTTCACTTGATCAATCGAGGTTACAATTACTGAAAGGAAAATGCTAAACTTACCTTTGAATTAGACCCTTTTATATCCTGAGATGATGTGACAAGTCATTTGATTGGTTTCATAATGAACTCTTGAAAGTCCAACTAATTGTGTTTTTCCTTGTCAACATGAGGCAATAAAAGAGTAGTGATTTTTGCACCACCATTTTTTTCTCATAGTGCACCGCCCTTAAAGGAAAATTCAATTTAACCCTTACTTTTTAGAAAGATGAAAAGAGAGGGAAGGAAGGAGGTATGGACAAATTTGAATTTTCCTTCAAGAGTAGTGCACCATGAGAGAAAATGGTGGTGCAAAAATCACTACCCGGTAAAAAAAGGTATAATTCAAGGGTAAGTGTAGCATCTCCCTTATAGAAATATATAGACTAATTCCTAGAAATGACTGGGGAGGAAAGAGAGCGAGAGAAAGAGAGCGTGAGAGAGGGGGAGCATGGAGGCAACGGATGAGGAGGGGTGGCATCAACAAAGGAGGCGAAGACACAGGAATACCAGAGAAGGAGCATCCTTTTCATTGTTTTGATGGGAATCTTCTAGATTTCACTTCCAGTAGTTGGCTTCAGTGGCTCTTCAGTCGCTGGGGGATGATTCTAGATATTTTCGTCCCTAGGAAAAAGGATGTTGCATGTCACACCTTCGCCTTTGTGCAATTGAGTAGCAGGGAACAAGCATGAAGAGCTGTTCTAGAACTCAACGGGCATCTCGTGGAAGGTCATCGTCTTCAGGTGAACCTGGCTCACTTCCAAAGGGCAGATAAGCGAGGGATATCGGCTTTGGATAAGGCAGATCTTAAACCAGTCAAAGGAGTAGGTTCATCAATACATACATGACCTCCTAAAATAGAGTGGAGGTGGGCTGATGTGGTGGCTTCTTCTTCCGAGCAAAATAGATATGCAAAGATCTCACTGGGCTTCAAAGAGATAGATCTGATGACCAACCTGACGAGGAGAAAAATCTGAAGGATTGGCTGTCTAAGGCGGTTATTATTTCGTCAATGGAGGATCTGAAGCATTCAGACGTGTTTCAGCTCCTTCTCCAAAATGGATTCCTCAATCCTAAAATCAGCCGTCTGGACGAATCACAATTCCTGGTGGGTCTCAGTTCAGATGTAGAGAAAGATGCAATCTTAAGGGCTTCCTCAAAATTTGGGCATATCAAAATTAGGAGACCTTGGAATCCAAATGGTTTTCAGCATACAAGAAAAACTTGGATCAGATGCTTCATATATCCTCTGGAGGGTTGGACGGAGGAGTTGTTGAGGGCTTTTGGTGGTAGGCTCGGGAAAGTTTTGGAGGTGGATTCCCGCAACCTGAGTCGTGAAGATTGCTCCTCTCGATCTTCTTCTTGAGCTGAAGGTCACCAGCCGTGTGCTTCCACTGGTGAAGCTGAATCTAAACGGATCGTCCTACGATGTAGCTATCTCTGAAACCACTTCGGCTCCGTCGCAGGAAATCAGGGTTGTTTCATCGCCGGAGCTGTTTTCCGGCATACCATCGCAAACGAAGCCTCTACTAGCTAGCTTGGTGCAGTCCTCGAGGAGCAACGAGACACATGTACGGCATGCATGTTCCTCGAAAGCCAAGGCAGCGGTAGGAGGAAGGAAGATGTGTGATAGCAGAGAGTCAATGAGGAGAGACCGAGTTAGAAAGGGGAGGCTGCAGACAAGAATGACCAATTGCATCGCTAGGGGTGGAACTTGGGTTGGGTTTTGGCCCGACCTGCATGACCCGGCCCGAAAATAGTGTGGGTTGGGTTATACAAATTGTAAACTCGGGTCCTGATGGGTTAAAGAAAAAACCCGCCTGAAATTTGGGTCGGGTTGGGCTGAGGAATTTAAGTTTCAACCGGACCAGACCCAGAAAAACCAGACCCGAATTCTTGACTAAGGATAAAACTTATCCCACTAAGTCCGTAACTCTAATTGCATACTCCTCCACAAACAATCGTTCGCCCGTTTAAGTTCCTCTATCCCTCCTGTGATTATAAAACACATCCCATTAACCCTGATTGCATACTCCAGAGTCCAGACAATCAGACCCTTAGCCGTTCCAAATCCTCTTTCTCTTGCGATTCCCCCTTGATATTCTCTCACTTCCCCTTCCACCTCTTCTTTCTTCGGTGAATCTCCTACGATTTCTCCTTCCACCTCTTCTTTCTCCGGTGAATCTCTGACGATTTGTTGTTTTATTTGAAAAGCCCCATACGCTGCCACCCTCTGAACACCAGATCTGTCTCTTGCACGCCACTGATCGCTCCTCGCGGACGCTTTGCTGGTTGTTCTTCCGTTCCAAGTTCCAACCTTTGTCCAAAGTCTAATTACAGGTGCAGTACATAATCATTGGATGTTTCTCAAGTTCTTTTTTCTCTTCTTCACATTGATTTTTCTAGCTCTCTAATTTTTTTTTCAGAAGAGACAATTGATGGGTGAAAAAGTAATCCTGTAAAAATCATATCCTACCTCTCCTTTTGTTGAAAAATACATAAAATATGTAGGTTGCTTAAATATATGTTGATCCAACTCAAAATCTATTCTGCTTTTTATGACAAAGTGATGAATGATTGAGTAGGCTCCTTAGTGCTTAGTGAGGATGAGTTGGTGCATCGTAAGGCCCCTTCCCACCAATTATTGGGCCTTACCAAGACTTTGTTTATTTTGATTTTATGCACCAATTATGGGTTTGAATCACCCAACTAAAAGGAAGTCCCCAAAACCATAGATAATACTCAGATTCCATTCCTCCTTTGTCTCTGTTGTGGGTCTAAATCAGATCCAAGAGTCCAATGGCATGTGTGTTCCTATGTTTAACATACACTCCTTCTTTACTCTTTCACAAGATAGATCTTCTTGTGGGGTTTGCTCATATGAAAGTAGCCAATGAATTTGAAGTTTTACCTAGTTCAAGAACCTAGGTGTTACTTGCTTTTCTTGTAACATATCTAGTCACAAATTAACTCGGGTCAGTTCGGGCCATCAACAATCGGGTTGAGTGTATTAGAAATTCGGGTCGGGTCGTGTTGACTAAATTAGGCTAGCAATTCGGGTCGGGTTGTGTTAGGTTCAATATGTTTTGACATGGGTTAGGGTTGGGTTTATCAAAACTCGGCCTGACCCACTCGAGTTTCAGCCCTATGCATCGCATGCAAGTCTTTTTGTCGAAAGCAGGGGATAAACTCAAGCGTGCCTGGGAAAAACGGATAAGATGATTAGAGACTGGGCCTTGGGCCAGCATGTGGACATTGCACTAAAGACAATTCGTGCCCAAAGGAGTCCCAAGACAAGGCCCACTTATCCAAACAGAGGCATGATCCACTTGTTTCCAGGCTCATTCGCGTTAGTTTTGAAGGAGGAAATTTCACACAGAGACTCGCTCGACGCAAAGGATGTTCTGCTGAGTGTTCCAACTATGAAAAGCAGGAAGAACAGCCAAGGGATAGGATTGAAGGAGAAGATGGGGATCTACTAATGAAATCTTTCTAGAAAAAAAAAGAGAAGAAAAAATAGAAAAAGAAAATAAAATAGCAACTTGCTAACTAGGGATGACAAAGAACGAAGAAACTGATAAAAATAGATATGGAGTTATGTGGGTCAGGCGTGCGGGCCACGTTTCTTGTTGGCGTGTCTCTCAAACTATCTCCATAAACATATTGGCTAGATGTTCTACATCACCTCTTCTTTTCGAGGTCCGGTGGTGTCAAGCACTTCATCTTGCTCTTCACTGCCATCTTCTTCGTCTACGGTGGTGCTTTTCAAGCTAGGACATTCCCTCATTCTATCCCCCAAATTGAGCCACAATAGACTCTTTTGGTTGGGACAATTGCTCATATTATGCCCTAACTTGAGACACCGTATGCAACTTTGTTTGGGACAATCACTCGACTCATGTCCCTACTTGTTGCAAGTCAAGCACTAGTCAATATCTCCCTTTGGCACCATCCACACTTCAGAGTCTTGCATCATACTTTTGCCAACTCCCTTGGTGAGAGGGCTTTCTGCTTTTCTTCCCTTGCTCCTCGGTCATGATGCTATTTTTCTCCGACTCCATCTCCTTGCTCACGCGGTGCAGACAAACTGGTTCTCGAAACCATCTGTCATGGGATTAGCGAATCTTTCTTTGATTCAACCCGTGTGGCACTCACTCGATCAATCCGTCTTCAAGCGAGTAAGCCTAACAACTGGTTTGGTCACTCTTTGGACTAAGGTGATTAAACCGAACACAAAAAACACAAGCCTGAGAAAGAGATGGAATACCAAGACTTGTCAACACGAGCTCAACTTGTATTGAACACAAAGGAAAGTACAAGGCAACATTCAAGGCTACAAGCTTTTTGTGATACCCCGCCCCAGAGGGGGGCCCAACCTAGAGGCCAAGCATCCAAACATGAAGAGAAAAGTGGCCAGGTGGCGCTGGGCGCTCCTTGGGAGTCCCACATCGCCATTAGCTTTGAATTTCCACTGGTATATATAGCTTGGAGCTTCCTCCTTCAAGCACAAGGCCTTTTGGGAGCATTCCTTAGGTCTGCTCACCAGAAACAAATCCATGTGGGCCCGTTTGCAGGCCCAAAGAGGATAATATTGTGCTGGAGGGACAAGGCATTATAATTGGTATCAGAGCACGGTTCAACACTTGAACTGAGGGTGTGCAGTGAGTGATCCGGCGGATAGAGTTGGGGATGGCTCTGGTCTTAAGGGGGGTAACTTGTGAGACCCCGCCCCAGAGGGGGGCCCAGCCTAGAGGCCAGGCGTCCAAACATGGAGAGAAAAGCGCCAGGTGGCGCTGGACGCTTCTTGGGAGTCCCACATCACCGTTAGCCTTGAATTTCCTCTGGTATATATAGCTTGGAGCTTCCTCCTTCAATCACAAGGCCTTTTGGGAGCATTCCTTTGGGTTGCTTGCCAGAAATAAAGCTGTGGGCCCAAAATTGACAATATTGTGTTGGAGGGACGGGACGTTGCACTTTCACTCACTCTCACTCTCAATGCTAAACTCTTGGCTAGCTTGAGGTTTGTGTGGGGTTGTCTTTGCAAATGAGCCCCTCACATTCTTATATAGGTGAGGACATGGAACATGAGTGACGAGGATTGTGCCAAGTGGCAATAATCCAATGGTGGCCTCCAAAAATATCTACACACTCCAAGACACTAGAATATTCCTAGCATCTCTACAACTCCTACACATTTAGACATTCTTCCACATTCTATAGAATTCTACAACACTCCATAGATTCTAGACTCTTCTAGATGGCTATAATATTCTACAAAACTCTAGAGTACTCCACATAATTCTAGCACCTCTTGAACCATCTGGAACCTTCCGCATTGTTCCAGACTCTTCTTGCATGTTTCGGGCATTCTTGAGCATTCCGAAAACTCCTACGCCATTGAAACCTCCATATTTTGAGTTCGGCCTTAACGATTTTGACACCAAAGCTGGCCTTTGCGTGTGTTCGGTTGGTCACAGAGTCTCGACTTGTGACATATGGCACCTTTTTTTTTCCTAAAACACTAAGGGAAGGTAGCTGTCTCTTGTGGGGGCATCTTGCAAAAAGAGGATTTTAGGGTTTTGTAGTCTTATTTGCTTCCAAACCGTTGCATATATTAAAAAGACAAGTTTGCCCCCAAATGTTTGCATAGTTAAGACTTTATTTAGTCTTTAGAGTTTATATTTTTACAAATATGTAATAGGCTATTTTGCCTGTGTTCGATCATACCTACATATAAATGGGTAAAAACATATAAAACTGAAAATAGAAAAGGGTTTTAGGTTAGCTCTCATATATTTATACTGCCATGTTCCAATGTCCTAGATTGAAAAAAAAATGGAGTGTTATTTCTCTGCTTCTTGTGTCTGTATCTGTTCCTGTTTCTGTATCACCAACATAGGCAGAAATCCATTGAAGACTCGAAAGATGAAACATTAGCTACTAATATTAGGCCCAAACAATCATTGAAAGATGAAACAAATCAACCTCGGATATGTAATTGTTGTGATTGTGTATGCAGCAATTTTTGTGCTTTCTTTTCTTTGAATCTTTTCTTCTTGCTGCAGTTTAGTTCTGATGAAGGCCAAGATAGTATTGAACCTTCAATCTTATGAATTTCGAAGGTAGAGGTAGTATCAATCTCCAACAAATGGGACCAATCAAACTTCTGTTCGATGTGGTGCCGAACCAAAGATGAGCTTCAGGCGAGTCTTATGGTAGCTAGTTTCTAATGAAACTAGTTTCGCAGTTAATTGAATTAAAATTGAAAGATGCAATTTCCAAAGACAATAGAAATTTAAATAACTTTAAAAGAGCTGAATTATGAATAGGAAATGCGAACCACAACTTAATTCAAATAAACTTTGGAACTAGAATTCAAGTGAAAACTTAAGAACACTAAAATCCAAACTTGGATCTTCTTGATTCAAATTACAACTCCAAGACTTGATGATCAAAATTTGATCATCTACAAGTGCTAGCAATGACCTCTATTTATAATGCATAGAGGTGGAAAAGAAAAACGGAGAAAAGATGTGCCACATAACATCAACCAATGGGAATGAAAAGAGAAAATATACATCCAATCAAATTATGACACTTAGGACTAGTGACATGTCTTCACCAATTATGTGCCTTCCCTCCATGCCAATGCTTGGCTTGTGCTTCACATTTGGGGGTTCAAAGCTTGTTGGAGATGCCTCACACATCCATGCCTAATGAGAATTCACCACCTAGGAAGGTGATGTGGAGGAGAGAGCTACCATCCAATGAGAATTTGCCATCTTGGAGAGTAATGTATTCCAACCAATAGAATGCTTCCAAGAGCTATGTGCTTAAAATAGAATCCAAGGTGGAGTGAGAGTCTTCAAGGAGAGTCCATTTTCTTTTTTGAGGCCCGGAGGTGTCGAGGCATCGCGCCCGATTAGTCCCCCGGGGTATGTGAAAACCTCCATATCCGTACACACCGGGTAACTCTATACATATTCCCATGGGAAGTGACCCTTCATTGGGGCTCCCATGGTTTGAACCCAAGACCTCCCTCTAGAGACCTTGCTCCCAAACCAACTGGGGTAACCCCTTGGGGTTCTTCATGGAGAGTCCATTGACCACCATTAAGTGCATGCCCATATGAGAGAAGCCAGCCTTGGAGTGAGTCTTCAAGGAGAGTCCATTGACCATCATTAAGTGCATGCCCATGTGGAGAGTCGCCATTTTTGGGGAAATCTTCTCCTCCAAGCTCAAGAAATTCATTTCCAAACTATAATATAGGGTTTTGACCTAGGAACCCTACATGTGGGGTTCATCATGCTCTTAAGTGGGCTCCGGGACCATCGGCGGGGTCCATATGCATCAAAGACACTGTTTTAGAGCACCCTTGCCACGGTCGAAAATCTTGTAGAATTGGCATGCAATTCGGGCAATGTTTTCATCCACGGCTTCATCAAGTTCTCTTGTACTGGTTCTCCATTGTACTCCCTCTCTAATAAAAAAATTATTAAAAAGAAAAATCTTTGACTTCGTTCTTTCAAATAATCCATAAAACAACTGAAAACAAAACTGAACCCCAAAGAATGGTGAATGTTTCAGAACCAGAAGGATGATTCCATGCATTTACAAGAACATGAATAGATTTAGGCATATCCCGGCAAACACTGAACATCTGAAAGAAATAGCTCCATACTCTTCTAGTGAAGTGCAATGTATGTCATGATGAGTGACGCATTTTCCATGTCAGTAACATCATGAAACATCCATCAGTGGTTTTATTCATATCAAAACCAAAAGGATGATTCCATGCATTTATAAGAACATGAATGGCTTTAGCATCTCTAGTGAAGTGCAATATATGTCGTGATGAACTAATGGCACATTTTCATGTAAGTGACATGCATGAAACATCCATCAATGATTTTGTTCATTCAACTTTTAAATGATCCATAGGAATGAATAATTTTTTTTTTCTAAACCAGAATCCAACAGAAAAAGATATTCTAGGAGGTCCTTCAATTAACCAAAATGAAGGAGAATTTTTCAGCACTATAATCTTTTTTTCCGAATTCATCTTGGAAAAAGGAAAAGACTTCAATGTTAAATTTCCTATCTGTTTCTCAACCAGTGAGGTGGTTGTTTGGTTTGTCACAAGTGGTGCTTTTCTCTGGTTCAGATGTAACTCCTTTTTGGTACACTTCTTGTGCCCTCTTAATGAAAGTTAACCTTAAAAAAAAAAGGTAAAATTTCCTGTGCTTGTGGCCACCAAACATAATAATATGGACCTTGGTAAGGTATTAAATCTGTTGCAGCTCCACTATTACATTCACATGCAACTGAAACTCATCGTTCATAGACTTCCAATGAAAGGATGGAGGTTCAAATAACATGACCTTTTTGTTGGCTAAAATAGTTTACTACTTTAGCGTGCTCATTCGTAGTAGTAGTGAACATATCTTGACAGGTAAATAGTATTTGTTAGGCTCTTCAGTTCCAACCCAAAATTTTGTTTTCTGTTCCATAATATTTCATGCAAAGGCAGTTGAGATTCTTGAAGTTGACTTGCATTATTAAGCCAGGAACTTAGAGAGGACTTAGTTTTCTCTATTTGCGGGTGGTTGGTCAAAGATGCACCTAGGTCTTGAGGAAATGCCATGTCTAATCAAGCTAATTCCTCTGCCCTGCCCTTGGAAGAATTTATACAATTACTATGGTGATCTGTATAATTGATGAGAGGTATCCCAGATTTCTTCTATGATATATGATCCAACAGTTACATTTTGTCCTTGTATAGACAATTGGCTGTGACTGTCAATTTGCATGTTGGCAATTGGATGACTTGGGTCATCTGATATTGGAGAACAAAGGGAGTGGCTCATTCTATGATGGCACCTGCTGGTGTATTTACTTATTGAAAGGTGGACTTCATTGAGTCTTTTAAAAAAAATGAAAGAAGATGGATCCCATTGTGCTGTTACTGAATTGATCAAGAAAATACAGATACATACAGTTGGGCATCATATGTTAGACTCACTAAATCTTATTTACCTTTTTGTTTTTTGTTTTTATCTTTTGTATGCACAGGGTTGGAATACTGGCATTTCACTTGGCATTGGTAGATCATCCTCAAGATGCTCTTGTCGTTTGGACTTTTGCATCTATTTTGTATTATGGAAATTGGTGTCACGCAGTGGAATTCGCTAGAGAAAATGTTCAAATGGGCATTGGATTCCTTCCAGAGATTTTAAAGACTTCCATAATTCAATCAGATGAATCACTTTCAGAAGAAGTGTCTCATTTAGCATCAATTGTGATGTCTTCTATAGATGCTTTGACCACTCAGGATATTTTACTCGAAAAAGCAGGCAGATACCCACATTTTCAACATCATGGTCTGGTAAGTGTTAAAATTCTTAGATAAGTGTTTTTTCTTGAATTTTTGAAACATTTTTCTTGATAAACTTGTTTTAGGTTAACCTTTCTTGTTAAACACTACATTATCAGATTTCATTTCTGAACAAAAAAGACAACCTTTCAGGCATGACTAAAACCAGCACTTGTTTCTAACTGACTTGATCTTAAGACCTCTCTGTTCTAATAGTGGATGCCTAACCAGTGTGCTGGTCTTGCAGTATGTTCCAAAAAGTTGTGGAAAGAATTCTCCAGAATCCTTCTTTGGAGATTGTATTTAAATATTTAAAAATTGAATCAAAAGCAATATGTTTTGAGAATGTGCAAGGGAAAGGAAATTAGTCTATTTGGAATCTTACATTTCTATGTTGTCTTCTTAGTTATGGAATGACCCATAGAAACATCATGGAATATAACCTTTCAAAAGAACACGAAGAAGACGACGACGAAGAAGAAGAAATGTCATGGAAATATGTTAAAAGGTGTATGGAGAGAATCTTCTAAAATCTTCATTTTTTGATTTCTGTTCAACCTCAACTCAAAAGCAATATGTTTTGGAGAAGATGGCATTAAATGTATTTGGAATCTTACATTTTGTAGGGGTGTCCTTGATTATGAGATCAATTAGAAATATTATTAACGGTAACTGGAGAGATGTTCATTACTTTCAAAATTTGGGCTCGAAGAATTTGGACACTAAGAATCCTGTGGTACCCTTTTAGGGAACTCCATAACATCCTCTCTTGTTTCTGTTGTATTTATCCCCTTAGATGGTTCTCTCTTAAAATGCTTAATTTGAACATTAGATGTGAATTCATTTGGTAATAGGCCTTTCGGATTAACAGGGTCACAAAGCTGATCGTGACATTGTGGTCTTGATGTTCTCAGGGTTGGTGGATGTTGGAAGGTCAAATAGAGTGGAGCAGAATTCTTGATCAAGGGAAGTTAAATGATGTTAGTTATAGGTGATTGAATAAATGCCAAGCACTTTAAATAAAACGGTTACTTCCCCCCCTAAAAAAAACCCAAGCACCTGATGATGTAGGACGAGGAGCAAGGATCACAGTGGACACCACTTCTATTATTTAGCATATTTAGTAATTAATATTTTCATTATCGGTCGTTTCTAGTCCTTTTTAGAATGAGAGTTTGTGTTTTAGTCTTAAGTAGGAAACCAAGGTCGGTGTCCCTTGCCAGGATCGAGTGTGAGTCTATGCAATAGTAGTTTAGGATTACCCACATAGGTGTAGATCAACTGGTTGCCTCCCGCCTCAGGAAGCGGGAGGTTGCGGGTTCGAGCCTCCATGGCCTAACCTTGGTGTGCCTTAGAGGTAGTGGGCTCATCCGTGGGGGTATCAGTAGGATTGTGTCTGAGTTTCCCACATGTTAATAAAAAAAAAGTTTAGTAGTTTAGGATTTGGTTTATATTTTTTCTATATAAAACTTGTGATGTAATGTAGGAGGGATACTGATGAATCGAAAATATTGAATACAATTTATTTTATCTTCCTATATTCTACCTCCCTGCCTCAGTTGCGGGCATATCTTCCTCTGTCGTCGTTGCAAACTTCCCCCTGACTCAGCGTAGTCGAGGTTTCTCTCCAGTGGTTGTCTGTGCGTTTGCTACAACCACAAAATCTGGGCGTTATCCCAGATCCGATCCGCCATAGCTGCTGCAAGCTCCTTCATCTTCGCCCAAACTGTCCCAACGACGAGTTCCATATCTGGTCTTCTCGCCTAGATCTGGAAGCATACCCACATTTGCCACCTTCTTCCCCACTCCAAACAGCCATCCAGTCCTTTTTTCTCCTTCCTTTTTACTTTCTTCTACAACCTCTCATCTGCATTATCCCAACCCACGAACAGCTGCTTCAAGTTCTTCAAACCAGCCAATACTCCTCTCTCTACTTCCTCCACTTTCCATAAACCACATATGTCTTAACCGTAGGTACCATCCCACTTCCAAATACCACCTTTACAAAAGCCCCGTCCACTTTCCCAAGGCAATCAATGCCTTGTCTAATCTTGTTCCTGTTTGGAAATTAGACCCAACCCACATACACATTAAATCACAAATTAATCACACACAAAAGGACACAAGATATACGTGGTTTGGCCCAACTTTGGCCTACATCCACGGGGGAGTGTAGATTTTATCCATAGAGAAAGAAGAATACAACATACAAGATGAGCATACATCTGCTCAACTCAGGAACCCCTGACCCATGATATGTTTCGCCTATTCTTCTATACTCCTCTCTGTCTTCCTCACTACATCTCTCCTCACAGCTCTCACCATTGGAGCTGGGATGGCCTCCTCAGGCTCCACCAAAGAAACCCTAAGACAGAGAGAACTTATATAGTGTAGCTTACAACATATTGGGCCCACTAGGCCTGGGCCTGGGCCCAACAACAACCTAAGCCCAAAAGGGCTTTGAGCCATAAATCCAACAAACTCTACCTTGGCGAAAAAGCCTGACACCATGAAAGATTGTTGCTCTGAGTTTATGACACCTCCACCTGCTGTGCAGCACCTACAATTCCACATCTTCTGTAAGACACCATCCCCATGCCCTGGGATGATCCACCAGTCACATCTCTGTGTAAGATGCTTATCTCATACATTGGGATGATCCTCTAGTCTTGAGTAAGACTGTTCCCAACTGGGCTTCACTTCGAGCATTCCCGCCCGAGTCCCTTTCACCGCCGTTGACCACTCCTGACTCCTCCAAAAACTAATCAGTAACTGCGTAGATCTCTCCGCTACGATCGCACATGCGAAAATAGATCTCAATTACGAGTCCGGATGACTCCAGAAATTGCAACTCAATCCTAACTGCTGATTTTCCCTGCTGAAGGAGTATCTGAATCCGTGGTCCTGCGGGATCACGCGAAACTGTAAACGTTCGGATCACCAAACACTCAGTACAGTAGTCCAGTGAGACTACCCGAATCTGTAGTCTCTCAGGTGATCACCCAAAACAGTGGTCTCGCCGGTGTACCAAAAAAACACTAGTCCTCCTAATGCCATGCGATGCTTCTCCTCTACTGCCCGCACTCCTGGAGTTCCACCGGCGTTCTTCCTGGTGCCTGCCGCTACTCCAACTGCTGGCTGCCCTTTCTCAGATCTGATCTACACTCTGGCGTCACGACTACCCTCAGATTTGAAGGAATCGGATCTGTATCTGCCGACGATTCTCCCTCTTAGATCTCACTTGTTTCTGTTGCAGATCTGCGACACTTGACTGTTGCTAGCAGCGCCTGCACCCAATTTATTTCCTCTGGCACCCACACCTCGAGTTGTGGTGCTCCGGCGTGCGTTGGTGCTGGCATTACTCGCCCTTCCTCTTTTTGATCTCAGATCTGTTGTTCACGGTTCCAGATCTGCACTGTCATGGCGAATCAGCCCCTTTCTTGCAGATCTCTTCTGCTCAGATCTGCACTGCACATACGTTTCGCACGATGACCCAGCTCTCTGTCATGCCCAAGAACGTAGGCTGTTCTCAGATCTGCTACAAGTGATGAGTCTCGTGGACTCTTTTCCTTCCTCAGCACCCTCTCGATCTAGTACTGAGTGAGTCGTTCCTGCTGGTTTTCAGATCTCTCTAGTGTCACTCCAGCCGTGCGTGCTCTGGCCCGCTTGGTCGCTCCTGCACTCAATTCACTTGCAGAGATCTGCCCTCTGTTTTGCTATTGGTTTTCCTCTTTGTTGGGGTTTTTGCAGCTTGCTGACCGAGATCTACTTGCTCTATCATTCCCTTTGCACTGGCGGTGTCCAGCCCTCTTGCCGACTGTTCTAGGTTCACTGCTACCAGATCTAGCCGCCCTCTTTGCAAACTAACTTGCAGATCTGCCTCTGCAAACACTTCTCTCACTCATCAGCTAACAGATCTCACCGCCTCAGATCTACACCTGGTCGATCTGTTCTTCACTTTCAGCTCACGTCTCCAGACCTGCTCTGCTCAACCGATGCGGCTCGTCTGCGCACCTCTGCTTGTGCGCCTCCTCCCGAGCTCTACCCGCAACCAACACCTGCAGATTCGATCTTCCAAATTAGATCTGAGATCTGTGATTATCCTGATTCAACGAACCACAACTCTGATACCAATTGTTAGGAATTAGACCCAATCCACATACACATTTAATCATAGATCAAGCACACACCAAGCACAAGGATATACGTGGTTCGGCCCAACTTTGGCCTACATCCACAGTAGAGTGTAGATTTTATCCATAGAGAAAGAAGAATGCAACATACAAGATGAGCATAAACCTGCTCAACTTAGGAACCCCTGACCCATGATATGTTTCCCCTATTCTTCTATACTCCTCTCTATCTTCCTCACTACATCTCTCTCTCCTCACAGCTCTCACTGTTATAGCTGGGATGGCCTCCTCAGGCTCCACCAAAGAAACCCTAAGACAAAGAGAACTTATATAGTGTAGCTTACAACAGATTAGGCCCACTAAGGCTGGGCCTGGGCTGAACAACAACTTAAGTCCAAAAGGGCTTTGAGCCATAAATCCAACAAACCCATCTTGTGACTGCCGATCTGCCTCTCTGCTCTTGCCTGGCCGAGGATGCACCCTATTTCCCAGAGATTTTTGCCGTGCTTCCTCCCTTTTCTACCGGCGATGATTTTTGGGTTCCCTTCCTGCACAACCCCTTCTTCTTCTTCTTCTTTTGCTTCCTTTCTTGCTGTGTGCAGCCGCAGATCTGCGATGGTGTGCCTGCAGACCTCCGGCTGTCTCTGATCCGAGATAAGATCTGTGAACTGCCCCAGCTCCACCGCACTCTACTCGGCCACCATCTCTGATCTGCGCACGTGTGCACCGCTCGACGCTGCAACCTCTCCTCTTTGCAGGGATCAGATCTTTGCACTGCTGCTCGAGCACAGCTCCACTTGCAACCATGTGCGCTCCACGCTGCTGCTCTAACTGCATCACCGATCTGGATGTTGGCAGATGCTGCTGCCTCTCCTCGAGAACAGCCTCAGTGGGTTCTACCTATCTGAGATCTCTCCAGCGTCACTGCCTTCTAGCGCTCCGGCCTTTGATCTGTGATTTCCTCCTGGATCCAACAGTTCCCTCACTTTTCATTCTTCCATTCATGCCCTCGCCTTTTTCTTTAATCACCAAACTATCCCTTCCTTTTCTTTCTTATCCCATCCAGCAATCCCCTCACTTACCTTTGACCCATTGACTGTTAGGACTATTTGACCTGAGTCTATCTGGTTTGACGGGTCTCCCTTAAACCCGCACCGCTTCCGCTACGTCACCTGAAGTAATACTCTTGCTATATCTGGAGTTTCAAGGGAAAGCTTTCTTGCTGCAAATTCTAGTTCTTAATTACTCGATGTTTTTTCCTTATGTACTGGCTCCCTACCATGTCCTGTTGCTTAATAGTATTTGTTTTGTTGTTTCTTTCCTGGTTGGAGGCTTTAATTTCTCTAGAAAAAGCTCAATTTGTATTTTTCAGTGCATGCGTATGAAGATCTGGATTTCAGTATGTTTGTTTCTGCTTATGATCAAATTTGTTATGCTTTCAGACATTTATATCGAAGAAAATGGGGCAGGCTGTGTCTGAGCTATTTGGTGTTCTAGAAACCGATGTTAAATCATTTGTTATGGAAAGAACGAGTTACGACATTGATTACAAATTACTTGGAAATGGAGCTCCCAATGAAATCAGATTTGTGCTTGGCAAAGTCATCATGGATACATTGAGATCTGGGGTTTTACATTCACAAAACCAGGAGTTTGTCAAGGTGGTGAAAAATACCCCTCAATCACAAAACCAGGAGTTTGTCAAGGTGGTGAAAAGTACCCCTCAATCACAAAACCAGGAGTTTGTCAAGGTGGTGAAAAATACCCCTCAATCACAAAACCAGGAATCTGTCAAGGTGGTGAAAAATACCCCTCAATCACAAAACCAGGAATCTGTCAAGGTGGTGAAAAATACCCGTCCACTCTCTCAGTTGTTCTTGTAGATCACAAGTTTTGTATGAATATTCCATTTACATTATATGCAGTGTCTTAGGTTAGGAAATACCTCCTTAATATAATTTTAGACATTATTTTATTAGCAAATTCTTTTCCTTTCATTTGATTATTGTTTAATGAGGATTATTCATCAATGAAAATTGAATAAGACATTTATCTCTCAGAAATTTTGGTCTATAGTACAGTATATATAACTACTTTGTATAAATTTAAAAACTTCACATAACGACTGTCCAAGCCTTCCTGAGTAAGGTAGTCCTGAGCAAGGGAACTGCCCATTAGTCTTTAATATTTAAACGAAATGCATTACATGATATTTATTTCATCGTTGATTTGGATAGGATCTAAATCTAATGGTTAAAAATGTTCTTTCATCTCAAAACTTTAATCCTAAGTACTATAAGATTAGATCTTCAGAATGATAGAATCTATTGGCCAACATAATATTATAAATAAAAAATATTTTATCAAAATAACATAGTTGTTGATAACTTGATATACAACTAATATATTTGGTATTTTGATGTGATGTCTTTAATTAAAATATTGTCTAATATTTTAAATATTAATTCTTCTTCCCACTAAGCCTTTGATGCATCTTCACATGACAAGTTCTCAAATCCCATTTATTATTTAATTTAATTTAATTAGGACCATTTAAAGGTCCAATAATTTTTATGAGCTTTAATTTTATAAATTTATTTCAATTGGACGATGTTGGTCTTGTGAGATCTACATGGGTGGGATCTAATACTTGAAGATGGGTGGGTTTGAAAGATACTGATGTTTCTTACAAACGATCAAATTTATTAAATTTGAAAAATTAATATTTAAAGATTAAAAATTCAATGGTTAAAATAGAGTCAATTTTGAAGAAATTTTTAATCCAACAATGAGATCAACTCGAATTCGTATGAAAGAGAGAGAGAGTCAAATTCTAATTTCATTCAGAAGCTCAACTGGAGAAATAGCCCATACTGAATGCCCTCCAATTAATCCAACACTGTTTATTGTATATTTTCTGATGGCCCATTATCGGTGCACTTTTTCTTTTTATATATATTTTAATTGTACCCACTTGACTGATTCAAGCTTGACGAATTATGAATTATTTATTATTTAAAGGTTGAATAATGATTCGAACTTAGCTTGTGATGTGTTGGAGTCTATTCAGCAAAAATAAAACCTGTCAAATTTGTGGTCCACATCGAATTGGTGGTCACAGCCAACCAAGGACACACGCAACTAGCATTTTTAAAGAAAGATGTTTTATTTAAATGTACTTTATTATTTAATTTAATAAAATAAAATAAATAGTTATATCTTATCTAAATCAATAAAATTTATAATCATACAATATATTACTTATTTTATAAAATTAAGTAATTAGAATATGTAATCCAAGTATATCACTTTAAACATTTGATTTAAAAAGATTACTAGATCCCTTTTATCACTTCTTATAAGATTATTTTTCACTGACTTAATCTACGTGTATAAATTGAGAGGTTTATATACATCATTTAGATTTGTCTCACTTCTAATTTGAGATGAAGATACATATTAAAAAAAAAAATTATAGGTATTTCTTGAATGGAAATTGAAATTTTTAAAAAGCTGTAAATAAATAAAAGGGCAGCACACGTGTAACTACATACGTGTCAGTCGGAAAAAACCAACGACATTTTCACGTGGCAGTTTCTGATCATCACAGAATCTCCAGCCATAAACAAAGAGCGAGGAGGGAAGGAAAGGAAGGGAAGAAACAAAATCCGAAGAGATTTTTAAAAGGCTAACGTAACTTTCTCTCAACATGACCCACAACTAGTTTGAGCCCATTTCCATCTCGATCTCGATCTCGATCTTGATCTTATGTGTGTAAGAAAAAGCTTCCAATCTATTTTCTCATCTTCTTGTAAAATTTATTCTCACTATTAACTGATCAAAATGTGTGTTATTATTTCATTTCATTTCTTTCTTTTTTTCCTGTATTTTATGTCAGTTTGTTGAGAAGCAATATCTATTTCATAGGAATCATAATCAACAGGTGAACATATCTACACCACCACCACAATTTTTTTTTTTTTAATTTTTCCTGCGAAAACCAGGAAAATCTGAGGTGGGTTTTTCTCCTAATCTGATATTTCTCCTTTGCTTTGTCCTGTTTGGTGATTTCCATAACTACCCATCACTAGATTCTTCTATTAGGCCAATGGACCTTTTTGGAGCGTATCCTCAATTGTAGATATTTGTTGCAGGTGGGGTAAGAGTGAGGTGTGGGATAAGTGCAAGCTGTTATGCCATGACGTTTGTCTTTTGTGGGATTAGATAGAATTTAAGGAAGACAACTATTTGATATATGAGATGTACCGCTCATTTGTTACTTAGGAAGAAACCCCAGTTACTTTGATCCTTCTTTCGTCATCTATTGTTTGAATTTGGTGAGTTTGTTCATCTTTTTCGATTAGAATGTTTCAGGATTGGATTAATTCTCATGGAAATTAAGATGTAAGCTGTTTAATTTGGAGAACCTCTTCTTCTTTTTTTTGTTGGATGATGGTTTGTGATTGCTTGTGTTTTTGTATCTGGGTGGGATCTGCTCCTCTTTCCTTTTATGATTTTATTTTTGGATGACAAGGCGTCTGCTTTTTCTTGGTGATTGGGTTAAGGTTTGCTTCATCTTGGGTCTTCTCTTCTAAGGCAGAGAGATGAAGCAGAGAAAGTCTCTCACAGTTGCTCCATTTGAGTGTGCATGGCGTGAGGAATTGAGATTCAAGGAGGCTGGGCGTGGGTGTGTGGCTTTTGAAGCTTCCGCCCACAATGACGTCACTGTGGTGTTTAGAGAGCATGTCGGTAGCCAGCACTATCATTACAAAACGGATAATAGCCCAAATTATACAATTATTTTGGGTAGCCACAGGAACCGAAGGTTGAAGATCGAGGTAAACGGGAACACTGTTGTTGATGTTGTTGATGTTGGGCTTTGCTGTTCTCAGGAGTTTCAGAGCTATTGGATCAGTATTTATGATGGATTGATTTGTATTGGCAAGGGCCATTATCCATTTCAAAATCTTGTCTTCCAATGGCTGGATTCAAAACCAAACTGTAATGTTCAGTATGTAGGGTTAAGCAGTTGGGACAAACATGTTGGGTACAGGAATGTTAACATATTACCTTTGACGCAACATCACAATTGCGTATGGAAGCATGTTGATTATAATGGAGGGGAGGAGGAAGATGAAGAGGAGGCTGATGAGGACAGGCAAAATGGAACTGATTGCTATGAAGGGTGGGGACTTGGGAATTTTCTTGAGAGCTGGGACTTATCTGATATGTTCTTCATTATTGGTGTTGAGGAAAGGGCAGTTCCTGCACACATCGTACTTTTAGAATTGGCTGGTAATTTTAGTCCCAAATTGTCTGATGGAAACGTCATACAGCTTCCTTCCATATCGTTTCCAGTTCTCCATGCTTTTCTTCAATACATCTATACTGGTCAGACCCAGGTAAACTATATTCTTTTCACTTTTAACCAATGTGTTTATTATGGTATAATCATATAGACATGCATACACGTGCTATATATATATACACACATAGAGTTGATACCCTGATTGATGCCCATTTTCCCATGCTTTTTTGAATGGTGTAGGTTATGGAGTTGCAACTTGGTAGCTTGAGGGATTTGAGCCTGCAGTTTGAAGTTTCTTCATTGGTAAAGCATTGTGAAGAAATGATTGATCGTTTTAAGCTGAACAAAAAAATATTTGATTCTGGTAACAAAGTGGAGTTGGTGTATAGAAGCTCCCAAATGCGCCGTTCCACTGCCTTTCCGTGTGGACTTCCCATTGATGGGGAAAAGCTCAAGCAATTGCTTTTAACTGGTGAGCATAGTGATGTGAACATTTATATCGATGGGCATGGTTTGGTTGCTCGATCACATAAGCTCATCCTTAGTTTATGGAGCGCTCCATTCATGAAGGTATATTCAATCCTTCTATTTCCTGCATGATTTTCTCCTCCTTATCTTTTCATGAACTGAACCCAACTTATTCAATAAATGTTTTATAGCAAGAAGTAAGAATATGTGTTTTTGTAACTCTTTTGTTGAGTCTAGGCTTTAATCTTTATTTGAGTCGCCCAAAGCCAATTTGAGGTGTTTTCCTTCATTTGTTTTTGGATTTTTTTTTTCTTTTTTCTTTTTTGTTGTCTTTAAGGTGGCGATTGGTTTATGTTGTTCCATTTCTCTATAATGCCTTTTATCGCAAGTTGTTGACTGATATTGTACTGGCAGATGTTCACCAATGGAATGACTGAAAGCAATTCCTCAGAGATACATTTAAGTGATATCTCTGTTGAGGCCTTTCTAGCTATGCTCCATTTCATGTATAGTGGAGAACTTGAGATGACAGAGAGAAGTGAAATGAGTAACTTGTTGCTCGAGCTTCTACTATTGGCAGATCAGTTTGGTGTTACTTACCTTCAACGCGAATGCTGCCAGAGCCTGTTGGAATGTCTCTCAGAGGTATACCTTTATTTTTTACTTTTCCATATAATTTTATTGGGACAACTGTTAATCAGATTATATTTGTAACATCTCTCAGATTTTTTCTTTTTTTGTTTTCTTATTGTTTCTCCCCAAGACTCTTTAGCTTGCATGGAGGAAAGAAAAGACAGGGAAGTGTCTTTACTTTTACATTTTGGACGTCTTGATTACAGCCAGCATGCTAATTTTGGCTATTCAATATTGTCCCTAGTTATGTTATTGCTAGTTGGCATCAACTACTTTAACATAATCACGTCTATTGGTTGTCGGTCATGGCAAGTAGGCTTCTAACAAGACCATAGTAAATCATATTATGAATCGAATCAGCGGTGCACTTACTTTGATCAAAACATGACCAAAGATGGGACCTTTTTTTGCTTATTCTGTTTACGAAGTCATTTCCTGGTTGTGTAACTATTTTTCAGATGGGTCATTTTAACGTGTTTCTAATCTAATTTTAAATCCTTTCACCAGGTCAAGTCTTTGAGTCATCCCTACCTGAACCCACTTCAATTTTTTTTTCACATTTTTCTTCTTATAATCAAATTATGTTTATATTTCTTCTTCCACCATATTAATAAAAGTTTAAGTCTTTGTTATTGGGCATTTATTTGAATCTGATTTCTTCTTCCTAATTTTTACTTAAAAGTTTGTTATCATGTAAATGTTGAGTTTCTGGTGCAGCCATTCATTTTTTAGAAATGTAAGTGGTCACCGTGTTTAATGGTTTTAAGATATTAATACTTTTCACATATATATATGCAGGGATGGTGATCTACTGGAAGAAGCTCATCCACCAAGAGTTATTTGTATTATACAAATTTAATGGACAACGGCTCAGACGATTTTGGCGAAGTTGATAGGTGTCTAACCTGAGGTTTACTGTTTGAAATTTGTTGCAGGATGTGGTATGCCCAATTTTGGAAATAATTTCATCAATTCCATCATGTAAACTTCTTGGAGACACATGTGAAAGGAACGTCGCAAGGCACTTTGATTACTGTACTACTTCCAGCACTGAATTTGTCACGCTAGATGAGACAACCTTCAGAAACATTCTTCAGGTGGTTTACATTATTCATATCAATCACTGTTTATCTTGTTGGGTTCGTGAAGTTCTCTGTTATTGGATAGTGCCACTTCAGTCTTGGGACATATGGAATTGGGAAACTCTTTCCATACCCGACTTCTATTAATGCCGACGGAACTCAAACCCACAACCTTAAGACTGTAACATCATCATCATCATCATTTAAGCCTTTTTATTCCATTCATCGGGGGTTGCTTTTTAATTTGGATTTGACAAATTATGTTCATGGACCAACTGCCATATCTAACGTCCAAACCTTTAGACTGTAACAACAAGTCCTAATATATTTGGTGTGAAGTGACTAAAAAAGTCCTACATCAGTTAATTTGTGAGACCAATGGCTATAAACACTTGAGGCATCCGTCTCTCAATAGCTAGCTTTTTGAGAGTGGGTTCTACTCTAAGAATGTTATCATGCCATGGTTTTTTAACATGGTATCAGAGTAAGTTTCCACGTGCAGCCGCAGGGCACAGCTGCACGTGAGGGCTGGTGTGAAGTGACAAAAAAAGTCCCACATCGGTTAATTTGTGAAACCAATGACTATATATAACAGTTGAGGCACCCTTCTCTCAATAATAGCTTTTGAGAGTGAGTTCTACCTCAAGAATGTTATCATGTCATGGTTTTCTAACATCATTCTTGTGATCCTTGAGTATACACATTAGGCGGTTGATGGTTGGTGAGCAGTTTGTTTATCTGATGGGTCTCACTTCCCCCAAAAAATTCGCGGATGGACTAATCTTTGGACCATTATTCTGAGCTATGTCTTTCTGTGACAAAATTTTTCTGTTGTCACTATTTAAGGGGAGGGGGGAACCTGAACCATTGCCCCATGTTTACAGACCTTATGCCCAGGGATACTATGCTTATATTTTCATTTAGGATTACATACTTCCTCTCTAGAACTTGTGATTTTCTAGCTGCATGATTTACAAATTTTCCACTTATGTGTGCTATTTGTCTTAAAACATTTTTGTGTGATAATTATGGGCTGTGCAGCATCCTGAATTGACTGTAACATCGGAAGAAAGAGTTCTAGATGCCATTCTAATGTGGTGCATGCAAGCAAGTGAAATTTGTGGGTGGGAAGCAGTAAATGATCTCTTGAAATCTTCCACACCTGAGATCCTTTTTGGGCAGAGGCTTCAGGCACTTGCTTTTTTTCTTCCTCTTGTGCGTTTTCCTTTAATGCCATCAGCTATGCTTAAGAAGGTATATTTTCATGGGTTCTGGATATGAGGTTATGAGTGTGAGTACATCTCAGAGGAATATATGGATATCTGATCATGATTGGGTTTATGTTTACCATATTGCAGCTGGAGAGGAGCCACCTCAGCAGCCACATTACTGAAGTTGGACAGCTTGTAAGACAACCTTTTATTCATGCCTGGTCTTTCAATGCACATGAAAATACATTGTTTCTTCAAATTGCATTATTAAATTATTACAGGAATCTATAGTGTGGGGACATTTCTTATCGAGGCCTTGAATCTGGTGGACCCATGCTCAATGAGCCATGTTCCAGAAATTCTTCCTTGCTAGAAAATTTTGCATTTAGTCTGCATAAGTCTCTGCTGTGTTGAATGCAGACTTAAGCATCTATTTTTCCCATTAATAATCTGATAATTGATAGCATATGGTGGATAAGATTTTGGGGCATGACCCATCTATGGGTCCAAGAGATGATGGGTCTAGATAACCTAAAAGGTGGCCGAATCTAAGACAGCATGTAATCTAGTTCTGCATCTGTGCAATTCCTTGACTGTATGCTTGTAATATGACAGGTGATGGAAGCAATTAGACATTCTGACTTGGAATTGACAAGACCAATAAATGATCAGAAGTAAGAATTGTTCATCTTAGTTTGTCACAATTAATAACACATGATTCCTCTTAAGACATTGGCTCCCTTTAGCATCTGCTGCAGGACTGCTGATACAATGTTAGTCCTTTTAACGTTAGATTTCAGCATAGGCGGTCGAGTTTCAAGAAGCTCCAGTACATTTGTGATGGGGACAAAAATGGAGTTATATATTTCTCAGGGACATCATATGGAGAGCATCAGTGGGTAAATCCTGTTCTAGCTAAGGTAATTTTGACAATACATTTAATTCAATAACGATTTATATAAACCTCAACCTATGGCATAAATTCATATTATTCTTGGTCCTTAACTGTTGATGGTTAGAGCATGTGTTGATGGTCACATAACTCCACTCTCAATGTATCTATATTTGACTTTAGAATATTTTGGAGCGACTCTTTTTACTTGTTCTATTTCATGTCACAGAAAATTACGGTGACTGCTAGCAGCCCTTCTTCTAGATACACTGATCCCAAGGCATTAGTCTCAAGGACATACCAGGTGGGTAAAGCAATAATCTTAAGCAAATTTCATGAAATAGAATGAAAAGTTTCTTCAGGGCAAAAAGTGACATTATTATCCATCAGGGCACCTCTTATGCTGGACCAAGGGTTGAAAATGGGCGGAACTGCGCATGGTGGATGGTTGATATTGGTCAAGATCATCAGGTTCTCTTGCAATCCTAAACTAAGTGTTTAACATGTTAATTATTTCCTGGAAAATATTGGAGGTTGTGCTTAATTCCCTGTTTAGCATAAAGGTACGTCTTACCTCAGTGATGCCATTCACTCTTATCAGTAACTTCTCTATCCTGGAATTGGTCTGGTTTGAGCTTTTACCCTAAGATATCAGGGATGAGTAGAAACCATTGCTTACTTGGGTTAAAACTTATGTTTTAAAAACTTGTGAAGGCTATCCATGTAAAAGAATTGTCTGAGGTATGGTGTAGACTGAGAAGGATACTTTTCCAACAGAAGTTTGTCCGGGTCAAATCTTTATCCTAAACAGGCTCAATGGGCATCAAAAGGTAAGGTCAGTCCTGTGGATATTCTGGCTTGGTCCTTGTAAAACCTTTAGTTCTTTCTTTCAGGTCCAGGTGCCATTTTGGTGGATACTTAGCTAATCCTTGCGCAGCCCAGATCATCTTCTTAACACCCCAATTGCAATCTATCTTCTGACTTTTTAAGAATAAATAAGTGTTATTCAGTAGTCTGCTAGCTTCATATTTTGCATCATTGTTCCTCTTAAACTATGTCGCACAGACGCTTCAAAATGTTTGACGTGCCCATGCAGGACAGTTGTTAGCACTTGCACCCATGTCGGACACTTGTAGACACTCTTGAAAATCCGAGACTAGAATAATGCAAGACCTAGAGGGGGTGAATAGGTCTGAAACAAATTATTCAATATTCTTAAAATTTATTCAAATGAATTTTTGCATCAACTAATCCATATAAGCAACATAAAACAAACCATAGTGTGTGCCAGTGTAAGCAAGCATAATAAACAACCACAAATGCAAGAGAGATTTATAGTGGTTCGGTTTTGAGAAACCTACGTCCATTGCTGGAATCACCTACTCTTGGGTCATCCCAAAAACACTAAGAATGTGATTCTCACCCAAACAGTACAACCTAGTTTTTGAGAGAGGGTCGACCACAATTGTCTAATCCTCGACGCCTGTTTTTAAGGTGGTTCAATCACAGATGTCTAATCCATCGTACATAAATAAAAGAAAGGAAGGAATAAAGAACACTTGCCTTGGGCCTTCGAAAAGTCTTTATGATGTGTTCTTTAGCAGATCTTCAATCTTTGGTATTCAATGTTGAATATCCTCTGAGCGAGGGCAATCGCAGCAGGGGGTAGGTCTAGGAGTTCAGATGCAACAGAGGGTCCTAGAAGTGTTCTCTCACAATCTTCTTCATTTAAGGCTGACAAGCCTCTTGGATGTGAACATTTGGAGAAGAGATTAGAGAGAAGGGGGAGTTCCTACGATGGTTTGAAGGTAGGAAATCCTCTCCTGGAAGTCTTGGAGAGATTAGAAGTAAGGTTACATTAATCCTCTTTAATTATGATTAGAGAGACGGACCTCTGAATTTATAATATTTTTACCAACAGTTGGTCTTAGGGGTCAAGACCCCAATAAGGAAAGACAACTTATTTCAACATTTAAGTCACGAGGGTCGAAGAGCTTCTGACGCAGGACAACTAATAGAGTGATCCTAAATGCCTAATGTAGTCCCTAAAAATTAAAAATGGATGAAATAATGCACCTAAAACTAATATGGGCTGAGATTAAAATTCAATTAATAAATGTAACTAATGAATATAAAATTTACCACAAATAAATATGCAAATGCTGATAATAAGAATAAGATGTGAATAAATAAGAGGTGAATGCAACTTAAACACGTGGGCTGGAACTTAAGGGATAAAGATGGAATTAGACGAAAGGATGGCTTAGGGCAACAAAGGGACTTACGGCAGCAAAAGAAAAGAAGGGGACGGCAGCAGGAAGGGTTTTCTGGAAGTTACGGAAGCACGGGAAGGAGACAAAAGGTCACGGAAGGCCAGCGATGGGCACTAAGGGCTTGGGATGACTTCTGAAATCCAGGGAGGGGTGGCGGAAATCAGGGAAGGGTTTTGGAAGGCCGGCAAAGCTGGATGGGCTGATTTGAGCAATCTCGATCTAAGGGAAAAATCTGGTAACAAAGAGGGGAAGAGAAAGAGAGAAGAAAGAAGAGAGATAGAAGAGGATAAGTACCTGAAGAAGAAGAATGGCCTCACACCAAGCCTCACGCCAAGCCTCTCGCTTAAGGAATAACTCCCGAATCTAAAAATCGCACCTTACAAGGTATTTTTGCGAAAATCTCAATCTTTATTCTTTAAAATCTGTCTTTGCCTCATGAAGGCTACAACTTATATAAACATCTCCTTACTAAAAATAAATTATTGCTAATTACTAAAATAAACCCTATCTAAAAATATAACGAAAATACGAAAATGGAAAGTAAGGTAAATGGAAGGTCCGGATCTGAAGAATCTAGAGAATGCTCCGCATCAGCTTCCCCAGGTCTGGAGGGCTCGGGCTTGAGAGCAGACAAAAAATACAGACTGTGCCGATTTGCTCTTTGATAGACAGTCGAGGGCTTGATGTAACCTCGAGGGATCCACATTGAGGGGTAGAGAATTCTAGAGGACTCGAGACGGACTGACTTCTAGATTTTAGAAAATTTTCAAGGGTTTGTTCTTTTTAACCATATTCAAGTTAGGGTCCATGCAACTAAAGTGTGTTGTGTTCAACCTATGGTCCTCTAATGGCCTTTTTACTTGTAGGGTTTCCCAACACCCGAGGAGTTGACTAGCAGCAACTTTTGACAATCTTGATCAACCCAGAACGTCAGCTTCAATCATCCAAGGCAAGATATGACTCAACTTACGAAATTGACAATATAGGGACACGAATGAACCGGGGCACTAACAACTCCTACCTTCATGGACTATTTTAGTGCTTTTTAATGTTGTTTTCTAATGACTAAAATGTTACAATACCTTTTCCTCTTAAAATCTAATTAAAATATCAATATATTTGTCATCTAAACGATTAGAGTAATATTAGTATATTGGTTTTTATTGATATAATTTGTTTAAATATGGTGCCATGTTCCTGTGTCCTAATTTTTTGGGTCACCATAACCAACACCGCGTACCTATGTCGGACATAGACAACTCGTATCCATACCTGTACCCATGCAACTTAGCTCTTAGATGTTTCTACTAAGACTCTTTCATCTTGCAACTAAATGTGGTATTCAATTATTCGCGAATAGATATACTTCTAGGACCTACTTGAAACTGGCACTCCATTTTTAATCCTTGTTTCAATTTGTCAAATGCTTGGTGTGTGCATGAGCAGATGAAATTGGCTGATTTACTATTGGTCTTCGGTGTTTCACTAAGCTTAATGAAATTCCATTATGGCATGGCTTCCTTTTGGTTTTTCAAAAAGTTCTTTTTTTTCTTTACTTCATGAACTATCTATGTACACTTTTCCATGATCCATATTAAAATTGTCATGGATTTTCAAAATGAATTACATAGAAATGCCCCAGATGAAAAATTGCTGACTGGAGAGATTTATATCTTTGTTGACCAAGTCAAATTTCTTTTCTATGTACTCCACTGCCTTCCAGAAATTCTAGATGAATTGTTACAACTCATTAGGACCTCTTCTTGGTTTACCTTTGTTACTGAGACAAAATCCATTCAGTTAAACAAAATCAAGATTGTCATTGCCATCATTGTCTGCTTGTGGGTGTTCTTGGTGTTTTTTTTTTAATTAATTTTTTTAGGTGGAGGGTGTAGGTATATATATGTGTGCATTTATACATGTGGGTCAGGCAGCTAGATTGGTTTAGTTTTTTTTTTTTTTTGAATATCATGGGTAACATTGGTGGTGAGATTAATTCCATGATACTCGTAACCACCCACAAGCTCGTGTATTGGGTAACTCTAGGGAGGGTTGAACCTGAGACCTCTAGTCTATTCCTACAAGCTCAAGGCAACTACGTTATGCCCATGCAGGCATTGGATTGGTTGAGATTGGTCTCACTATTCATAATTCTCTGATATGGAATTTTTCTAAAGTTCTGTGTTTAACAATTTTAGTGATATTAAATTATATTATGTCATGAAACACACCTTATGGAAATAAGGATTAGATTTATGTAAAGAATGGGAACAGATTCTTATATCAAGTCCCCCATTCTAAAGGGATTTCCCTTTGTGCACGTTGATTTTTCCATAATATTCCACTTGTAATCTATTTGATATATTTCCCATCATGGAAAAAAAATTCTGAAACAGAATATTTGGCTTTGCTTGCTTGGTACAGTTTATGTGTAACTATTACACCTTAAGACAAGATGGCTCGACAGCATATGTCAGGTGGTGGGCTCTTCAGGTAAAGAGAAATCACATTCATTCCTCCTATGGCTAGTAGAAAATAAATAATAAAATAGTCTGGACAGAAATAACCGACCTATTAATTTCATGAATTGTATCAGGGTTCTTTGGATGCAGAGAATTGGATTAATTTGAGAGTCCATGACAATGACCAAACAATATGTAAGCCTGGTCAGTTTGCTTCCTGGCCGATACATGGACCAACTGCACTGCTTCCATTCAGGTTCTTCAGAGTTGTCTTGACAGGCACGACTACAAGTGACTCGAGCCCATGGAACCTCTGCATTTGCTTCTTAGAACTCTATGGTTATTTCCACTAATGCGGGAATGGATGCTTGTTAAAATGGTGGCAGCTTATTGGGTTTCTAAAGCCTTGTAAAGCGATGGTTTTCTAGTGCATAATTCAGAGAAAAGAGAAATATAAGAAAGCAGGAGCTGGAATACGTTATTGCATTTTAACTACGGCCGTAGAGTTGGTGTAGGAAAGCAGTGATTATCATGTCTATATTCCTATTATTCCAAAGAAGTGTAGTTCTGCTGTAAGTTAAATGGTCTCATCTTTGTATCAGATACTGTATTAGATTCATGTATCACATGTATAGGAATATTGCAATTTTATATCGTTGAGTTGCAAGTGCAGTCTTGCTTTCCTTACGTCTGAGTCATCCATCCGTTGTAATTTCTCTCGTTACAGTTTTCACAATGTTATATTACAGAAAAAGATTGATGTTTCTTACACATGTTAGCGCATGGTTTGGCAACTCAGTCCTTTGATTTGTTAGGCCAAGTTGATGGTGCCGTTCTAAACAAGCAGTTTAAGGGGAATAAGAGAAGCAAGAAATCAAAGCAGAAATGTTCATGATAAAGGCAGGCAATAGATGGGTGTGATAGGTCCTCACCAGCGGTGAATCATCAATGGTGCCACTGGACTCCCTGATCACATTCTGGGATTGGGAGTAAATACTTTTCCGCTTCTTTCTTTCTTTCCTCTTATTACATCATCCACATCTCTTGTCCATACGGTTTCCATTTCATTTGCTTTTGTCTGTTGGTGAACTTGATCTTAATCCTTTTGCCTGGTTGAAATCATTATATATAGACCTGAGAGTAATACTATCACAACTTGTGATATCACCATTGATTTTGATGAATATTGTGAGCTTCAAATTCGTGATTTTAAAATGATTTAGTGTGTGATTGCCTCCTCTTTACATTAGCTTAAATTAGCATGGACAACTTGTGCTAAGACCAAGTTAGAGGAGTTAGGATGGCCAGATGATCAAATCTAGTATATATGGATGACGATTGGAGCTAGTGGTTCTTAGAATTCCCTCGTATGGAGTTGGCCCTTGTGATGTGAACAGCTCGATTCACTCTCTCTTCAAAAGGATGCCTACGGCATTCTTCTCCACCCCATAGGAAGCACGAGATCGCGCTATAGACCAACCATAGACCCTAATAAATGTGTGGAGTGCTTTAGTTGTCTACTCTCTAGTTGGGCAATAGGGATAGAAGAAGGGCAACAATTGCTCATTATTTTTTTTAGCAGTAATCAAGAGAAATATATTAAAAAAGGAAAAGGAAGAGTACAAAAACAAAAGAAAAAGGTCTAACAGGATTAGAGCCCAACAAAAAGAGAGAACATAAAAACAGAAAATACAATGAGTACAAAAGAAAAAACTCCTCTAAGCAGAAAGTAGGAAACTCCAAAAAAAAAAAAATGTTTGCGACTCCAAGTTTGGCAAAATAATTTGTCACTCCATTCGTTGCCTGACCAATCTTGACAAAGGATACATCCACTTCAAAGCCAACATCCTAATCTCCCTAACCACAATGATCAATTTCCAGGCCAGTCGTCTTTGACTCTTTGTCCACTTAATTACATTTGCCAAATACCCCTCAATAATGAGTTTTCCTTGACCATACGACTTTTACATATGCAAAACTCTCCTATTGCTGAGAATTTTCGCCTCATTGGAATCTCTAGTTTCCACCGACTCATTGAAAATAATAACTGTGGTACCCTCATGATTGCTAAGCATCCCACCTATCCGCTCCGGTTTCCCTCTTGTAACCCCTTCTAGATTGAACTTCAAAACATTCTGTTCTGGAGGATTCCGTTTATCTTTGGGCTTCATCTTCCTTCTAAATCCATTCATACATTCGTCCCAAGATGAAATGAGGTCCGTGAGTCGAAGACCGCTAAACTCCATATTCAAAAGAAGCCATACACAAAGCCTCCAATTTACTAATTGGATAAGTTCATTAATATCTCTGCTTTTCTTTCAAATACTTTGGAATCTCTTTCTTTCCAAATGGTCCATAAGATGGTTGCTGGGAGAGTATTCGATGCAAGTTTTAACTTTAGAGTAAATCTGAAATAAACCACAATTCCAATGACCCAGCACAAGTTCGATCGAACACTCAGGACACTTTAAAAAGATTTGTAAAATAAGTCCAAAGGCAATGAGCTAGAGGGTAATCTAAAAAAAGATGATCAACATCTTCCTCCTCTGTGTCACATATTGGGCAAATAGGGTCCTCCTCCTGATAGAATAAGGCTCTTCTTTTGAGTTCTGATCTAGTTAAAATTCTAGCTTTAAGAACACACAAAACAAATATTTGGACCCTAAGGGGGGCAGTACCTTTCCAAAGAAAATTTGTTGTTGGTACCCCATTAGTTTGTCGTTGCAAAACCAACTCTACCAAAGCTTTGATCAAGAAATTGTCCGAATAATCCCCAGTCCAGACCAGTTCATCTTCCTCCATTGGTAAAACAGGGAACTCCCTTAATTGACGTAAGAGATCCCTTATGTTGTCTTCTACAAATGTCCTTAACTCCCTTCTCCAAATGCCAAGATACTAATTGTCCTTCACTTTTATAGCTCTTCTGTACTAGTGTTTTCTTGTTCCTTGAAATCCTTTATAGTCTTGGGAAAATTTCTTTTAAAGACCTCTCTCCTAACGAAAGATCTTTCCAAAACAGAGTTTTGTCCCCTTTGCCAACCATAAGTCTAGTGTTTTTCCTAAATAACCTTCATGCCTCCTCTCCACCTTGTCCTAACTTCCACCAAGACCTAATCATGAAAGATCCGTCTTTTCTACATTATCAGTAAGAAACCAACCGGTTGTCTCCTCCAAAGTCCAAACTATATCTAGCCGACAAGACTCAAACTCATAAAGCGCCTCGTTCTTTTTCAAATCTCCATGCAACAAAACATGGTTCCTCTACTGTAAGGGAACTAAATCTAGACCACCCAAAGATTTAGGTTTAATAATAGCTGACCAAGCAACCAAGTGGACATTCTTTTTTGACACTCTCCCCACATAAAGTTTTTGAAAAGTCTCTTTACTCTCCTCGCAATCCCTTTTGACATTCCAAAGAGAGAAAAATAATATATTGGAAGATTTATCAAAACAAATTTGACAAGGGTGATTTCCCCCCCAAAGAAAATACTTTCGCCTCCAAACCACCAATCTTCTTTCCAACAGGAGACCAAAAAGTTTTGTTTCTTAGATTTCCCCTACCGGTAATCCCAGGTAAATGAAGGGAAGTTCTATGCTACAAGTATGTTCCTTATGCAAGGTCCTTAATGAAGTCCTACCCCAAAACAACTGCTCATTCTTAAAATCAAGATTCTTAAAACTAAAGAGTTGGATGGCAAAGGTGGAAGATCTATTTACTCATATTGTTGATTTTACCCATTTCTGACATTAATACCGAGAAGTATATGAAACATTTTTTTCCTCAAAATAAAAAGTTGATGGTTTTTTATTCTTTAAAATTGTAATTTCATTTGCACTTAGACATTCATAACAATTGGTTTTTACAAGTTGAAACAGATGCTACAACTGGGATAATTGCTAATTTCTATGAACCTCATCATTGTTAGGGGAAAAAGGTCTGTGTGGTATGGTATCAAGTATCGACTATCAACAAAGGGTGGAAAGTTAAAAATCTCCAAGCGGTAAAATCAAGAAACACAGAGACCCTGTTTTCTTCTTAATTGCCGAGATGAACCAATCTTAACCAAGAACGATTGAGCAAAGTTGCTATTGCTAAATTAATATGAGACATATATAACGTGCTCGTAGCAGAAAAGGGCATTACATGAGATGTTCGTTTTCTGCTTAGGACTTGAAAATGGTAAAAATAAAGTATATGAAAATGTTGATCAGTACATAACATGGCTAGTGTGATTATTGTGAGTTATTAAAAGATTTGAGTTCAGCTTTCAATTTCATCATCCTAGATAAAAGTCTAGACATAACCAATGGAGCTGATTGATTCATGTTCAGAACATCCATGCACCCTTTTTATAATTGGATCATAAGAGGCTACACTAGTTGAGGAAAAAAAGGTCCAGAAATGGAGCAAAAATGTGCCTATTATAGAAGTTCAATTCATGAAAATTATCGAAAATCAACTCTACTAAAAATTTACTCCAATCTTAGCTAATAATGAGCCAGTGAATTTTTTTTATTTTGATGGCCCATCACAAATATGTTAAATCAACTCACTGAATTATTGTTTTCCTTTAATAAATAATACATATGAAGTAATTCACAACCATCAAATTATGTTAGTGTGGGAGGGGAACCAATACTCTAGAGATTTTACTAAAAAATATGATATGTAGTAAATTTTGGGGCTTTTGGCCCACCTGATCCAGACGAGTGGATGTTCTAGTAGAAAAAATAAAATAAAAAATAAAACAAAAGCTACAATTAGCCAGCCACATAATTAGGGTGACAGTTCTCAGCCATTTACAGATTTAAATGAAGTTGATTTTATCACCTTATATCAGAGTGTTAGAGATAACAAACAGCAAAGATCTGAAATCCATATGGATGATAGAAATGGATTAAGATCATCTTCAAACATAATGCAAATGTTCCCCATTCCCCACCAAACCATCTGTTTTAACTCTCACAGAACGCCTAGTCAGGTTTATAGTTTCAATTAAACAACAAAATTGCCCAAGGATGATTTGATTATCCTCCAATGTTCCAAAATAGAACATCAGCTACAAGAGAGAGTTGTATTTGCACAATTGGACTGGCTTGCAAACATGGGATTTTTGAAATCCATGCAGGCTAGGCACATAACCTGACTGGGGTTGCAAGAACCGAGGGATTCGTATCGGTCCCACCTCACATCTGCCTGAGGGGCAAGGGCCGCTTTACAACCACGCATCCTCACTTTACCCAACAAACTGGACCATGCATCTTCATCAAATAAGTCATTCAGTGGTAATAGGAGAACTTTGAAACCCTAATGTCCAACAATTTCTTTTCCTCCAGTTTCCTCAATGTCCAACCAAAGCAGGACCCCATGAAGGGTCAGAATCTTCGGTAGGTAAATGGGAGAAAAAAATTATATTTCATAGAAGATATCACATTAACTAGATTTCTCCATCATCATGATGATCATCATCTCTTTTTCATGCATGCAAAGTAGAGAAGTTAGGTACAAACACTAGGTTCAACATCAGTCAGCCTCATTTTGATGGAAAGGTATCATGACGCAGGTATTGAAGAGACTGTCAAATCAAGCTTTACCAATCTCAAGTGAAAGCTTTTCTTCTCTAAAAATACTTTAAACATCACAGATGGACGTACTATGAGAAGTCTACTTTTCCATAATATAATGTACTGCCACCAAGTGATTACTGATAAAAATTAAGAACAGTCTCTATTAGGTTAATCATGCCAAATACCCATTGAAATTGTACTCTCTAGCTTATAGCATGCGGTCCAATAGCATACATATTCTCATGGACATGCTCAAGGTAGTATCTGAAAAACAGATTTCTTGTGGAGAAAATAAAATCTGCAGGAAAAGGTAACCACAACACAGACAAAATCTGATAAAACCACTTTTTTTGTTTCTTGAAATGGAAATCTGATAAAAAGAACCGTTAATTACAAGAGTGTGCTTTGTCAGATCAGAAGAAATCCTGGATAGTGATGATTGTGAGCTCTGTAAGGCAAGTAAAGATTCCAGCCTCGGAGCCAATACAACTGCTTCATAGGTGCTTCTACCTCCTCACAGGAGGTACAACACCTCTGCCACCAGGCGGACCACCGCGACCAGCTTGAGCCTGCATAGAACAACAATATAAATTACAACATCAATCTCTCATTTGAATGCCATGACATCTTTAGTTCCTGCAAGATAATCACAATACATGTTTAAATAGGTACAAGCGCATATATCATGATGGTAAGACAATAATATTATACACAGCCATAGCATATCGCCATAAGTCTCCCATTGCTTTAGTCTCTTTTTCAGGAAGTCCTAGTTCCCATATGCCACAAATACCGTTATTGAGATATTAACGGCAATTGTTAGTAACAGGATATTTTCAAATTCTTGAATTTTTATCACGAATTTAAAGGAAAAATCTCACGGAAATAAATAAAACATCTCAAAAAAAGTGCTACTCTATGTTTATTCATTTTCGTAGTTATTTATTTTTTATTACTTTAGTACCATGTGCATATGTTATTTTTCTATATACAAAACCAAATAACATTTTAATTTGTTCTTGAGAGTAATGACTTTTTTATATTTTAGATGATAGGTTTTATGTTTTCAATTTTCAATCATCCAAACCGCTTGGTATACTACGAATTGTTAAGAATGCTCTTTGAAAAATCCATTTGAGTAAATCTTCCAAATTCAGTCTAATACATTTATTTCTATAGTGTTGAAATTTCAAACTCTAATATTAAAATTAGAATAATTAAATGTCTTAAAATTAGCATATATAAGATCAAAGTAATTTATGTATATCTTCAATAACTGGCTTTGACATTTACGCCCCAAACAGTCTCTCTCTCTCTCTCTCTCTCTCCGCACACATTTTCTACTCACTTCTTTTGGAGTACTGGGTCGACTCCTTGATGGACTTGAATTGTTGCCATATCATTTATTATTATTTTTTGGCTGACAACAGCCATGGCATTGAATTGTTATTTGGCATTTTGTTAAAAATGAGTATAAATAAAATTATCTAACCTCAAATATAAAGAAGGGACAGTTTGGGGATCCCAAGTCATTTGTTGTAGCGGGCACTTTGCAATTTCAACTGTTGAGTTGGTTATTTAGTAAATTGGAAAGATGAATGTGTTGTCTTTTAATGGTATTTTTGTAAGCTTGGTTTTGCATAGGTCCACATATAAATTAAGAAAGAACTTAAATGAGTAGAACCACTGTTTAAAAAGTGAGAAAAACAACTATGGTGAGTTAGTCCAAGTCAATTACACTTGATTGAGTTTCAAGTCAAGTGCAAATTGTAAGTGTTTAACTATGCATTAAAATACTGGACAACACATTAGTTGCTATCTGATCTTTCGAATCACTGCCGCAGTAACACACTAAGTGCAACCTACCTTTGCCTTCTATATGTTAGACACATGGATAAAATATGTAACGTAGATTGTAAGGAGATCAAAATTTCAAAGTCAATATAACCATTAAATCAAGAGAACACAACTTACACAAATACCTCAGATTATTCAAACACTGCAAGTGGGCCCAAGTCCCATACGGTGGGTTGTACTACCAAACAGTTGATGAGATCATTTTGCAATTAAATTCAGGAGAAACAAGAAACAAAATTCATTGAGCATGGACCACGCATGACTGAGGAAAGACCAGCAAAAAAAGAAGATAATAAGCAAAATAGTAAGTTGCTTTTAGACAATGTTTTAAATAAGAAATGATTGAATTCTCAACCTACCAATTGGGCCCATTCAACCTACCTACATGTGGATGTTTACATAAGAAATACACAATGTGGATTGCATATGACCAAAATTTTAGTTTGATAGGCAATCTTAATGGTTGAATCAAAACAGTGCAACTTGAAATGTACTGCTGGATCGCTCTAGTTGCCCAATTTGGAAGTCTAATGTTAGATGCCTAGACCATCAAATCAAATTCTGTCTCTAGGCATACACAATAATGCGTTGCATTCACCGTGTAATACAAAGGGTGGAATTTCTATTTTATGTAATTGCTTTATTTAATTAGGGGTAGTTTAGTAATAGTTTTTTTTTTTAAGTAATATAAGGCATTATATAAGTTGTAGCCTCTTTGAGGCAGATACGATTGATAAATAAGATTTGAGAGTTTTCGCACATACCTTGCGCATGGTGTTCTGTTCGTAAGAAACTAAGGAGTTGGCGAGAAGCCCAGGTACTTTTTCTTCATCTACCTCTTTCTTCTTCCATTCTTCTTCTTCTCTCTTTTCTTCTTCCTTAATCATTAACACCTTCCCTTTTGTTGTCCTTATTGCCGTGACCACCTAAAAAACCCACAACTCTTGCTGTCGTGCCATCCATAGACCCTTCCAAACGTCTTTGTCCAAGCCTTCTCTACCGTCACCACCAAACCCCACTACCTGTCCACCTTTCCGCCACCCGAAATCCCCCTCTCTGGTTTCCGTCTCTGTCCCAAAACCCCTTTCTGTTGTTTCCATGACTTCCCTAATCCCTTTCCTTGAACTGCCGCAAGACGTTAAGGGCCCTTTAGCCATTTAATTCCCAGTCCTTTTAATTTGCTACAACCTTCCCAAGCCCATATACTACTGTCTCCACCTTGTTTTGGCATCAATTTGATTCCAAAGAACCCGAATTAATCCCTTTTAGTGTTAACTCTACATATTTGTGGGAATTAACAAGCTCCTTTATTTTGGGGGATCCCGCCGCATTTAGTAACTAGGCCTGGATCATGATATAATTGTTTTATATTGAATTTCTGAGAATCCCGTAATTGTTTGTCGCTTATTTATATTATTTAATTTCTCTATATTAATTTCTTGATTAATTGCAGCCTATTTTAGATTTATGGTGCATTATTTCCATCCCCTTTTAATATTTAGAGAACCACATTAGGCATTTAGGATTACCCTATCCTCTGTCCTACATCACACAATCTAAGCAAAATCGTTGTTATCTGACCATTCAAGGTACATGTTGGTGGGCCAACATAGGTCTAACATGATGGGTGTATGACTAACCATAGTAGTTAAGGTAAAATATGCAAATAAGGTGCTGATGCGGAGTAGTTTTCTAAAAGGAGACAGTTTCTATTTTTTTTACAATTTCTATTTTATGTAATTACTTTATTTGTTAGGGGTAGTTTAGTAATAGTTTTTGTTGTTTTATTTTTAATAGTATAAGTCTTTATATAAGTTGTAGCCTTTGAGGCATGAGACATACAATTCATGAAGTAAAAATTTGAGATTTATCGCAACCCTTCGTGCGATTGCGAATTTGGAAGATTCCAAAGAATTTGGCGAGAGGCCTTGGTGTGAGGCCACCTTCTTCAGGTATTCTTCTTCTCTTCTCTCTTTCTTCTTCTTCTCTCTTCTCCTTGTTTTCTTCTTTCTTAGTTATAGCCGACACCATCTCTTTTGCTGTCCTTTGCGGTTATCGACCTTCCTAGTCTCTTCCTTGCTTCCGCCTCTTCTTCTAACCCCTCCCATCAGTTTCGTCCCTCCCTAAACTTCCTTTTCTTGCTGCCGCACAACCCCTTTAAGCCCTCCAGATCTGCCACTAATCCCTAGTCCTTCTTCCCATACTGTCGCCACCGCCAAATCCCTTACCAGTCATGTCATGACACCCATAGATCCATCCCCTTGCTGCTGTTTGCTGCTGCTATCTTCCTACTATACCCACATCTGCTTGTTGCCACTCCCATATCTTCCCCTTTGTTGTCGCCTAAGCCCTTTCTCTTTGTCTCTATACCCCTTTTTGCTTGTTGCCTCTTCCTCTGCCTTCACCTTTGCCATAGCCTGCTACCATTGAGCCTTCCAACCTGTTGCAGCCATACATAACTTGCTCCTATGCCTTCGTTTCACCCTAATACATCTCCTGCTGCTGCCGTTTTCTTCCTTATCCCATCCTCCTTGCTGCCGAGTCTCTCATTAACCCATTCCTTGCTTCAGTGACCTCCTATCAGCCCTTTACCCCAAGTCGCATACCTACCTCCTTCTTTTATTGCCTCATTTAAACCCATTGACCTTCCTTCTTCTTTATTTGTCTCATTTAAAATCACATAGACCACTTTTTAAACCATTCCACCCTTTTATTTTCTTTCATGTGTTTGTTTAGATCAGATTTCAGGGATTTTTGCATGATTATTTGTGTCAAATTTCTATTAGTTGATTGTTAATTTCAGCCCATATTAAGTTTAGAGTGCATTATTTTCATCCCCCTTTAATTTTTAGGGAACCACATTAGGCATTTAAAGTTACCTTATACTTTGTCCTGCGTCAAGTGCCCAACAGTCCAAGAGCCTAAGGTACAAATCTCAAGCGACACAAGCCTAATTTTTCTAGGTGGTTTTTTAGAATGTGTGGTTATTAATTAATTGCGCCTTTATTGCATCAATATGTTACCAAAACACAATATTATTCATCTAAAGTACCAATGTTCCAAGCATTTTGGGGAGACTGAAACAATGTCTCAAGCATAAGATAGCTCAGGCACCGTAGAAGGCATAACCCAAAGCACTCCAACTTTATCCAAAACAGAATTCCAATCTGCATAGGGGAAGGGGCAGTGAATCAGGAGGTGATTCGCTTCTTCCGAAGCTTGAAAGCAGAAAGGACAAGTACTGACAATGATTCTTCCTCTTTTGGACAAGTTGTCTTGAGTGAGAATTTCCCCTAGTCCAGCGATCCAAAGGAAGCAAATTGCACGAGGAGGAGCTCTGGAGGTCCAAATGTCTGGATTGACAATAGCAAGGACATTTACCCAATTATTCCACTTGAAAAAAGGACTTGACAAAAAACAACCAGCCGAGTCAGGTCATCACATGAGGCTGTCCTCAGAAGAGATTTAGATCCGGTAGGAAGAGATAATATGAAGAAGCTCTGAAAAGTCATCTCTCTCCGAGTCAAAAAGATTAAGCTGGATGGAGAGATCTCAAACAACCTGATAGCTGCAAATGGAGTAGAAATCTAAAATGACCCCTACCAAAAACTGGATAGGCAGTAAAGTGAAGAAAATCGTGAAGCCAAAGTGGTATTGCCACATCAGATATATGTCCAAAACTTAATTTTGTTACCACGCCCCACCTTAAATCTGATCCTTTCTTTAAATTTGTCAAACGCAAGCTGCAATAGCTTTCCACATGCCTGATGCTCTGTGAGGGAAAGGATTAACATCCCAGCCCAAGATTTCCAACCTGTATTTCTGGATAAGGATAGTCTTCCAAAAGAGATCACCCTCAGTACCTAACCACCAAAGCCACTTGGAGAGGAGAGATATTAACCTTCTTAATAAGCCACACTCCAAGCCCGCCAGCAACAAAGTAAGACAAACTTGTTCCCAACTCACTAGGTGGTTTTTCCTTGTATCATCTTGGTCACCCCAAAGGAAATTCCTCATGATTTCCTCCAGTGACTGAACAACTTTACTTGGGCATTTGAATGCTAGAAGGAAGTAGATTGGGAGTGCGGTCAGAACTGCCTTAAGAAGAGTGATCATGTCTCCAAAAGACATACTTTCCTCTTCACGTAGTTAGGCGCTTGCTAAATTTGTGAATGATGAATTTCCATTGTAAGTACCTAGGAGAACCGATGCAAAAAGGAAGCCCCAAATAAGTGGATGGAAGAGAAGATGAAACACATCCCAACAATGTGGAGTTTATGGTGGGAACGTAACAATAGAATCTTTAAGGATTGTGCTGAGTCGATTGAAGTTGTTTCTAGTCAAGTTTTTGCCAAGTTTGCCTCTTTGGCTTCCTCTCTTGTGGAATTCATAAATATATCTATGACTGACACCGTGCGAGCCTGAAAAGAATGTATTGACATTGCTTAAGTTCTTCTGTGTTTCTAGCTTTTGTGGCTCTCGTGGGTGTATTGGGATTGTGGGTTTTTGTTCCTTTGCTTTGCTTTGTATTTGCACCTCTGGTGCTTCTCTTTCTCTTAATATAGTAACCATTAAAAAAAAAGTACCAATTTATATAAATATTCAAATTTCTTATTAACCAAGGTTGTCAAAAACGTATTTTATCGTGAATCGGTATAAAGGTGTGAACCGTGAATCGTGAATCGTAAATCGTAGAATCGTAAGATTCATAACATTTTGTTCAATTCCTCATAATATATATGTAAATATGCAAGCAATCATCCAAAAAAAGAATAAAAATATATTAATATGATATTTAAATATAATACACAATAATACAATATTATGTAAATATTGTATAACAGTATAACAATATATTGTAACACAATATATAGTATATTGTAATACTGTATAACAGTATACAATATAGTTATATTGTATGGTGTCCAACAATAGTATGTTATACAATAATATTGGGTACTTGTGTTAGATCTCTGAAGCCTGATTGTCAGAACATTTTAATATTTTGAAAATATTTTTTTAAAAAAATAAAATAAAAAACTTTAAGTCTTTTCCTCTTCCACTCCTTTGCAGTTTGAATCGTACGATACTGCGATTCGCATCGCACGATTCACGATTCTGGCAAAAAACGCAATTTTTTTAATTAATTTCAATATTATACCGATTCATACCGTAAGAACCTCCGATTCGACACGAATCGTGCGATTCGAATCGTGAATCGCACGATTTCGACAACCTTGTTATTAACTATTATTAACTAATAACACATACAAACTAGAATATTTGGTTAATATTTAGAAAAACTTATAATGGAAAATTTTCCCCAAAGAGTTGGACATAATTAAAATGAGCCTACTTAGAGCTAGGTCAAATTCCATTTTCATCTTCTAAGCCATTATCTTATAAATCTGGGGTTGGTATTTATTTTTTAATTTTTTTGAAGACCAATGTGTCCAAGCCTCTTAGAGCACATGACTAATGCTTAGGGCATGTGCAAATCTCCCTATCCACACTAACCGAGTAAAACTATGGGGAGTGACCCTTTAGGGGAGTGGGAATTGAATTCAAGACCTCCCACATTCAGATGTGGGTTCTTGGTCATCACTCTAACCCCATTGGGTTGGGTTGGTATTTATATTTGGATTTTGCAAATTGTTTTCCATGGGTGACTACCTATCTAACACCCATGGAACTTGAACCCACAACCTCAGGCTATAACAATGAGCATTTATTGGCTGTGCTACATGTTCTTGTCTTACTTTAAAGCTAGTTAAGGCGCAAAATAGGCCTACAACCTAGCACTGTTCTATCGGTGAAACCAAGGCACACTATTAACTAGTATGCAACTGTATAATTTATCTTTTCTTTATTTGGAATGAATAAATTTTGAAATGATGTACCTCATACCTATGTGTGAACCATGTGCTTAAAATTGGTAAACCATGCAAAGACTCTTGGCCAATCAAGAAATAAATAAAAGAGATACAAGTTGTGAATAAAAAATGACATGATAAGAACCATGATGTGACACTTTCTATAGCATTGTGTTCAGCAACTTGAAAGAACGCCTTCTGAACAACAACTCACATCATATATGTTGAAAGAACATGATGAATATTTAAAAATTAAATTCCATCTATGTTGGCTATACTCCTTTGAAAAAAGAACCTTACCTTGGCACGCATAGCTACAGCACGACCACGGCCAACACCAAGTGAGGAGCCCTTGCCCTTCAACAAATCAAGTAGATATCAAATTGGATGAGTGAGCCATTTCAAGTAGTGGTAGTAGTATCTTTAAAAACAAATGAGTTAGGATCCAAACAGAAGAAAAGCATGAAAGCACAAGGCATACCTTGATTTTTGCATCTAGGCGCTTGAACATGGGAGCGTTTTTCAGCATGTCTGGTATGACCATAAACCTATATGAAAATCACTCATATTAGGTTTATATGTTACAGTTAACTACTAATGCTTCCCTGATATGATCATTTTTTCCCAGATAACAAGATTGATAGCTTACCGGACTTTACTTCCACGAATGAAAACATGCTCAAGCTGTGACACTTTCCCATCCTACAATACAAACAAGAAAATGACATCAGTACATATTAATCTCATAGCTGTGGGAAAAGTCACAAGGAAATGAAATCAATTGCACATCTCAAACATGTCCTTTGCCTATTCCATCATAGTACCATCAGCTTACCAACTACTACAAATACAACAAGGTGATTTAATTAGATTGAACTAAAAATTAAAAGACAACCACCTAAACCAAATTTTAAATGTGAATAGCAGGAATACGAGATCTTGCATCATCAAACATACTAAGGGATCGGCATGGAACAGCTGAAAAGGAGTTTTAATTAGAAAACCCTAGCATTGGCATTGCAACCAGAGGAGGAAATGGGCCACAATCATTAATGATCTTTTTATCTTTTTGCTGAGAACCATTTCAACCCCCGATAATTGCAATACCATTTTTTACTCCTCCCATCCATTTAACCAGTGGTATCATCATTTCATCACCTCCATTCTCACTACGTGAATCACCAGTTAGACCTATTTCCACCTGATCTAAATGAAGCTTAAATTCCACATTTAATAATCACAAAGCTTCCTGGATGACTTAGGCCACAAGAGATTTGACACAATTCAAGATAAGTGATGTTTATCTTTCCCGCATTTTAAGGACGGGACAAAATAAAGAACTGCACTATATAGGTTCCCCCCTCCTCCTTTTCTACCCCCAAATTTATGTTGGGATTCTCACAAGTTTAACCTGATAAAATTCAAAAAATGAAAAATAAAAATAAAAGGCTACACAATCCTCAATCTGCTAGGTCTTCAGATTTGAGAGGAGCCACAACCGCACCATAGGACCTAACCACAGACCAGGCCCATAACATCACAAGCCTGTCTTGGAAGTTGATTGCAATCTTTTATAGAGAATGGGAAACAACTGGGGTCACCATTTTATTCGAATTTTCCACAAGAATAATACAGCTCATCTCATCTGAGAAATGCCCCGCCACAGATATATGAGCTAGCATCTAAGTTAGCTCGATGCTAGCTCTAGTTCACATTTCCTTCCATCACTTTTCCTACAAAAGAGGAGAGATCCTAGTCATCACCATTGTATCATCCTTCTGGTAAAAATAGATCTGCCAAGACTCCAGCCTTATCGGAATCAAGGTCTGTTGTTTAAGAGCTATTTAGGTTTTCCAGAGTTTCTAGAGTTTGGGACTTTTCATAGTTGAACATTAACCATTACCTACGGAGTTTCTAGGGTTTCAGAACGCTTTCCGCGCTAATAAATTTGCAAGAGAGGGTTTTGTACATAGGTTTTGCATGTAAAAAGTAATCAAAAGCAAAAATATGGAGAGGAGCAGAAGGTAGAACTGAATGCCTTACCTTAGCAGTGTAAGTGATGGCTTCGAGCTGGCAGTTCCAGTTATCCTCGCATTCGATCATGCTCCCCCGATAAAGCTCTCCGCTCTTCAGCTCCACCGTTACTATGTGCCCCGAAGCTTCGTGAAGAAGCTTTACTGGAATTCCCAAGCTTCTGCTCATCTTCTTCTTCTTCCTCCTCTCTCTTCTAAACCCTAAACCCTAGGCTCTGAAATATGATGATTGAACAAAGAAGGAATAGTTAACAAGAAGAGAGGGAACTCGTTTTAACTCGAAATCGAATCGCACGGACCGATGGCAACTGCAACACCCCGGTCCACTACCCCTGAATCCTGGCCGTTCGTCTAGTCAGTAGAGGCGCAACTTGGGCCGGGCCTAGACCAAGCCCGTATTAAAAAATTGGGTCGGGTCACTCAATTTTTGGTACAAAATATTAAGTTTTAGTTAGATTTTGGGTCGGGCCTGAGTCTAGTATATGAATGCCTGAATTTGGCTTATTTATACATTTTGCGCATGAAAATTGGTCTCGGATCGGATTAGGGGTTGAAAAATGGTCGGACCGAGATTTCGGCCTATTTTTCATATCGGCCGAGATCTTAGTTCGGCCGAGATCTTTCTCTCTCTTCAAAAAAAAATGGAAATCTCGGTGGCTTTTTTTTTGAAAAAAATAAAAAAACACTGTTTTAAAAAAAAATTAAAAATATAAATATCGGCCGAGATATCGGCCTCAACCCACAACCGATATTTATTTTTAAAATAAAAAATCGGCCGAATTTTTTTTTCTCTGGCCAATATAATACGTATCTGAGATTTAAACCCCTGGATCGGATCCTATAAATACAAGTCAGGTAGGCTTAGATTTGAAAATTTCATATCGATCCATACTCGGGCTCAGGTTTAAAGTCTTATAATTGCATTTTAGGCCTGGGGATCGAGCAAGACCAAAACCTGCCCGACCCACTCAAGTTGCAACTCTACTGGTTTGTCATGTGATGAAAATTTAATTTGATCTGAAATCAATGTAAAAAAATGGTGATTAATGTTTTAAAATCTTAAATCGAATTGTATAATTGGACTGAGCTTCAAAACAATTTGATTTATTAAAAAACTATAACAATATGTTATGTTATCATAATATTATGCTAACATCATGTGTGAAAGCAGGGGTGAAAAATTCGCCCAGGTGGAGATATTAGCCGATATGCATATCGGCCGATAAATTTCTCTCTCTTCTTTTGTGTTTTTTTTTTTAAATATCGGTATTTTATTATTATTTTATTTTCTTTTGAATTAAAAAAATAAATAACCTAAATGGAAGCTGGTTTTTAAAAGAAAATTTGAAAACGAAAATATCGGCCAATATTGGTCCGATATCGGCCGAGAAATCAACTCGGGCCCACCACCATTTTAATTTTTTTATTTTATTTTAAAAAGATTGATATTATGAATATCGGCCGATATCGGACCGATGTATATCGCCGATATATCGGCCGATATCTTGACCCTTGCGTCAAAGTAACGTCTCGAGTGTTGAACCTAATTAAATCAAATCGATAAAATCAAAACACTGATTTTGTTAATTAATTTAATAGATAATTTTCTTTTTACTTAAATTCATTTAATAAATTTATAACTTTAGATTAAGAGCTCTAAATAAATAGGTTGATCATGACGTGATGAAAAAGCCTTGGATACATATCTACCTAGAGAAAAGGGTTTTGATTAAGTTTATTTACTCATTTAATAATCATGTTGACCTGACTCAATCCAAAACCGTTTAGCAGATGAGTAGATTTGGGAGAGAGTTCTAAATAAACATATCCAACACTAATGACTTTCTAATTTCCATAATATTGTCACCACTGTAAACGAAAATATAGTCTAAATAACTTTTGTGAGTTAAAAAATAGAGTTTATCGCGTATACCATTTTTAACAATAAATTCTTATTAACAACACGTTTTTATCGCGATAAATGGTAAATTTCCGTTAAAATTGCGAGATTTTACTATTAAAAATACTTGGGCCAAATATATATTTTTTTTTATTTTTGAAATATCATCTATCTTTTCAAACTCCAGCCATAATATTTATTTATTATTTTTATTTTTATTATTTTTAAAATATTATATTTTCCATGACAGTTTCTTGATATACTCCTGATAAAAACTCTTGAAAATAACCCGCTATTAATAATTACCATTAATATCCCCAAAATGAGATTTGTGACAATAACAATTCAAACCTTTCACAGCAACAACCTTCCAATAAAAATAGCCAGTCTCACAAGGGTTTTCGCCGAGTGCCGCATTGAGATATTTTACCCTTTTAGTTTTAAGGTAAATTTTTAATAAGACGTTAGATTTTTTTTTTTAGTTTTAGAATAATTATAAATTTCTAAAATAAAAATATTTAATGAGATTGATAGGTTAGTTTAAATTCGATATATAGACTAAATTTCAATTGAAAAATTAAATCTTAAGTTCTTAATTTGCAATTCCATTAATTATATTTTTATAAAATTAAATAAATATGTTATATAACTATGTACAGTCTAAATAGCAATTATATAAAACTGTATCTGTAATACCCTGAAGCAGAGCCCTGAGCTATACATTGAGTATGGGCGATGTGCGATGGTGGTGGTGGCAGGCGATATATCGAGCAGGATCGATGTGTCGAGTGTTGAGTGCTGAGACACATCGATTGAGTCGATGTATCAAGCGGTGAGGGGTGATTTCAAAGTCCCACATCAGAAGTTGAGGTGAAAATTGAGGGGTTAATAAGGCTTAGGTACCCTAAATTCAGTATAACGCATTTTGGGCCAGCCAGTTGAGTTCAGTCCAAAGACAAAGCCGCGTGGACCCCACCCATTTGTGGGTCCAAAGTGTACAATATTGTACTAAACCTCGTGGTGTTGAAACGGCGGCGCCTCAGAGGGCGGGTCGTTACAGTATCATTATAACCCTTCACCTTTAAATATGATCCCACTAGAAAACTAAGAATCAGGCAAAAATGTCGACCCGACCCGGTTACATTTAGGCTAAAATTGATTCAAAATGCGGGTCTGTCAGAATTCAGGTTGAGTCAGATTATAATTCGGATCGGGTCGGATCAGGTTCCATATTTTAATAACTCGAGTCGGCTTGGGTTTTAAAAAACCCAACCCGATCCGGCCCGATTTCAGCCCTAGAAGACCTGATCCATGGGATACAATGAAATCCAGCCTATCCTACTTGATAATTTCGGAGTCCTTTTTACACACTCAGAGAACTAGTCGGGTCCCATGCCTGGACGATACCTCCAAACTTAAACAAAGTTGGAGTCCTCCGTGAGCAACAAAAAGTTTTTTCTCTTGATTGTTTTAGTTAAAAAGTGTGTAGCTAGACCTTGTCTTCAGGGCCGACCTAACCATAAGGCAAGTTAGGCCAGCGCCTTAGGCCTCGTTTAAAAAAAGGCTCACTATTGGTTTCAAGTTGGGGATGTGTTTCAGTTTTGGGCATCACTATTTTGAGCCCAGATTTATTTGTGGGATAAATTTGAAGGACCCTTCTCTAATTTAATTAAATTAAAGATTTTAGATTGTTGTTTGAGCCCCTTGAAACAACATCAGTTTTTCCTCATTCCCACCTAATCTGATTCAACACCAACCATTAGTCATTCCGTAAAATGGTTTCATATTGGGGATGGGTTTCCGTTTTGGACTTCACCATTTTGAGCCTAAATTATTTGTAGGATAAATTTGAAGGACCTTCTCTAATTTAATTAAATTGGAGACTTTAGATTGTTGTTTCAGTCCTTGAAACAACATCAGTTTTTTCCCCTTTCCCACTTAATCTGATCCAACACCAACCATTACTTGTGTTAGCCGAACTTAAGGTGCAGATTTTTAATTCCTTTGTCTTTAGATTACTTTATTTATTCTTTTAATTCCTTTGTCTTTTGATTACTTTTTTAATTCAGTTATTTATTCTTTTATTTGGTGAATGGTGATTGATACTAGGTTTGTAATGTTGTAATGGAAATATTGAAACAATAGAGTTTTGAAGTTTGGAAATTTGAATATTGCTAGAATAATAATTGCTTACGGGCTTGAAATAGTGTTGAAATGCTGAAAATGTTTGGATATGCTAGAATTGCTAGAAAAATAGTTAAAGATATTGTTTGAAATGTCCTACACACAATGCAGTCGAATAGATGAAGAATTGAAGAAAAATGACTATAATTCATCATTTCAAGGAAAATGAGAATATAAATAGTCTCCGATCTAAACTAAATGACAAAATGTAAATGAAGAAATCATTTTCAGTTTGTGCTTAGCTGGATATTTGAATCAGAGATCTACAAGAATTTTAGATAAATTCTTATTTTCATATATAATTAAAATTTTAATTAAATATTATTTATAATAATATGTTAAATAATAAGAAGGTGTCGTTTACCTTGCTTGTCTTGTCATACCTTTTAGGATTAGGGTGATCACCATCATCTTCACGAGATGGTCTGGTCCTAGTGCATGAGGCCAGAGGGACCATGACTTACTTAAAATGCAAGCTACCTACTCGCCTCAGCACTTCTAGTAACCGAGTCTGAGACTGATTAAATCCAGCTATCTCTGCTTCCGTCTAGAGTGCCAATAATTTCCACTAAGGGGTTACAAAATTTGGCCACCCTGAAATATCCACCGATATCTCGGTCGATAAATTTCTCTCTCCTCTTTTGCCTTTTTTAAATATCGGTATTTTTTTATTATTTTATTTTTCTGAATTAAAAAATAAATAAATAATTCAAAAGGAAGCTATTTTTTTAAAAAAAAAATTGAAAGTGAAAATATCGGCCGATATCTGGGCCGATATTGGTCCAATATCGGCCGAGATATCAACTCAGGCCCACCACCGTTTTGATATTTTTTTTAAATGACCGATATTATGAATATCGGCCGATATCGGTCCGATATATATCGCCGATATATCGGCCATATTGGCCGAGAAATACTGTATACAGCCGATAGAATATGTATCGGCCGATATCTTGACCCCTGTTTCCACTGATTAAATGTTTCATTAGAGAGTTTTGATAGAAAAGATTTCTCTATAGTTTTCCATAAAATATAGGCATGTAAAATGAATCAATTGCAAGATGGAAATGATATTAAATCGGTAATTTGAATTATGACCGGTTCGAGTTATGGGCTGGGCCTAAAAACCGACAAACTTACTGTTCAAGTTGGATTTGGGTTGGCTTTCACCCCAAACTAATATGCCCAAATTGTAATTCTAATTTGGATTTTGGACTGTGAGTTATCTAGTGCCCATATTTTTTGGCCTCCATATTAGACTGGTGCAGTGCACCTGGTTGATTGTACATGGACCATCCATGGAGTCAGCTATTGGATTAGGCAGGATGGCCCATGTGGTTGAGGTGTTCCACATTTTTTAGTCTCATTTACAGAGTCACAATACAAATAATAATAAAAATTCATATTTTCTCTATTAGAATTCTTGGAATTTTCAGTAACCCAGTTAGGTATATACTAATTATACTAATGGTAAACCTATTTATCTCCAAAGCTTTTCACTATAATTCAAAGTTTGCAATCAATTGATTCTTATTTCACAAATTAAAATTATACTACTTCTGTCCCATTTTAGTTGTCTCATTTGAAATATTTGTATTTTTTAAGGAACTCTCTGTATAGGTTAGCAATCCATGTGATTTCATCCATTTTCAATACACTCTATACTACTCCAATATAAATGAGACAACTATTTTGAGATAATTCTAAAATTCATATAGGACAACTAATTTGGAACAGAAAGAGTATCATTTATAAACAATATACATATCAGCAGCACCAGTCAGATGTTTCATAAATAAGATATACAAAAACTGACTTAAAATAATACACTTCACCATCACCATCTACTTTATCCAATAAGTAAAATTATTCAATCAATTTTAAAGTCTCAATAATACATAATTAAGTCATTCATCCTTAATTATTATTTTCAATATTATTATTATTATTATTATTATTATTATTATAAAAAATTATTTGATAGGTCCATGTTGAGAACACGGGTCGAGTAAACTAATTTATGGGATACTAACACATTTTCACTATTCATCTATTTGGAAAGTTTTGGATAGAGTTGATTCTAAGTTTTCTAAGACTTGAGAATTTTCAGGCACTCGACTTAAGATATTTTCATATAACATTTAATTTTTATATGAATTAAATAAAAACAGTTTATCAATTCTAGTTGCCTCTCCTATGAGATATTTGTATTTATTTAATTTTCTTTCTCTTTTTTTAAAAAAAAATTGTAAGATTTCTTATATTTTTTTTACATTTATCTTGGAATTTTGTTTATTTCTATTGTTGAGTTTTTTAACAATATTTTAAAAATATTTGGTTCTTGAATCTTAAATATGTTTTTTTAGTTTCAATCGATTATCAAAAGATAATTATTTTACTTTTGATATAAAATCTCAATTCAATAATAAAGTATTAAATAAACTTTTGCAGTGAAATTTTAAAAACAATGGTGCAGTGCACCAGCAAATAAACAATGAAAGCGTATGAAAGAGAAAAACCATACCTGCATGGCGGCATCTACGGTGTTTAAACGTCGTATCTAAGTATCTGTGATTTTCTACATGTAAATTTAAAAAAACAAAAAGAAAAGTTAAATTTTTTTTCTCTATTTTATTTAAAACATATTTTATTTCAGTTCTCTGTATAAAAATTAAAAGGCCACTACTGATTATTGAATACAAGTTGTATATTATCTTGGGGGAGTTATACAGACACCCGATTTTTCTTTTCCTACACACCCTTTTTCAAAATTTTGGGTGAAATGACCATTTTCCCCTTCCACTTAATCTTCAGCCGAAGGAACTGTTCATTCGGACGAAGGATTGACTGAATACACAGAAGAGAGGGAAAAAACCGGTGGACCCCACCGTTGATTGAAACCAAGGTCTTCCTTAGCCGTAGATAGGTGGGCCAGGGGCGATCATGTTGGTGTCAATCCTAGAGTCAGAAGTGCAGGATCCACTTGAATCTAACAGAAAAACCCACAAAATTGATTTTCGGACGCCCCAAGCAACATCAGAAGAAACTAGCCAAAGGAGGGTCCAACCATACCCAGGTCAGAGATCTGATGGTACAGATGGATAGACCAACAAAAAATGGAATGGGTATGGTGAGTCCTGCCAGTAGAAACTTTCTCCATCACCTGATCTAAGGCCGAGAAGAAGATCTGGTGGCAACAGATCAGGTGATGGAGAAAATTTCTGCCAGCGGGACCCACCATACGATTTCATTTTTTGATGGTTTATCCATCAGTACCATCAGATCTCTGATCTGGGTATGGTGGGACCCTCCTCTGGCCAGTTTTTTCGGCTGCTGCTTGAGACGTCCGAAAATCAATTTTGTGGATTTTTTGGTTTGATCCAAGTGGATCCTGCACTTCTGACCCTAGGATCGACACCACGATGATCGCCACTGGCCCACCTATCTACGGCTAAGGAATACCTTTGGTTTCGATCAACGGTGGGGCCCACCTAGTTTTTCCCTCTCTTCTGTGTATTCGGTCGATCCTTCGTCCGAAAGAACGGTTCCTTCGGTTGTGCCTTCCGTGGAAGATTAAGTGGAAGGACAAAATGGTCATTTCACCCAAAATTTTGAAAAATGGTGTGTACGGAAAGAAAAATCGGGTGTATGTATGGCTACCCTTATTCTGAACACAATTACAAATATTGTTTTCAGGCTCTAACTCGTACCATCAAATTCAGGGAATTTACCAAAATTTTAATTGGAAAATCTTGTGAAAAATATAATATTTAAAACATAATAAAAATAGAATAAATGAACATATAAATAAAATAAAATTCTTAATAACAAATTTACTGAGAATTTATTGTGATATTAGTGTTGAATGTTCAAAATGTGATAGATGGTGGGCACTAGGCAACTTAATATGCTACAATGTGAAGGGATTTAAGTATACTGAGTGCTTTAATATGATGCTAAGACTTCTCTCTAGTCAGTAAAGATGTAGCCCAATATAGTTGTGCAAGGTGAATTTTGTTTAGAATTCACACGAATCAAAGGAAAATTCAAGTTCAATTCAATTGTAGGTTGTATACAATGACATGAGTTTAAGAAACTTTTTAAGAATATTAGATGAAAGCAAGAGAGAACCAAAGGACTTGGGCTGTGTTTGGATTGGAGGTAAAAGGGGGTGACGGGAGATAACACGTTTTACCTTTGTTTGGGCGCCCCATACAGACACCCAGATTTCCTGCCTCTATACAAACGAATTCGAATTTTAGGATAAAATTACCATTCTACCCCCGCATTTTAACTCATTCGAACGAATGCCGAAGTGTAAATTTAATTCATCGAACGAGTGGGCAGAACAATATTCATTCATTCGAATGGACGGGTTGATTCATTCGAACGAATGTATCTGAGAGGAATGATTTTTTACAGTCCTTCTTTTGAATGGCCTCCGATTGGAGTAGATTTATTCTGATATTTAAGTTAGGAATGCTCTTGAACGACCTTAGATTTATTCTTTTTCGAGTTTATTGTTGAGAAGAGAAGTGCACAAACATCAAAACTAAACTAATTGAATGACATTCGAGAGAACGACTGTAAAAAACCATTGCTCTCAGATAAATTCGTTCGAATGAACCAATCCGTTCATTCGAACGGATAACATTCGAGAGAAGGACTGTAAAAAACCATTCTTCTCAGATAAATTCATTCGAATGAACCAACCCGTTCATTCAAACGAATGAACATTGTTCTGCCCACTCATTCGAATGAACTAAATTTACACTTCAACATTCGTTCGGATGACTTAATTCATCTGAACGAATGCCGAATAAATTGGCAGTTTGTTCGGATGAATTAAAACGCGGGGGTAGAATGTTAATTTCACCCGAAAATCTGAATTCGGGTATGTAGAGGCAGGAATTCCGGGTGTCAGTATGTCCCGCCCTTGTTTGGTAGTTGAGGAATAATGGTATAACACCTCTCTTTATCCTCCATTTTTCATTTTTTCAATACCATTTCTATGTAAAAGATATTCATTTTAAATACTAACCCCTAGATGTATCTCTCCTGATGCGCTCCCCTAAAAATTTAGCCTCCATCCAAACGTAGCTCTACAGTCGAGAATTGCCACAAGACCTTTTTTTTACAACTAATAGAATTTTGTGTGATAAAAAACTTAAACCAAATTAAATTTTGATATGGAAATCTTAATTCAATAATAAAGTATTAAATGAGAGTAAACCTTTCAATTAAAATTATTATAAATGAACCCTCCTGTAAATCTACAATATCAAATCTTATTTTCAAAGTTTATTACTTTATTACCCAATCACATATCCCCCATCCTATCTTATTTTATCTTATTGTAGAGTGGACGCCCATCCTAACACGAATAAATTTGTTAGGAAACATGGGATGGAGTGAAATTTCCATTTTACTTCTACTGGTTTACCATTCATCAAGTATCAGTGTACCATACACAGAAAGACTTGATGAACGGTACACCGGTATTTGATGAACGGTACACCGCTAATTATAAAATGAGAATTTCACTCAATACCATGTCTCCTAACAAATTTTGTTCATGTTAGAATAGCTGACCTAGCCTGTAGAACTTATCTCATCTGACCAATCTACCTCCAGTCAAATTAAATAAAGGCAATGGTGCAGTTCACTAGCCAATGAGAGAGAATTGCCTGTCCTCCTCGTGCAGTGCACCCATTTTGAAACCACATGAAGTTTGACTTGAAAGTATGATATTTTCCAGCCCGACCCTATTTATTCTTACCATGCTGAGGGATTACAATTTAAGGGTGGCCATATAGACAACTGACTTTTCTGCTACCAGACACCCGAAATTGATTTTGGAGTGCGAAAGTACCATTTTGTCCTTCAATTTTTTGGAAAACGACGAACCCTTTGAATCATCTGAACCATAAGGCAGAAACTTTTTCATTCGTTCGGACTAAAAAATCTTTGATAAATTCAATCGACCGGACAATCGAACTTATAGTTATAAGATCATCTGAACCATCACTTTGAATGGTTCGGACAATTTTAATCGAGAGCCCGACCTTAAATTCGATGGTCTCTCAGTTAAGATCGTCTGAACCATTCAAAGTGATGGTTCGGACGATCAACACCCTTTATTAGTTAAAAACAAAGCTCATTCTGACACACTACTACATCTCTCCCTGCAAAAGCCCCTTCATTTTCTTCTCTATGGCCTCTTTCCTCTCCCTCTCCCTCTCCCTCCTCTCCGCCCCCGCTCCCGCCGATTCTCGCCATTCTCCCAATAACCCAAATCTGAAACCAGGCAAAAAACCGCTCTCTGCCTCTGTTCCTGCAGAGGTTATCCAGGCATGCAAGGCCACCCGATTCCCAGATGTTTTTTTGCCATACCACCCTCTTCCAAACCCATCGAAACCATGGATATAATCTTCGCAGCGATGCAAATCTGCTCCCAGAACCTGAAAACTGCCCAAACTATGGTCCAAACCATCCTCGACTCCTTTGCCCAAAACCAGAACCGCTCAAGCGTTGCCAAGAACTGCATTGAGTTCCTCTCCTATGCCCAATACTGTACCTCCCTCTCGTCATCGGCTGAGATGCTGCCACGTGGCAGGGCCAAGGACGCAAGGGCGTGGATGAGTGCTGTCGTTCTCTACCAATATGACTACTAAGGGTGTTGATCGTCCGAACCATCGCTTTGAATTGTTCAGATGATCTTAACTGAGAGACCATCGAATTTACTGTCGGGCTCTCGATTAAAATCGTCCGAACCATTCAAAGTGATGGTTCAGATGATCTTATAACTATAAATCCGATCGTCCGGATGATTGAATTTATCAAAGAAATTTTAGTCCGAACGATTAATTAGTCTGAACGAATGAAAAAAGGTTATGTCTTATGGTTCGGACGATTCGAAGGGTTTGTCGTTTTCCAAAAATGGAAGGGCAAAATGGTACTTTTTAACTCCAAAATCAATTTCAGGTGTCTGGTAACAGAAAAGCCGGGTGTCTATATGGCCACTCCAATTTAATTTCTTCCTTTAATTTATTTAATTTTTCAGATTTTAGTCTTTTTCAAAAATAAATTTGGCCTGACAAAGGATTAGGTTAAGGTTGTTCGAATTGATTATGACGTACAATCTTCACTTTGTATACATAATTAAAATATTATGTAGGTTAATTGATTTTGTTGAAGATTATGGTGTTATTGATAGATTAAATTTTTTGATAAAGAAAGTATTTAATATATTTGTTTATATACGATTTTTATTGATGACAGTTAGGTAAAAATAAATATTTAATTTAATGAAATGTGAGAAGTATTTAAACACTACCTTTTTTTATTATAACTAATAGTTAAATTACAAATAGTGATAGAATAATAAAAGAGACGCAAACGATAAAGTAAATAATAAATTTATAATATTAATTGAATAAATGCCTTATGTTATTACTAAACATTTAGCTTATTCAAGCTTGACTCTAATTTTTTATTATTAATTTTCTTGTAGTTGGTAAAATTGGGGTTTTTAATTTTTATATTCTGTAGTATTTTTCAACTTTCGAATAAATAAGTAAATAATTAATGATTATCTAAAAATATTATATTAATATATACATCAATTAATTAAATTTTAGAAGAAGCTATCTTGGTTTTTCATTTCCATAAATATATGAGAAAAATACAAAATTTATAAAAGAAGTCTTTATAATCGAGTACATAATTATGGGAACGACACTTTATTTTTAATAATATAAGATTATAACATAATTTTTACTATTTAAATTATGATAAATAGAGAAAAAATAAGTCTAGTATCTTTATTATAAAAATAGTGATGCCTTTATTACTATTTTAAAATTAGTTAATGAAGTATTTATTAATATAATATTTTTAATATTCTAAAATGGGGAGCGATCCTTCCACGGGTATTTTGTGTTTATAAACACGGATTTTAGTGCTTCTCGATTTTACCCTTCCCCGGCCGTACCGTAAAGAAGACAAAATGTCACGACTCGGATCACCACCTTGATGCCTTAATGGCCTTCGGAGAGTCGGATATAGGAATGTCCAAAATCGGATCACCAACCGGATCCCTTAATGGCATTCGGCTAGCCGAATACAGGAATGTCCAAAATGGATCACCAACCAGATCCCTTAATGGCCTTCGGCGAACCGAATACAGGAATGTCCAAAATCAGATCACCAATCGGATCCCTTAATGGCCTTTGGCGAGCCGAATAAAGGAATGTCCAAAATCGGATCACCAACCGGATCCCTAATCGACCTCGGCGAGCCGAATAAAAGAATGTCAAAAATCGGATCACCAGCTGGATCCCTTAATGGCCCCTTGGCGAGCCAAATTCGGCGGTTGAGATAGGAATGTCTAAAATTGGATCACCAACTGGATCCCTTAGAAACACCTTGGCGAGTCAAATTTGATGCACACTGAGGATATTGTACAACCAAGTCTTCTAAACCTCATGAACTTTGTTCAATTTTTGTTCTCATAAATGAAATATCATCAACCCCAAATATGAACAATGAACATCAAAATATCATAGAAAGAAAAGTACTTTATATACATTGAATGCTTGTAAATTTACAAAACAAAAAAAGAAAGCTCTAGAGGGCATTAGAGGTTGGTGAATCTTGTTTTGATAGGAGCATTAGGTGTTGTAGGAGTTCCAGAGACAGTTGTGCTATAGCAGCTGGTGTGGCAGGAGTTCCAGACATAGCAGCAGGTGTGGCAAGAGGTGCAGATAATCCTAGAGCAGGTGTGGCAGAGATAACAACTGGAGTGGCAGCATTTCCATCAGAGGCTGGAGCATCTATGGCAGAAGGTCTAGATGATTCTGTAGTAGGTGGAGATGCAGCGGAGTTTGGAGCAGCAGTTGGAGATGCAGCGGAGTCAAGAGCAGTAGGTGGAGATGCATTGAAGTCTGGAGCAGCAAATGGAGATGTAGCGGAGTTAGGAGCAGCAGCTGGAGATGCAGCAGAGTCTAGAGCAGCATGTGTGACAGGATGTGCAAGTGATCCCGGAGCAGTTGGAATTATTGTGAGGCCCATTTGACTTGCTACAGTATCCAATGATTTCTCCATCTTGTCCAAACGACTGATGACATAGTCCTTAATTTCTTTGAATTTAGCTTTAAATGCTGAAAAATACAATGGTTCAGTTTCGTTGGTGGCACTGGAAGTTGCAGAAGTAGAGGCAACATGTGTCGAAGGACGGACATTGGTACGTGAAAGGGGTTGAACATGTCCAGGTTCAACCTCTTGGTATTCAACTGCTTCCAATTGTCTTTTCGTGCCCCTTTCTTTTCGAGCCTAAACACCGTTTACGAGTTTATAGCCAATAAATTTTATGGTGGTGTCATTGAGACTGTCTGAATATTTCAGATCAATTCTATCCTCAATAGGGAGAAGAACTTTGAATTTCTTAAAAATTGAGGTGAGAAGGACCACATAAGGAAGAAGGGCTTTATGTTTTCTATTTGTCACTTGGATGTGTTTCAGAACAAATATCTAAGGCTCACATCCCTTTTATTAAGGAGACACTACAATACAAACAGATCCAAATAAGATATTTCGTCAACGTGTCCACCTATTCGAAGAATGTTGTGAAGAATAATCAGGTGAACAAGGCGCCATTCTAAAATGATTTGATTGGCAGAGACCTTAAAGCGATTTGTAATATCAGTCCTATTATAAATCTCATTTAAAATGTCCACTTCGCTGTAATCATCTATAACAACCCAAGTGTTACTTTCATATCTGCGGACTCCTCCTTTGGGTATCTGAAATATGTTTTTCAATGAATCCACAATAAGTTCAGTTTTCACGCCACGGACAGTGGATGCAAGAGCATTAACGGTAGCTTTGGTAATATTTGCGTAAAATTCCCTTACAAGAGTGGGATAGTAGTAATTGTTTTTCAGTTGAAGAAATTCTACCCACCCAACACCCTCAAAGAACTGTTTCAAACGAAAGTCAGGAATAACTTTCCTCTAGAATAATCCACTTTTGAAGCGTCTGAAAGCTTCGTCAGACACGAACAGATGTGCCATGTTGCGAAATTTTGTTCGTTGTACAATAACTTAGCTTCTCTGCTCAGTAGCCTTCTCAGTTCTCTCTTGACCTCTATCTTCAGTTCTCTCCTCACCTCTTTCTTCATCAGTTACTTGTGTTGTCGCCTCACTTTTCTGCCTCTTTGGTCTAGAGATGACTGCAATCTTCCCCCTTCCGCGAGTCTTCACTGCCATCACATGAAAGAGAATTCCACAATTCGGATCGTCAAAAGAAGAAAGCAGTACACTCGGTTCACCTTTGGTGTTTATTATCATTAGTAGTATTCCTTAAGGGGTTTAATAACTGAATTTTTTATTTTATTGATAGTAATTTGGTAAAAGCTGATTGGTTATGCCTTGAATGAATAAACATTCATATTATGTATCTGAGACATTAATTTCTAAAGACTTAATTGTCATGACGAGTGACAGTAGCTAATTAGCATATATTTTGTGGTCCCCCATTCTCCAAGGTCTGTGCAATTTTCATAGCCCGATCCCAATATGAAATCCTGCATGTTAGTCTATTTAACAAAATTAATGTTAGTAATAGACATTAGATAGAAGGCACACACTAAATCAAACCATATCATTTTATTGATAAACAAATTAGTACATATGGTTTAGGAGAGGGGTACATGGATGCTTTAGACGAAACATTAACATAGTTTTTCCAAAATATAAAAACATAAGTCATGAAAAAGTATCCTAACCAGAGTAAACCGGAGGAAGACATGCTGGAGAAGGGTCGATACGTCGGGAAAGGTTGACGATCGATTTTCGTAATGTAGAGATTTCTTTGTAGGCACTCTGAGTGAATTTTTTCAGGAAGTCATTTAGCCCATTCAGATGTGTCTCAATTCGAGAGACACGATCTTCGATTTTGAAAATAAATCGAATCAGGTGTTTTGGCTCAAGGGTGTCTGCATTTTTGACATCACTTCTCCTTCTTCAGAGTCTTCCAGCAATGAGATTACTTCTGCTTTGGTTCTCAGGTTTTGTCCAGATTGAGACCTGAGAAAATACCGACGATTGGATTTAGTATTTAGGGCAGGGGTTTTTCTACGAGGGATTCTCTTCGGAGCAGAGCCAGTTGGGCTAGATTCAGGAACATCATGTTCGAACCTAGGCAATCTCTTGAGGAAATGCGAGCTGAATTTAGGGATTTTTCTAGTGGTCGAAGACCGAGATATATCTCTCCCTTTTCGACATGGTTGCTTGGGAAAAGCTGACCAACGCTTATCCGAACACTAAATCTCACAACCACCGTGATACCTTTGCTTTTAGAAGTGAGAGCAGCAAGAGCCGTATGATTTTCTGGTGAGATTTTGCTCTGGGAGGTCCTATTGACGTATGTAGGGCACCGGAGGAGAGGAGAAAATCGCTAGAGCTCGGGAGAAAGAAGAAGAAAATGAGCACAAAATGGAGATAAACCCTGCGATTGGGGTTTTAATAAATTCAGAACCCTCTCGATATACGTGCCCTCGATATTTCGATAATCGGAATCGATATTTTGGCGATCCGAAATGGACTGAGTGCAGTCTAAGCATTAAGGTCGGATCGCGAAGCAAGGACTGAGTCGAATTGGATATAATCGGATCGTCAAGATGTTTCTAAGGGATACGGTTGGTGATCCGATTTTGGACATTCCTATCTCTACCGCTGAATTCGGCTCTTTAATGGGCCATTAAGGGATCCGGTTGGTGATCCGATTTTGGACATTCCTGTATTCGGCTTGCCGAGGTCCATTAAGGGATCCGATTGGTGAACCGATTTCGGTCATTCCTGTATTCGGCTCGCCGAAGGCCATTAAAGGATCCGGTTGGTGATCCGATTTTGGACATTCTTCTATTCGGCTCGCCGAAGGCCATTAAGAGATCCTGTTGGTGATCCGATTTTGTACATTCCTGTATCCGGCTCGCCGAAGGCCATTAAGGTTTCCGGTTGGTGATCCGATTTTGGACATTCCAGTATTCGGTGAATTCGGCTCGCCGAGGGAGATTAAGAGATCTGGTTGGGTGATCCGATTCTCGACATTTTGTCTTCTTTACGGTACAACTGGGGAAGAGTAAAATCGAGAAGCACTAAAGTCTGTGTTTGTAAACACAAAATGCCCGTGGGAGGATCGCTTCCCTTCTAAAATTTAGTATAAAATGGAAAGAGAAGTTTATTTGATATGGTTGTAACTTGTGAGTGCATTTGAGCTTTCCCCAAGCTGATCATCTCCTCACCCTTCTCTTCATTGTTGATTGCTTGTATAAGCTTCTGGAATCAAATTCTCCTCTTACTGAAAAATAGAAGGCCTGGGTGGCATCTTTTAGTTCACACTAAGTCTATCCGATCCATTCTGAAGCAGATACATTAGGATATTGATCTGGTTGATCCCCCCCCCCCCGCCCCCAACACACACACAACCTGATTAGTTTGGCGAATTGCACCCTCTTAGCTCACGAACTTAACTCCCTTGGTCTGGCCACGGGTCCTTTTGCTGGCGCTCAACTCTAATTTTGTTTGGGGAGTTTTCTCTCTGTTTGTGGCTCCTATTGAGCCCAGTTTATTCTTGTGCATCTTTCTTTGTCAGGTTTCAATGGATTCCAGTCATTTGGTCTCTTTTTGTTAGATTCTTTTGTGTCTAGCCTAGGTTGTGGGTCATACTGTATATTTTTGGGTTTGTCCTGTTTTGAATGAAATTACCAACCATCGTTCAAAAAAAAAAAAACTTGTGAGTACATATCGGATCTTATTCATGCATCGATCTACCAATATTTAAAAAATTAGTTCTTAAATTGCAACATCTCATTCAAAAATCAAGTTTGAAAAGTTTTAATGGAATTTAACTGCAATCAAATTTAGTCAAATTTATGTCATAAATATTATGTTATAGATAATATTAAATTGTTAATTAAAATTTAATTTATAAATTAATTAATTTTTTTAAAAAATAAAAAAATTCTAATTTGTTGAAAAATAAAAAATACCTCATGGGTGACGTTCCATTCACGGGAGTCCTTCTTGAAGGAATAGTGAAGCCGTGATGGTCAGTAGCTTCGACAACATCCGTGACGGTCAGTAGCTTAGAGTACACCCGTGACGGTCAGTAGCTTCGAGAGTATTTAATAGAAGTTGGAGTTGCTTCTCCCGTCCCATCCTGTTCTCCATCCCTACTTCTCGTCGTTCTCTCCACTTCACCTTCTCGTTCTTACCACTTTCCCAATCTCCGCGCTTCTCTCGTTCTCTCCAACTCTTCGCATTAAGCTCTGTTTCACCGGCCGGCTCTTTTTCCGATATGCCTCTTGTCTGCAGACTACCTCAGGTACATTTTCTAAATCCAACCTAAAAAATCACTTGATATTTTATTTTAGAACTTTGGGTTTTTTTATGATTGAAGGTTTTTTAGGAAACCGTTGAGTACCTAGCCGAGCTGACGGGGCTGGATTTTCAAACATAGATTAGACTACTTGTTCTATTAATTGCTACAAGGATTTGCAATAATAAAACCAGTACATGTCTCACTATAGTATGTGCTAAGGTGCATGCTATTATATGCTACAACACTTTTTCATCAGTCTGTTTCTTTCTTAAGTTCTCATGTAATTTTACTCATCTCTATGTTTTAATTGAGTTGGATATTGACGATTTTGAGATCTTGGAATGTTGGAATGAAAAGATCTCTTTTACAAGTAATGCTAACTTTGGGCAGGGGGTTTTATGGGCTTTTTCTTTTTATCATTTGTGTGAGGTCTCTCAGAGAATCAACATATGGGTGACCCTTCAGTCATCGTTCCATATGAGTTTCTAAATATTTTTTCTTTTTTTATTATCTTTATTTCTGATATGTTTGAGTCTTGGGTATGTATTTTAGTTTTTGTTCATTGGACATCAAACCTTAATATTATAATAACGATGGTAAAAATGCTAAAACAATTTATTCCATATTTCTCACTGATACTAGTCACAATCTTATACAGATTATGCAAATTATTTTTATCATACTTATAGTTACTAAGATAGGTACAATGTACTTTCATCCCGCAGTTTGGCCTTATTTCGCCCATTACTGAGTACCCCACTACCAAGAAAGAAATTTCTAATCTCATGGATTTCTCTGCTACATCTTTCCTCTTTCTGAGTTGAAATCAAACATTAATGCATTCCGTATCTCATGATCTGGATATTGCCTCCTTGGCCAGGCTCATTTTCTTTTTAGAACATCTGATGGTCTAAGAAATAAAACTCATAGAGGCGCTCCTTGTTTTTGAAGATTGAGTATGTAGCGCCCGTCCCTTTTCTTCCTAATTATCAGAGTAATTTTTTTTTATTTAACAACATGAAGAAAGGGGAGAGTGCCACGACGCGAGTCAAGTCTGAATCCGAAGATTTGACCCTTAACTGGTCCAACCAGTATGTACTCGTGGAAAGAGTCCACGTAAGCTTGGTAACACACTAACTTACAATAATGCAGAAAATATGTACATTCATTAAATCTATAATTCAATATTTCTCAATCTAAGCAAAGCATCTTAATAATCTTAAATCCAAGGTTTAATCACAACAACTCAAAATTCCTCAAATGATTTAACCCTACATAATGTTTATTCACAAATGACATTAACAAATACACTCTACGTATTCTCCATCTCTCTCCATCCACAGCTACGCATGGTTGACGCTTGGTCCAACCTCGTCACCTTTCTCCTTTCCGGTATTAATTTCTAAAAGAATAAAATATTGTGGGCTTAGTTATTGCCCAGTAGGATTTCCCATCAAAGTGGGTACCAACATGACATATATAAAATTCGGAGAAAAACACATCATATAATTCAGTTGAAATCATCCCCACCCATATTTCAAAATCAATTCATATCTCATATTTATAAAGGATTTTAAATCAGTTCATAATCATTTCATAAATCAATTCATAATCAACATACTTTTGATAACTTATTAAATCAACATGATGCAAATGCCATAGTACATGAATCAATGCAAACCCTTCTCATGCCCATGCATTTCTCTTTATCATATTTTCCATTCAACAGTTATAATCATTGGTCATTATGCCCGTAGCTTTCCTGGGGCACCAGCTGGGAGCTACTACCAAATTCCTAGTATTTAATCGGAATTACCGGGGGTATACTCACCCATACTCTCCTGTGCAGGTTTCGGGTCTCTCACCCAGAAGCTTTGTACCCATTCTATATGCCCAATTCCTGTGTTCATGCACGCGGCCATACAGAATAGTTATGGTATTGTCATATACTTCAGGTTAGAGTTTAACGTCCCTTAACATTTAAACTCAACTATTCCCATCCCCACAAGATGCATGCTTTCATGTCCATGGATCGATAAAACATTTAAATCATGCCTCGAAAATAAATAACGTCTCCACATACATAACAATCATGTGATACATCAAGAATGTAGGAAAACCTACTTGATCATAGCCAATCAATGAATGCAAGTTAATCCACCACTAGCTCTGTGCTACCGGGTTTGCTTTCGGTCCTTCTTTCATTATCCATACATGTCACACAAGAATACATGATATCATTATTCTTAAATTAATTCAATGACATTAGACTCTTAATCTCATTTTTTATCTCCTAGTTATTACATATGTAAATGTCTTATAATAAACCATGGGTCTATGTGTTGTTATGGAACTCATAATAAAATCTTATAAGTCTAGGTCTCAGTAACTGATCCATCTGATATCTCCATGTATACCAATCATATTTCTCTTTCCAAACTTCTATGATAGATTCCTTGCTTTCAAATCTTCTTTCCTATTCTAAACCTTTTTTCTTAGAACATGAAGGTTTGCAAGAAGATAAGTATATGTTTCAATGGTGTTTGTCAATTCCCCTGTGCAATCTGAATTTTAGCTTTTGTTAGCAACAGTTCTCTCTGGTCCCAGTTCCCTCTGCTATGTAGTTTCTAGGCTGAGATGGAAAAGGATTTCTGGATCTCTTCCAGTCACTAAGGTTTTAGCCTTTTCCAATGCCTTTAGTGCCTCACATTGTCTAGGAATTCTCTCAGAATCAGAGACAGAAGATCCAACCTGACTTGAAAGAGAAATTCCTAGTAAGCATTCAGCAATGCTTCTCAAGTGAACACACCCATCATTAAGAAGAGGAAGGGAAAATGCACAATTACTGCAAGAACAATATGCAGATTAAAGAGAGTCAAGTGTTGGGGCTTACTAAGTTTTTCAATTGAGTTTTATACCTACAGACATCATTTTATCGCAACCTCTTAAGTCCAAGACTAAGATTGGAACTGGTCTCACTGTTGCCATAGTTAATAGATTGTGTAATCCAGCATTTCTTTGTATCTGGGTCATTCCAATCTCTTGCATACAGTGTTTGCACTTAAAACTATTTCAAACTTCAGTCTAAAGTCACAAAAAGATGAAAATTATCTTCTACAGGGCAACTTTGATTCTTCTCTATTACACAGACACAATCCAAGATCTATATTGCCAATACAACTTCTGACCATACAGAAAAATCCAATTTTTCAGTCCCCAAGCTGGTTGTAAAAACTGGTTTTTCTTATTACTTTAAACCAATCCAAACAGGCTTAGAAACTGGGTTTTTAGATTCCTAATGAATTTGATGTGCATCACCAGTAAGACCATTTATCCAACAGATGGGGTGGGTTCGGCTAAGGGAGAAGGGCTAAGAAGGTTGAAGCAGAAATTGGGGATTACCTTTTCCTCTTTCACCCATTCATCCAGAAATATTCAGACCAACAACACCTCAGTGTATGTCCAAAACCAGATCATACAGAATTGGGTGTCAAATTCATTCACTGCCAATGTGTATATCCGAACCCTTCTTCAAGTAAAGCAACACGAGTAGGAAATTTAGCAGAAAGAAGGAAACCAGGGTAATTAACAGAGTCAGGAAATCCTTGACTCTCCAAACAAACACCATTCAGGCAATTTATCAAACGGTTGGATGCAGTCAGTTAAGGATCCAATTTTTGTATGCATATCCAATAGGGCATTTGAAACCACAAGGAAACCAACTGTTTATCTAATACACACTCGATCCAAAATTTTCAACCCACCGAACATGAAATGAAGGTTGATCTCAGATGCATCAGCCGTGATGAAATGAAGTTTGATCTCAGTCTGAGAAGTGGATGAGAGCTCTATCTTAGCCTTTTAAAAATCTCTTCTGATTTTGTTTCTTCCCTTTTATCTTTCTTCTCCAACACCACCGTCCCATTCATACCTTTAGTTAAACCCATTAATATGCCTAATAACCATGGTAAGACCCACCCATCTCTGTTTCACTTTTCACCACTTTTGACTGTATAAATCCATTCAATAAATTAAATCCGTCATACCATTGACCTTATCTTAATTTTATTAAACCATTCACGGATTTGAACCCGATCCATGAATTGGGGAGAATACTTGACAATTCCTGAATCGGCCCCATTTTCATTCTATAAATCCGTATTCATCCAAGGTTGATTCTAAATCACCCTAGACTTTAATTTAAAACTAAATACTAATATTAAAAGTTGAACCAACCTTTCTAGATGCTTTCCGTATTCCCTTTTCCTTTTTCCTTCTTCGCCTTCCCTTCTTTTCCTTTCTCGCTTGAGAGCATCAACGCAGGGTGTTTTGAGTGGAAGATATGGGAGATAGACTATTGCAGTGTAAAGAAAAGAGGGGAAAGAAGTGTCGTTCTTATATGAAGAATAGAAGGAAAGACTGCCGTGTGTATGGAGTAGTGGGGAGTGGGTGCCGTGTGCATAGGAAGAGGAACAACCGACTGCCGTGCGCAAGTATTTGTGGAGTGGATAACACTGTGCGCACGTGGAAGTGGAACTACTTCCACAGTGTGTGACTTAGTCAAACCACTCTCTGCTCCTTTCCTTCCCTTTTTACCCTTATCTCTTTTACGTATTCCATCTGAGTTCTTTTTGGCATGGCATGGCATGGCACGTCACCAAATCATTTTAATTAAATCTCCCGTAATTAATTCTGACCGCAACATTCGACGATTAATTTATAGATTAATCTTTCTTAATTAATTTTCCTCTTACTTTATCTAATTAATTGATTAATTTACATTAATTTCAATTAATTAATACAATTTTATTTTTCTTTAATATTTTTTAAAATTTGGGGTGTCACAAATACTAACACCTTTTAGAATTTTCGTCCCGAAAATGGAAATAAGGTAGGGTTTAAATAACTTACATGAAGAGCTCTGGATGATGCGTCCTCAGCTCGGACTCTAGCTCCCATATTGCCTCCTCATTGCCATGTCTTTCCCACATAACCTTGACGAGAAGAATTGATCGATTCTTAATATCTTCTGTTCTGTGTCCAAGATTCTGACGAGTCGTTCGACATAAGATATGTTACTTTGTACGTCAAATTCTTGCACATCTAACATATGTGATGCATCTGGATGATACTTCTTCTACATGGATACATGAAAGACATCATGTACATTGGACAGCTGTGGAAGGAGTACCAAACGATATGCAACCTCACCAATCTTTTGAAGTATTGGAAAAGGTCCAATATACTTTGGTGATAACTTCTTTTTTTTTCCTAATTTGATCTGACCTTTTCGTGGCGAGACCTTCAAGAACACTTGGTATCCCACCTCAAATGCTAAAGGTCTTTTTCTTTTATTAGCATAACTCTTCTGTCTACTCTGAGCAGTCAAGAGTCGTTGTCTGATAATCTTGATCTGTTTTGTCATCTCTTCCACCAGTTTCGGTCCAATGAGTGCGGCTTCACTTGCCTTAGTCCAACATAAAGGAGATCTAAAAGGTCTGCCATACAACGCTTCGAAAGGTGCCATCTGCAAACTGGCTTGGTAGCTGTTGTCATATGAGAATTCCACTAATGGAAGGTGGTCTTCCCAACTACCTTTAAGATCGAGCATACAAACTCTCAACATATCTTCCAACGTCTGTATGGTCCTCTCTGACTGACCATCTATGTGTGGGTGAAAAGCTGTACTGAATAAGAAGTCTGTCCCCATAGGTGCTTGTAGACTTTGCTAGACTCTTCCTGTAAACCTGCCATCACGGTCTGATGTGATAGTCTTGGGTATTCCGTACAATCTGACGATATCTCTGATGTACCGCCTACATAAAGTTTCTGACGAGTTCGTTACCTTAATAGGTAAAAAATGTGCGGACTTCGTAAGACGATCTACTACGACCCATATTGCATCGTTTCCCTTGGAAAACCTGGGCAACCCTGTCACAAAATCTATGGCTATGTGTTCCCATTTCCATTCTGGTATGGAATTAGGATTGAGTAATCCAGGTGGCAGTCTATGTTCAACCTTTACCCTTTGACATGTGAGACATTCTAAGACAAAGTCTGCAACATCCTTTTTAAGTCCAGACCACCAATATTGTCTTCTGAGATCTCGATACATCTTAGTATTTCCAGGGTGTATCGAGAATTTCAATTGATGTGCCTCTTTCAACAGTTCTAACCTGCACTCCTAAGGTACATATATTCTGCCTTGATACATAAGGCCCTGTCCTGGCCGCAGCTCCCAGTCTTGAACTACTTCTCCATTTGCTGATTTCTCCCAGATTCCAATCATCTTTGGGTCTAATATTTGTGTTTGCTCTATTCTTGATGTCATAGTGGAGTGTACTATAAGATTGTACACACATCATCTATTTGTAATCTGAAGGTTCAAATCTCTGATTGTTGACATCATCTCCTATTCCTGTCGGATCAGACTAGCTACTGTCCCATGACTCATACGACTGAGTGCATCTGCGACTTTATTTGCCTTCCCCGAATGATAACGGAGGTCAAAGTCATAGTCCTGCAGATACTCCATCTATCTCCTCTGTCTTATGTTGAGTTCCTTCTATCCGAATAGATACTTGAGGCTCATGTGATCAGAAAAGACCTCAAAATTTTCTCCGTAGAGATAGTGCCGCTAGCTTTTAAATGCTAACACCACTGCGGATAACTCAAGATCATGAGTGGGATAGTTCCGCTCATGAATCTTCAACTGCTTAGAGCCATAAGCTACAACATGTGCACCTTGACTGAGTGTACAACCAAGTCCTTCACCCGAAGCATCACAATATATTACGTATCCCTTGCCTTGTTCCGGAATGATTAATATGGGAGTTGTTGTTAGTCACTCCTTTAGTTCCTCAAACCGTCTATTGCACTGATCGGTCCATTCAAACTTGACTCTTTTCTGAGTCAAATGGGTTAGTGGGGTAGCAATTTGGAAAAATCCAGATGAACTTGCGATAGTACCCCGCTAACCCAAGGAAGTTTCTGATTTCAGTGACATTTCTAGAGGGGTAACCCAAAGAAGGTTCTGATTTCAGTGACATTTTTAGGGGGCTTCCAATCTTTCACTGCAGCTACCTTTGCTGGATCTACTGCTATCCCTTCCGTTGTCACTACGTGTCCCAAAAAGTTCACCTTGGACAAACAGAACTCACACTTACTTGCCTTGGCAAACAATTTGTTCTTCCTCAAGGTCTCTAACACAATTCGTATATGCTCTTCATTTCCTCCTCACTGGTAGAATAGATGAGAATGTCATCTATGAACACAATTACAAATCTGTCCAAGTAAGGTTCATCAGATCCATGAATACTGCTGGTGCATTTGTCAGCCCGAAGGGCATTACCACATACTCATACAACCCGTGTCTGGTTCTGAATGCTGTATTCTCTATGTCCTTGTCCCTGATTCTAATTTGATGATAACCTGACATGAGGTCTATCTTGGAGAAATGACTAGACCCTCTCAACTGGTCAAACAGATCGTCAATTCTTGGTAGTGGATACTGGTTCTTGATTGTGACTTGATTCAGACGCCGATAATCCACACACATTCACATTCTTAGGGAGCCGTCTTTCTTCTTAACAAATAAAGCAAGCGCTCCCCAAGGGAATGTACTGTGCCTGATGAAACCCAATCAGAGTAATTCATCATTCTGCTTCTTCAGTTCTGACACCTTTGCTGGTACCATTCTATAATGCGGAAGTGACATAGGTGCAGTGCAAGGAAATAATTTAATTCCAAAATCAATCTCTCGTCTAGGAGGTAAAGTGGGTACAGGTGAATCCTCCAACCTGAGACTATTCAACAAGATTTGTCCTATCTCATCTAGTGGTTCTCCACACATAGACAATTTTCGTGTATCCCCGTACACAATAAATCTCTGTCCTTCAGGTAACCAAAATGTCACTCTCTTGTGGTAGCAATCGATGCACGCATGATACGTGCTCAACCAATCTATGCCAAAGATTACATCGTTTTCCGCCATATCCATACCAGATAATCAAATTTAAATTTAAAGTTACTCAATTCAGTATCTACTGAATTACAAATCAGGTTAAGGGATGAGTCTCCAACAGGGGATATAATAGTAAAATTAGATGTCAAACATTTTACTAATATTCCTGTGGCCAAAACAATGGAGGTAGATATATAAAAGTATGCAATGCTCCAGAATCAAATAAAGTAGTAGCATATGAACTTCCAATGATAGCCATACCTCTAATCACCGAGTGATCAACCGTCTTAGATGCCGGGACCAAAGAGTACACCCGTCCCGAACCTACTGGTGCTTGAGGCCATCTGGGCTGATTTTGAGACTGAGACATATGCGATTACGTCAGTCTGTCAGGTGGACGAAATAATGTCCGTGCTTGTGGTCTCTGGAGTAACTGAGGGCAGTTTCTCTTCATATGGTCAGCCCGACCGCAATGATAACATGCAAAGGTGCTGACAGAAGATGGCGCGGGCTGTGTCCTGTTTAGCTGTGGACAATTCTTCTTGGAGTGCCCAATTTGTCCGCAATGGAAACATGTGAACATGCTGCCATTAGACTGAACCATCGATGCAGAAGCTTGAGGACGTGGTGCACCAGATCTGAACCTCTTATTTGGTTGATAAGAGCTGGTACAACCCTGCCTTCTTCGGTGCTCCATGAAACTAGTTGTCTCCGCTAGATTCTTCTCCACCGTGATAACTCTGCTCACTATCTCAGTGTATGTCTTTGCAGTTGGGGATATCACCCTTGACTTGATTGTGGGCCGAAGATCCCTTTCAAATTTCTGAGTCTTCTTGGACTCTGTGTCCACTATATAAGGAGCATAAGTGGACAATTGTGTGAACTCCACCTCGTACTCAACAACCGTCAAATTCTTCTTGGCCAAGACTATGAACTCATGTGCCTTAACCTCTCTTTCCTCCTCAGGGAAGTAACGTCCTAGAAATATTTCTTTGAAGCCCTTCCAGTTCGGTCTGTCAGCAGATTCTGCTCTTTCACTGTTTTCCACCACTTTGCTGAGTCATTTACAACTTGTGAATTGGCTAGGAGGATTCGGTCCTCATCCTCTGTGATCTTTAACAATTCAAAGATCTGGGTTAGACTATCAATCCAGTTTTCAGCCGCTATTGGTCCCTCTATGCCATAGAATTTTTGTTGCTGCTACTGTTGAAAATTTCTTACTGTGGTTTGGCTCTCCAGGCTCTGTGTTGTGGCACTCGCAGTCTGGGTCGACTGTATCAACGTTTGTACTAAATTTTGCAGAAAAGTCTGCATCTCTGGAGCTATAGTAGGAACCATTATCGGTACCTCCGGTACTACAGGCAGAGCATCAGCCTGTACTTCCGGTATCACTGGAGAAGCGTCTGCCTGTACCTCTTGTATTACAGGAGGAGCACCACAACCAATTCCAGCAACACGCGCTGAAGGTTTCCCTGCACGAGATCCTTTCTGGGGTGCCATTTTCCTATGTCAAATACGACCATTAGGAAAAATACTTTTATTTTGTAAATAAATGACCAATATCATAATATATCAACAAATCTGTTCATGCATTCATTTCACTTTCTAAATTGTGGGGGGAATTTCAAAGTTTTCATCTCTAACTTTATCCTTGTGTATTTGTCATACCATGACTAACACCTTTTATTTTCAACATATAGGGGTTTTTCAACTTCCAATTTCAGGGATTACTCCTTACTTTGCTTTTTCATCGCTCTGACTATTTCTCATCCAAGGTTGTTCTTAGATTGAACGCTTACAGTATGCTGCTCATCAAAGTAAATTAATCCGGCCCCTGTGCAGCAGACTCCGAAGAGTCGGTCAGTTGGGATTCTTATCTGTCAGTGAGGCATTGATACCGTATTAATGTTACTTCACGTGACTCAACACTTTCGGTTTCGCTTTGATACCAACTGTAGTGCCCCTCCCTTTTCTCCCTAATTATCAGAGTAAATTTTTTTATTTTTTTATTTAACAACATGACGAAAGGGGAGAGTGCCACGACGCGAGTCAAGTCTGAATCCGAAGATTCGACCCTTAACTAGCCCAACCAATGTGTGCACGTTGATGAACATCGTAAAAGTACAATTTTACCTTTTAATATTAGATTAATTAGTCCTTATTTTGTAAACATTAGATATGTTTAATATGTTCTTTAGTTTTGTAGTGTATTCTTAGAAAATATAAGATATGAAAATAATATTGGAAGAAAATGGACTAATGCTTGCCAATTTGGTATATAATGTCTGAGCATACATGTCATTCATGGCTCATTGGAAAAGTTTTCTATCAACCCAAACGTTGGGACAGCTCTGAAACAAATTTAGATGTTGTGTTGAAAATACTTCTGTGACTACAAGATTTGTTCTGGATGTGTCGGGGGAAATCAAGCACTCGACATGGTTGGAGCTTTACAAACAATGGATGCTGTTTTGGTCTCGACTAGAAGCACAATGCAACGTCTATTCTCTATGTGGTCCTTTTGGAATGTGTAATGAGAAGGGTATACCATTCTGTAAATGTGTGCAAGGTCTCGAACCCAGGTCGGAGAAAAAATGGAGTTCAAGTGAGTGGTCAGGTGGGTGTGCAAGGAAAACCCATCTACAATGTGAAAAAAAACAGCTCCTTCAATGGAGAAACTGTTCTTGTAGTGCTTATGCCTATGACAATGACTGTTCTATATGGAATGAAGATCTCATGAATCTACAACAGCAGTCAGATGGTAGCTCCGGGAAAGATCTCTATCTCCGCCTTGCTGATGCTGAATTTCCAAGTTGACCCTATCTCCGGGTAAGATCTCTGAATGATCCGGGGATACCAAAGAAGAAACTTGACATTATTTTTTTGAAGCAGTGGCAGTGAAGAAACTCGAAGGTCTAAAGCAGAGTGAGATCCAGAGATCAAACCTATCGGCAGAGAAGAGAAAGAGGTCAGATTTTCACTGTGGCCGTCCGTGACTCTGAAAGCGGTTTGCTTTCTGGGTTCCATCCCGACAGCAAGAAGTCGGAGCGATTTGGGTGGAGGTTGGAATCCATGGATCGCTCTATTTGGGACAACAGTAGTAGTGATGGAACCACCAACAACAGAAGCAACAGCCGACATCATTCTTGTCTAGAAGTAGTAGAAGTAACAACACTAGCCTGCCAAAGGGGCTAGCTGATCTTCATCAACAGAGAGAAAAAAAGGGATAAGAAATCGGTGGTATTGCAAGAAGAAGATAGAAGATACAAGGAAGAATGAAGAGTTTCTAGCTGAGAGATAAGGAAGAAGAAATTGGGTTTGCCGAGAGATATGAAAGGGATAAGAAAAGAGGTAGAAAATGATAGAAAAGAAGAGTAGAGAGAGAAGTTGCCATGTAGTGTTAGCCGATCAACAGAGAAAATAAAGGGAAAAAGGTGCTAGTGTTAGCCGATCCTTAACAGAGAAAAAAAGGGATAAGGATAAAAGAGTTTGAACCGAAGGAAGAAAATGAGAAGTGAGAGGGAAGCAGCTGCCGTGCAATAGAGAAAAAGAAATAAGAAGGTGTTAGCCAATCTCAACAGAGAGAAAGAAGGGATAAAATCGGCTGAATTTGAATAGGTCTCTTATCTCGGCTGAATTTGAAGGGTCCCTTATATCATCCCTTCTCCCTTCTATAAATTCATGTGTTTGGGTCTATTGAAGGTTGAACCTGGCAAAGCATTGAAGGGGCTGAAGTTGGATGACTAAGGATAGAGAAAAATATTTAATTTCTTATAAGTTATTTTATTTTATTTTTATGAAATGAGTTCCAAAGGATTGTATTTCATTATATTCCAATTTTTAAATGAAATTTATGGCAGTTTCTTTAGTTTTATGGTGTTCCCAATTATTAAATATTTTACAGTGATGGTTTTTAATTTTATTTTAATTCTTTTTATGAACATTATGAAACAAATTATTTGTAGAAATTTTCAAGGAAAAGTAGAACCCCTGTTAGTATCGGTGGGACTTGACCATTTTTCCAGTCTAAGGTTTTTTTCAAGAACAATTTATTTTAGATTTGGGAAATGCAAGTTTAAGTCCCGCTCAAGCCTAAGGCTTGAATTGAAAAGTTTTGATTTAATGGGCGACGTAATTATTCAAATTAGAATTTTAATAAATAATGAGCTTGAACTATATTTTATAATTCTAGAATATTTCATAGTCTAGGCCATGATTTTAGTTTTAAATGGGATAACATGCCGCCTTCGATATTTGTCTCGATTCCATTATAAACTATGTAAATAATTTATTATTATTGTTTTATTTTAGTTATTCATAAAAAAAAAATCCTTGAAATGATTTAATTAGGTTAGAAATATTTTATTTGTTTGTTAAATTTACATTTTAAATTACATTGAGGTTATTTAGATTCACTCCACCATTTTAATCAAAATTTATAAATTAATGATAAAAGTTGTGTTAACTACCAAAGTTAGATAATTAATTAATTATTGGTTATCTAAATATATAATTTTGCTAAATTAATATCATAACTCCATGTTTTAGAAAATTATTTTCTGAAATCACATCATTTTAATAGTGCCATTTTTATTTCAAACATATATTTTGTTAATTTCCCTTGGGTACGACCTCGCACTCATTCACTACATTATAATTGGTTCGTGCGCTTGCGAGTTAAAATAAAATCACATCACACGTGGAAAGAGTCCACGTAAGCTTGGCAACACACTAACTTACAATAATACGGAAAATATGTACATTCATTAAATCCATAATTCAATCTTTCTCAATCTAAGAAAAACATCTTAATAATTTCAAATCCAAGGTTTAATTACAACAACTCAAAATTCCTCAAATGATTCAACCCTACGTAATGTTTATTCACAAATGACATTAACAAGTAGACTCTACGCAATTCTCCATCTTTCTCCATCCATAGCTATGCAAGGCTGACGCTTGGTCCAGCCTCGTCACCTTTCTCTTTTCCTATATTAATTTCTAAAAGAATAGAGTATTGTGGGCTTAGTCAACACCAGTAGGATTTCCCATCAAAGTGGGTACGAACATGATATATATAAAAATCGGGAAAAACACATCATATAATTCAGTTGAAATCATCCCCACCCCATATTTCAAAATCAATTCATATCTCATATTTATAAAGCATTTAAAATCAGTTCATAATCATTTCATAAATCAATTCATAATCAACATACTTTTGATAACTCATTAAATCAACATGATGCAAATGCCATGGAACATGAATCAATGCAAACCCCTCTCATGCCCATGCATTTCTCTCTATCATACTTTCCATTCAACAGTTATAATCATTGGCCATTATGTCCGTAGCTTTCCTGGGGCTCCAGCTGGGAGCTACTACCCAATTCCTAGTATTTAACTGAAATTACTGTGGGTATACTATCACCCATACTCTCCTGCGCAGGTTTCGGGTCTCTCACCCAGGAGCTTTGTACCCATCTTATATGCCCAGTTCCTGTTTTCATGGACGCGGCCATACAGAATAATTATGGTATTGTCATATACTTTAGGTTGGAGTTTAACATCTCCTACCCTTAAACTCAACTATTCCCATCCCCACAAGATGCATGCTTTCATGTCCATGCATCGATAAAACATTTAAATAATGCATCGAAATTAAATAACATCTCCACATACATAACAGTCATGTGATAGATCAAGAAAGTAGGAAAACCTACCTAATCCTAGCCAATCAGCGAATAAAGTTAATCCACCACTAGCTCGGTGCTACCGGGTTTGCTTTCGGTCCTTCTTTCATTATCCATACATGTTACACAAGAATACATGATATCATTATTCTTAATTTAATTCAATGACATTAGACTCTTAATCTCATGTTTTATCTACTAGTTATTATATATGTAAATGTTTTACAATAAACAATTGGTCTATGTGTTGTTATGGAACTCATAATAAAATCTTATAAGTCTGGGTCTCGGTAACTGATCCATCTGATATCTCCATGTATACCAACCATATTTCTCTTTCCAAACTTCTATAATAGATTCCTTGCTTTCAAATCTTCTTTCCTATTCTAAACCTTTTTTCTTAGAACATGAAGGTTTGCAAGAAGATAAGTATATGTTTCAATGGCGTTTGTCAATTGCCTTGTGCAATCTGAATTTTAGCTTTTGTTCGCAACAGTTCTCTCTGGTCCCAGTTCCCTCTGCTCTGTAGTTTCTAGGCTGAGATGGAAAAGGATTTCTGGATCTCTTCCAGTCACTAAGGTTTTAGCCTTTTCCAATGCCTTTAGTGCCTCACATTGTCTAGGAATTCTCTCAGAATCAGAGACAGAAGATCCAACCTGACTCGAAAGAGAAATTACTAGTAAGCATTCAGCAATGCTTCTCAAGTGAACACACCCATCATTAAGAAGAGGAAGGGAAAAGGCACAGTTGCTGCAAGAACAATATGCAGATGAAAGAGAGTCAAGTGTTGGGGCTTACTAAGTTTTTCAATTGAGTTTTATACCTATAGACATTATTTTATCGCAACCTCTTAAGTCTAAGACTAAGACTGGAATTGGTCTCTCTGTTGCCATAGTTAATAGATTGTGTAATCCAGCATTTCTTTGTATTTGGGTCATTCCAATCTCTTGCATACAGTGTATGCACTTAAAACTATTTCAAACTTCAGTCTAAAGTCACAAAAAGATGAAAATTATCTTCTACAGGGCAACTTTGATTCTTCTCTATTACACAGACACAATCCAAGATCTATATTGCCAATACAACTTCTGACCATACAGAAAAATCCAATTTTTCAGTCCCCAAACTGGTTGTAAAAACTGGTTTTTCTTATTACTTTAAACCAATCCAAACAGGCTTAGAAACTGGGTTTTTGGATTTCCTAATGAATCTGATGTGCATCACCAGTTAGACCATCAAACAGATGGGGTGGGTTCGGCTAAGGGAGAAGGGCTAAGAAGCTGAAGCAGAAATTGGGGATTACCTTTTCCTCTTTCACCCATTCATCCAAAAATATACAGACCAACATCACCTCAGTGTATGTCCAAAACCAGATCATACAGAACTGGCTGTCAAATTCATTCACTGCCAGTGTGTATAACCGAACCCGTCTTCAAGTAAAGCAACACGAGTAGAAGGAAACCGGGGTAATTAACAGAGTCAGGAAATCCTTGACTCTCCAAACAAACACCATTCAGGCAATTTATCAAACAGTTGGATGTAGTCAGTTAAGGATCCAGTTTTTGTATGCATATCCAACAAGGCATTTGAAACCACAAGGAAACCAACTGTTTATCTGATACACACTCGATCCAAAATTTTCAACCCACCGAGCATGAAATCCATTGAAAAGAACGGAAAATGCCAAAAGGAAGGAATTAAAAGAGGTCAAGAACTGACCTTCTCACCCGATGCATCAGCCGTGATGAAAGGAAGGTTGATCTCAGTCTGAGAAGTGGATGAGAGCTCTATCTTAGCCTTTTAAAAATCTCTTCTGATTTTGTTTCTTCCATTTTATCTTTCTTCTCCAACACCACCGTCCCATTCATACCTTTAGTAAAACATATTAATATGCCTAATAACCACGGTAAGACCCACCCATCTCCATTTCACTTTTCACCACTTTTGACCGTATAAACCCATTCAATAAATTAAATCCATCATACCATTGACCTTATCTTAATTTTATTAAACCATTTCACGGATTTGAACCCGATCCCTGAATTGGGGAGAATACCCAACAATTCCTTAATCAGTCCCATTTTCATTCTATAAATCCGTATTCGTCCAGGGTTGATTCTAAATCACCCTAGACTTTAATTTAAAACTAAATACTAATATTAAAAGTTGAACCAACCTTTCTAGAAGCTTTCTGTATTCCCTTTTCCTCTTTCCTTCTTTGCCTTCCCTTCTTTTCCTTTCTCGCTTGAGAGCAGCAGTGTAGGGTGTTCTCAGTGAAAGATATAAGGGATAGACTATTGCAGTGTAAAGAAAAGAGGGGGAAGAAGTGTCGTTCGTATATGAAGAAGAGAAGGAAAGATTGCATTGTGTATGGAGTACTGAGGTGTGGGTGCCGTGTGCATAGGAAGAGGAACAATCCACTGCCGTGCACAAGTATTTGTGGAGTTGATAACATTGTGCGCACGAAGTGGAACTACTTCCACCGTGTGTGACTTAGTCAAACCACTCTCTACTTACTTCTTTCCTTCCCTTTTTACCCTTATCTCTTTTACGTATTCCATCTGAGTCCTTTTTGACATGGCATGGCACGTCGCCAAATCATTTTAATTAAATCTCCCGTAATTAATTCCGACCGCAACATTCGACGATTAATTTATAGATTAATCTTCCTCAATTAATCTTCCTCTTACTTTCTCTAATTAATTGATTAATTCACATTAAATTTCAATTAATTAATACAATTTTATTTTCTTTAATATTTTCTAAAATTCGAGGTGTCACAGAGTACTTGCACTGCAACAACCATTTCACCTCGGTCTAAAATACCTTTATATACAGAGCCATACCAAAGGTGGAATAACCAACTTGTATAAAGGTTTGTCTTAATAGATTGATCTTTGATGGTCAGAACCAGAGATTTGGCCATTCATGTCATGGGCCTCGTTGTGGATGGTGGCGATGTATGATACGACAAAAGCTTGCTACATGTAATTGGCCCAAGTACATGAAACTGTTTTTATCACAATTCTTTTCCATGTGTTCTAGAGTATTTGATGCCCCAGTTATTTCAAAACATAAGATCAATATTATGTTTCTGATTTCAAAATACGTGACTGGACATATACAGTGTCCGATACTTCAGTTATGAACAAAGTCCTCTTTCCATTTGTTTGGATCAATAATAGAAACTAAATTCACTAAATTGGTTTATGTGTTATAGGAGATCTCACGTGAAGAAAAATGCTTGTAGCTCAAGATGTTTACTGTATATCCATTTTTATGTAAAAGATTTAGTGACAACTGATGATTGTGATGCGCAAGTATGAAACCAAGTGGAACCTCTTATTTATCATTATTGTGCAAATTGGCTTCAAGTGATGGTAGACCCAAATGCATTTGTGAACAAAAATTCCTGAACTGAAGAATTATCATTCTTCTTACATGGGATGGTTTATTGTTGGTTTTTTGGCTCAAAAGGCCAAGCACCAGTGGGCCCAGTGATCCCAGTTCTGTAACTTAAGCCCACAGGTATTTATATTCACTTTTCTCTGTTTTAGTTTTTCCCATCTGAACAGATGCAGCTGCTGGTGAGAGAAGAGAAACTAGAGAGGAGTGAATCTGAGAGAGGAGAAGGAAGGGTTTACGGTGTAATCCTTGCCGAAACACGTATCTCTCAGTGTTCTTTGTTCTTGCTGTTAGAAAAGAGAAAATTGTATTCATTAAAAAGTATTACACAACTATATATAGCCTTAGCCGACCCTAGGGCTATTACACTTCTAATCTAAATACATCTCTTAATAGAGATAAAATCAAACTAGAATCCTAATTACATTATAATTAGGGAAATCTAAATATATTTCAACACGCCCTCGCAAGCTGAAGCGTGGATGAACGCGAAGCTTGGAACGTGGAGAAACGGCAGGTGAACTGCAAAAGTGGCACACCTACTGGCCATGGAGATTTGTTGAAGCAGCACACTAATTGGCTGCAAAAGTTATTGAAGAGGCAGCGTTGACTGGCTGTAAATATGTCAAGCGGCGAACACCAATGGCAGCCTGAAATAGAGAAAGAGGCTCGGATGACGGCAGTGGCCGTAAGACAATTGTCCGGCAAACAATGATCGCAATATGCGATAAATGCAGGCGATGAATGGCCTGAAAAACAAGGGGCTGAAGCCATCACATCGATCAATCAGATCGCAAAGGCCAGCGAACAATAGCTGTAGCCATAAAGGCCAGCAAATAAAGGCTGAAGTCATAAAGACCAGCAAATAGGGCTGTAGCCATAAAAGGCCAGCAAATGAGGCTGTAACCATGAAAGGCCAGCAAATGAGGCTGTAACCTTGGAAAGACCAGCAAATGAGTGCTGTAGCCATGAAAGGCCAGCAAATGACTGGGAACAAATCAGAGTCCTCCAAATAAAATGAGTGAATGAATTCCACAATAAATGGACATGTGTCCAAACATGCCGTCTCATTTTCGAGAAATGACAAAACAAGGCTGCTCAAACAGCTAAGTAGGAGGAGAATGGCAATTTGTGTCCCTTTCTTCAGCGCTCCCCCTTTCTTCTTGGCATACGTCTCGTAGATTGTGGCGAGAAGAAATATCAAAACTAAACAGACGATTCACATATGACATGAGGCTGAGAAGCTCCACATCCAAGTTGCATGATAACGTGATGCAGAGGAATAGGCCATGAGATCTGAAGAGCTGCAGAGCTGACAGAGATCTGGAAATCAGATCTTAAAACATATCTAGTGAGATAAGTGCTCTTCCAAACTTAGATAGTTGCTTCTGCACATTCAGTGGCATATCGAGGATTGTCATCAATCAGAACTTGAGCTCCCAAAGACCTGTACATCTCTGATTTGGATATTGACTGCCCATCCAAAGCAAAGTGATTTCCAAAGTGGATTTCCTGAAACAAGCCTGGGTAATGTGTCTTGATCCATTCAATTGTATGGTCTTTGATTGCATTCTGCCGAGACGTCACAACTGAAAGGTTGCAGAATGAAGACAATCTATGAAGTGCCCAACGAGCACCTGGAATTGGGTGAATCCCAGCCTTGAAGTATGACGTCTTATAGAACTCATGAACACGGATATCAGCTTCACTACGGGAACAATTCCATATCTTGCAGAACTCGTACACATAGTATTAAGAAACTGAGTGATTCAAAGCATAGCGTTCAGCAATGAACTTATTCAAAGCTGAAAGGAAACTTCCAAGAACTTCATCTACATCTACAGTAACTACAAGCTTCTTAGGCTTTGGCTGGTTTGGAAATCCAAGAGGGCTTCCATTTTCATGCTTGACCTGCCTGTTCATTGCTTTCAACTTCTCTCTTTCTATCGTGAACAGTAGATGTGGCGATCAGATCTGCAATCAGATCTTCTCTCCTCCCTCTCTCGGTCCCGACTCTTGCTCGTCTCAGATCTGGAAATGCGAGGAGCCCAGTAAACCAGTCCGGCCAAGATCTAATAGGACTGGTGTTTCGAGCAGATGTGGGCGGCAGACGATGGGTCTGGCAGTAGTAACAATGGGCAAACCCGTACGCGTTTCTCGGGTGCAGATCCAAGATCTGCTTTAGGTGAAACCAGAGGATGCAGGCAACCATTGTCTCCAAAGGACGGGCGAGCCTTGTGATGCCTCTTCAATCGGCGAAGAGGGAAGGACAGAAGATCTCAAAGCGAAAAAAATAGATCTGCAGATCTGGTAGCACCGAAAGAACAGTCTTAGCAGTAGTAGAAGCAGCTTGGGTGCAAAAGGGGCTACTCGTGTATGGCCGATTTGGAAAGAGATGTAGATTGGATGGGCTGGTCACTGTATATTGTCTCAGATCTGAGACAAAGTGGAGAAAGCAGCACCCTGAGAGTGCAGATCGATGATTCACAAGATCGGGGAACAAAACATGCGGATTTCTGGACTGGGAAGAGTCGGAGATCCGGGCTGTGCAGAGGGCAGTAGGCGGTCGCTGCAATGTAGGAGAAGAAGACCAGAGGAGGAGCAGAGCTGGACTTCTCGGCGGGCTGGATCTGTTTGGCAAGATCCGGATCTGAGCAGTGATGCACTACCGGGTACAGCCGGCACGGCAATGAGGAAGTTGCCGAAGGCAGCTGCCTCCGATTGCTGGCCCGAAGAAGAGAAATCCTTGCGCTGTTTCGCTTCTTCTTCCTCTGTTCAGTAAAGAACAGATCAGGGTCGATGTGCGCCCAGCACCGGCGCTGGTCCTGCCGTGTCCTCTGTGCAGATCTGGCTCGGTTTGAGCAGTGCGGAAACTAGATGGATGATGAGGACCGGTTGCAGATCTGGTAATCTGGCCGATGGGGATGTAGATCTGAAGTCGTGAGGCTGGCTGGCGATGGGTGTTGTGTAGAAACCCAAAACAAGAATAGGTGGTCTCGAAACAGGATCAGATCGAAACGGATCTTTGGTTTGATCAGATCTGGATACATCCCCTGTTTTCCGGGGCTTGCATTCCTGTTTGTTGGTTGCTTTCGTCTGAGTCACGATCGGAGAATCGGCTGCAGAGAGAGCGGAAGCAGTCCAGATCTAAGAACAGGGCAGACCTGAACGGTGGGGATCTGTCTTTTGAAGAGGCCTGATCAGATCCGAAAATCAGATCTGAGCTGCTGCGTGAAGAAGATGTATGCCTGGCATTCGATGCAAGACAAATCGTAAGATGGAAAACTGGTTAGAGAAGCATGTGTCCCCTCCCTCTGCCGAGAGATTCTTCGAACAGAGGGAGAGAAGAAGAAAGGTGAAATCGACTTTCAAACTAGGATCATAACTGCTCTGATACCATTTTAGAAAAGAGAAAATTGTATTCATTAAAGAGTATTATACAACTATATATAGCCTTAGCCGACCCTAGGGCTATTACACTTCTAATCTAAATACATCTCTTAATTGAGATAAAATCAAATTAGAATCCTAATTACATTATAATTAGGGAAATCTAAATATATTCTAACATTTGCTTGTGTGTTTCTTTGATTTACAATTGTTCGTGGATTTGATTTGCATCACATTTATTGCATTTTTTTTTTTTTTTTTGGAATTTTGTCTCTAAAAATGGGGCAGAAGTGCTTATTTCTTTGGTTTTTGAGAGCATAAGAGTACCCATTTTATTTGGATCTCTTTGAAGTGTCTAATTGTTTGCGTGAGGCATTATCAAATTGTTATATTTGACGGGTGCATGGCCCAATTGAATAGTTTTTTATAACGTTTATAGATTTGATGATATGAGAAAGTGAGATAGATGAAACATATTGGTGAATGTTTCTTGAAGGGATAGGAGGTACCATTGTAGTATGGGGATGTGTGCATCAGAATGTGAACTCAATTTTCCAATGTCCGAATTTCATTTGGGACAATGTTGAAATTTCAATAGAATTTCTCCGTTTTCAATTTATGGGTGGTAGTGGAATTTCCATTAATTTGGAAATGAATTGTTGAAAGATACTTTTTTTTTTTTTTTTTTAATTTACATCTTTGAAGACATTTTGTTAGAAACTAGAAATGGAAGAAAAAAAATGAGGGTATTTTCCCTTATTTATGTCGTCTCTCGAATGTCGGTGTGTGACAGAATGATATTGGAGCTTTAGGTTTAACCACAAGAATGAGCGTAGGAAAATAGAGATTTATGTGAATTGGTAGAACCCCATGATTGTCCTTATGAAGGTGTAGAGTTTAGTGAAGTGATGAAAGCTTTAGTGGCCTTAGTAGAAATTAGAAGATAGATGGTTGGAAAGGCTTTCGATTATATTTTAAAGAATTTGAAGATCTAAATTATAACTTTGTGCTATGTATTTAATTTTTTATGATTAAATTTGCCATTATCAAATTTGCTCAAATGACTATTGGTAATTTTCGGACCATTTGAAAAGAATGTTGTAAAAGAATTCCACTAGATTTGACTTTTCTCCTCAAACGATATCTCTTGTAGACTTCGTTTGTTTACTCTTTTTTTTTCATGATAAAAGGAATTATAAGTTTTATACAAAAAGTTTAATAACTACTATTTGAGTTATTGAATTAATTAGCTGAAATAGTGATGGAATGTTGTAAAGAGTTTTTGTCAAATAGGTGGTGAACTAAAAGTTATATTGATTTAATCAATTAAATAATATTTTTAAAGAACTTTAAAATTTGATTAATTTAAATTATTTTTAAATTTTATGACTTTTAAACATTTTGATTGATGGATTAAATCAAAGTGATTTTTTATGAATCATTTATTAAAAATAAGATTTTTTTTGGACCATCATCTGGATATGGGACTTGACATATGAAATAGTGATGCAATGTAGTAAAGAGTTTTTGTCAAATATGTGGCCAACTTAAAGTTATATTTATTTAATCAATTAAACAATGTTTTTAAGAATCTTTAAATTTGTTATTTTAAAAATATTGTGATTCATTTATTAAAAATAGGAATTTTTTATTGGACCATCAACATCCCATTTTAGTGTAGTGGGTAAAAAAGGTTGTCAAAAAATAATGGGTATGACTCGATTAGGTAGGTCAAACAGTGGTCATGTTTCAATGTACAAGCAATGGGAGATCTTAGAATTTTTTTAGCTACAGTGGGCAAGATGTTAATAATTATTATTTTTTATATATATTTTAAAGTTAAATGCAGGAGTCATTTGATAGTTTTGCATTTTTTACAGATGGTGATTGTGAAAAATTTAGAAACTGAATTTATTATTGTAAGAAATGAACATTATTATAAGTCTTTTACTTTAAACATAAGAGCTTAAATCGGCCAAAGATGGCATAATTTGACTTTTATATAAGTTTGATCAATTTTGAAGTCACTCATCTCCTGGATGGTTATATGAAAAAAATTATTTTAAGTTTTATTTTATCCATCTATTTATTTGTAAAATATATTATAGTGAGGGAGAGTTTAACCCTCCGTAAAGCAGGGGGTTTTTATACTAGATTTTATCTAAGTTTTATATGAATGAGAGTTTTACTTGAAATTTAAGATAGTAAAAACAATTTAACAAAGTAAATCTTTTTTTTTTTTTTTTCTTTCAACATCAAGACACTGTAATGATAGAAAACATCAAATTAAATTGTTTTCTGACTTGCTGACCATTTTTAAAGGAGAGTCCTGTGTCACAAACTCACAAAGTGACTTCAGGTCTTGTTTCCCTGGTCAAACAGGTTTTGTTAATGATCCATAACAATCAACGGTACATCAACTTGTTTTCTTTAATTATGGGATTAAAATTTGATTTTTGTTATATACATTATTGAAACTATATTCACCCGAATTATATTGCTCATGAGTAGTATCCCATTTGGAGTTCTATGTGAGACCCATTTAGGCCCTTCAAATACCCATCTCCTTGTGCTCATCTATTTTTCATTATTTTGATTTGTATTCAACTTAAGTCTATTTTCTCCAATGCCACAGCGAACAAGTATGTATGGGTTTATTGATACTAAAGTATTTTTTTATTTGCAGATCATCGTTGTTTTATTAAGTGCATGAATGTGGAAAATGGCATTATGAATGTGATGGAAAAAGAATTTGAAAGAACTTGTAAACATGGCTTGAGTGGTCTCGGAAATATTCAGCTGGTAAGAATGCTGTTACCTTTTTCTTTTTAGTGGTATTACCTTTTTTTTTTTTTTTTTTTTTTGATAATGTTTTCATGTTAGGAAGATCTTTTGGGTAAGAATGTGAATCTACAATGTCTTTTCTCTTCTAAATGAGATTCTTAGGTCACCATTTTCCTGATGGAAGAATGTGTTTTCTTAAATTAAAAATTCATCGACTCTTTTCTATCTGTTTATCTATCACTAGTGTTTAAGCATGTTTTGTATGTGGAGCAATGTTTAACAAGTCATCTTGTCTCTTTATCAAGTGTCCTTTGAGTCGAGCCATTAGATGTGTTGAAGTTGAATGAAGTCTTGTTTTATTTTTCAAATGCTAAATATATTAATACTATTATAAATTCCATATAATTTATTTGCTGAACAGGTTCAAGACTTGGAAACAATTAATGTGATGGTTGTGCTAATCTCTTATTAAGAGATATGTTTAGATTATATTTAGAGTTTGGGTTTTACTAAAATAGCTTATTTCTAACATGGTATTAGTTGAACATTGATCCTTAGAGAAGAAGAGTTCGTTCAAGAGCGAGTTTCTCTTCTCTCCCTTTGTCATGGTAGACACGCCCAGCAGAGGGAGGGGACACATGAGTTCGTCCTTGAATTTTTTATGCTCAGCAAAGATATGTTTAGATTTTATTTAGAGTTTGTATTTTATTGAAATAGCCCCAGGTTCGTTTAGAGGTTATATATACATGTGTAATACTCCTTAATGAAATACAGTTTATTCGTTTCTAACGGTGGTATTTATCACAATGACAAAGCATGAAAATATTGGAGTGATAAATATCAAACTTCTCATTCATTGAAAATAAGAGTTCTAAAAACATGGAAAGATTCCTCCCCAACACTTTTGAATGATCATGGAAACTGGAAAGGCTGTTCAATTGCTCTTAAACTACAAAATCCAATTCTTGTAATAACATTCGAATGGATGAGACGGATTTATATAACCAATAATACATCCATAATTTTTAACAGCACCAATTTCCTCAAATTGGACTGACAACCATACATGAGAGAGAAACATCTTGAATATGTTTTGAAAGGTAACTATAATATATTAAAAATAAGAGATGCGCAAGGGAAATTCTCAAAATTGGGCCACAAAAGACTAACACCCAAAAAACAAGGTTACATTTCCGTCCGTTCTAGTTTGTGTTTGAATGAGGGGTAAATTTTCTTAAATGGGGTGACCTTTTCAGCTCCCAAGTGAGTAGGACCCATTTATCAACACCAACTTGCTCGTCACTCCTGGTCCTCTTCCTATTTAGTATATTAAATCTAACACTTAATCACATCTATTCCAATCATATATTCTCAACAAGATTCACAACATTGCACATCGCAATCCACACTACAGAAGTCAACTTATCACTGTCATCACTACACTAATTCATTGAGGAATAATTACAAACACATCATCTGGTGGTGCTTTGGGATTCCCGACGAGTTGGTTGTTCACCCCGATAGACTTGGAGCTAGTCACATTAAAATTCACACAACAAAGCACAGAAAAGTTTTAGTTTACAAGAATAAGATTTCAATCTCCACAATAACCCAAAACGCCTAAAATTCCTTCAAGAATTCCTTACTCAAAACAAAGGAATTCTTCTAAGGTACAACATTTGGTGAAAACCCCAAACATTTCTACCCAATAAGCTCTCATCCAAATCCAACTTCCAAATCCCTAACTCATCTTTCTCAAGATGACCAAACTCTCCATGTATGTCTAGGCTTTAGGTCCCATTTCATGATCTAGCCTCCCATTACGTTTAGAGATTTTCTCTCCTTCCACCCCACATGCACTCCTCTTCCCATCCTTGTCAAGACTTTTCTTCAAATTTTAATTCAAAAACCCCATACTCTTCCAAATCCTACATTTCCAACTTCGATCAACAAAAGATCCTCCCCAAACCAAATTTCATCTTTATTCAAGTTCATACCAACTCAAACAAAAGGGAAAAGACGAAGAGATGGAATTACCTCGGAGGAAAAGGGCCCCATGTGAATAGATGGTCACCCCAGCAACAAGAACCGAAGAGAAGGGCTTGAAGGAGAAGAAGAGCCAAATATTCTCACATGCTAAGTGAGAAGGATGTCCGATATTAAAATAGAGACAAATATGTTCTCTCAATGTAATGTGGAGAGAGACCCTGATTCACTGTATATATAGGAAAAGATTAATTACAAATAAGGAAGGGAATCTAATTACAATGTAACCCAAATATTGTAAATGGGGAAAGTTCTATTATAGGAATGTAACAGCTCATTTGACACTTTCCCTCAAGTTGGAGCATATATTTCGTCTATGCCCAACTTACTAAATGAGCTGTGAAAAACTCTACCTGTAACTGCTTTGGTGAGAACATCTGCAAGTTGATTTTCGGATTTAACGAATGATACCTCAATGATCTTCTCCTCGAGTTTCTTCTTGATGAAATGTCTGTCAATTTCAACATGCTTGGTTCTATCATGTTGCACTGGATTATGTACAATGTCTATTACGGCCTTGTTATCACAATGTAGTTGCATGGCACGTTGGGGTTTGAATCCCAATTCACCCAACAAATCCTTTATCCAGAGTAGCTCACATACTCCGTGCGCCATACCTCTATATTCTGCTTCAGCACTTGATCTTGAGACCACTTTCTACTTCTTACTTTGCCAAGAGACCAGATTGCCTCCCACAAAGGTAAAGTATCCAGATGTAGATTGCCTATCAGTAACAGAACCAGCCCAGTCTGCATCAGTGTAACCCTCAACATCTAGATGACCATGTCGTGAGAACATCAAACCTTTTCTAGGAGCTGACTTCAAGTATCTCAGAATTCGAGTTACAGCCTCCATGTGGGCTTCACTTGGTACGTGCATGAACTGACTCACCACACTTACTGCATATGATATGTCAGGTCTAGTGTGAGCTAGGTAAATTAATTTACCCACAAAGCGTTGATATCTTTCTTTGTTGGTGGGTACCTGATCAGGATATTCACCAAGGCGGTGATTCAACTCCATTGGAGTATCTGCTGACTTGCTGGCTAACATTCCAGTTTCAGTCAAGATGTCAAGAATATATTTCCGTTGTGATAGAAATATTCTTTGTTCTGAGCGAGCCACTTCAATGCCTAAGAAATACTTCAGAGCACCAAGTTTTTCATTTCAAACTCACTCTCCAAATGACGTTGTAATGCTGTTTTTTCCTCTAGGTCATTCCCTGTAACTACCATATCATCAACATACACAATAAGGGCAGGACCTTACCTTTCTTATGTTTCAGGAAAAGAGTATGATCTGAGTTACTTTGCTTGTAGTCGAAATTCTTCATTGATTTGCTGAACCTTCCAAACGATGCTTTGGGTGATTGCTTCAATCCATAAAGAGACTTTTTTCACTTTACACACCATGTTACTCTGATTGAACCCCATCTTACATCCTAGAGGGGGGTCCATATAAACTTCTTCTTCTAGGTCGCCATGTAGGAATGCATTTTTTACATCAAACTGGTGTAATGGCCAGTCAAGATTTGCTGCAAGGGAAAGGAGCACTCGAATTGTGTTGATCTTGGCTACAAGAGGAAATGTCTCCCCATAGTCAATCCCATAAGTTTGAGTGTAGCTTTTCGCCACTAGTCTTGCTTTGTATTGTTCAATGGTACCATCTGCCTTGAATTTGACTGTATATATCCATCTGCAACCTACTATTTTCTTCCCTTTAGGAAGGGCAGTCATCTCCCAGGTGGAATTTTTCTGGAGGGCCTCCATTTCTTCATTCATTGCTTGAGTCCACTTGGGTTGAGTTAAAACATCCTGCACATTACTTGGAATAGATACAGTGGATAATTGACATATAAATGATACACACGACGGAGACAACCTATGTAGAGACACATGATTAACAATAGGGTATTTAACCTCTGCTTAGGGTCAGGATCATATTGTTGTCTAGGGATACCTCTAGTCGTACGAGGGGGTAACTGATAACTTGCATTTCCTGTATGACTCGATTCAGGTAAAGTGATTGAGTTTGAGTGTTCCGGTACCTGTATTGGATCTTCAGGACCTGATTGGATGAGAGGTGGTGGTACTGTAGGATGAGCTGTACGAGGGAAAAGATCTGAATGAGTCTCTTGTTCTTATTGCATCACTGTAGTTGGTGGGTTAGTAGTCATCACCACATCCTCAGGTGTTGGCTGATGCTGGTCTGACACAGTCTGTGAAACTTGTATGATTTGATTCTGAGTACCTTCTACAAATATAGAGCGCTCCCCCTGCAGGGGATGCTCAGAATCTCCCCCTGAGTAATAGAATTCACTCTCGTGAAAAATAACATCTGTTGTAACGTACAAAGTTTGAGTAGGGGGATGGAAACACTTATAACCCCTCTGAGTAGCAGCATACCCCACAAAAACACAACGTAGGGCACACAGATCAAGTTTACCACGCTGGTGCGGATAGACCTGAATATAAGCGACGCAACCAAAGACACGTGGTTCGAGATTTGGTGTGGACGGCAAGGTGAGGAGAGTGGTCAATGTCTGGAATGGAGTCTGATACTGAAAGGTACTGGATGGTGTTCTATTGATGAGATAAACAGCCGAACAAAGAGCCTCCCCCCAAAAATGATGCGGCATATAGGCCTCAAATAAAGAGGCACGAACAACTTCAAGAATATGACGGTTCTTACGTTCTGCTACACCATTCTGTTATGGCGTATAGGCACACGTGGTTTGATGAACAATACCATGATGGTTCAAAAAATGACGAAGGTCATTGTTGACGAACTCGCCGCCGTTGTCAGACCGAAGTGTTGTGATCTTCTTATCAAACTGAGTAGCAACATATTGATGAAATTGTTTAAATTTCGTAGGGACATCGCTTTTCTGCTTTATGGGGAAAACCCATGTCATCCTGGTACAATCATCTATAAATATCACAAACCACTTCAAACCACTAAATGTAGAAACTCGTGAAGGTCCCCAAACATCAGAATAGACAAACATAAAAGGCATAGAACTTTTATTCAATCTTAATGGATAAGAAATGCGATGACTTTTTGCCAAAATACAAGTTTCACAATGAAAGTCTGATTCAGCAAAATGGGAAAACAAATCTGGAAATAAAAGTTTTAGATAACCAAAAGAAGCATGCCCTAATCGTCTATGCCACAACCAAATTGTTTTCATCCGGACTGACTCGTCTCCTCGAACATGATGTGCTTGACTCAATCTCTTACTGCAGTCTTCTGTCAAATCCAGATAGTACAACTTGCCCCTCCTAATACCACATCCAATCACGGCCCTGGTGAGAAGGTCCTAAAACAGACAATATAAGGGCCAAAAACACACAGTACAATTAAGGGAATCAATAATTTGAGGAACAAATAATAAGTCATAATCGAGTGATGGGACAACCAAAACATGAGATAAACTTAATGATGATGTAAGACATAGGGATCCTTCTCCCATAACGGGAGAGGTGGTTCCATTGGTACTGGTGATATGTGTTTGGTTTGATGGTTTGGGAGAGTGTAACCCAGTAAAACTAGAGGTCATGTGATCAGTAGCGCCAGTGTCAATAATCCATGATCTATTACCAGTTATTGAAGATGTGCAAGGGGAGATACCTGAGGTAGCCAAGGCCGTGGAGCCGGATGTACCTGGTGGATGGTCGGATGTAATCTCCTGGGATAACGCAGCGGATGCGACTGATGCTCTGCTAGACTCTCTCTTTTGTAGATTGTGAACCCACCCTTCTGGATAACCAATGATCTCATAACAGCCCTTAATGGTATGGTTGGCTAAACCACATTTGGTACACAGCATTGGAGGCCGGTTACGAGTAGAGGCGGAGTTCAAAGGGGTTGGCCGAGATGGCTTGAACCGTGTGGCAGCCAAGGCGGTGGCATCAGATGAAACACCAACGTCAGACATGGTTCCCTGTCGGTTAATCTCTCGTTTAATATGTGCGTAGACTGCCTCAAGTTCAGGTTTAGGGTCCATCCTCAAAATCTCACCTCTAATTTGATCAAAGTTCATGTCCAAACCGGCAAGGAAAATATAAACGCGGAGACAATCAATCTCCATGCGTCGAGTTTCAATGTCGACCGGATGCTGCATATGGCTGGGCATAATTGGTTAAGCTCCTGAAATATCTCAGTAAGTTCACTGTAATAAGCGGTAACAGGCGCTCCATTCTATGTCGTCTTGAATGACCGTCTGTGGAGATAAAAAATCTTTGCCTCATCGGAACCATCAGAGTATGTTTTCTTGATTGCATCCCAGACCTGCTGTGCTGTGTCATAACGGATGAACTGTTTCATCTGAATGGGTTGCATAGCATCGAATAACCAATTCTTGACTTGACAGTCCGATGCACGCCATTTGTTGTATGTCGGGTCTGTGGCTGCAGGCTTGGTCATATCACCGGTCAAGTGACCATGTTTCTCTCGTCCGACAATCTTCATCTCCATGACTTGGTGCCATAGGGAATAATTATATTCGTCCAGTTTGATTCCAGTTGAGAAGGTGGAATTTTCTCCTTGAACGGTAACAATTTGAGTGGGTGGAGTGGGTCCACCAGCAACACCTTTGGAGGCGACCTCATTTGCCATCGGGGTGGCTGGTTGGGCCTGGAAACTGGGCCAACTAACGAGCCTGATGTGTATACTGGGCCGTCAAACCGGGCCTGATCTGGCTGGGCCTGCGGACTGGGTAGACTGGGCCTGGGTCAGCTAGGCCTGATTTGGATGGGCTTGCAACCTGGGCCAACTGACGGGCCTGTTGTGTGTGTAGACTGGGCCTGATCGGGCTGGGCCTTTGGACAGGGTCAATGTGAGACCGGAAGATGCAGGGCTGCAACGCCGGAGCTGATGCCGACGATCTGAAGAGGGCCAGGCAGAAGGCTGGCAGGGCGGAGAAGGTAAAAGAAGGGTGGACCGCGGCCGTCGGTTGGGATTTGGCCGAAGGCCCGGCACAGATGTGTTTTTTTTTTTGGTCTCCGGCGATCCTCGGTGCTGCAACCTGATGTGGTGCTTTATCGCCAGCGAATGAACAGACAGCAAAAGGGGGCAAGCAGATCTGGCGGTAGCGGAATGGAGGGCGGCGAGATCTGGAGAACGAACGCTGTTGGCGCAGGTTCCCCTCGTTGAATCGCGATTGAGAAGAAGCCGGTGGAAAAGAGCAAAGGAGAAGCAGATCTAGAGTGCGTGGGAGCCGGCGAAGGGAACTGCTTGGCGGCGGTATAAGTAGGTTCCGATCTGACAAAAGCCGGCTGAATGTGGAACCGATCTGAGAAATCAGATTTGGGTTCGGCTAGGGGAAGAGATTTGTCTAAGAAGTTGACGGTGAACCAGATCTGGGTTCGCAGCGATGTGCCATCGGGATGAATAGTGCTCGTGGTTGGATCTCTACGGTGATTGTCTTTCACATCAGATGGCAGCGGTAAGAGTGGCGGGATGATGCAGCGGTAAGTGGAGGTGGGGTTGCCGGCAGAGAATCACTAGGAAGACGAACCAGCGTCTGTTCTTGTTTTTTTGTTTTTTTTTTCTTCTTCTTCCTGACCTGCAGGAAAGAAAAAAATAATAATAATAATAGTAAGAGAGATAAAAAATTGATGATGATAGAACTAGGCTCTTGATGCCATGTCAGATATGAAAATAGAGATAAATATGTTCTCTCAATGTAATGTGGAGAGAGACCTTGATTCACTGTATATATAGGAAAAGATTAATTACAAATAAGGAAGGGAGTCTAATTACAATGTAACACCAATATTGTAAATGGGGAAAGTTCTATTATAGGAATGTAACAGTTCATTTGACAAAGGAGACCTCTCTCTCTTACTTTCCCTTTCTCTCGGTCCCTCTTTCTTTCTCTCTGCTGCTCCTCCCTCTTTTTTTTTTCCATTCATGCAGAGGAGAAAAATGAGAAAGACAGGGAGAGCATGGGTCCCAAGGGGCCCACATGGGTTTTGAGGTTTTATGCTCTTGCAAATTATTTATTTATTTATTTATTTTTAGGTCACTACAAGGTGTCTCTTCATGTGATGTTTATTTATTTTTCCTAGGGACTGCTCATACAATGGTTTTAGAAAGAAAAAATATAGCTACGAGTAATCCTCCTCAGTTCCATTGTTTGATTGAATTCCACCAAAAAGACTGGTATAGAGTTACAAACACACGTGTAACAACTTGGTCAACATTAAAGAAGGGAGAGCTTGAGTTTCTCATTTCTTTTCTACATCTTACAAAACTCTATATGCTTCTTAGTTGAAAAGAGGATCATCATTATTATTATTATTATTGAAATTCTTAAGGAAATGTTAGGTAGAAGGAGAAGAAAATTATCTTTAAAATTGATGCTGTAATACTATACTTATTCCAATGGTTTCAATTTCTTTTGCAAACAGGGTACTGTTATTGAGCAAACGTGGAATCAAAATCCCAGTTGTTGTTGGTTCTTCTACCAGAGAAGTAATCCAAGATGTAAGCATGTTTATGCATTATGTTATGATGGATCATGTTTATCTAGTTTTCCCTAATCAGATGAGTAATGGAATTCAGTTTGTGTGAACAAATGGGTGACACCCCAAAGCCAGGAGATCTGATAATAAATGGATTTTTTTTAAAAATGAAACCACTCAGTAACACCATAACCAAATTATACATTATGAAATAATTTATTCTGATAGAATGGCTTAGTCGGCATTTCTATTAGAAATTTAGTTAATAAAGTATTAATTAATATAATAATTTTAATATTCCTAAAATTTTGAGTAAAATGGTAAAAGAAGTGTATTTGACATGTTTGTAATTTGAGAGTACATTACCGAATCTTATTCATGTATCGATCTATCAATATTTTAAAAACAGTTCTTAAATTGAAATATCTCATTGAAAAATCAAGTTAAAAAGGTTTTAATGGAATTTAGCTGTAATCAAATTCAGTCAAATTTATGTCATAAATATTATGTTATAAATAATATTAAATTATAATTTATAAATTAATTAAAGTTTTTAAATAATAAAAAGTAATGCTAATTTGTTGAAAAGTAAAAAATAACTCATAAAAAAAACAGAAACTAATTTTTATTTTATAATTTTAAAATAAATAAATATCTATCGGAAAAAAATATCAAGTGTAAGAGAGGATGGCTCGTGAAAGGCGAACGATCCTCCCACGGGCATTTTGTGTTTACAAACACGGATTTTAATGGTTCTCGATTTTACCCTTCTCCGGCCGTACCATAAAAAGATAAGAATGTCGAGAATTGGATCATCATAACGGATCCCTTAATGGCCCTCGGCAAGCCGAATACAAGAATGTCCAAAATCGGATCACCAACTGGATCCTTAATGGCTTTTGGCGATCCGAAAACAGGAATGTCCAAAATCGGATCACCAACTGGATCCTTTAATGGTCCTCGGGGAGTCGAATACAAGAATAACCAAAATCAGATCACCAAAATAGATCCCTTAATGGACCTCGGCAAGCCGAATACATGAATGTCCAAAATCGGATTACCAACAGAATCCCTTAATGGCCCTCCGCGTACCGAATATAGGAATGTCCAAAATCGGATCACCAAAACGGATCCCTTAATGGACCTCGGCGAGCCGAATACAGGAATGTCTAAAATCGGATCACCAACCGGATCCCTTAATGGATCTTGGGGAGCCGAATTGGATGGACACTGTTTTTTAATAGGCATCGCCTTAGTGATTTTAAATTAACACCAACTACCAACTACTAACTACCAACAGGTCCATCTTTACACCAAAAAGCAGGTTTTCTCCCTCTCTTTACTGTTATATTCATATCTCCTCTAACCCCTTTTCTCTTATTAAACATCCTTTTCTCCATTGTCTTCTCTTCACTCATTGTCCTCCTGAACTCTCTTTACTATCATATTCAACCATTACATTTCTCTACTCCAACCTTTCCTCCAACGTTTCCTATACTCTCAAATCGCACCGTTTCTTCCTGTTCACAGACCGAGGTCTGCCCTTTAAATCTCATGATTCGTATAGAAGGTAACTCTTCAAACCCATAAGTTGTTTTATTTTTTAAGTTTGATCCTCCAGTTATAGGCGCTGGTTTTACTCTGTAATATTATGTGTTTTTCATTTTATTTTTCTCATTTTTAATAAATTTTTATCCTTTATTTAACAATGCAACAATCTCCGTCCCTCTGTTCTTATAGATATCACTTATGGATTCTAGTGAGGAAGGTTCATCTACATTTTATGAATTGTCAAATGGCATGGATTTAGTTGGAAATACTGAACAACTTGTGATTGACCTTTTAAATGAAAATCAACTTGTTGATGATACCTCTTTTTCAAGTCGAGAGGATCTTGTTAAGTATGTTAAGAAAGTTGCAATTTCACAAGGATTTGTCGTTACCATCAAGTGGTTAAGTAATAAGGACAAGACTGTATCTCTTGGTTGCGATAAAGGTGATACATTTCGCAACACATGTAATTTGTGTAAGTGCCCCGGTTCGTCCGAGTCACCCTTATTGTCAATTACGTGACTCAGTTGGACTTGCCTTGGATGAATAAGAAGATTTACTATGAAGTTGAAGCGAATACATCAAATACAGTATTGGCACACAGGTAATTGACCCATAGGAGACCTTAGGCTAAGTCATATACCTAGTATTCAATTGGAAAATAAATTTAATAAATGACTTTCAGCCTCGAGGCCTCATGTAATCTGCCGAGGCCTCGCAACCAACTATGCTGAGTTGAGTGCAGCTGACCCTGTGTCGGGCTGACTCAGTCTAATCTGTGACTGTTTAATTAAGAGGTAAATCATAGGAAATCTATTGGAAGCCAATTATGGTAAATCTATTATGATAAACAAATTAACCCATTGTGAGATATTGCCACCTCGTTTGAAATTTGAATTTGGATATCCTTGAGGAGCTGTCTATGACAAGTATGGAAAGACTCCTCCATGTCTAAGGAAAATGTTGAAAAACTTCATCTGATTCTTAATTGATAGCTAAGGTAAATATTGAAAATCTTTCATCTAATCCTTGATTGATGGCTAAGGAAAGTGTTGCAAATCATGCACAGTAAACACAAGCTCGCTAGTATCTATATGGATTGTGTTTGTCAGCCTGTACAACACATACGTGTGCTGTCTTTCCAGATTCTAACGCTGGCGAGGCCTCATTAGAATCTGCGAGGCCTCGCAGGCGTGTCTAACAACACTGTTTGAAACTGTTTATATTATAACAGTAAGGGGGCTGTTGAATGTACCTAATCTACTCAGAGAGTAGAGAGGAATAAGATTATCAGTGAGAGAGCATTCGGCCTTCCCTCTAGACATTATTCTTCATCATCCTTCTTAATGATAATCGGGTATTCAAGATGAAGAATTAGGTGTTTACATAGGACTAAAATCAGTCATACCTTGGCCTACAAAATACGCTGCTGATGCCGAGTTGATGGAAAGGAGCACAAAGATTCAGTAAAGAAGAAAGAGCTAAAAGGAAAACGGTTAAGGCCCAAGGCAAGTTTTCTTCTTGTTTTATTTTTAAAACATTGTAAAGTGAATTAGAACAGTGTGTTCAAACCACTCTAAAAAATAGATGTAGAGGATTAGACCAATTGGGTTGAACCTCTATAAAAAACTAGGTTGTACTATTTGGGTGTGAGACCCTTACATAGTATATTTGAGACGACCCTAGAGTTGGGAAGTCTAACAGTGGATGTAGGTTTGATGAAACCGAACCACTATAAAATATTTGTGTTATGTGATTGAATGCATGGATTGATTGTTTTGTTTACTTAACAAATAAATTGGTAAGAAAATTTTAAAAGGAAATTAAAATTGAAAACCGACCTATTCACCCCCCTCTAGGTCATGCATACGTCTAGTAACGGAATTTCAATTTGAAAGATGATGGGCGGCAAAGGAAAGCATCCTCTCGACTTGTCAATTGTCCATTTGAAGTGAGAGGGAAACAACTTCTTGATGGGTCATGGAAGTTGAACATTAAAGATTTGGAGCACAATCATGAAAGATCGAATGTATTAGTTGGTCATCCGAGTACAAGATGTTTTACAAATGAAGAGAAAAAAAAATCAGTGAAATGGAGAGTAGAAATATCCCACCTCGTCAAATTCTGGAGATACTTAGAAAAGAAAATCCAACGCTTGGAGTAACATCGGTAGATTTGAGAAATTACTTGCGTACGGTTTGAAAAGAGAAATTGAGAGGCCGTACTTCAATTCAAGATTTGATAGAAGATCTTGTAGAAGGTGGTTTCCAATATTGGCTTGAACATGACAATGAAGGTCATCTGTCGCATCTTTTCTTTGCACATCCATTGTCAATTGCACACAGTAAGAGATATAATAATATTTTTCTTATGGATTGCACATACAAGACCAATAGATATCATATGCCATTGCTGAATATCATTGGTGTCATAAGTTGTAATACAAGTTTCTTCTCAGCTTTGCTTTTCTATGAAATGAGAAAACAACCAAATATGTATGGGCGTTACAAATGTTCAGAAGAATGTTTGAAGTTGATCCAGGTCGCCCAGTTATTGTGACTAATAGAGAATTGGCATTAAAGAATGCGATTAAGAATGTCTTCCCCACTGCTGTTCATATTTTATGCATTTGGCATATCAACAAAAGTATTCTTACTCGTACTAAACATCTCTTTGAAAACAAAGAAATTTGTGATGCATTTATGTCTGATTGGAATAAATTGGTACGGTCTCCATCCGAAGAAGCATTCTATGAAGCGTGGGAGATTTTCAAAGAAAATTTTCAAAATGTTCTTTAGGCAGTAAAATATTTACAAAGTACGTGGATACCTTATAAAGAACAATTTGTCCAGGCATGGATAGACAAATCTTTACATTTTAAAGATTAGGCCACCTCGAGGGTAGAAGGTGCACATTCTGTCTTGCAAATTATATAGATTCATCGACTGGTGACATCGATGTTGTTCGAAGTAAGATTTGTAGTGCCATTGAAAAGCAGTTTCAAGATATCATGGCTCAATATGAAGATGAAAGAATCCGGATTCCTCTTACAACATGTGATATTGCTTTCTTTGAAGAAGTGTATGGTAAAGTTTCCCATTTTGCATTGAATGAGTTGTATATGCAATCTACTATGATGAGAGATAATTCACTTATGTGCATTTGCAAAGAAGGAATTTTTAATGTCAATGGGATTACCTTGTGGGTATATAATGACATCGATGCGGAAGTTAAGTTTGGATCAGATCCATCACAGTGGAGAATTTATTTCAAATTGTTGAACCCGGAGACGTCAAAATGAATCGGCATGATGATGAATTAAAGTTCTATCTTGATGGGATTAAAAAGAAGTATGGACACTTGTCTTCAATAGAATAAGAGGATTTAAAAAATACACTCCATTGTCTTGTAAGCGATGAGATACAAGTTACTCATCCTATTATCATGCACGGAAATGGGCGTCATGCAGGCTCAAAGAATTCAAAGGGAAAAACTTCATTAAGACGAGATCCTTCTCTATTTGAGATTGTGGAGAATGCATCGAATGGAAGAAAATGTAGCACATGCAAAAATATTGGACATAATATGCGATTATGTCCAAATCGAATTACTCCACAAGTATCAGTGAGTGTAAAATTCGATGCCCTTCAAGAATCACAAACAATGGATTTGTCTCAATTATCCCAAGTAATGATTGGTGGACTATCTCTATTCATAATTTATTTACATCTTTGATAAAAACTAACATTTTTGTATGTTCTAATATAATATTTTTATACGCTATGCAGTGGAATGGTGACTCTACAGACAACTACGATTTCCTTCATTGGTGTATGTGAAGAATGAATGTGAATTTGAATGTGAAGAACTTGATATATTTGACACATCTATTTGAATTTGAATGTATTTGGACGAGAGCAGTGTGTCTAAAGAGGAGGATTAATATCGGATTGCCAAGAATTCTTGGCGAGCCGAATTGGATGAAATCCGATCTCCAATAATTGCTTGGCGAGCCGAATACATGAAAGCATCGGATCGCCAAAAATTCTTGGTGATCCGAATTGGACGAGAGTATAAAATTCCGTTACTAGAGTAATGCACGACCTAGAGGGGGGTGAATAGGTCGGTTTTCAATTTTAATTCCCTTTCAAAATTTTCTCAACCAGTTTATACTTTAAGTAAATAAAATATTCAATCCATGCATTCAATTACATATAAATACAGATATTTTATAGTGGTTCGGTTTCAACAAACCTACATCCACTATCAGACTTCCCAACTCTAGGGTCTTTCCAAATATACTATGTACGGGTTTCACACCCAAATAGTATAGCCTAGTTTTTTATAGAGGTTCAACCCAATTGGTCTAATCCTCTACACCTATTTTTTAGAGTGGTTCGAACAAACTATTTTAATCCTTTACAATGTTTAAAATAAAACGAAGAAGAAAACTTGCTTTGGGTTTTAACCGTTTTCCTTTAAGCTCTTTCTTCTTTACTTAATCTGTGTGCTCCTTTCCATCAAATCAGCATCATCAACGTATTCATCAGCACAACAGTAGGACTTGGGTATGACTGGTTTTAGTCCTATATGAACACCTTATTCTTCATCAGGATTGGGGTATTGATTACCCAAACATTAACTAAGGAAGACGATGAAGAAGGTGTCTAGAGGGAAGACTGAATAATCAGACACACTGTAATCTTTTTCCTATTTTTCTCAGTGTATCCGGTCCCTCTTACAAACAACTTACTGTTATTTTATAAGACTGTCTGCAGTATTGCAGTAAGTCACGCCCACGAGGCCTCGAGGCTTCCAATGAGGCCTCGTGGCAGTAATTCTGTAAAGACAACACATAGTGCATAAGTTAATCTGTCTGTTGACCCAGTAAGATTCCAGCCACTTCATATCCACCGTGCATGATTTGCAGTAGATATATCTCAGCCATCAATCAAGGATTAGATAGGGAGATTGCAAGTGTATTTATAACTCATGGAGGAGCCTTTCCATACTTGTCACTCATGGACAACTCCCCAATGGTATTCAAATTCAAACTTATGTGAGGTGGCAGCATCTCACCATGTGGAGAAATTCTTTTACCATAATTAACTTCCAATCAATTTACCATAATTAACTCTCAATAAAAAAGACACAGATTTTAACTTCCTAAATCTGCAGGAGACTGAGTAAGCAAGACACAAGGTCAGCTGGACTCAGCACAACTGGTTGCGAGGCCTCGGCAGACTACATGAGGCCTCGAGGCTGAAAGTCACTTATTATCCTTATTTTCCAATTGACTTCTAAGGTATTCGACTTAGCCTAAGGTCTCCTACGGTTCACTTACCCGTGTCCCAATACCGTATTTAGTATAGACGCTTGAACTTCATAGTAAATCTTCTTATACATCCAAGGCAAGTCTAACTGAGTCACCTAATTGACAATAAGGGTGACTCGGACGAATGGGGGCACTTACAGAGTAATGCGTATATAGATAAGGATTAATATCTGATCGCCAAGAATTCTTGGAGAGCCGAATTAAATAGAATCAGATCGCCAAGAATTTCTAGGTGAGCCGAATACAGGAAAGCATCGAATCGCCAAGAATTGCTTGGCGATCTGATTCTCTCCTATTCGGATCACCAAGAATTGCTTGGTGATCTGATAATACGTCGATCTATAGACAGACTGCTCTTAGTTTAATACGGATCGCCAAGAATTCTTAACGATTAGATGTTTTCCTGTATTTGGCTTGCCAAACAATTCTTAGCGATCCGATATTAAGCCTCCTCTGTAGCCAGATTGCTCTCAGTCCAATTTGGATAGCCAAGAATTCTTGGAGATCCGATGCTTTCCTATATTCGGCTAGCTAAGAAATTCTTGGCAATCCGATTCTATCCAATTCGGCTCTCTAAGAATTCTTGGCGATCCGATATTAATCCTCCTCTGTAGACGCACAACCCTCATCCAATTCGGATCACCAAGAATTCTTGGCGATCGGATGCTTTCCTGTATTCGGCTCGCCAAGCAATTACTGGATATCCGATTCTATCCAATTCGGCTCGCCAAGAATTCTTGGCGATCCGATTAATCCTTCTCTGTAGACACACTACTCTCGTCTAAATACATTCAAATTCAAATACATGTGTCAAATATATCAAGTTCTTCACATTCACATTCACATTCATTATTCACATACACCAATGAAGGAAATCGTCGTTGTCTGTAGGTTCACCATTCCACTGCATAGCGTATAAAAATATTATATTAGAACATACGAAAATGTTAGTCTTTATCAAAGATGTAGAGAAATTATGAATAGAGATAATCCACCAATCATTACTTGAGATAATTGAGACAAATCCATTGTTTGTGATTCTTGAAGGGCATCGAATTTTACACTCACTGATACTTGTGGAGTAATTCGATTTGGATATGATCGCATATTATGTCCAATATTTTTGCATATGCTACATTTTCTTCCATTCGATGCATTCTCCACAATCTCAAATAAAGAAGGATCTCGTCTTGTTGAAGTCTTTCCCTTTGAATTTTTTGAGCCTGGATGACGCCCATTTCCGTGCATGATAATAGGATGAGTGACTTGTATCTCATCGTTTACAAGACAATGGAGTGTAGTTTTGAAATCCTCTTGTTCTATTGAAGACAAGTGTTCATACTTCTTCTTAATCCCATCAAGATAGAACTTTAATTCATCATCATGCCGATTCATTTTGACGTCCTCTGGGTTCAACAATTTGAAATAAATTCTCCACTGTGGATGGATCTAATCCAAACTTAACTTCCGCATCAATGTCATCATATACCCACAAGGTAATCCCATTGACATTAAAAATTCTTCTTTGCAAATGCACGTAAGTGAATTATCTCTCATCATAATAAATTGCATATACAACTCATTCAATGCAAAATGGGAAACTTTACCATTTACTACTTCAAAGAGAGCAATATCACATGTTGTAAGAGGAATCTGGATTCATTCATCTTCATATTGAGCCATGATATCTTGAAACTGCTTTTCAATGGCATTACAAATCTTACCTCGAACAACATCGAAGTCACCAGTGGATGAATCTATATAATTCTTCAAGATAGAATGTGCACCTTCTACCCTCGAGGTGGTCCGATCTTTAAAATGTAAAGATTTGCCTATCCATGCCTGGACAAATTATTCTTTATAAGGTATCCACGTGCTTTGTAAATATTTTACTGCTTGAAGAACATTTTTGAAAATTTTCTTTGAAAATCTCTCATGCTTCATAGAATGCTTATTCGGATAAATACCGTACCACTTTATTCCAATCAGACATAAATGCATCACAAATTTCTTTGTTTTCAAAGAGATGTTTAGTACGAGCAAAAATATTTTTGTTGATATGCCAAATGCATAAAATATGAACAGCAGTAGGGAAGATATTTTCAATCGCATTCTTTAATGCCAATTTTCTATCAGTCACAATAACTGGGCGACCTGGATCAACTTCAAACATTCTTCTGAACATTTGTAATGCCCATACATAATCGGTTGCTTTCTCATTTCATAGAAAAACAAAGCGTGAGAAGAAACTAGTATTCCAACTTGTGACAGCAATGGCATATGATATCTATTGGTCTTGTATGTGCAATCCATAAGAAAAATATTATTATATCTCTTATTGTGTGCAATTGACAATGGATGTGCAAAGAAAAGATGCGACAGATGACCTTCATTGTCATGTTCAAGCCAATATTGGAAACCATCTTTTACAAGATCTTCTATCAAATCTTGAATTAAAGTACGACCTCTCAATTTCTCTTTTCGAATCGTACGCAAGCAATTTCTCAAATCTACCGATGTTACTCCAAGCGTTGGATTTTCTTTTCTAAGTATCTCTAGAATTTGACGAGGTGGTATATTGCTACTCTTCATTTCACTGATTTTTTTTTTCTCTTCATTTGTAAAACTTCTTGTACTCGGATAACCAACTAATAAATTCGTTCTTTCATGATTGTGCTCTAAATCTTTAATGTTCAACTTCCATGACCCATCAAGAAGTTGTTTCCCTCTCACTTCAAATGGACAATTGACAAGTCGACAGGATGCTTTCCTTTGTCACTCATCATCTTTCAAATTACATGTGTTGCGAAATGTATCACCTCTATCGCAACCAAAAAATACAGTCTTGTCCTTATTACTTAACCACTTGATGGTAACGGCAAATCCTTGTGAAATTGCAACTTTCTTAACATACTTAACAAGATCCTCTCGACTTGAAAAAGAGGCATCATCAATAAGTTGATTTTCGTTTAAAAGGTCAATCACAAGTTGTTCAGCATTTTCAACTAAATCCATGCCATTTGACGATTCATAAAATGTAGATAGACCTTCCTGATTAGAATCCACAAGTGTGATATCTATAAGAACAGAGGGACGGAGATTGTTGCATTGTTAAATAAAGGATAAAAAATTATTAAAACTGAAAAAAAAATGAAAAACACATAATATTACAGAGGAAAACCAGCGCCAATAACTGGAGGATTAAACTTAAAAAATAAAACAACATATGGGTTTGAAGAGTTACATTCTGTACGAATCATGAGATTTAAAGGGCGGACCTCGATCTGTGAACAGGAAGAAACAGTGTGATCTGAGAGTGTAGGAAACGTTGGAGGAAAGGTTGGAGTAGAGAAATGTAATGATTGAATATGGCAGTAAAGAGAGTTTAGGAGGACAATGAGAAAAGAGACGCTGATGGAGAAAAGGATGTTTAATGAGAGAAAATGGGTTGGAGGAGATATGAATATGACAGTAAAGAGAGGGAGAAAACCAGCTTTTCGGTGTAAAGATGGACCTGTTGGTAGTTGGTAGTTGGTGTTAATTTAAAATCATTAAGGCGATACGTATTAAAAAGCAGTGTCCATCCAATTCGGCTCACCGAGGTCCATTTAGGGATCCGGTTGGTGATCTGATTTTGGACATTCCTGTATTCGGCTCGCCGATGTCTATTAAGGGATCCGTTTTGGTGATGCGATTTTGGACATTCCTGTATTCGACTCGCTGAGTGCCATTAAGGGATCCGGTTAGTAATCCGATTTTGGACATTCCTGTATTCAGCTCGCCGAGGTTCATTAAGGGATCCGTTTTGGTGATCCGATTTTGGTTATTCATGTATTCGACTCACCGAGGGCCATTAATGGATCTGGTTGGTGATCCGACTTTGGACATTCTTGTATTCGGATTACCAAAAACCATTAAGGGATCCGGTTGGTGATCCGATTTTGGACATTCTTTTATTCGGCTCGCCGAGGGCCATTAAGGGATCTGTTTTGGTGATCCGATTCTCGACATTCTTAGTTTTTTACAGTACAGCCGGTGAAGGGTAAAATCGAGAACCATTAAAATCCGTGTATGTAAATACAAAATGCTTGTGGGAGGATTGCTTGCCCTTGTCGAACTCACCAAACTTAAAATAACTCACCCGTCATTGTCCATTAACGGGTGTCTTTTCTTGAAGGAAGAATGAAACAATTCAAATATTAAAGAGTACACCCATGACCGTCAGTAGCTTGAGTATACCCGTGACCGTCAATAGCTTTGAGTACACCCGTGACCGTCAGTAGCTTTGAGAGTATTAAATAGATGTTGGAGTTGCTTCACCTGTCCCATCCCGTTCTCCATCCCCACTTCTCGTCGTTCTCTTTACTTCATCTTCTCGTTCTCACCACTTTCTCAGTCTTCGCGCTTCTCTCGGTCTCTCCAACTCTTCGTATTAATTTTATTTATGGTTTTAATCCTTCAACCCAATCCTAGTATAAAATATACTTAACCCCACAGGACTACTTCTCATCTATATATATATATATATATATATATATATATATATATCAGATTGGATATATTTATATACTTGACTCAACCCACTTATTTTTTAGATCAGATCATATAAATCAGGATGAAAAACCAACCCAAATTTCATCCTAGTTCCATAGAAAAAATAGATATAGAATAATTAAATTATAAAAAAAAATATAATATATTTGAATTTCATCCCATCCCATGGATGAGAATCATAAGATCAAGTAATAGGATAAGATGGGTCCAAATCGGGTTAAATGGGGATAATGGGATTAAATGGAACTATCTAATAAATTTAATGTGTCACTTAGATTAAAATGGTAAAAGGGTGAAGACCGGTTTAAATTGGACTTGGGTGCAGTGAAAAGAAATATGGTTATGTTTTATCAACAGTTAGAAAATGCAAATGAAGGGTGGGGGCGTGGGGCGCAACATTGTTCATAGTGGGGTCCTTAGATCAAGACCCAATAATATCGCATGAGGAATCTCCTGAGTGCATATGAAATAGTTTGAAACTTAACTCTGATAGCACTTGATAGGACTCGTTTATAGCCGCTCCAATATGCTTATGTGTGGTGGCCAACTTAATGGTCTAAATGGATACAATGTTTGATGCCTTTTCCACTCAGTGATCTTCATTGCTGCAGAAATGTTGTATGGATTAAATGTCCATCTCTGCATTGATTGCACACTTTCTGCACACAGGGTCGAATGCTTTGACGGTTGAGACGCTTCTCTCCCCTCTACCCCAAAAGTTCTTGCACATAGGACTCAAATTTCATCCTTCAATGATTTAAGGAAAGTTGGGCATCATTGACAGTTTTAGAATACAATTATTACAATCAATTATTAGTCATAGGAGAACAATCACAATTTGGCATGAATCAACAGTAATAGATGAAATAAGTAAATGTGTAATATAAACATGCTGATACTTTTAAGTAGAAATAAATGAAAGAAAATGGCATATCTAATGCTGATACTTTTCATTACTTTCAAGTCGGAACATTTTAAGTAGAAATAAATGAAAGAAAATGGCATATCCAATACTGATACTTTTCATTACTTTCAAGCCAGAACAATCTTACTATTATGAACACTTTTTACTAAGTGTGAATTGAGCCCTAAAAGCGATACCCATCGTATCTCTAGCAGATCCGATAATCTCGTCAGTTAATCCCGTGATTATCCTTACCGATAATCATGGGATAATCATCTGTAGCCAGCAGTATTGACAATATTTCCTTGTAGAGATATACTCTCTATAAGGAAATACTGCTGGCTACAGATGATTATCCCATGATTATCGGTAAGGATAATCACGGGATTAACTGGCGAGATTATCGGATCTACTAGAGATACGATGGGTATCGATTATAAGCCCTACCATATGAACACATCAGAGTTAGGAGAAACTTCAAAACTTCTTTGCAACCGAATCTTGATCAGCTAAGCAGTCATTGAAAGATACAAGTCTTAGCTAAGGGGCCAACATAGAACACCCAGAAAATGTGGTAATCATAACATTGAGAGCCAAGAGAATAGACAACAAGATGGATCTGTTTTCACATAATTCTTACAGTATCATGCATGCTATGCTTCTTACTATGAAAGGCACTTAATGAAGAGAAGTGCCATATTCTTGGTCAAGCTTTCTATTCTAATGATTGTGAAGCCTTAAACAATCAAAATATAACTCAAGAAACAACTGTTCACAATAGAGGTTTCCAATAAGATTAAATGATCCCACCGCTTGAATTCCACATGTGCATGTAGGAAGGCGTGCACATGTTCTGAACGACTAGTCGGACGAGATACCTGAACACCTTTGGTCATAAAAAAAATGTAAGACTAAATATTACTATCAAGTTTTAAAGATCTAACTCAACCTCTAAAGTTTTACAATATTAAATTCACACAATTCACGTTGAAAACATAATGAGTCGAAATAAGTTCATTGCAGAAAGAAAGTTATCATATCCATTATTCTTTCTAACTATAATGAACAGTTGTTGTCATGCTCTGACCCCCGGGACAATTGACTAGTTTTTTTTTAATATAATGACTAAAATTCTTTTTTTTTTTTTTGAAACGCTAACGGCAACTTTTCATTAAAAAGAAATTATAAGGGATGGGATTCAAGTATAGGAGATGTATACTCAAATCCCAAAAAGAAGAATAACAAAACAACAAAAGAAATCAAAATACATCAAGGCTGAAGAGAAGAATAAAATTCCAAAGATGGAAAAAGTAGAAGCACCCCGGCTTTCTTTTGTTGACTAAAATTCTTTTTAACTATATTGAACAGTTGTCACCGAAGACCATATCTATCACGATTACCAATCCCAATTTTGTAAAGAAGGTGAATTGTTATACAATACACAACCCCCATCATGAAAAGCCTCATGAGAAGGAAATGAACAATAACAATGAGATAATTCAACATTTAAAGAATCTAACTATTTCAAGCGACATTAGAGCATAATTTCCATCTATACTAAACAAGGTACATTGATCCAATTTCTTACAATGTTCAGAGTGGCCTACCTAACTTGCCATCTTAACTCTATATATATATTCTATTTCAGTGGCTCCATTATCAGCATATTAAACAAGGTCTTTTATAAAAACCTACCTTTTTTAATTTTTAAAAAGAATTAAAATATTTTTATAATATTTTTACAGAGGCTTCTGACTTTTATAAGAATTTTAAGAACTCATTTTAATAATGTTCATCAATTATCAATAGATGTTTGAATCAGATTATAGGTTTATCAATATATAAATTATATTATCTAATTTAAAGAAATGATGAATCTATTAAAAAGATGCAAAATAAAAAATAAAAATGAAAGACTAACCTTTGTATTGTGAATGACATTCCTCTTTTTGTTTTCCTGTCTTATATAATCTTTTTAAATTTTAATCTAATATTGGCGTCTATAATATTATCACATACATCTAAACATATTGCCCACTAAATGAGAAGACGATCGATATGTCAGAAAGGTCTTTATTGAAGTATAAGGTTCACTTAAAATTATTTTATTAAATTAATTAAGCAATTTTTAAGAATACAAATTTAGAAATTAAAGATAGAAAATTAATGGTCAAATTTTTAAAACTTTAAAATCATCGACTCAATGATTCAACTCGAACTAATATCTACCAATCTCAACCCATTTTTAAGTGAGTCAACCCAACCCAATTCAACGTATTATTTAAACAAGTTTTCCTTAAAATCTTTTAGATCAGGAAGAAAATTCTTACCAAGTCATTCTTTATATTTTGTCATTGAGTTTAGATGGGAGACTATTTATATTCTCATTCTCTTTTAAGAGAAGATGATCTACAGTCATTTTTCTTCAATTCTTCAACCATTCGACTGCATTTTGTGTAGGACATTTCAAACAATATCTTTAACTATTATTCTAACAATTCTAACATATCCAAACATTTTCAGGATTTAGACACTATTTCAAACCCGTAAGCAATTATTATTCTACCAATATTCAAATATCCAAACCTAAAAACTCTATTGTTTCCATATTTCCATTATAGCATTACCAATCTAATATCAATTATCATTCACCAAATAAAAGAATAAATGAAAATATTGATGAAAATAATTCAAAAATTAATCAAAATTGATCTTTTAAGAAAATAAAAAGTTAAAAACTAGTATCAGCAGATAAATTGCTCACATCGGCCAATACTACCCTCTCAAAATCAATATGATACATATCGAAGCCTAGAACTGCTAATTAGATCTGTAGTACATGAAATGGAATTTTAAATGTCAAAGTGAAATTGATACTTTGGTCATTAAGATCTAAAGTTTAGACCAAAATATTTTCTAATTTTAGACTCAATATCATTATTTTTCAAATAATGAATGAAAATAAAATATCAGAATTTCTAGTCAAAATGTACCAATACTTGGGCTCATTTTGGTTTAAAATATTATTTTTCAAATAATGAATGAAAATAAAATATCAGAATTTCTAGTCAAAATGTACCAATACTTTGGCTCATTTTGGTTAAATTTTAAAAGCATTTGGGGTTGTCAATTATTTAGTAAAATCCAGAAGAAATAAATTGGAATGAACACCCCTTTGTAATTCTTCAATATTTGTTTAGTTAAATTTCTTTTGTTTCGGTAAAATATTTATTATATTTTGGCTTAACTAGTATACTGTTTTTATTCTTATTGTTAATTCACTCACTTTTTAGTTCATTAGACAATATTAATTATTTTTTTATAATTTACTGTTATACTATTTTCTAGTTACCATTATATTTCCAATTACAGAACTAAAATGAAACATCCTCTCAATATTTTCTTTGGCTTTGGAAAACTTTAGAGATTCCTCTCATTATTTTTAAAAAAATAGCCCGGTATATGTTCCTTGGGAGTTTCATGAGATATTTCAGAGATAACGCACCCGTAGTAAGACGGGGCGTCATAATTTGTCTGAAAAATACATTCATTTTCTTGTTATTGTTAATCTAATGACCTTTTCACTGTATTTATTGTTAATCTAATATCCAAGTGAAATTGATATTTTGGACACCAGATCCAATTTTTAAGCCCAAATATTGGCTAATTTTAGACTCATTATTATTATTATTATTATTATTTCAATTAAAAATAAAAATAAAATTCCAGAATTTCTAATCAAAATGTACGAATATTTGTTCATTTTAAAAGCATTTTGGGTTTGTCAATTATTTACCAAATTTCAAAAAATATGAATTTCCCTGGCTAAGATTACGGTCATCTATTAAGACCATTTCATACTTGGGACTTTAGGATGCGCCGGTTATAAAAATATTACTGGAAAACCTAATATGAAATTCATATTCTATAATATCTCAAGTGAATTCATAATATTTTTATCGTAAAAGATTCTGAATTTCATAATACATTAGAGAATTATAAAAACACTTTAAGAAATATATCAATCACCTCAATGATTCTTTATTTAGTCCAAAAAAATTGCATATCATTTTATTATTTTTTTTCTACAGGAAACTTCAAAATGAAAAGTATTTTAGAAAATTCAATTTTTATTTTTTTTCAAAAAAAAAAATTGTTGCATAAGCATTCATAATTATTTCATTAAATTATTTTCACAAAATCCAATTCGAAATTATTTCAGTTCTTCAACTCTTGAGTATTTACAAACCACACTCACATTCTGTAATACCCTGAATTAAGGGATTTATAAGGCTTGGTGCCCCTTAATATAGTATTACTAATACTGCATTTTGAGTGTTGATGATTGTGCATGTCCAATAGAAAACCGTGCGGACCCCTCCCCCCTCATTTATGGGTCCAAAGCGGACAATATAAAACTGAACTTCGTGGTGTTGAAATGGCGACGCCTCATACATGCGGGTCATCACACATTCCATTCTATAAGTTATCTGGTGGCTATCACTATCAAGTCTCCGTCCACCAGAGGAAGACTTGACTAACACTAGTAGTCTTCTCAGTTGGGCCCATTTTAGGAGACTGGTATGCACTGTGACTCACTCTGCACTTAAGCCTACTTTTCTCCTTTTGCTATTCTATCATTTGTCTTACCAAGTGAGTCTAATAGTCAAATTAATGCATTATAAACTCTGCGAGTGACATGATATATCTATATTGAAAGTGTTAAATATTATTTTATGAAATTACATTTTTCAAAAAAAGAGGATAAGTTTGTCTAGTGCATTCAACAGTTCCACCAATGGAGATATGTGATGGATCATGAGTGAGAGATGTGAGCCCATGTTTAGCTATTTGTATTGGAGACTTCCATTCTTTGTATTATAGCTGTTGACTGTGATGTTTATAGCTGTCTATTTTTTTTTAGTGGGCCCAATTCCAATTCGATGGAGCCCTTTTATTTGGAAAATTGTACCAAATCATGATTTCTACCTAACAAGTCTGAATGGACATTTTCATGGAAATTGCATGCAAACTAATAAACTATGAACCAGATAGCCAAAGATATGCAACCACGTACTCATCATCAATTTTAAATAATTAATATTATCATTCAATTTCTGTGTCCATACGTAATTTAGAGTATTTTTTTTGAGAGAAAAGTATGTGATAATAATATAGATGTTAGAATCTTTGCTAATAGGTCGAGATTCTAAAGTTAATGAAATGCTTGAAATTAAATTATTTAACTTAATTCATCTATAAATCTCAACAATGGAATCACTTGATACACTTAACGTCTTCAAATAAACTACTAAACAAAATTTTTGAAAGAAAATATTCTTTTTTTATGCTGCCCCCATTCCATATGAAACTTGGGATTTTTAATATTAATGATCTCGAATAATCAATTGAGTCATTACACCAAGGATTAGCGGTCTTAAAATTCTCTAAATTTAACCAAACTAATTACTATTCGCATCCTCCGGCAATTCTACTTTAAAGTCTCCCAAAGTGAAAAGACTTTTGAAACTTTGAGATTGATTGATGCCAAAAGTCTTATTTCATTTTGCAATTTCCATATTATGATTTTGAAATGTGGGGCCTCTCTCCTCCATGGAATGGAAGAAGGTGGAGAATGCAATGTATAAAGTCCTCAACACTCACCCTTCTAAATCAAGTCTCCCATAATGAGAAGACTTAAACAAAAGTCTTCTTTTGTGGGCCCATATTTGCCTTTTAGGAGACTTTTATACAATTTGGGTCACTCAGTAATTAAAGTTATGGTTGAGTCTTTGATCAAAAGATGGCTATTTTACTCAATTTAAAATAATCTATGAAATTTGTTTATTATCTTTTTTATACATATTTTTCATCTTTGTGGTTGTGGTCTATCAAAATTAAGTCCAACTAAGTCTACAAAATTTAGGTCGGACTCAACTCAACACGTCCTATTGTTATAATTGAGTCCAACAATTTCGGGTCAGACTGATCTGTGTCTGTCCTTTCCAAGTTCCATTTTTGTGACCGCTTGAGTTAAACAAATAATCTACAAGTCCTTTATAATTTGAATCTGAATCATTAGACTTAGATATTGGTTTATTTGAAAATCATAAAATAAGAAAAAAAAATCACAAGCGTCATGCTTTTAAACTCCAAACCATGATAATCTATGATAAGCAGAGACATCAGTGATAATAAGGAATGGCAGTATATTCTTTCACCATTTAGGTGATTAGAAGTAGATATGGTCCAAACATTGAAATTGTAATACCCTGCCTCAGATTAGGCGTGTTTTAGTTTAATAATTTTGTTTAACCGGTTAATCTTGAAGATTACGGTTAGGGCTTTGAGGAAAGCCCAGGTGTGGTCCAATCCGACCTCGAAAGCTCTGTGATCCAGCTCGCCCAGCTGGAGGGGCATTTTGGTAATTTACCTCTTATTATTATTATTTTATAAACTATGTTGTTATGTGATTATTATTGGATAACAATGTTCTCCTTAATCAAGGATTTGTATTCTGATTTTAAAATAATTTTTATTTTCAGAAAATGGTATTTAAACCCGCCCGTCAAAACCCCGAAAGGGAGAAATAATTATTTTAAATGATTTTCGAAGTGAGATATATTTTGAAACTAGTATTTTATGTTAGACCATTTTAAGTATGGTCCAGTTATTCTTTCACACCCCAAAATGATGTTTCTAAATTGTTTTACTAAACATTTGTTTAATTAAGTAAATAGTGTTAAATTATGATTTTTATTTAAATTAATGGTTTTTAGTGAGAGTTAAATCTCCAAAATTTTTATGGGGATTAAGGTTTCAAAATCCAACCTATCTGTGAGGTTGGATTGAGATTTTGAGTTTTAAAATCATACTTTTAGTTAAAATTCAAGTTTTTATCAAACCAAGGGCCTTTTTACAAAAAAGGAAACTGTTGGAGGGCTGATCTGCACCTAAACAGTAACCTGCCGGTTACTATTGCAAGCATAAGCAGACGCTGCATGCAGTGGCCGAAGGCCCCTGACCCCTTCCTCCGGCCAAAACTCTATAAAAGAGGCCCTCCTCCATCTGTTTTAACTCTTAGAAAATTTCTATCTTCCTCCTCAGCCTCTCTGCTCTCAGCTGGAAACCAAAAAAAACCAGCGAACCCTTAGCCTCTGTTCTTCCTGGTTTTGTCACCCGTAGCTTGAGAAGGAAAAATTTTCAAAGTTCGGATTTTCAGCCTAGGAACTCCAGTGAAGGTAACCATTGTATTCCTTTTCAAATTCTAGGTGGTTTAGAATCAAGAAAAACTGATTTTGGTTTAGTTTTGAGTAAGAAAAACCATTTCAAAGTTTAAGGAAAAACCATTGGTTCCTTGTATCCGTGAGCTTTCAGTATTAAAATCGGTTGACCCAGTGAGTTTCAAAGCTCCAAACTCTCCCTATGGAAAGAGGACTCCCAGAGGAATCCATCGGACCGGCTAGATATGAAAATCGAATCTGGAAAACCCACTGTTTCCGAATTCGTTTTTCCTGCAGTGTCGCCCGTTCACTATCTGCAACAAGAAGAAGAAGAAAAAAAATAAAAAAATAAAAAATTTATTGGATTATGTTGATGCTTGTGATGTTAGTACCCATTGAAAATAAATAAATAAATAAATAAATATTATTGTTGGATTAAGGAAAAAAAAATATACTGACCCTCTTCTCTTATTACTATAGTGTATATACTATTGTATTCACTTCCAGGCCGACTCTATTGGTCGGGCACTGAGTGATCTCACTTTCAGGCCGACGCTATATTTGTCGGGCACTGAGTGGCCTCGAGGCCTTACTCAACATGTGAGATCTAGTCCTATTCAGAAGACAACCGAGAAGTGACCTGAGGATCTAAACCTAACTCAATAAGTCAATCTGGTCAATGCCCAGAAGACAATATGAGTTTTGGACTAAGCACCCTTTTTATTTATTATATCTTGTGGATTATTATAATTTAAAAATGATAGAAACCAAGTAGGAGACTCAACTCCATGTACCTTGGATATTTTTGGGAAAACAAGTACGATTTCGAAATACTGCTTGTATGTGTATGAATGATATGTATATTGATTGTGCACTTGTTTGTTGTTTGAACAGAGACCGCGAAACCATACATATATGGTGAGGGAACTTAACTTTGCAGCTTGATGTAAACAAGTTTATTTGATATGGATATTGAGTAATGAGTGGTTTCAGATTTGATGAACCCACTCATGTGCTTAGACTTGACGCACTATGGTAAGAGTGCTTATGATGCTGGTAAATGCTATGATGTTGATCATATATAAAATGTGTAAGACCACGTGCCTTTGGCTATTGAACCAATATCGGCCATATGAGAGATGGTTTACGTCTACTGGACCATGGGTGTCCACAGATGCTGAATTGAGGGTGTCAGTATCGGTTATGGGAGAGCCGGAGATGTACTTGCAAGGATATATTTTGACCGTGTCGGGACTTAATACAATGGTCTCAGTGTAGTCGGTAGGTGTGACGTTGGATGACAGCAGTATTGGAAGGAATGATGAATTATGGGACTGATGATAATATTATGCTTTGTTGTTATCAAGCATGAGATATTATTGCAACTGTTGATTATTGCTAACCTGTTGTTTACTTAACTACACTATTATATATTTCCTTCACTAGGCTAGTTAGCTCACCCCACTCACCTTTCAGGAGATGAACCCGAGGAAGAGAACCCTCTATTTCAAGCTTAGGGTGGATAAGTTGCGGCGGTGTTTTGGGATCCCCACTGAGGGGAATACCCTTATCTTTACTTTCTGGTTCTTCGAACCTCTTATTTTTGTAAAGTACCGGGTGTGGTACTTAGTTTGCATCAATATTATGTACTGAAACTACTATGCTTCTGTAGTTACTCTAATGTGATTTGAATGATAATTCAGTGTTGGATTTATGGGAACATGATATGTGTTGCCGTTGTGCTTTTGTTGGTATCAGACTTATGGTATATGTTTGAGTCCACATGTTAAGATCATGTGTGACCTTTGTGCCTAACTGTTGATCTGGCCCAGTTAGAATGCTTGAGTGTTGTGTTAGTTTAGTCTTAGCTTCAAAAAAAAAAAAAAAAATCAGTCGCGTTCCAGGCCCACCCTTCGGGTCGGGGCGTGACAGAAATATATAAGTGTCCAACTCAAGAAGAGCATTTGTCTAAATAATTATCTAAGTGGTCCTTCTATTTCAAAATTTCCCTCAACGAGAAGACTTGACTAGCAGCGGTCTTCTAAGGTGGGCTCATTAAATTCCATAGGCACCTGTTATTATTTCATTCAATTATTAAAAAATCAAAAATAAAAAATATTTTAAAATTAGAATTCAAAAATTAATAAAAATAATTCAACATGGTCAAGCTAAGGATCTAATGATGATAAAGTTGATGTCTCTCCCATACAATTATGTAAAACAAAAATAATAATTTAAAGATCTATTGTAGATTTTTTGATATCCAAGTTAGGGTTTTCTTTTAACAATCTATTAAAAATATTAGATTCTCTTCGGTTAGTTCTTCGACACTTGAGCATTTTCTTTAAAGGTCTGTATATAGGATTTCTTCGATTGAATTTGTTTGAGTCTAGACTTAAAAAATTTAATTCTGAGATAAGTTAAACATAAATTTGACCCAATTCAAGAAATTGTCTATTAAATAAAAATTATTAAACTTTAATTTACTATTCATATATGATTGTCGTAATGTAGTATAATGCAAGGTAGAAGAAAATTAAAAAAAAAAAATCTCAGAAAAGGGACAGATGGGAATAGCGTGTAGAAAATTGCAGTAATTTAACGGATATTATTTTGAAAATTAATTGCACACTCCCATTCCCTTCTATACACGTTCTTTGGTGGCTATCCATCAACGAGAGGAAGACTTGACCAGAACTAACTAGTAGCCTTCCTCTCGTTCGTTGGTGGGCCCATTTTAGGAGACTTGTATGCAGTGTGGGTCCCTTTGCACTTAAGGCTACTTTTACTCATTTTGCAATAGTTAATAAATTGTGCCCATTGCTATTCATTCACACATCTCTCACTTGTCTTACCTAAGTGAGTTTAATAATCATATTGATACTTTATAAATTAGGTGAGTGATACGAATATATCTTTCTTCCAAAAATTAAGTGGCGCTCTAGAGCTCCAGATGTTCCAAGACCTTACGAAACTCAATGAGCTCAACCTTTCAGATAATAACTTATCGATCATCAATGCAAAATGGAATTCCAGTTTTAAATTTTCTCAACTTTCGGGATTGAACTTGAGTTCGTGTAGTATCACTGAATTCCCAATCATCCTACAAAATCAAAACCAATTGCAATGGCTTGACCTCTCAAACAACAAAATAAGCGGCATAATACCTACCTGGATATGGGAGATCGGCTATGGGAGTCTCCAATATGTGAATCTTTCTCATAACACACTAGACAGTCTATAACATCCATTGCCAAATGTACCATCTAGTGGCTTGGAAATTCTTGACCTTCATTCCAACAAGTTGAAAGGGTCACCTCCGAAGATAGATACACGAACCCTTTTTTACTTGGATTACTCTGACAATCAATTCACATCTATCATTCCATCAAATATAAGTTTTAATGCCATGAAATATTTTTTCCTCTCAAACAACAATGTTAGTGAGGAAATTCCAGAATTAATTTGTGAGACAGTCGAACTTGAAGTCTTTGATCTATCACACAACAATTTTACTGGTAGCATTCCGAAATGCCTAGGCAAAATTATTTACTCCCTCAAGATATTCAATTTGCATGGAAATTCTCTTCAAGGCAATATGCCTCAGAGTTTCAGCAGACGTTGTACCTTGAGGACTCTGGATCTTAGCAAAAACCAATTTGAAGGATCACTATCGAGGTCATTGGCCAATTGCAAAGCATTGGAAGTTTTAGACATTGGCCACAATATGTTTGATGATATCTTCCCTCTTTGGTTAGGAACTTTGCCTCAATTGCGAGTTCTTGTTTTGCAATCAAATAAATTTCATGGTCCTGTTGTTTTCCATCCAAAAAACACCTGTTGGCCAAGGTTACAAATGATAGACCTCTCATTCAATGCTTTTACTGAAAATCTTTCATCGAAGTTCTTTTAAAGCCTAACGGCCATGATGGGTGAATTTGAATCTCAATCAAACTCTTTAGCCAAATCCTAGGATATGAACTCAATGACACCGGTGGTTTCTATCAAGATTAAGTGACAATAATAGAAAAGGGGAATAAATTGGAATTTGTGAAGATTTTGAATGTTCTCGTTGCAATTGACTTTTCAAACAATGGATTCGAAGGTGAAATTCTGAAGTCAATAGGTGACCTCAAGTTGCTCGCTGCACTCAACTTCTCAAATAATGGTCTGACAGGCCACATACCAACATCATTGGAGAGTTTAATGCATCTCGAGTCTTTAGGTCTCTCACAAAACAAGCTTTTAGGTGAAATTCCTTCAGAGTTGGTCAAACTCACGTTTCTTAAAGTATTAGACCTCTTAAAGAACTTTTCAGGGAGAATACCGTAGGGCAATCAATTCTCCACATTTGGCAATGATTCTTTCTCCGATAACAAAGGATTATGTGGATCCCCGCTGACAAAAAAATGTGAAGATGATAAGATCACATTGCACCAAAGCATACCTGATACCAAGGGTGCACAAGAATTGGAAGAATTTGATTGGAGATTTATGTGGATTGGATTTGGCTTTGGATATGGAATAGGGTTGGGAATGGTTTTCTGGACTTTAGTCTTTTGGAAAGAAGGTAGCAAATGTTATATCAAATTCATCGATAGGATGTTTGCGATGTTCTCTCCACCATGCTAAGCTATTCTAGTGTGATAAGAACCCCATGCTAAGCTATTCTAGAGTGATATGAACCCAATGCTATTCTACACTAAAATTGTAGTTTTGCTTTATTAAAAAGTCCGAGATGTATCGGCCGATCCGATACGTATCGACCGATATTTTCACCCTTTATTTTAGAGTGATATTTTTCAACATGTAGAAAATGAAATGACAAAATATGAATCTCATTTAACAATTTTAGTATTGAAATTTTTTATTTTAAAATTTGATTGTTTAAACTTTTAATGTTTTATAATTTATTATATTAAGTTATTATGATAAAGTAAAAGTGTTTTATTTTAATTGTAAAATTTATCAGTCTTCACAATGAATCTCTCTGGAAAAAAAGAGATGTCTCTATTGGTGGCTTGTTTTATTTTATTTTTTAAAAAATGGTTGACTTCATGGAGAAGTCCAATTGATGTTATTTTTATTTATTTTTTCATTTTGGTAAAAGATAACTATTTGAACCCTCATCTTAACAAGGGAAAGTTTTCAGTAGTGGAAGATTGGCAACAAGTAGTACATTGAAATTTTGCAATCCATTTGAACAAATTTTATACTTTTAATTATTTATGTTTCCAAAATCTTCACCTGCAATCTTATTGATGTAAACACTTCTAGCTATGGAGGTGGCAGTTCTCTTTTTCGGCCAGAGGTTTTACTTGAAGAGCCCTTTCTTCATGAGTCGACAAAACTAAATCAAGGAGAGTGTGTGTGTCATAGTGTTCTACCTTTTTTAAGAACTGGACTTACAATTTCCAATATTTATTCTTATGGTAAAGGGTGACTATTGATTTATACTCTAAGCTGCCATGCTACTTTGTTATTGTTTTTTAGTTGGAATCCCATTTCATCTACAAAGAATCCCATTTTATCATTTCATCTACGAAGTACTAATTTATCTAACAAGTTCAATTTTCTTAAGGATTGTTGATTTATATTCTCTCCAATCGTAATTGTAGGATTGTTGAATATTTTTGAATGGAATGGACTCACGAACCCGCAACCTCCCGTTTCTTGAGGCGGGAGGCAACCATTTGAGCTATCTTATGGTTTAACCTTGGTGTGCCTTAGGGGTAGTGGGCTCATTCATGGGGGATTTTAATAGGACTGTGTCTGAGTTTTCCAGACGTTAATTCAAAAAAAAAAAAATTAAATAATTTACCTTTAAAAATTAGAACTTAGGAATCAAGATAATATTAATGAGAATAATTTTGAATAATACAATTTTACATGTGTTTCTCTGCATTTGTCATTTTATCCATGTCTAACAAAAAGACCCACATTTTTCAATAAAATAGCATAAAATTTAACCATTTTATCAAGATCTTTATTGATAGACGGTGGAGATAGAGGAGGTGAGTTTATTACAATCAAATCTATTGCACTTAGCACATTATTTTAATTAATATACTAACATTAGCAGCTTTTGTATAATTATCTTTTAGGCTATGTTTTACAACAACGAAATTTTGAATATGTTAGATTTAAATACTGTTATATAAGATTCAAATTGATGTTGTATGATAATTTTTAAAAATCTTGTCAAAGTCAAATGATGTTTGGTATTTTCTAAAAATTCTCAAACATTTAAATATTATTGTCAGACTATTTTATTGAAGTTTGATATAAAAAGCTTGAACAATAAATGACAAAATTATGAATATCATTAATATCAATGACAATATGAATTAATTAATATCAATTATTATGTATTCATATACAATAAAATCCATTTGCAATATGAATTAAAACGCACATGGGTGTAGTTCAACTGGTTGTGGGTTCAAACCCTCATGTCCTAATCTTTGTGTGCCTTAGGAGTAATGGGCTCACCCGTAGAGGTTTTGGCTTTTACACTGGATATCCCACTATTTCCCACACATAAATTCAAAAAAAAATTCTTTGACATTTTTTACTCCTCGATATAAGAGGCCCCTCATATTGGAGCTATTTTGTGTTAAATTTAATATGTTAAAATTATGTTTTCCTTTTCAAAATTTGTTCTGATCTTTTATAATTTTCATTTTATTTTTTAAAATTTGAATTCATAAAAAAATCCAAAATAATTTTAAAAATCAACGATTGACATCGTTTAATAGTTTCTATTTTTAAAAAATAATAGTTTTCATAATGATTTATTTATTTATATAATTTTTCTAATAATTAAATAAAACTCTTTCTGTAACAAACTCTATGAAAACACCTCTTTAACATTTCCCATTTACAGTTAGGGAAAAAAACAAAATAACAAGAGGTTCTTTTGGCATGCAACAAAGTCACCCGTTTCTGATGAGGGAAGGGTCGGTAGCATCTATTCCTGGACACTCGTGTGAGTCTCTCTTCCAAAGAAACTTTGTGGTAACCCCATCACTTCGCATCTTCTAGACACATATAATACAATCCCCACCGTCCAATTCAACTCTTGCACTCTAGATGACATCACTAAATTAATATAAAATGAACCCATCATCAAAGAGATCTGTGCCATCTAACATTCATGAAGTGAATGGATGATATAGAGTGATGCAAACATTCACATAGCAAATTTTTTTTAAAAAGAAAACTTTAAAAATGATCATGGAAAGAAGGGCCCACATTTTAAACGGTCGAGATGTGCATGCTGGGGTGACCAGCTGGATAGATTAGAAGTTTCTACAAAGTTGAGAACCGCATTTGAAAGCAAAGAAACACAATGAGAGAGTCGTCTCTCCTTCGCCATGGATGAATATTGAATCTCTATAAAATCATTTGCACATATTCAGAAATCCTACCTCTACACACCTAAAATTGAATTTTTGGGTGAAATTACGATTTTACCCCCTCATTTCCATTCATTCGAATGAATGCCCAGTTCATTTTGGCATTCATTCGAATGAATCCTCAAGTGTATTTTCAATTCATTCGAATGAATGGGCTGAACAATAATACGAAATACTGCTGAGCCCCATTCATTCGAATGAATGGATGATTCATTCAAATGAATAATAATAAAATGACACAGTTTTCATTCATTCATTCGAATGAACCGATCGTTCATTCGAATGAATTTTCAAAACGATCCGATCATGAACGTTCTCATTCAAATGATTCATCACGAATCATTCAAATAATTTATGACTTACAGTATACAGTATACAGTTATTTAAATTCTTTTAAAATTTTAAACTTATTTTTTAAGCACGGTATATTTCCAAAAAATTTCAAATTGAATATCTAAACTAATTAAAATAACCTGATCAAAATACTTTAAAACTTCAAGGTCTTTTGACACTCTTAAATATTTAAAACACAGTATTTTACAAATAAGGGTATCCCTAGGCTGTGTCAAAAACACATTTAGGAGTGTCAAAAGACCTTTAAGTCTTAAAGTATTTTTATCAGATTATCGTAATTAGTCCGGAAATTAAATTTGAGAAATTTTAGAAATACACAATGCTTAAAAAATAATGGTCTATGTTTTAAAATATAGATAGTTATTTTTAAGCACTGTGTATTTCCAAAAAATTTCAAATTGAATATCTAAACTAATTAAAATAACCTGATCAAAATACTTTAACACTTTAAGGTCTTTTGACACCCCTAAATGTGTTTTTGACACAGCCTAGGGATACCCTTATTTGTAAAATACTGTATTTTAAATATTTAGGAGTGTCAAAAAATCTTAAAGTGTTAAAGTAATTTGATCAGGTTATTTTAATTAGTTTAGATATTCAATTTAAAAATTTTTAGAAATACACAGTGCTTAAAAATAACTATCTATATTTTAAAATATAGACCATTATTTTTTAAACACTGTGTATTTCTAAAATTTCTCAAATTGAATATCCGGACTAATTACGATAATCTGATAAAAATACTTTAACACTTTAAGGTCTTTTGACACTCCTAAATGTGTTTTTGACACAGCCTAGGGATATCCTTATTTGTAAAATACTGTGTTTTAAATATTTAGGAGTGTCAAAAGACCTTGAAGTTTTAAAATATTTTGATCAGCTTATTTTAATTAGCTTAGATATTCAATTTGAAATTTTTTGGAAATATATAGTGCTTAAAAAATAAATTTTAAATTTTAAAAGAATTTAAATAACTGTATACTGTATACTGTAAGTAATGAATCATTCGAATGAGAACGTTCATGAACGGATCGTTCTGAACATTCATTCGAATGAACGGTCGGTCATTCGAATGAATGGATGGAAACTGTGTCATTTTATTACTATTCATTCGAATGAATGAGGCTGAGCAGTATTCCGTTTTACTGTTCAGCCCATTCATTCGAATAAATTGAAAATAGACTTGAGGATTCATTCGAATGAATGCCAAAGTGAACTGGGCATTCATTCAAATGAATGAAAACGCGGGGTAAAATCATAATTTTACTCGAAAATTCGATTTTGAGTGTGTAGAGGCAGGATTTCTGAGTGTGTAATAGCTCCTGAGAAAAAACACAAATGTGAAGCGATAAAGAACAACCAATGGTTGTTCTATCACGTGGATCCATGACGTGGCATAAATTTTGAAATTATGTCTAAATCCCTGGCTCTGAAGTTTATATATTAAACAGAAGTTGGAAGGTTGGAGACCAAAAGCTTCGAGAGCCTCTCCACTCCGTCCATCTCCTTCTCCCTGCAACCTAGCTTATACAAATAACATATGGGTTTGTCAATTGCTTATGGTAATTGGGATTCTACTTGTATTTTAATTTTTTTTACTTTAAACTTTTGACCTTTATATTTTAATCGATAGTATAATTTTTTATTTTTTTATTTGCAGATGATGCTTGTTTTTGTTAAGGGTATGGATGTCGAAAATGTCATCTAATATGGCTTGAGTAGTATCGGAAATCTTGAGGAGGAGGTAAGAATGCTGATACTTTGTCTTCTTTTCTTTTGATGATGTTAGTTTATTAGGAAGATCTTTTAATGTTTGACAGTTTCTTTAAAGGAATTTTTTAACATGACACACTCTTTCTCAACACGCACACATTTGATTTGAGTTCTAATGTCTTTTTTTTTTTTTTCTTTATTGATGGTTTTTTATTTCATATGTTGTTTGTGTTGTACAGATCCATGCATTTTATTGGAAATCCAACGAAGTATGGCTTCATTTCTTGGAAATGAAAAATTTAGTTGTTTGAAATCATTGAATTTTCTTGTACGGTTGATGATCGTAAAATATCAGGGGAGGGAACTCCACAATGGAGGAGTAGAGATGGGTAGACCCTAAAATTATGCATTCTAATTATACATCACATAATGTGAGTGAAGGAAATTTTTGTTTAAAATGGGTTGTAGAGGAGTCAGTTTCAGACATGGTTGAATGAATATGCTTGAATTTAAATTTTTTGAAAAATAAGTTTAAGAACTGTTAAGATAGACTTAGATTTGATTTTCAATGTTAAAATAGGATTAGATTTGATTTTCAATGTTAAAGATAGGATTAGATTCAGTTCCACCTTATCTACATTATCTTACTATATTTGAATTTGATGATGTATTTGATTTCTCCTATCTCTCTAAAAAGAGAGACACCAAACTATTTTATTATTTCACATGCTGAGAAACGGAAGAATATCAGTGGGTTGTGATCTATGGCTCCTCCCTTACTGAAAAAATCTTACCGGCAAGAGGGAGAAGAGAAATTGTTGCTTGGTTTATGCTGAGAGATGTGGCAGCTTCTATATACAAATCAGCCATGTGAAATAATAAAATGGTTTGTGTCTCTCTAAAGGAAAGACCATTTATTATAGGTGAAATCAAATATATCATCAAATTTAAATGATTCAAATATAGTAAGATAGTATAAATAAGGTGGAATTGAATCTAATCTTATCTTTAACATTGAAAATCAAGTCTAATCCTATCTTAACAAGAACATAATACAAGCCACATTACTTTTTTCAAATGATCATAAGTAGAGTTAAAATTTTGGCCGATGCATTGTTTTTTTATGTACATATGTTGGTATGAATCAATTGATACACTGATTTTTGTATCCACAAAACTAGGTCGCTATGCTTATAAGATTGTTGTTTTCTCTCCCACATCGAAATTGGATCAAATTCAGCCTTTGATCTTGTGTTTCTTTTGTCTCAGGAAATTGATACAAATCTGCTCAAACTTATCCTAAATCATTGAGTTTGGATACTCTATTGCTCAAATAGTAGAGGATTCCTCAAACACACAATTTATGCGTGACACGACATGGAATTGAGTGTGTTGCTAATGGCACACTTAGTATGGTTTTACTCATTTGATTTTTCAATTTTTTTTAAAATTTTGGTTATTAGAGTTGACACTACCGTAGAAATTGTAAGTGCTCCGGTTCGTCCGAGTCACCCTTATTGTCAATTACGTGAATCAGTTGGACTTGCCTTCGATGTATAAGAATATCTACTATAAAGTTGAACCGTCTACACCGAATACGGTATTGGCACATAGGTAAGTGAATCATAGGAGACATTAGGCTAAGTCAAATACCTTAGAAGTCAATTGGAAAATAAGACAATAAGTGACTTCCAGCCTCGAGGCCTCATGCAGTCTGCCGAGGCCTCGCAGCCAGTTGTGCTGAGCTGAGTTGAGTCCAGCTGACCATGTATCTTGCTGACTTAGTCTCCTACAGATTTAAGAAGTTAAAATCTGTGTCATTTTAATTGAGAGTTAATTATGGTAAATTGATTGGAAGTTAATTATGGTAAAAGAATTTATCCACATGGTGAAAGATGTTGCCACCTCATTCAAGTTTGAATTTGAATTTGAATATCATTAGGGAGCTGTTCATGACAAGTATGGAAATGCTCCTCCATGAGTTGTAAACCATTTTGAAATTTTCCCATCTAATCCTTTTTTGATGGCTGAGAGAAATCACTTGCAAATCATGCACGGTGGATATGAGTTGGCTGGTATCTGGCTGGATTCTGTCTGAATAGATTAAACTGCACATATGTGTTGTCCTTGCAGACTTACCGCTGGCGAGGCCTCATTGGAAGTCACGATGCCTCACGGGTGTGACTTACTGCAGAACTTCAAACTGTCTTATAAAATAACGGCTAGTATTTTAAAAGAGTGATTGGATACACAGAGAAAAATAGGAAAAGGATTACAGTGTGTCAGATCATTCAGCCTTCTCTCTTGACACTTTCATCATCATCTTCCTTAGTGGATGTTTGGGTAATCAAAACCCCAATCCTGATGAAGAGTAAGGTGTTCATATAGGATTAAAATCAGTCATACTCAAGTCCTACTGTTATGCCAATAAATACGTTGATGATGCTGATTTGATGGAAATGAGCACACAGGTTCAATAAAGAAGAAAGAGCTTAAAGGAAAACGGTTAAGGCCCAAGACAAGTTTTCTTCTTCGTTTTATTTCAAACATTGTAAAGTGGATTAGAACAGTGTGTTCGAACCACTCTAAAAATAAAGTGTAGAGGATTAAATCGATTGGGTTGAACTTCTATAAAAAACTAGGTTGTACTATTTGGGTGTGAGACCCATACATAGTATATTTGGGATAGTCCTAGAGAGGGTGAGTCCAACAGTGTATGTAGGTTAAGGTAAACCGAACCACTATATATCGTTGTGTATGTGTGGTTTGCATTAATGGTTTTATTCATTTGTTTATCACTTGCACACACGTTTATTCTGTTAGACATATTGTTAAATCTAATTTATTTTTAAAAGGGAACTAAAATTGAAAATCGACCTATTCACTCCCCTCTAAGATGTGCATACTTATAGTAACGGAATTCAGAAATATAATTTTTAAAATAATCTAAAGACCAAATAATGAAAAGTGAGTTTCTTTTGAAAACAGAAGCTCCAAGTACCGGAGCCTTCCATAATTTTCTCCCTTAAAGTGAACATTTAACTTTATTTTCTTGCAGATATGCATTACTGATCAGCTTACTTCTCCACAGCTGCCTGCAGAAGACTGCAGAATTACAAGAGTAGAAGGGATCCACCTTTGTTTTTCTACACATTTCCTTTTATAAAGGAAATCTCTTATAGAACTTGTTGGTTTCATAAATTTTATAAAAAAAGTTTTATTAGAAATGGTATCCTTAGTGTAAAGTTTTAATTTTAATGTACTATCATTTAATTCATTGAATGAATAATTGTCTTTTATGAAATTGTTATTGTCAAAATAAATTTATATTACATTTCATTTTCACTACATTTAGCATTCACCCTAATAAAAGTAGCTGAATCAAATATAATTTAATTAAATTATTATTACTATAATGGGTTTAATTTTCATTTCATTTTTACTGTTTATTTCATGATCATTATCTAATTTTCTAAAAGTGTATGGTCACAAGGGGTATCCTTCATCATTGTCGGTTTTTCTTTCGGTAATAATCTTACCCATTTACATATGGGATCTAACAAATGAGATTTTGATGGTATGTTGGAAAGGGTTTTTGTGACCCGTAAAAATTATATTTACTTAATCAATTAAAGAAAATAATGTAAAATTTGATCAATTTAAATTGTTTTTAATTTTTAAATTTTGTGACTTTTAAAAACATGAATGGAAAGTGACTTTTAAATTATTATTTTTTAAAGTTTTTAACTTCTATTTTATTGTATTCAATCAAAAGATTGAAAGTGACTTTCTGTACCCCTGTTATATATAGGTTGAAACAAAGGTGAGTTATTTTGGGTTTTGCTAAACCCAACCTAACTTGTATTAAGAAACAAAATTCTTCATTTCTAAAAGGTACATTTTGGTCAATTTTTTAGGCCCAATCCAATTTGACCTTAATTTTATTTTTGTTTTTAATCCTTCAATCCAATCCGTATAAAATATACTTAACCCCACGGGTTACTTCTCATCTATATATATGAATCAGATTGGATTTATTTATATACTTGACTCAACCCACTTATTTTTTAGATCAGATCATATAAATAAGGATGAAAAAACCAACCCAAATTTCATCCTAGTTGTATAGATTAAATAGATATAGAATAATTAAATTATAAAAAAAATTATAATATATTTAAATTTCATCCCATCGCGCGGATAAGAATCATAAGATCAAGTAATAGGATAAGATGGGTCCAAATCGAGTTAAATGGGGATAATGGGATTAAATGGAATGATCTAATAAATTTAATGTGTCACTTAGATTAAAATGGTAAAAGGGTGTCGATCGGTTTAAATTGGACTTGGGTACGGTGAAAAGAAATATGGTTATGTTCTATCTAACAGTTAGAAAATGCAAATGAAGGGTGGGTGCGTGGGGCGCAACATTGTCCATAGTGGGGTCCTTAGATCAAGAACCTCAATCACTAAATAATGGCCTCACATATGAGAAATAGAGAATTAGGATACAATGTATGTCATCATGTATCAAGACCTAATAATACCTCAAAATACAATGGTATGAATATTAAGATTTTGTAGCAAAGAATCATGGTTAACAACATGCTTATATTGTTAGGACTTAGGTTTTCAGCTCAAAAGACTAGACTTTTTAGGTGGAATGACCTAAGTCTTTTAGAGCTCCAACAATCTCCCTTCGAAAAAGTTCCTTTAGCGGAGAGAGCGATGTCGGCCATCTCGTTCGCATGAGGAATCTCCTGAACCTATATGAAGTAGCCTGACAATTGACTCTGATATCACTTGATAGGACCTGGGCTTTTAGTCCAAAAGATTAATCTCTTAAGTGGAGTAATTAAAGTCCTTTATAAACTCCTAAATCTTTCTTTATACTTGAGATTCGTTTATAGCAGCAGCTCCAATATATATTATATAATTTGAGGCTTATGTGTGGTGGCCAACTTAATCTAAATGGATACACTGTTTGATGCCTAGCTTTTGCACTCAAGGCTCTGCATTGTTGCAGAAAGGGTGTATGGAATCGATGTCCATCTCTGCCTTGGTTGCACACTTTCCTTTTGCACAGAGGGTAGAATCCTTTTGAGGGTTGAGACGCTTCTCTCCCCTCCCCCAAAAAGTTCTAGGACTCAAATTTCATCCTTTAATGATTTAAGAGTTGGGCATCATTGACAGTTCTAGAATACAATCAATTATTAGTCATAGGAGAGCAATCACAACTTCGCATGAATCAACAGTAATAGATGAAATAAGTAAATGTATAATATAAACATGCTGATACTTTTAAGCAGAAATAAGTGAAAGAAAATGGCATATCCAATGCTGATACTTTTCATTACTTTCAAGCCAGAACAATCTGAATATTACGAAGGGTCCTTCAAATTTATCCTACAAATAAATCTGGGCTCAAAATGGTGAATCCCAAAAGTGAAACCCATCCCTAACGTGAAACTAATTTGCGGAATAGCTAATGGTTGGCGTTAGATTAGATTGAGTGGGAAAGGAGGAAAAACTTATGTTTCAAGGGACTGAAATAACAATTTAAACTCTCCAACTTAATTAAATTAGAGAAGGGTCCTTCAAATTTATCCCACAAATAAATCTAGGCTCAAAATGGTAATGTCCAAAACTGAAACCCATCCCCAACTTGAAATTAATAGTGGGCCTTCTTTTAAACGAGGCCTGAGACGCTGACCTGACTTTCCTTATGGTTAGGCCGACCCTGACAATAAGTGCAGTAATCTCAATATCCCCATTTAGAAACTAGAGTCGTCCTCGACTCTGATACCATTTATAACAATCTACCTTTGCCCATCAAAGAATTATTAGTTCATTATCTTGCATTGGACCCGAAAGCATCAAATGAGTAAATAATAGATACGGCAACAAGCAACATCTTATTGTCATGAAACTACTATGAGATAATAGTATACAACTCTTTGTAACAAATCCAATTCTTGAGGAGTGCACATCCTAAGCATTTGGTCTATCATATAAATGTGTAGGGGTGAAATCGGGTCACGTCGGGTCTTCTTAAAACCCAAACCAACTCGAGTCAATATATTATGGAACCCAACACGATCCGACCCAAATTCTTGACCTGAAACTCTCGACCTAACTCGACCTGAATTCTAACTCGACTCAACCCAAATTCTGACCCAACCCGCATTATAAACCCATTTTAGCCTAATTTTAGCAGGGTTAAGTCGGGGTGGGTCGAATCGGGTCCGGTTAATTTGAAAATTCCTCAACCCAACTTGATCTGAATTCCATATGGGTTTTTGTCTTCTCAACCTTATCCGACCCACTGAATAACTAAGAGCAAAATGTGGAGCAAAATGAACATTAATAACTAAGACATTAGAAGGATAATCATAAACAAGAGATAACTCACCTAGCACAATTAAAAAATTAAAAAATCACTACGAGAAATTCAAGCATATAACCTAGCCTCAAAATTAAAAATTGAAAGAGAAAGAAATAATGTTTTATTAACATTGTCATGACAATAGGGAATACTATTTTATTAAAGTTTAGCAAGATTGACTTCCATGTATTGACATTTTGATACAATTTTAGTACCAACTCTAAAGTTATCTTAGGGAAGTGCCATCAATTCTTATGGACCTCTTCAGCTTTGATTTGTTTTTTAAATGGATTAAAGGCTCTTGATTCAAATCTTCCCTTTTTAGAGGGGATTTAGTTTAATTAGTGGGCTAGGACCGCGATTACCACTAAACTAGAAAATGGTTATCTATCCAGAAATGAGTGACTAAATTTTGAATTATATAATTTTTAATTAACTATTTTTTTATTTTTTTTGACATACACGCTATTTGTAAGATATGGCCTTTAAAAGTCTAATAAATTTGACTATTCATTCTTCCAACAATTGTGATCTGCTTATTAACTCAGGATATTAGTTTAAAATTGAATGAATGTCCCTTCCAAGTTATACTTTTGACCAAGAGATGAAATAAAATAAGTTGGGCCAAATTAAACTAAATAAATAAGTTGAGTTTAGGGTAAAGTTTTATAAAATGTGACTTCTTGTTTTTAAGTTGAGTTAAATAGAAATTGAACCAACCATGTGACCCTCAGTGAACCATTGTCACTTGCTTAAGAATTTAAAGATTTGATTTGTTGAATATAAAAGACTTGATCCATCTTTATCATATTAGTATATAAAAAAATAAAGTTTGGGTAAAAATAACTAAAAATTATAATTAAATTTGAATTGTTTGAAGACTTTGGTTAGTACCTAGTAGTACCATCCACTTTGCAAAAACTTCAATCCACCTACAGACAATCAAATCGGGTTTAAACTCTACCAAATGAGTAATCCAAGAAACCCACTTCAGAGTACTCAAAAACAATGAGAGGCCTCCTAAAGTTCAACTGAGACACTTATCCTTCAAGAAACTCGTCAAGCTCTATGTCCCAACAACCCCCCACTTGTAAGAACTCAAGTTCTCTGCAGTTTGAAATGATACTGAGCACACCTTCAGTCACGAGAAGAAGCAAGTGCGGCACTTTCAGATTCTTGAGCTTGGGCATTGAGAAGGCAATCACAGGGGCTTTCTAATACACTTTTAGTATTAGAAAATTAGATAATGATCATGAAATAAACAGCAAAAATGAAATGAAATTTAAACCCATTATAGAAATAATAATTTCATCAAATTATGTTTGATTCAGTATCCACTAGTATTGGATTTCTACTTAAATATAGTAAAAATGAAATATAATATAAAGTCATTTTGGCAATGACAATTTCATCAAAAGACAATTAATTTAGTATATACTACTATTAGATCCAGTTTCGATGTGGGAGAGAAAACAACAATCTTATAAGCTTAGTGACCTATTTTTGTTGATACAAAAATCAGTGTATCAGTTGATACACGACCATAAATAAAAGCCCACATAAAAATATTGTGAGATGTAGAATTAGAATGCATAATTTTGGGGTCTATCCATCTCTACTTCTTAGTTTTCTCTGTGATATGGGCCAGTCATCTTAAAATGGACAAAATAGGTTAGGAGATACGGAATAAAGTGAAAATCTCATTTTACCTTTATCGATTTACCGCTCATCAACTACCGGTGTATCGATAACACGCCGCTACATATATATATATATATATATATATATATGTGTGTGTTTTGTATATTGGTACACCGGTATTTGATGAGTGGTATACCGGTAAAGGTCATCTATTCCATGTCTCCTAACAAAAAGATTGATCATTCGCTAAAGGAAAGTCAATGATTTCAAACAACTAAATATTTCATTTCCAAGAAATAAAGCCATTGAAAGCATCGTCCCTATCACCTTCTTCTTCTTTACCTTTCTTCTCCATCGCCAGCCTCCATTCACCTCCACTACCAGATTCATCTACTCTGCTTCTTTGAATCCCCAAGTCCCCAACCAATACTCAATACCCACCTTCGTTGTTCCAGTTCTTTCCCAAACCCATCCAACCTTTGTTTTACTTCACTTTATTCTTTCCACTTAAATTTCCCGGCAACTTTAGGGCCTTGACCGTAGACCACCTTCAATTACCCCCACCATTCCCCATTATTACCCCTCTACTTATCCATTGCCTATTAACCCCATTTAATCGCCTATTAAACCACACCACCTCACATTAAATACTCATTTATCCCCATTATTATTCCCATTAATTTCATACTCTTCCCTATGTAACCCATTTACACATTAAACTCCATTTGAACCCATCCATAGTTTTCACTCATGTTAAAAAATTCCTTTGAAGAAACTGCCATACGTTAATAGATCTTCCAAACAAACTAACATCATCTAAAGTTAAAAAAAATAACATTAAAAAAGAAAAGAAAAAACTAACAGCATTCTTACCTGCTATTTGTTATTTCCGATACTGCACAAGCCATGTTTACAAGTTCCTTTAGAATTCTTTTTTATCACATTCATAGATGACATTTTGCGACATCCATGCCCTTCATAAAACAAACATGATCTGCAAATAAAAAAAATTGAAAACATTATTAAAATATAAAGGTCAAAAGTTTAAAGTAAATGTTGGAAGAGTGTCAAATCACATATTACGATATGTTATCATTTTCTTAATACCTAGGGATTCGATGTCTGGTGATTTTGTCCGTTAAGATCAAGTATATTAATTTTTGAGGAAAAATTTTAGCAGTTGTTTTTAATCTGTACAGTTAAATTTTAATTAAAAAAAATAATATCAGATTCGAACTTGTGATATATGCATATAATATATAAAAAATAAATGGACCAAAAACCCTTAACCTGGTCCACCGGACAAAAATCTTGTTTAAATCCATTTATTTAAGTTGGGCTTGGGCTAGGCTTGGACAATTGAACACCCCCAACTAGAGTACCTAATTAAGCGTAAATGAGTTGACTGTATCTTTGACTTATTTATTAAATAGTTGACCCAACTCAACTCATGCCTAACCTAAACAATTTATGAAACAGGTTGACTCAGACTTTAGTTGTATGGATTTGGTTGGTTGATCTCGAGCCATCGATTGGACAAAAATCTTTTAATTTGTTTAAAAATAGGACATGATCATAGTTTTACTAAATAAAACTGGGATATGAATATAATAGTAATCTAAGTACATAAGAATGGATAATCTAAATCAAATAAATGTACTCAATTTTTGACAAAGGAGATTGTACATTTGTTAGTCTCTTATATGGTTTAGTGCGATAGACAAAAGATTTCATAGATGATATAATTCAAGAAAAAAATCCTCTAGCTCATGATCATAATTTACAAGTGGGTCATGAAAATCAATGGTTCATAACCATCAAATTTTCAAAGTTTAAAATCACGTCAAAAATGACCAAATGAGGTGCAAAATTTACTTACACACTCTGTTATTTCTTACATATTTCTTTAGATCGAATCTTAACTAGTCTCCTTAGAATCTTTAGTGAGTTTTTCTTACATAAATTTTGAGTCTGAATAAAATATGAGTTAAACTAGTGGATGTCATTTACAAGGCCTGCATTAAGAGGATGGGATATGGAGCCTACTTTTGAGTGGTTGTTTGTAGTTCACATGAGGGAAAGTTAAATTTAAAATATATATATTTTTATAATAAATGATAAAAATGCAAGAGTTGATCTTATCATAATCAAGTCCTATAAACTTAGCCGCTCACAATAAGTTCATAAATTGAAACTCTTTCCATCACAAAGAAGTGACTTGTCAATCAATATGGCTTCAAAGAAATGTCTCAAGCATTCATATGAATTGTTATTAAGTCCTATTATGATTTGTTGGCAATAGAAATTTTGCACACCATGAAGAGGAGTGCTTTCAGAGGGAGAGAAGCATTTTCATCATTTTTACTTTTACACTTTCAAAATGACAGACATTCCTCTATCCGTGAAAACAAAGATTAAGCAAATCTATTTACAATTTCAGAATTAGAAATCAGCCCGTCTAGCCATATTATCCACTACCAAGTTAGCCGCTCTAAAAGTCCAAGACACCGAGAAACCACTTGAAGAGATAGAATGCCGGATTCTGTCCACTTCTATCCACAACTGTCTAAGGACAACTAGAATCTGAAGCTCAGTCAAAAATGACCTTAGAATCCCCCAGAAGCACCCAACTCATCCATCTCCAAAACCCCTCTCCAGAGGGCATGCAACTGTGCATCAATAGCTGAGCAAAAGGACAGAGGACCCGCAAAAGAAATCCGAGAATCCCCACTATGGTCCCTAATCACACCACCAAAACCAGTCATTCCATGATCCTACACACAACTGTTGTCGGAGCTTTAACTTCAGAATCCCCAGCTGAAGAGGATGTCAGGAAATCAAGGGAGAGGGTGATGACAATAGAACCAGCATCAGCATATCAACCGAAGCCCAATTCATGCATATATCAGAAATTCAAACCCCCTAATAAGGGTTATCCCACAACATCCACCAAACAACTCTAAATTTAATTACTTCAATGACTTGACCAGCGATACTTCACTGCTTCCCGACAATCGACAATCAACATCCCAACTAAAGAACATCTCATATTCCCATCTGGCCTAAAACGCTCACCACACCCATCCTTTCCCTATTAATTCAATGCCCATACTTGAAGGTCATTGCTTCCTAAATTAACCAGCAGCCATACTATTTTTTTTTCTCTTTGGAATTATATCAAAATCTTGACGACAAAAGACCAAAGAAAAAGAAAAGCAAATGACTGGATTTGACTTCTCCATTCTGAACAAGCATAACAAAAATCCTAATTTAAGGAATTTCACCAGAAGAAAACCATACAAGTTTTTTATCCTAAAACGGAAACCAATAATTGACCAGTGAATTACTTTCACTGTTGGTGAAAAAATGTTAATATAGTCCATTAGGATGAATCAGTGACAGAATAAAACAAGCCTCTGAATTTGCTTACACCATGAATTCCATCCAGCATTCAGTTGCAAGTGGATCACCATTTATTTCCTCTGGAAGCATTTCAAAAGAGTTGCTTCTCTATATATAATGCTCAGTTTCTTCATCTCGTGGATCACACAACAGCTCGAAGTTCTCCAGTAAGCAAGGCAAACTTCCGGTGCTGTGATAGGACCGAATGAGTTATAATTCCTTCTAATATTGGTGACAAGTCTGCAAAGCTGGACCTACTACTTTGATGGGCTGCATGTAGTATCGATTGCAGAATCTGTAAGGGATCACCATGGCTCACAACCAAAACTGTGCACCTGCAACACCCACGTGTACTTGTGAATAAACATATCAATTAAGTTAAAGCACGTATAAATAACAGAGAGCTCAGGATAACAAAAGCATAAAGATTATCCAGAGAGCTCAGGGTCTTATTAGGTTAATAAAGCCTATTTCTTGTCGGCCTTCTTTATAATCAACCAATCCACTTGTATCCGTCAAGTTCTCCTGGTATATGTTCCAACTTTGACACATCCAACCATACAACCCATTCAATTAACTGATAAAACTTTAGGTCACTCGTCTTATCCTAATGATGTCCAACGGGACTAAGGATTGATACACCCCATAATCCATAATGAACCTTATCCATCTTCCTTACTCCTATTGTGGAAAGATATCCCTCGAGAACCAATTTGTTGTGAAATCAGTATGCAGTTTTTTTTTTTGTACCCTTTCCCCTCTCACACGCCAACATCTCCCTACAAATTTGAACCCATTCCAAGTGACACTCAGTGTTGGATGTCCTGAGACAATTAGATGTTTGTAACATTTAAAAAGGAATTCTTACGAGTAATCTAATTAAACTAATTTTTATAGGCCTCCTATTCAAGCAAAGATCTTGCCAACCAACTGATCCTTTGTCTCACTAAAGTGGGGCTGACAAAAAAGTGCTCACTGAGTTCACAATTAACTGGTTCCCAGTGGATAATGCATTGACTTTTACACTGGACCATTGAAAACCTATAATTTAATGCACGAAAAGACATGCCATAGCTGCTAATCTTTGGGACCCTAAGGTCAAGCCTTAGGAATTTACGATGATCTGATGGAACCCAAAATTGACACACTAGTAGATCTAGGAATTTCGTACACAGTCCACATGTATACTGTCCAAAATGGTAGGCCCCACACTTTCTAGATTGCGTGACAAAGGGTCAAGAAGCTTGTTGCCATACCTGATAGGGAAGGTCCTCAGAGTCTCTGCACGTGTGTGCCCATGCGCGTGTAGGTGCAATATTTAAAAACTTGGAAGCTCAATTTTAATTGACTGAGTCAACCTGGCTTGATTGAGTACCTTTGCCAAACTTGGCCAATTTATTTGAAGTCATTGGTTGAGTAAGTAGACTTTGCCAAGTCAACCCTAGTTCTGAAGATGGCAATAATACACTTGTCTGGACAGATTGTGTATATCATGGTTCCATGAACTCTCAATTTTACCTGACTGAGTCAACTTGGCGTGATTAACTTTGCCAAGCTTGGCCAATTTACATGAAGACATTGGTTAAGTTGACTTTGCCAAGTCAACCCTAGTTCTGAAGATAGTAATACACTTCTGTCTGAACAGATTGTGTATGTCATGGTTCCATGAACTCTCATTTGAGAGCCTAAGCAATATTATTGCACAAGAGACCAAATCAGTCAACTAGATCATTAATTCAAATGAAATGAGAAAAAGGAAACCACCAAGATAGTCACTAAATCCAAACCTCGCAAGTCATGCTTTGGTAGTATAAATGATATAAACATCAAACAGCACATATGGCAACCCTGGCATAAGAGTTTTTCAAGGTCAGAAATGTAACTACCCTTGAAACTCTGCCTCCATGGCTAGCAAAGCCTTTGCAAGTCTACGAGCAACATCTGCAGCACTTTCTCCACCTTCTGGTGGCATGAATGAATCCTTCTCATCAAGGGCCCATATCTCTGAATACTGTCAATGAAGGTAAAGACATTATAAGATCTCATAGCAAGAAATGCAAACAACTGAGAAAGCAATGATATGAACAATAACAAAAACTTTACCTATCACTACTATATTGTTGATGCAAAAAGCCAATGAATTATGAAAGAAATTGTTGTGGAATTCATTAGAGATGCTATGAAGCCTTGCACAACAGTTGAAACATATAGAAAACTTCACAAAATCTTGAACAAGATCAGACAAGATGATTTACAGTTAATACAATTCAAGAAGTTTTATTATCTCTAAAAAAATTCATTGAATGGTAACTGTAAATCTAGATATCCCTACCCGACATTGGAGGTGACACTAATCCCATAGATAGATGAAACTGCCTGCAAGCCTCGTGTATCGGGTAACTCTAGTGAGGGTCAAACATAATATTTTAACAGCAGCTGTAAAAGAAAGTTCTGATGACTACAAAACCTACCCACACAAATCACAATCAACAAATTATAGCATGCATGAGATACTGTGTTCTATTAATCCAGATCCCAAACCATGGATCATGGTCCAAATTTCCTGAAGACCAGGACCCTTTAAAAAAAATTCATTAATCAGTATGAAATGTAAATCTAGATATTTTAACAGCAGTAGTAAAAGAAAGTTGCAATGACTACCAACAAATCTCAATCCATGAACCATAGCATGCATCTGATACTGTGTTAGCAATCCTCATCCCAGACCATTGACAGGATCAGTTCAACCATGGATGATGGTTCAATATCACAAAGACTTGGACTCCTAGCCATCCTTTCCATCCTAAAAGAATATTAAACCTCACGAACAGAGGTAATTTTTCTCTGTATAATTTGTCAATTTCCAAAGGTCACAGAAAAACCAAAGAGAGCTTCTCCTTACCACCTCTCTCTCACACACAGACACAGCTTTTGATTGCATACCCTTTGGTGGTCTAATAGAAGCATGTAAAAAAATTATATTCTTCTAACCAAAAAACATATTTCATTTTCAAAAATAAATTTTAAAAGAACTAAAGAACATACTTTATCATGGGACAAAAGCTCAAGAGCTGGTCCAAAGTAACGTTCACGGAGTTCTTCCATAACCTGCCATCAAAACTTAATTAATCACAAAAATAGAAAGCCAGAAAAAGAAAAAAAAAAAAAATGAAAGTTAACAATGGAACAAGAGCTCTAACATACACCAGCATCCAGAGACAAAGCAAAACATTGACTTGGTTCCCATTTTGCATCTTGACTTGGTTCCTTACCCTGCAGCCCACTTTTTTTGTGGAAAAAACTTCCCAAACAACCCCTTTCTTAGCCATATTTTGAGTGTTTTTGGGTTTGGATTCAAGTAGGACTTGATTCTTCATTAAGAATCTGTACTTCACTTGTTTGTGGAATTCTAGGCATCTTGAGTTTGATCTTAGGATATTTGGAAGCCCAAACCTTGACTTGTGATTACTTCTAGGGTCCAATACGCCATCTCTTTAGATCTTTTGATTTTATGATGTTATTTGCATAGATCTGTGTTAATCATTGAATATGGAATGTTATTTTCTTAAATCAGCATTTTCAATGCATATTTTAAGCATATAGCAATAGTTTTCATTCCAATTTCATATTTTCCTACATTACATTCTTAGATCTAGGTTTTGAATGTCATAACCTCATCTTAGAGAACATTTCACTTCTTTCCTACGTCAAATAAGGTGTTGACTAAGCTGGGTTCAAAGTTGACGACCGAGTTTTCCAATCTTGGGCAAGTGGGAGAGCATTAAGTAATTGATGAAGAGCTGTTGTTAGAAACATGGAAGAATAGTCAAAGGCACAAGCTTCTCTGAAACTACAAAGAGATGGCAGTCTGGCGAACTGTTAATGAATTTTAATGCAACAGTTAAACCATGGAAATGTAAGTTACCTTGCACTGGGAACCTTCAAATGGAAGATTCAACACACTAGCAACCATTTCAGCAGTGTGCCTTGTCCTTGAAAATGGAGAATAGCAAATTCTTACACTTTCAAGAGGTATGCCTTTATCCTTCAGTTCCTGCAAATATAAAGTTCATTTGCCAACAAGAGCATTTGTAGTAGTTGCATAACAAGAAAAGTGTAGGTTAATATCCAAATAAAACCATGTATAAATTAGTTAATTAAATCTTCAATAGTCCTAAAACTTAATGATGGAAAGAAGAAGAAGAATGCATTCATCTTACAGCAGAGTATAATCATTTTGACTCCAAATTTAATGACGTGAGAAGTGGAAGAAGGGGACCTGTATGTTGTTACTTCATGCTTTGGCTATAAAAAGGGTGGTTCCATCCTCACACCTCAGCCCTTTTTGTATTGGATCAGTGTCCAAAAATCATGGGATCTGATTGTAGAAAGAATTAAAATACACCTTCCAGTGGGCAAAAGTATGTCAATTGAGGTAAGGCTGGCCCTACTTACAGTTTGACTTGAAATTTCCTGTTTATTTATGTCTCTTTTTATTTTTATTTTTATTTTGAAAGATAATTTTGTCTCTTTTTATGTGTCCGGCTGACAAGACTAATCTCCTTGAGTTCAATGTGATTGGAAGTACGTATATTTCATAAATTTCATAATCTGGGAAGCCCTGTACAAGTCTATTGAATGTGGTGGGTTGAATCCATAGTCTGAAGCATGTGAAGAAAGCATTGTCACAGAAGTGGATTTGGAAGATTGGTGATGTAAATGACAACTTAAGTGTACTGGCAGAAGTAGTCGGTCATTACAGGATGATGAAGGCACAGCACCTGAATTTTGGTGGCCTTCAGAATAAGAGACTCATCATATGCTAATGTTCAGTTTGGTGTGCACCTTTTGGAAGGACCAGCATGCTCATTGTCTCCCAGTCAAAGTGACATTTCCAAAGTGGGTCAAGTTACAGCATTTGTAGTTGTTAGAATCATAAGTGTAATGATGTTCTGTCCACTCCTCAAGAAGGGACTTACTGTCTATGCATATGCTCCTGTTATGGTAGTCAATTTATCCTTCTCATTATGAGTCTAATTGTACAACATGAATGGAAGATGCCCATGACCTGTTTTTGGTGAAATCTTTCTTCAAGTCTTCAGTGAAAGGAGAGCTTCATACTTTCCTAGATTTGGAGAATTGGTGGTCACCACAAGTATTTGGCATTTGTATGGTCTCCATTGCAAACTCCTAGTTGATACTTGAAAGGCATAACAATGGGCAATTTTATCATTAATGTATGTATTCTGTTAAAAAACCATGACATGATAACATTATCGAGGTAGAACTTACTCTCAAAAGCTAGCCATTGAGAGAAGGGTGCCTCAAGTGTTATATGAAGTCATTGGTTCAAATACCGATGTGGGAGTTCTGTCAGTTCACACCCACCCTCACGTGCAATTGCGCCCTGCGGCTGCACGTGGAAACTTCACACACACGTAGCACATGGAAACTTCAGGCCTGCCCTTATGTGCAGATGCGCCCTGCGGCTGCACGCCAAACTTACTTTGATACCATGTTAGAAAACTATGACTTGACATCCTTCAAAACCATGTTATCATGTCATGGTTTTTTAACATGATATCAGCCATAAACGATTTTTGGATTTTTTAGAGAGGGTTCTTCTTCTGTTTAACTGTTCCTCACCGGAATCTGGCGTCATCTTCAGATCAGATCTCTAAGGTTCACTGTAGCGGATCTTCTTCTCCCTTTTGCCTTTTTAGTGTTTGGAGGTGTTCTGAACCTTATTCATCCATTTCCAGAATTGTTGTTTTTTCTGCAGCCGGAACTTCTCGGTCGTCCAGTTTTTTACCGGCGAAACACATTCTACATGTTGAAAGCACAAAATCTTTTGACCACCTTCTCCTAATAACAACTATGCTACTTGGGACTTCTCTATTGGTTCGGGGATCATGTTTCTATTTAGCTGGTGTTATAGACAACTTTTACTTGAAAAGTGGTGGATAATTTTACTTTTGACCTTTTGCTTTGAGAACAGTAGCGATTAGGGTACTTTCTTTTCCTTGGTGGCTTTCTTTAGGCCATCTTTGAATTTTTACTGAAAATAGGCAATGGCACCAAAAACAAGGTAGTATTTGCTAAAGCAAGGTGATTTTCCAGTTTACTTTTTCCTACATTTTAGAGATAGATTCTCCTCCACAAAGGCACATTTGAAACCAACTATTTTCCTTTGTGTATCTATCTATGAATGAGAGTTTTTTTTCTTCTCTGGGGTGGTGGGCAGGGGTTGGTGGTTTCCTCTCTCCAAGTTTTTCGTTATGGGGAAAGACATGGCCTTAGGCAATGTTTTGAGGAAGGATCATGACAATAGGTGCTCCCAGATTGAATCTCAACTCTTTGAAATACTTTCCTATAATTTTTTGGATGTTGCCTTTGAGGTTACCGAGGATGTTTTGATATTGTCACCTGTTATTACTTATTACCCATTAGAAGCCTCTAAAGAGTGGTTCTTATAAGCTGAATCTTGACAAGAGTGTGAATGGTAGCCCTACTTTAGTGGGAATTACTAGTCTCTTTTACAACTTAGGCAATTGTTGCTTTCCTTGGCCCTCTTGATCCTTCTTTGGCTCTCTCAGCCATTGATGTGAGGGCACAGGCACTGCTGATTGGCCTTCAACAGCCAGAAGGGTGGTGCATCCTCTTGTTCCTCAAGGGGATTCTTTGAGCACCATATATTGAGCAGCTAAGAAGTGCACTCTCCCTTGGAGCTTGGTGAACATTATTGAGGAGTCTCATCATATTTCATAATAAGCTCAGATGCAGTTTGTGCACAATCTTTGTGAAGCTAATGGGGAAGCAAATGACCTTGCAGAAAGGGAACTGGTGAGGTAATTTAGAGCTTTGCTTCTGACATACTGGAGCCTTTTAGCTGATTTTCTTCTTTGAGGCATTGCATTGGCATTTCATTTTAATTTTTCTTGATCCTCTTATGAAATCACCATTACTGAAGGGTAAAATAATGGAAAGGAAATAGGCTAAGTTGGATCTTTCACATGGGCATATGAACTTCTATCCAGAACAAACTTGTTTGATAAGTGATTCTGTTGTTACTCATTATGTGCTAGCATTCCTGGGGTTAGCATGATGTTTATGCTAGTTTATATTAATTTAGAAAGTAAAAAGACAAGGGGTGTGACCATCAACGCTTGTTAATCCTAATTCATATAGTTTCTAATTAAAATGGTTCTGAAACAGCCATGTCAAAAAAAAAGTGGTTCTGAAACAAATTATTCATAACTCGTAAGCAAAAGGTGCATTTGGATGTGCTAGTAATTTGTGGGTTCAGCAGGTAAGGAGTGAGATGTAGACTGCATCTAAAGCAAAGAACGCATTATGTGGATTGTGGACTTCTGGCTATTTCCACTGAATACTGACAGTGCCATTTTGCAAAGCATTCCCAGTTTAGGGGGGAAATAATCCCCCTTCATAGTTCATGCAGTTATTAGAACACCCAAAGATATTTTAATTTGAATATCAGATTTATATCTATAAATAGACAACAATCAGTACCTTATCGAATATCTCTCCAGCCAATTTCGCTTGGCTAAAACCTTCAGAAGCCAACCCATACTCCTCAAGTGTGCCATTTTCCTGTGGGGCAAGAAAAAAGCAATTAACACCATGTGTAAGTGTAACCACAACCATACTTTAAGAAAACATAATATGAATAAAAAATAAGTGGTTCATGGGTTTCAAATAACTTCTGATCCTTGGTACTTGAAGGCTCCCCAAGGACTGCAATCAGGCCCGGCCTAACTATAAAGCAAGTCAGGTCTGGGCCTTAGGGCCCCATTTAAAAAGGGCTCCACTCCTATTTTGATTGTATGGTGGATCGAATGGAATTGAGAGACAGAGCATGTGGAAAAGGGGACAAGACTAAAGCATGTTAGGTCCAGCCTAACAATAAAGCATGTTAGGTCCAACCTAACTATAAAGCAAGTTAGGCCTGGGCCTAGGCCCCATTTGAAAAAGGCCTCACTCCTACTTTGATTGCATGGTGGAGTGGATGGGATTGAGAGACAGAGCATGTGGAAAAAGGGACATGTCTAAGGCTGTTTGGCTTAGATGAAAAATGGTAAAACCATTTGCAATGGGAGGAAATGCAAAGTATTCAATTTTTGAGGGATTTGTCAAATTTTTTTTTTTCTTCTTTTGAATTATGATAAGATATTTGACAATAAATACTGTACAATTGAAATAAGACTAGTTTTAGTAGAGGTATTCATCAAGAGTTAGGACATAGTTTTAGAAAATTTTGACCTCCAATTTGGATCATAAACCTAAGGATCTTTCATCTAATAAGTGAATCAAATATTTCGAAAATTACATATGTTGAAAAAGGTATATAAGGGCTACAAAACTAGAAAAATTCAGTAATTTCAAGTACTCAAGAGTCAAGAGGGGTATATTCTGTTAATAAAATAAGCAATTGATTAAAGTACTTTAGACGAGGGGAATATATTTCAAGGGATTTTCCTAGCCATTTCTGGCATTGTTTGCATTTTGTGTGGGTGTTATTTGTGAATTTGTAGGGCTGGAAATTTGGATTAGAATCTCTCTCTCTCTCTCTCTCTCTCTCTCTCTCTCTCTCTTCCTCTTCCTCTTCCACAGAGTCATACACACAAAGCAGGGCACAAGAAGGGTCTGAGGAACAAGATTGATGCTCAAACCATACTAAGAAAAAAAAACCCAGAATAGCATTTCATTCTACAGAGAGAAAACTTTAATGGGGCACCTTACACGGTGGAAAGGTTGAGGTAAAAGGATATAGAAAGGAGAGAGAAAGGGACGAACCAAAGAAGAGATGACAAGGCCTTTTTCGTTAGGTATGCTCTTTCCATGCCTGAGAACCCAATAGCTGTTGCGGAGAAAGGATGATGTCAACATTTCCAGGGAAAACCAGACCCAGAAACCAACTAGATTTTTCTGTGTTTGGATTCCTAGAGAAGAAGAATTCGATTGGGCTCTTGTACGAAGGCTCGGGAAGCCAGTCACTCTACTGACTAGTGACTACTCAAAAACTATCGATTCCACTGAAAACCAGTTCCTTGATAAGTGATAACCGGGTAAGTAATTAATTGTGATTATTTAGTTGGCGATGTACTAAAAAATAATTTAAACAAATTATTATAGTTTAAAAAGCCATTAGAGTTTGTCTTAAATATAGTTTAATTTATATTTAAACAAATTTAAAGGACTTAATTTAATGGGCTTTTGAGTGGACATGCAGCTAACCCATTCACATATCCACTGTTGGATCTATACATGGCTAATATCTTTTAAGCGTGAGGGGTTAATTCTTATTACCGGGAACTCAAATTACAGTCTCTCAGTAATTTTCAATGTAAGTTAAATAATGACGAGTGTGACATATACCAATAATACCATTGTATTTTATATAATAAAAAATGTCTAGAGATTAATTTTCAAACTGTGATTAGAGGATACTAATTAAATGGGGCTCACTATGACATTAACCATATCACTTCCCTCTTATACTTACCTATTTATACTTCTATTCAATTTGAGCTCATTATTGAATCAAATTAAATGTTTGGAAATCTAAAAATATAAAATAATTTTTAGAGACAACATATTCAAATAAAGACAAATTAAAATATCCTGAGATAGACTATAATCTATTCACATGGGAATCCTCAAGTTAAATTTGCGAATGTATCATGGATGATATTAATTGATACTTTATTCATACGAGAAGTTAGTTTGATAGCCAATTTCTACTTTTGTTTGTGAGGAGATCTTGAAATCAAGCCTCCCTCGACACAAAAAGGGTTACTCTCCTTAGTTCTATACCCAGTATATGTAGATTGAGAAATTTACATACTCTAAGGATTAGTCAATCATCTCCACCAATCCATCCAAATGCTTGCTTTATGGATGTGGATGTATCTATATAAAGGGTCCTGTAAACTGAAACTGGATCATTGGATCCATCAGTCCATCCACAGCAGCAAGTGGGTCAAAAATGGATCGACGGGTAGGCATTATTGGATCTGGGATCAGTGGCTTACTTGCTTGCAAGTACGCAGTAGAGAAGGGATTCCAACCCATCGTCTTCCATTGGAGGAGTTTGGACTCACACTGTTGAGACCACTGAGCTTCAAACTCCAAAAGATTTGTATCAGTTCTCTGATTTTCCATGCCGCCTTCAGTCAAGGAAGTTTTCCCAGCCGGCAAACGAGTGTTGGAGTATATAGAATCGTATGCAGAGCACATGAGGGCTAAGACAAAAAATCTAAATGGCGCATTCTTGATATTTAATATATTATTATAAGTAATAATTAATTAAAATTTTAATTATATATAATAATAAAATTATCAAAAATCTATTTTTTCTTACTTTTTGATATGTAAAATTACTAATTAAATTTTTATATTCATGTTTTGCTAAAATATAATTGCAAATATGGTTAATTCATTTAGTCTTTAAATTAATGAAAAATTAAAATAAATTAAATTGAAAGGTTAAAGAACAATAGAATATGACAGTGTGAAAATAAGAGAATTGATGAATGGTTACAATGTCCTCTATTATTCTACCAACTCACCAAAGATCTCTAAATTAAAAATCATAGCATGATTTATAAAGAAGAAATATATTGTTAAATAAAAATTTATAAGCACAAACTTAAACTAAAAGAATCACAAAATAATTCAAATTTTCAATCCTACAAATTCACAAATCAACACCCACAGAAAATGCAAACAATGCCAGAAATGGCTAGGAGAATCCCTTGAAATACATTCCCCTCGTCTAAAGTACTTTAATCAATTGCTTATTTTATTAGCGGAAGAGGCCCCTCTTGACTTTTGAGTACTTGAAATTACTGAATTTTTATAGATTTGTAGCCCTCATATCTCTTTGCTAACATATGTAATTTTCGAAATATTTGATCCACTTATTAGATGAAAGATCCTTTAGGTCTATGATCAAAATTGGAGATCAGTATTTTCTAAAACTCTGTCCTAACTATCAATTAATACATCTACTAAAACTAGTCTCATTTTAATTGTAGAGTATTTATTACCAAATATCTTATCATAATTCAAAAAAAGAAAAAACAACTCTTGAGTACTAGGGGTGAAAAAAATGGCCTGCTCGATAATTCGGCCGATATGATTCTCTCTCTTGTTTTTGTTTTTTTTTTTTTTCTGTAAATATCAGTATTATTTAATTTTTTCTGAATTAAAAAATATAAAAAACTGAAAAAGAAACTTTTCTTTTTAAATGAAAATGTAAATATCGGTAGATATCGGCCGATATTTTGTCCCTGGCCCATCACCGTTTTGATTTTTATTTAAAAAAAAAAATACCGATATTAATCATATCGGCGGATATTAATCATATCGAGCGATATCGGATTGATATGCTTCGGCGAGATATCGGCCGATATGATTGTTGACGGCCGTTTTTATTCGGCTCTTAAAAATCGAATGCGTATCGGCCGATATTTGTACCCCTACTCTTGACAAATCCCTCAAAAATTGAATATTTTGCATTTCCTCCCATTGCAAATAGTTTTACCATTTTTCATCTAACCCAAACAGGCTTAGACATTTCCTTTTTCCATATGCTCTGTCTCTCAATCTCATCAACTCCACCATCCAATCTAAGTAGGAGTGGGGCCTTTTTCAATTGAGAGACTAAGGCCCAAGCCTAACTTGCTTTATACTTAGGCAGGACCTAACATGCTTTTCAGTTAGGCTAGACCTAACATGTTTTAGTCTTGTCTCCTTTTCCACATGATCTGTCTCTTATACTCCTCAAGTGTACCCTTTTACACATGCTCCCAAGATTAGTCAATCATCCGGACCGTCCATCCAAATGCTTACTTCATGGATGTGGGTGTATCTATATAAAGGGTCCTGTAAACTGAAACTGGATCATTGGATACATCAGTCCATCCACAGCAGCAAGTGGGTCGAAAATGGATCGACGGGTAGGCATTATTGGATCTGGGATCAGTGGCTTACTTGCTTGCAAGTACGCAGTAGAGAAGGGATTCCAACCCATCGTCTTCGAAGCTAAAAATTCCATTGGAGGAGTTTGGACTCACACTGTTGAGACCACTGAGCTTCAAATTGCTAAAGATTTCTATCAGTTCTCTGATTTTCCATGGCCTTCTTCAGTCAAGGAAGGTTTCCCAGGCGGCAAACGAGTGTTGGAGTATATAGGATCGTAGCACTTCAGTTTATACCAACATATCAAGTTTAATTCCAAAGTGACCGGCATGGAATTTGTCGGGTCGCCGGAGGAAGAGATGTCGTCGTGGGGTCTCTGGTCGGGGACCGGTGAGGCCTTCAACCACAGAGGGCAATGGCACCTCACTGTAGAAGATGTTCTTCATCATTCCACAGAGGTATTCATTAGAAAAAGGCAATTGAATTGGCCCATGCCTGAGTTACATATTTTGAAAGAAATAAAATTTTCAATTGAGACATAGGCAGCCACTGATATTTTTAATAAATATATATTTTGATTAGAATTTAAAAGAAAAAGATTGATTATAATTTTAGATTTTGACTGAAATTTATAACTCAAAGTTGATAGAGTGGTAAAGATATAAATATTTATTTAAAAATTATTTTTTATAAAGATTTAGAATAAATCAAATTTACTTGTAAGATTTTTACATATTTAGGATTTTGATTCAGACAATAATGTTTTTTTTTCAATAGCGAACACAGGCTAGAGATAAAATAAAAGAAAATCAGTCTTCAATTTTATTGTATAATAAATATTTACTCTCTCTAAATTAAAGAGAAAAATGAAAAATAAAATAAAATGTCTCATGAATTAATGTCGGCTATTATAAAAAAGGCCGCCCATCTTAACACGGGCAAAATTTTTTAGGAGACACGGGATGAAGTGAAATTTTCATTTTATCCCTACCGATGTACCACTTATCAAATACCGATGTACCAATATATAGAACATATACATGTAGAGTGGCGTATTAAAGGTACACCGTTACTTGATGAGCAATACACCAGTAAAAATAAAATGTGAATTTCACTCTATCCCATTTCTCCTAATAAATTTTGTCTATATTAAAAAAAAATAGAATGCAAAATCTTATGCTTCTGCATTAATTCACTGCTTCATCTGTATCAGATCTGTATATAGCCGACATCACGTGCGCACTCTCTTATATAAGAGACTGAGAACATGACAATTATTGAAAGATATTTCAGATGTAAGATATTTATGTAGAATATTATTTACTGAATTCAGGTCATTGGTTTATCTTTTTATTATCTAAAGTGAGTACTCCAAGTGATTTTTGAGGTGGGGTTTGCTCTCTCGGATCAAACCTTGGTGTTATCATCTGATTTATCTGAGTCGGATCTGTGGACAGTGACGGTGTAGACTCTGGGAAATTAGTCTTATAAGGTCAATACCTCTGGGAGATTAGTCTTATAAGGTCAATACCTCAGGGATACTCTCGTTATAAAAAAAAATAATAATAAGTAAATAAAAGATAAATATTAAATTTTTCATTATATAGGAAAATCAGTGTTCTTATCATTTTCCATTTGTATATACTGATGCTCTCTGTTTAGATCAATCTGCACCATCAACCTAATATGACAACTCATTGATTAGAAAATGGTAAAAAGTGGCAACGAGATCTCAATTGAGTACGTTTTGGAGTTTATCTTGGATCAAACATTGGGTTGTTTGAAACTATCAAAGCTAAGATAGATGGCTCATTAGAATTAGATCGAATGAACGAAGCATGATTTTATATGGACAAAAAACGAAAAAAAAAACATGTAAGAGAATTGTAGGATTTTGTTTCTTTTGACCATAAGTCTAACAAAAATGAGTTGAAATTGACTATAAATTTGATTCAAGGTGGCTAACGGTAAACAATATATTGGTTGTGTTACGTTCTATTGAGATTGATCATTTTAGAGATGTACTGTCGATTTGGCCTTCAAGGTAAAAAAAATTATTTAAGGACAATTTTGTAAGTTCATATGGCGTGTAAATCTTATTAGGGTAGTATAGTATATATGGACTTTTTGTGAAATAGAGTAAAATATGGGTAACGAATTTTGCACCCCCATTTTTTCATACAGTGCACTCTTTTAAAAGAAATTTCTAAATTTATTCGTACTTCTTTCCTCCCCTCTTTCCCTCTTTTCTAAAAGTAAGAGCAAATTTGAAAATTTCTTTTAAAAGAATTTATTGAGAGAAAATAGGGTATAAAAATCACAACCCTAAAATATCTGTAACGAGAGCTGTATCTTTTTCAACTTCCCTTTGAAGTGGATCAGTTTGAACTTGTGAACATTCTGAAAGCGAACTCTGTGAATGTGAATTGTAATTTGCTTCTCCCAACACGCTGTAGATTTCGCCCATCAATCTGAATCCATTGCCACAGCACACCACAGTTATGAATTGTTGCTAGTTGCTTCTTGGTTCAGGTTAATCAAATGAACAATCTGTGGCTATAATCAATAGCCAATCAGCCACCAAATTGATTTAATTTTTTTCTTGGGCTCCTATCGTCATTACAAAGATTCTAATGAATAAACAAATGGTTTCAACCAGGTTTACAAAATGGACTTTGTGATCCTATGTATTGGCCGATATAGCGGCCTTCCAAAAATCCCTGAATTTGCACCAGGAAATGGCCCAGAAACCTTTCATGGCAAGGTGATACATTCTATGGAGTATGCAGCCATGGATAACGCGGCGGCAGCGGAATTTATCAAAGGAAAGAGAGTTGCTGTTGTTGGGTTGCGGAAATCGGCCATGGATATTGCTACTGAATGTGCCAATGCAAACGGTAGGCATCCATTAGTTCAGGTAAGCAAATTGCAATTTGAACCCCCTGAATAAATGGCTATTTTGCAGGAGCAGAGTTTCCATGTACATTGATATTCAGGAGTTTACATTGGAATATTCCTGATTTCTTTCCTTGGGGATTTTCTCTTGCTAATCTATACTTTACCCGCTTCGCTGAGCTTTTGTTTCACAAGCCTGGTGAAGGAATTTTACTTTGGCTGTTGGCAATTATGCTTGCACCTGTGGTACTCTCTCACTCTCACTCTCTCACTCTCATATATTTGAGGTATAATAGCCATGCTTCTCATTACAGGATTAAACAACTAAGGTTCATGATTTTTCCAAAGAGTCTCATGATAGATTTTGTGGTGGAGTAGGTAAAACTTGTAAAAATGAATAGATAAAAAGATTTAGATGAAGTCGTCGTATTTGTTAGTAAAGTCCCACATTGTTAATGGCCTTTGGATTTCGGAGTTTATTAAGGCATGAGCACCCTCTCCTTTTAAGTCGGTTTTTAATAATGAGTTCTACTCATGTGTTTAATATGGTATCAGAGTAGGAGTATCACAAGGATGGGACAGGTTCGTCTCTCCAGCACTATGTGGAGGCGGAGAGCCGAGTGTCTCCAGCCCTGGCACTGAGGGAGAGCGTTAGCATGTCCCACATCGCCTGTGGGCTTTGGGGTTATGGGCTTTATAAGCACACAAACACCCTCTACTTACAAGCCGATTTTTAAGGATGAGTTCTATTCATATATTTTAACATGTTATTAGAGCAAGGGTACCACTGGGTTTGATCGAGTTCATATCTCCAACCTTCGTAGAGGGAGAGAGCCAAGTGACTTCGGCCCTAGCGCTAAGGGAGAGTGTTAACGAAGTCCCACATTGCTATGGACCTTTGGGTCTTGGGGTTTATAAATTCATGAGCACCCTTTCCTTTCAAGCCAATTTTTAAAGATGAGCATGTGTTTAATAATGTGAACCTTGCAAAAGAAGATTCAACAGCGTATGCATTTGTATCTGTACATGATGAATCTTTTTTTTTTTTCGGTTCAATCTTGAGATGTAAAACTAACAGATGTGTCTAAATTTTTGTTTCAGAGATGGTTGATCTCCAAAATTGTTGAGAGCCATATTAGATGGAAGCTGCGCCTCAAGAAGTATGGGATGGTACCAGAGCATAGTTTCTTTAAAGATGTCACTTCTAGTTTGATTGCAGTTGTACCAGAGGCCTTCTACAACAAAGTTGAAGAAGGAAACATCATTTTAAAGAAGTCAAAGACGTTTGGTTTTTGCAAGAGGGGATTGATCCTTGATGGTGAAGCCGCACCTATAGAAACAGATGTGGTGATCCTCGCTACTGGTTTTAAAGGTGACTCTAAACTTAGAGACATGTTTAAATCCTCCACCTTTCAACTGTACATTGCAGGATCATCAACTACCACTGTTCCGCTCTACAGGTGTTGCATTTTCCCATGGTTTTATTCTTTTAATTTGTTTATTATTATTAAGGTCTTTATCTTATCTATTTCGGATCATATTTATACTTTTCCATTTAATCATGTCAAATCATATTGCATTGACTTTCTGATTTGATGAAGTGACAACCAAACAGTTATGCATTAGGACATGTCTTAAGTGTTCTTATAGGTCGAACATTTAAAGCAAAGCAGGGGTCTTGTGGGTCTATTCATCCATTCATGCTCAACTCTAAATGGTCTAATGTGTGTAAATTAAAAGATTTGCATATCTCCCAAACATCAGTAGAGTGAGAATGCTCCTTCTCAACTTGGTGAGGCACTGATTCGTTTATTGACATTTCATGAACTGTTTTGTACCAGGGAATGCATCCATCCAAGAATTCCACAGCTTGGAGTTATTGGGTATTCTGAGAGTCTGGCCAACTTGTACACTTCCGAGATGCGGTGCCGGTGGTTGACACACTTCCTCGACGGTGGCTTTAAATTGCCGAGCATAAAAAGCATGGAAGAAGATGTCTTGCGATGGGAAAAATTCATGAAGCAGTATTCCGGTGCCTGCTATAGAAGATCGTCCATCAGTACTACCCACATATGGTACAATGATCAATTGTGCAAAGACATGGGATGCAACCCGAAGAGAAAGAAAGGATTTTTGAAAGAGCTCCTCTCTCCTTATGGACCCATGGATTACAGCAAGCTCTCTCCCAATTGAAACATGTTTCTACAAGGAGCTTTGCTTTTCCCTTTGCATGTGGTAAATCAGAATGGTGTTTATTTTCTATCTTTGTGCTTGCTTTAAGCTGAAATGTTGATTTGTAGACATCAGTAGCTCAACAGTTGTTAAAAATAATGTGAAATGGGATCTTGGTTTAAGCTGAAATGCCAATATGCTGTCAATAATATTGATGGGTTTGGCGTTGGTTTAAGCTGAAACGTTGTTATAATGTTGATTTGTCGCTCTAATTTTCAGATTTCTTGGTTTCTATTTTGTATTTTAGTTCATGAAATGATTTGATTTTCTCTCGCACTCATTTGTCTCTGAGCTCCACGATTTTAAAATCCACACGGGTAGCTCAGTTGGTCTAAGATTTTAGGATTAGATAGAGAATTAGAGATCTTGGTTCAACTCCTCCTGACCTTACATGATACACAAGGCTTGCATGTGGTAGCCTCACTTCCAATGTGAGGTGGGATACCCATGTTATATATATTAAAAAAAACAACAAAGCCCCAAGACAACACCACCCCCCTCTTACCTTGGCCCGGCGTCGACCGGTGTCAACAGTGACACTGAACTGTTGGACTGAAAACTTCATTTTTTTAGCTCTGGGTGTTAATCACTATATCTAATAGACTATAATTTTTTGATGACAAAGAAATATCTTAACACGTTTTAATAAGATTCAAAAAAATTTAAACCCGAATAAACCTAAATCGAATAGATCCAACCCAAACCTAACCCAATCCGACCTATTGCAAAGTCTAATTTTTTCTATATAATTGCTTCTAATCTACTGCCCGCCAAACATGTGTAATTGAAATCTCTAATTTTCTGAAAAGCTCTTTTGCTTTTTTACTGCTACAGAGACTTATTTGATCACTGCTGACCACTTCAGGTCCCAAAGATTTGGGCTGCCGATAAAAAAAAAATAAAAAATTTGATTAAGTTATTTGAGAACAAGCAAGAAGTAATGGAATGGAAATAAAATAATCAAGATAACCAACACTGCCATTTGATCTAAAGGATACAAATTCAAATTCAATGAAAGAACCATGAACAATTAATTGATCGCCATTCGATCAACTTTTCATCTACCATGTCAGTGTTTGATCTTTTTGGCTATCCTTTCTTTTACTGTGTCCTCCATATTTTTTTTTTTTTAATTTAGAAAACGGCCGGATACCCAGCTAAAATCTCTATGGTGAGTCTACTACCTTCAGAGCACACCAAAGTTAGGTTATTAGGGTTCGAACCCGCAATCTTTCACTTCCTGAGGCGGCTTTTGTCCCAAAATACTCATCCTATTTCAAAAAATATCATTTCTTAAAGATCATTTTATAAAATATTATTTTTCAGATGTTGGTATTTTATTATTTAAACAAGTTAAAGCTTATAAAATAAGGTCGTCTTTCCATCACATTAAAATATGATTTGGAGTTGAAAATAAATGGATAAATAATTTAGGACAATTCTAAAATGCATATAAGAAGTATTTTGAGTCAAAGGAGTATCATTTTTAATTGGCAAAAACTTTTATGAGTTGGGCTTGTTCTTTGATTTGTTGGTAGCGAATGGACTCCACACACTTTTTCCAGCCCCTTATAATTATAGTCCATTCAATTAAGTAAAGTCAATTAAGAGGACATTGTTTGAGGCAAAGCAATTTCATGCTCGGTGACATTTGCTGAATTTTTTTTATGAGTAATAATTTTGCTGAGTCTACACCCTTTAAGAAATTATTATTAAGTAATAATTTTTTTATCAAGTATTCATTACTTTAACTACACAATATTGTCATATGTTACCAATGCCATAAATACTTCTTTTAGTATTTTAAAATATGACGTCTTATTTGTAGGATGTATAAATCATGATAAATAAAGAAATAAGCGCAATACCTTCACACTATAAAATTCAATTTCATATAAGATTTTTAGTTATCTATTCTAGTGACATGAAATAGATGATTGTATTGTAAAAGTTTAGCTTCAAATTTGGCCTTTAAACGGTCGAGCATGGTGAATTTGTATACATAGTTTAACCTAGTAAAAAAAATATTTCATTTAAATGGATTGATATTATCATACATAAATGCAACATATATTTTTTTATAAAGATCAAGTATTCATGCATTTCAGCTCACTAGTCGTTGGAGTATTTGTAAATCTCTCAATGCACATGTTAATATTTGGTACAGAATAATAGAGAGTGATCTCAAGACTGCAAACAATAGACCAAAAGCAACATATCTTATTTTTAAATGTTTTGTATGAATAATTGCCATGTATCAATTTTTCCAACTTTAGTCATTAAAAATATATACATCCGACTAAAATCGCATGATTTAAATTATTAATTTTTGATGAAATTTTATATAGCAGATACCTACCTGATTATTTATGCATCACATTAAATAAAGTTTAGAACCAATTTAAAGGATGGCCATAAAAAAAAAAATTAAGAATTTCTCTCACTACCGTTACAACGAACTGGTTCACAACGGATAATGTCCCGTAACGACCATCTCATTTTTAATTGTTTTATCTAAAATAAAAAGAGGGAAAGATCTCTCGTTTCTCCACTCCGAGAGACAGAAGAAATGCTGCTTGTTTCTCCACCTCCCACTCGCATCTCATCCGCTTCCCCTCTCTTCTTCTCTTCCCTCCTCCTCCGTCACCACCACCACTTCCACCACTTCCCTCCTCCCTCCTCCGCCACTATAACTGCCGCCTCTGTCGCGACCACAACGACACCCACCTCCGGTTCCTCATCGTCCACCTCTGACCTTACCTCCCTCCAGAACAGGCACTACGATTTCTCCCCTCTTCTCCAATTCCTGTCCAACTCCGACCACATCTCCTCTCCTGAACACTCCCCCACCTCTCTCGACCCCACCGAGCTCCGCCTAGCCGAGTCCTACCGTGCTGTCCCAGCACCCCTTTGGCATTCACTCCTCAAATCCCTCTCCTCCTCTCCCTCCACACTCAATTCTGCCACAGCTCTTGTTGCCTGGCTCCAGCGCCACAACCTCTGCTTCTCTTATGAGCTCCTCTACTCCATCCTAATCCACGCCCTCGGCCGCTCCCAGAAACTCTACCATGCCTTCCTCCTCTCCCAGCAGTCCCCCTCCCCTTCTCCCCTCACCTTCAACGCTCTCATTGCTGCTTGTGCCCGCAATAACGACCTTGACAAGGCCCTCCACCTACTCTCCCGTATGCGCCGCCATGGCTTCTCGTCCGACAACAACAATTACAGCCTCATTGTCCAGTCCATCATCCGCTCCGCCAGCCGCCCCGATCCTACCACCCTCCATAAGCTCTGGACCGAGATTGAGTCTGACTGCATTGAACCCGATGGCCAGCTCCTCAATGACCTCATTGTCGCCTTTGCCCGTGCTGGTGACCCCACCCGAGCTCTCCACTTCCTCTCCCTTATCCAGAGCCAGGGCCTTAGCCCCAAGACCGCTACTTTTGTCTCTCTCATCTCTGCGCTTGGGAGTTTGGGTCGGACTGCTGAGGCTGAAGCAGTGTTTGAAGAGATGAAGGAAGGGGGTCTCCAGCCAAGGGCACGCGCATTCAATGCACTGCTCAAAGGGTATGTGAAGAGGGGTGACTTGAAGGATGCTGAGTCAGTAGTTGCCGCCATGGAGAGCATTGGTGTTTCACCTGACGAGCACACTTATAGCTTTCTCATTGATGCCTATTCGAATGCAGGCCGGTGGGAGAGTGCCCGAATTCTGCTCAAGGAGATGGAAGCCAGCAACGTCCGCCCCAATTCCTATGTCTTTAGTCGAATTCTCACGAGCTATCGGGATAAGGGAGATTGGCAGAAGTCATTTATGGTGCTGAAGGAGATGCGGAGCAATGGGGTCCGCCCAGATCGGCATTTTTATAATGTGATGATTGACGCATTTGGGAAAAACAATTGCATTGAGAATGCAATCCATACGTTTCAGCGGATGGTGTCAGATGGTATCCAGCCAGACACAGTGACATGGAACACATTAATTGATTGCCACTGCAGGACAGGCCGGCATGAGCGTGCCTGGGAGTTGTTTGAGGAAATGCAGGAAAGTGGATGCCATCCCTGTACCACAACATTCAACATACTGATCAATTCACTCGGGCAGCAAGAGAAGTGGGACGAGGTGAAGAGGTTATTAGGGAGGATGCGAAGTGAGGGATTGCTGCCAAATGTTGTGACATATACCACGTTAGTGGATATCTATGGGAAATCAGGGAGGTTCAAGGATGCAATTGAGTGCTTGGAGGTGATTAAGGCATCAGGGGTGAAACCTTCATCGACAATGTACCACGCATTGGTCAATGCATATGCACAAAGAGTAATTTATTTTTCCCTTTCTTTATGTTTACCTAACTGTGCTTGAATGAATCTCTCTCTGGTTTAGATATGCTTGATATATACTTTCAAGTTTAGAGAACTTATACTTTAATGTCATTGGTATATACTTTCAAGTTTAGAGAACTTATGCTTTAATTTCATTTTGTACTTAATCTTTGTGATTACTTTATCAAGCTTCTGTGAATTTTTTTTTTGTGCTTATGTTTCCAGTGTAAAGAGGGCTTATTCAATTTAAGATAAACTTTTTAATCAAGGGTATCCATGATGGTTATAGGGACATACACAAGGATAACAGACATTAGGAGAGACTTCATATGGATCAGTACATTGAGAATTGGTAGTCCGCTATAATCTTATTCGAACTTCTTTGAAGAACTGACTGATATCATTGTGCTCCTTCACTAATAAATTGTATATCATGGCTAATGACATGATCTTTCCTACCAAAGTTACCCTGCTGCTCATCTTCTTGGAGAAGTGTTTTGTTACTCTCACTTCAATTACACTAACCTGTATCAAGTGGAGTCACTTTCTGATAAGTTGACCTTCCTATTGAAAGGGCCATAACACCAACCATCCATAGTGGATTAAGTAACTGCTCAAGTACCTAACCCCACCCTCCCAACCCGCTACTCACCTATAAATTTGACGCCTATCCAACTCGACCTCATTCTGATTTACACTCAATGTTGGATCCATAGCAATCAAGGCACGAGGCACAATCAAGGTGCGAAGGGGTTCCTAGAGCATATGGCTCAATGTGCACTTCCAGGCACAAACATCATTTGATAGGCACACTCCCTTAGATACTTTAAATACATCTACATTCATTATTTATGTCTTCATCAGATCCATTATCCATTTGATGTTCTTCATTCAAAGCACCAAAATGCATGTGCTCTGGGGCTCACTAGTTACATATGTATTATATAAATATATTTATGTATAAAGGCAACTCTATTATATTTTAGAGTTTCTAAGTATGTATTATTGGATAGTAATGCATATTGACTAAAAATGTAATAGTTATTATTTTTTTAAAAAAAATCATAGGCTTAATGTTAAATTTATTTCCTAAAAAATAAACATAATTAAGGTGAGCCCACCTTAGATCGAGGTAAGGTGCAAAATAGGTTTGGAGCCTTAGAACAAACAATAAACACCTTTGTCTTCCATGAGTAAATTAAATTGAAGTCCTACAACCCATCAAATATGTATGGTTAAGCCATACTTAGAACGATCCATTCAACTGATTTTTAGTGAAGCTTCTGTCCAAGCACAGATCTTCTAAGTGATCTGTCCTCATGTCTAAGGTGCGCCCCACAAAAAGTTCACATGGAATTCTGAAGGGATGTTCCTCTCTCTCTCTCTCTCTCTCTCTCTCTGTGTAAGTCGACCATTTTCAGATCCTATCCCTCTCCTAAGCTCATAATTACTCTTTGGATTTTCTTGAGCAAGTGTATCTACTTTAATTTGGACTTTAAGAGGGATAGGTATGATAATATGTAGGAAGTTTGCAAGACTTGCTTTGATGCGAGTTATTTGGCCTCCAAATGATGAGTATCTCTTTTTCCAAGAGGCTAGTATATTTCTTAGTTATTCAGTTATAGGATCCTTATATGGATGGTTATCTAGGATTGGCTCCTGAAGGCAATCAAATATAGTCGACTGGATACTGTACCATTTCACTATCAAGGTGAGAATTAAGAGGTTGAATTGATTGTTTTACACTTTATACCCTCTCTCACTCACTTTTGGCAGCATCCATCCAAAGAGCTGATAATGCCTCAAAACATAAAACGTTAAATGCAGTTTTTTATTACTATTTTATTGTTACCTTCTGAAAAAGAAAATACTGTTGTGGTATCTGCATAATGGAGATAAGTGATGGCTAAATCCAAAGAATCAATTTGGAACCCCAGATTTAAGTGCATATGTGCTACTTTCTCAAATTAATAGCTCTTCCTTTGTATCATTCCATTCCTTCTCTTAAACCTATAGTCTATTAGACAATTGATATTCAAGCATCCCTATGTCTCATTGTTTGTGACTATTTAAATTCACAAGTGATCATGTGCCCCAATCAATGATACCCAGCTGCCAGATGTGGCATGGATCGAGTAAGGGACACGCCATGGATATGACATGGGCATGTATCTACACATAAAAATGAAGTGTCCAACACAACATGATACGAAATGGTAAGTTTCCTACTTTGATTTGCCAAAGATACCACATCTGCGTTATTTTGATTTGCCAACAACTGTAAGATGATACCAGGAGCTTGAGTTTTGCAAAAAGTGCTCAAGTTTGTGCCTGCATTTCTTGTTATTTTCCCCATCTCAAGCTATTGCTGATCTGGACCATTGCATGCACTTAAGCTTTAGTTGTTTAATTATGGACCTGATCACTTTCATGAAGAACTGATTTTGTCGAGGGTGCAAAACAGTAACTTTTCCTTCCATATGTTTGCAGGGTTTGTCCGATCAAGCTTTAAATGCATTCAGGGTCATGAGAGCTGATGGTTTACAGCCTAGTGTTTTAGTCCTCAATTCGTTGATAAATGCATTTGGTGAGGATCGAAGGGATGCTGAAGCTTTTGGCATCTTGCAGTATATGAAAGAAAATGTAAACTATTACCTGAACATTTCTGGTTAAGGCCGTACTTGGCTCATTCCATTTCTGGGTGTGGAGAATTTTCTCTTGACTTGATATTTCAGGATATTAAATGTTGATTATTCCAGGAGTATCCCAAAATCTCAGGAGAAATTTTTCTCAATATATCTCCAAAAGCAATGAGCATTTTCCTACTGAGATGTTAAGGAGCTAAGTGTAGCCTAAAATTATCTTTTCATGTGATGATTAGAATATGTCATTTAATTTGGGTGCAATTTATTCTCTTAACTGTAGGACTTGAAGCCAGACGTTGTGACATATACAACTCTAATGAAAGCTCTAATTCGTGTTGAAAAGTTTGAAAAGGTAGCATTCTATGGAGTCCTTTTAGTTGATGTGTTCTGCTTCAGTTCCTTTTTTTCCTTTTTCTTTTTTTTTGAGAGAGAGAGAGAGATTAGTTGCTTTTTGTGATATGTGCTTCTACTCCGTATTGCTGGCATTTGAGATTTGCTTCTTGTGTGGCGTTTTTCTATTTGATGGTACTGATGTGAATGTTAAATGATGCAATTTTATCAGGTCCCTGCAGTATATGAGGAAATGATTTTATCTGGGTGCGCTCCAGATAGGAAAGCTAGAGGGATGCTGCGTTCAGCTCTCAGATACATGAAACAGGCACTTGGTTCATAGACGAGTAGAGACAATGCAATCAAATCACGTATTGTGTGGTTCAGCTACTATGCTGAATTACTTGAAACAAATTTAAGGTTGGTAACACAACCCTTTTTGTTATGCGAAGATAAATTCCATACTGGTAATACACATAGATTAATGGAGGATCTAATTTAGATATTATCAGGAGGATGGGAGCAGGGTTGGCTAAGTTTAGGCAATCTAGTCAGGTGTTGTATGATAAAAGTGTGTCAGTGGAGAGACTAAAAATGAAAATTATACTGCAATGTTGTTGTACAGATTTGAATGCTGGGCAATGAAGAAAAGGCACGGATGAATTATGGTGACTGAGATGTGTATTCTAAGATGGGTTTGCAAAGTGATATTAAAAGATAAAATTAGAAATGGTTGTATTAGAGGAACCTTAACCCCAATAGACAAGATGAGGGATTGTTGTTTCAAGAAGTTTAGACATGTACATAGAAGACCAAAAACATTCCCATTGGAAATAACTAAGGGTTAAAAGTGGATGGCAATAGGAGAGGTGGAGCCCCTTAAATACTTGGATTGAGAGTGTAAGGACATGCGTTATTGATGGTGTGATCTTTGTTATAGTAGAGTGGAAAAATAAACTTTATTAGGATGGAGCCAACTCCAAGTAGGTGGAAAATTAAGCACCACATTAGGATGCCATAACCATTGATAGCATGGATATGATGTTAAAAGAGCTTCAGATATCTGTTTAGAAAAGATATCTTAAAAGTATAAATTGGATTTAATACTGGTTGGTTATTCCATCTAAAATCGTTTGGGTATCTAGGTGGAAAAGGTATGATCTGGAGATTACGGAGGTTTATTTTTTGGGAATTACCTGAGTTTGTGGGTTGCTTCATGAGAGTGCTCTTAATTTCAAACCTACTCATACTTGAAAATCAATCTTAATTGCTATAGGGGTGTTGTTACCCAATAAATTTACGGGGAAGTAATTACCATTTTCTCTCCGAACCTATCCTGGCAATGAGCTACTCTTACTCATTTCCTTCATTTTGTGACCTATTTGGAATGGAAAAATGAATATTACTTTCTTTTCTTGATAATATTGTTACAGGTCAGTAGGTCATGTTGCTTTCTAACATGTCATAACAAAAAAGTGTCACGATAGCAATAATGAAGTAAGCTATCATCTCATACTTTATTTAGTAATGCCGTTTTGTCACCTTGCAGGGAGTGCTGATCAACATTGTGGTTGATATTTTTTTACACCTTACACATTAGTGATTAAGGGAAGGATGTTGCAGGGAGATAGAGCTTTATTTTGGTAAAGAAAATGATAGATTGTGGATATTATTCATTAACAGTGATAAGAACCAAGAATTAGATGATGAAGGCTGCATGCCATCTCTATTTTCAAAGAACCTTTGTACAGTACCCCAAAGGACCCGTGTTGCTATGTCCCCACTCTGAAAATTTGTTCTATGTATTTATCTGCTTACGTTAGAAAGTCTTAGACTGCAAGTTATGTATTCATGTATTCTTCAACGTTGTTCACTTTTTATGATCCTTGGTTAATTATATACATCATCTGTTTTCTTTATCACACCGTGGAAGATATCAGTAAAAATGGAGGCACTGTCTTGTTTTTATGTTTATTCTGATGAATTGTGTGTATTCATCCTTCGAGAATTTGCATCCATTCATTTACTCTCATCTCTCCTGCCTTTTGTAATTGTTTGCTGTTCCATTTGGAAAATGCTATTGGCAAGTAAAACATGAATAGAATAATGATTGTTCAACTTCTTTTAAAATCATCTTTATTTTTTGTAAATGATTTTCCTCTGAGCAACTGAACTCGTGACTCAATGTATTCAATACTGTGATGCTCCTCCTAGGTTTGGGTTTTGTTTCCTTTTTTTTTCTTTAAAAAAAAGAGAAAGTCGATTTCATTATAGTCTATTTGATAGAGTTATTGATACTCCTAAGTTTTCAATCCAATAGTTGAGTGTCACTGTTGACACCGGTTGATTCTGGGCCACTGTAAGAGGGGTGTTTTTGCCTTTGGGCTTTGTTGTTTTAACATCCAAGTGATCCCCACATGAGCTCCATTTGGCTTAAAGATCGTGGGGTTAGAGGCAAATGAGTGCAGGTAAAAACAAATCATTTCATGAACCCAATTACAAAATAGAAACCAAGAAACCAAGAAATCTGAAAATTAGAGCGACAAATCAATGTTATAACAACGTTTAAGCTTAAACCAACGTCAAACCCATCAATATTATTGATAGCATATTGCCATTTCAGCTTAAACCAAGTTCCCATTTCACATTATTTTTAACGACGACTGAGCTACTGATCCCTACAAGTCAACATTTCAGTTTAAAGCAAGCACCAAGATAGAAAATAAACACTATTCTCATTTACCACATGCAAAGGAGGAAAAAACAACAACTTGCCATTTGATTGGCCACGTAAGGGGAACTGGGGAAGGATAGGCAAAGCTCCTTGTAAAAACATGTTTCAATGGGGAGAGAGCTTGCTGTAATCCATGGGTCCATAAGGAGAGAAAAGCTCTTTCAAAAATCCCTTCTTTCTCTTTGGGTTGCATCCCATGTCTTTGCACAATTGATCATTGTACCATATGTGGATAATAGCAACGCACGATCTTCGGTGGTAGTGACCAGAATATTGCTTCATGAATTTTTCCCATTGCAAGACATCTTCTTCCATGCTTTTTATGCTCGGCAATTTAAAGCCACCGTCGAGAAAGTGTGTCAACCACCGGCACCGCATCTCGCAAGTGTACAAGTTGGCGTGACTCTCAGAGTACCCAATAACTCCAAGCTGTGGAATTCTTGGATGGATGCATTCCCTGATACAAAACAGTTCATGAAATGTCAATAAACGAATCAGTGCGACACGAAGTTGAGAAGAACATGTCAGTACTAGGGATATACAAAGTGAAGCCACTTGCTACAGAAAAAACAAAACTAGCCAAATGTGATTGACACACCCCACTAGTGGGGCTCATTGATGATGGTCATCATCATATGTTGGCTACCTGAACTAAATAAGACAAAGACCTTGATAATAATGATGATGATCAAATTATAACAATAAAACCAAGGGAAAATGCAATACCTGTAGAGAGGAACTGTGGTAGTCGATGATCCTTCAATGTAATGTTGAAAGGTCTGGGATTTGAACATGTCTCTAAGCTTACGGTCACCTCTAAAACCAGTGCCGAGGATCACCATATCTATTTCTATCGGTGCAGCTTCGCCATCAAGGATCAAACCGCTCTTACAGAAACTAAATGTCTTTGACTTCTTTAAAATGATGCTTCCTTCTTCAACTTTGTTGTAGAAGGTTTTTGGTACAGATGAAATCAAACAAGAAGTCACCTCTTTAAAGAAGCTATGTTCTGGTACCATCCCATACTTCTTCAGAGGCAGCTTCCATCTAATATGACTCTCAACAAATTTGGAGATCAACCATCTCTGTATCAGAAATTTAGACACATTGGTTTGTTTTACATCTCAAGATGAAAAACATAAAAGCCATCAACATGTACAGGTACAATCCATGCGTGTCTATAAGTAAACTCCATTTGCCGAGTAGTTTGGATCTCCAAACATGTCACATAAACCAAGTTAGAATCACTGATCAAATGCCTAAACTAAAAAGAGAACTCTTCTAGTGTTCCTGTGTTTGAAGTTCTATTGTTTGGTTGATGGTATGCAGTCTCCTCAAAACTCTTTAATTATCCATGGAATGATGCATGTTCTATTGAGTAAAATTCACACTATCTGCACTGTTGGGAGACTGTCTTGAAAGGGGATCTCTCATTTATGTTATTCTATGATCCAATTTGGAGTCTTGTTACTTATCCTGTATGAAGTGCAAATTGGATTAGAGTGAATTTGAGGTCATCTCGAAATACAAATCTTGACTCTTGAGTAGAGTTCGAGGGAAATTTCGAAGTTAAGTATTAACAGAAGTTTATCAGCTAGCCTGAACCGGATTTACACCATTTTGCATGGTTGCTTTCGAGGAAATGCTCTTCTTTAATTTCTTTCTGACAAAGATATGATCAAAATATTCTTGAGAAGACAAGTTTTGAAGATGAATATTCGAAGTTCAATTTCGACCTTTGAGGCACTAGTTCGAGATTTTGGAGGTTGTTATGCAGTTCAGCTAATGTTATATAAACCTAAAACTTTTGCAACTCGAGCTGAGTTGGTAGGTTATTAATTGAAGTTTGTGTAAGTCTTGTTGTCAAATAATCAAAAAGTTGTGAGAAGTGCAGTTTGTGATCAGATAAGTTCTTTCGCTTATCTCTAACAATTTTGAACATCTTTTTACTCCTATTCAAGAGCATTTTAACATTTGGTAAGAAGATTTGGTTCCATTTCAATCATAGTTGTCACGATCAAAGGCTACGATGATTAAGCTTCTCTATAGAAGTCTCATCAATTTGCAAAAAAGTACACTTGGAAGGGGGAGACTCTTATTTATTTGACCTTATTCTTATCGCTCGCGGTTGTATTGAGATTTTGAGTTTTCTTCTCAATTGTAATTCCTGATTTGGTTGATGAATGGAATCAAGAGTGACTCTAAATTGCATTTAATCTTTCTTCTCCATGCATGAAATGTCCTATACATCTGATTTTCATTTGCATTTTCTGTCTTTCCATACTACATTTATCATTTGAAAATATGAAGAACACTATTGGATTCTCATACCTGATTTTTCTAGTAAACTCTTGAGACCAATTGCAAGTCATTTTCTCCTTTTCTGTTCCTTTCAATTCCCTTTTGAATCTTTCTTGGCGAGGTTCATACGGATATGGCGACTCCCTTTTGAATCTTTTTATCTATTCATTTTACATGTTTTGCATACCCCAACACACAATCTATCACGAGACTCTTAGTTGTTTCATCTAAAAGTAAGAAGATTTCTATAAACTCTTCCAACTCACCTCCTTAAGAATAACAAAATGTATACATATACAAGAGCATAAATGAACTCAAACTCTACCAAATCGAGATAAATTCAAACTCTATCAAATCTATTGATACTAAACTAAACTAGAATCCTAATTTAATAAGAACTCTAATATATCCTAACATTTCATAATGTAATGTAATAAGAAGCATCTCTTATTATAACTCAACTATATGAAAGTGAGTGAGAGAGAGAGAGAGAGTACCACAGGTGAAAGCATAGTTGCCAACAGCCAAAGTAGAATTCCTTCTCCAGGCTTGTGAAACAATAGCTCGGCGAAGCGGCTAAGGTATAGATAAGCAAGAGGAAATCCCCAAGGAAAGTAATCAGGAACATTCCAATGTAAAGTCCTGCATACCAATGTACATGGAAACTCTGCTCCTGCCAAATAGCCCTTTATTCAGAGGGTTCAAATTGCAATTTGCTTACCTGAACTAATGGATGCCTACCGTTTGCATTGGCACATTCAGTAGCAATATCCATGGCCGATTTCTGAAACCCAACAACAGCAACTCTCTTTCCTTTGATAAATTCTGCTGCGGCCGCATTATCCATAGCCGCATACTCTGTAGAATGTTTCACCTTGCCATTAAAGGCCTCTGGGCCTCTTCCTGGTGGAAATTCAGGGATGTTCGGAAGGCCACTGAATCGGCCGATACATAGGATCACAAAGTCCATTTTGTAAACCTGGTTGAAACATTCTGTTCATTCATTTGAATCTTTGCAATGGCGATAGGGGCCCAAGAAAAACTTAAAATCAATTTGGTGCTTGATTGGCTATTGATTACACCCACAAATGCTTCATTTCATTGATCCAAACCATGACCATACATTACTGATGCACAAACGTGATACTTTCTGTATCAGTTTCCAAAAAGGAAGTGCTGAATTGAGATCTCCTTGCCACTATTTACCATTTTCTAATCAATGAGTTGTCATATTAGGTTGATGGTGCAGATTGATCTCAACAGAGAGCATCAGTATATACAAAGGGAAAATGATAAGAACACTGACTTTCCTATATAATTAAAAATGTAATATTATCTTTTATCTACTTATCATTATTTACATAATAAAAAGATACATTAAATAATATTCTACATAAATATCTTGCATCTGAAATATCTTTCAATAATTGTCATGTTCTCAGTCTCTTATATAACAGAGTGGGCATGTGATGTCGGCTATATATCTGCCTATATACAGACTAGGGGACAAAGAATACATGTTCCAGAAAATGACTTGGTGGACCCAATCTGTGAGACTCTGAAAATGCACCACCATAAGGTTTTTGCTTTGTATTTTTTTTAATATCCGACATTAATTCATGAGATATTTTATTTTATTTTTCATTTTTCTCTGTAATTTAGAGAGAGTAAATATTTATTGCACAATAAAATTGAAAAGACTGATTTTCTTCTGTTTTATCTCTAGCCTGTGTTCGGTATCATAAAAACATTATTGTCTGAATCAAAACCCTAAATATAAAATAATGTAAAAATCTTACTGCTAAATTTGAAAGTAAATTTGATTTATTCTAATCTTAATTTTATATAAAAATTAAATTTAAAAAAAAATTATTATAACTTTACCACTCGATCAACTTTGAGTTATAAATTTCAGTCAAAATATAAATTTTTAATCATTTTTTTTAAATTCTAATCAAAATATGTATTTTTTAAAAATATCAGTGGCTGCCTATGTCTGAATCGATTTTTTTCTTTCTTTCAAATATGTAAGCATACCTCTGTGGAATGATGAAGAACATCTTCTACAGTGAGATGCCATTTCCCTCTGTGATTGAAGGCCTCACCGGTCCCCGACCAGAGACCCCACGACGACATCTCTTCCTCCGGCGACCCGACAAATTCCATGCCGGTCACTTTGGAATTAAACTTGATATGTGGGTATAAACTGAAGTGCTCTGCATACGATTCTATATACTCCAACACTTGTTTGCTGGCTGGGAAAACTTCCTTGACTGAAGAAGGCCATGGAAAATCAGAGAACTGATAGAAATCTTTAGGAGTTTGAAGCTCAGTGGTCTCAACAGTGTGAGTCCAAACTCCTCCAATGGAATTTTTAGCTTCGAAGACGATGGGTTGGAATCCCTTCTCTACTGCGTACTTGCAAGCAAGTAAGCCACTGATCCCAGATCCAATAATGCCTACCCGTCGATCCATTTTCGACCCACTTGCTGCTGTGGATGGACTGATGGATCCAATGATCCAGTTTCAGTTTACAGGACCCTTTATATAGATACAACCACATCCATGAAGTAAGCATTTGGATGGACGGTCCAGATGATCTAGTTGCCGTCCAAGAAGGAAACTTAAAATAAGACCAAAAAAAAATGAATATGGTTGACAAATTGATCCAATCGTGGTAACTTGCCTAATGTTTTTTCTACTTGTCAGCAGATTCACGTGTGGGGACATGGTGGAATGATAACATAAATTATCAATTTTTTTTTTTAAATCAAGTATTGAGATATATCTGACTTAATTTTAAAATATTTATAAATTTTTCAATGTGTACACATTGGGTATAAAACAAAAGAGAGTAATATCAAGTATCAATTAAGATTATTTACGATGCATTCCCAAATTTTAACTTGAGGACTCTCAGGTGAATTCACCTTGGTCTATCCAGATGGGATATTTTAATTTATCTTTAATTGATTATGTTGTCTATTAAAAAATATTTTTTATATTTTTTAATTTCTAAATATTTAATTTTATTCTGCAATGAAAATTCATGGTATTAGATTGATGGACTTTTTAATTCGGATAGAGTTTAAATTAAATACAAGTATAAATAGATAGATATAAGGGAGAAGTGATATGATTAAGGCCATAGTAATTTTTACACTCTTTTCTCTTTTCTAAAAGTGAGGGAAAATTGAAAATTCTTTTAAATTTAGTAAATTATGAGAAAAACTCATGTTGCAAAAATCACTATCCTTTAATTAGTATCCTCTAATCACAATTTAAAAACTAATTTCTAGACAATTTTTATTCTATAAAATACAGTGGCATATATCACACTCGTCATTATTTAAGTTATATTGAAGATTACGAGACAAAGCAATCGATGAAAATGACTTTAATTTGGGTTTCCGGTAATAAGAATTAACCTCTTCTAACCTTTTAAAGATATTAGCATGTATAGATCCAACGGTGGATATGTAAATGGTTAGCTGCATGTCCACTCAAAAGCTCATTGTTGGACTTAAATTTACATTTAAATTTAAAAATAAAAGTAACAGTCTAAATATAAAATTACGTCGTTTAAATTATTAATTATCAAAATTCATGTATCTACGTATGGATCAGTCTCACCTTTAACGAGAGATGAAGATACTCATATTATTAAAAAAATTGTGCTTATAGAAACTTATTTACATTTTATTTGAATATTGAGAAGAAGGGATTTGCAAAAATTTAGAATATTTTACCAATATTTTGATTAAAAAAATTATGTTATTTATATATAATTATTTTCACTTAAGACCTTTTCTTATGGGACATATATGCTCGAATCTCCATTGCTTAATCTTAGTGTGCCCTAATTCACCTGTAGGATTTTAAGCAAAGTATCCCACAATTTCTCACATGTAAATTTAAAAAAAAATATATGCATACTGTAATTGTAAGACTCGTGCATAAAATTCGATGATATATCTAATAACAATTTAGAGAGACTTCACTTTTTCTTTTTCTTTTTATAGACTATCTAAATACATACTAACTAATAGGGAGATCTTTAATTGAATTAGGATTGAAAAAACTTATAACTCTATTTTTATCATCACGAGAAAAAAATATAATAGTTTAAAATTTAATACTTTTTTAGACTTTAATTTTAAACTTGATCGAGTCTATTTTATATCTAATGACCAGCTCTAGAATGCATGGACCAATATTTTTTTAAGTAATATTTACCTTTTTTGAAGACATTATTGTCATTGTCATTATCGTCATTAAATTTTTTTCATTTATTAAGATCAATTTTATAATAAACATGAATGTCACTCATTATTAATTTAAGATAAGATATGCAGTAGAATATCAACTTGTGATTGATCTTGTCTGCCTCTTAAAGAGTTCTTTCATTTTGTTGCAGACTTGAATCTATTAGATTATCAATTTCATGTTAAATGATGCCAATTTTTTTAACAAAAAGAACTCTTTCCGGTAACCAAATCTGCCTTGGACCAACTCTCAAGTGGGACCCACAACGATTGCATCATGCATCACTTTTAAGAATATTATAGCCAATAGAGTCGGCAGCCGCCATTGGATTGGATTCGATTCATCTGGTCATAAAATAGACTAATTCAAACTTTTAAATTATGTGAAGTTCTCATGAACTTTGAGATTCGATTCATGGTGGAGTATGAGTAAGACTAAGGACAGGTCACCAGGGCTCTCTGAACACAAGTTTAAAGTATTTAGTGAACGTTATTGATATTTAACCTATTATTATAAATAATATTTAATTATAATTTTAATTATGTAATAAAAAATTTATTTATAATCTATTTTTCTTATTTTTTAAAATATAAAATTATAAATTAAAATTTTGTATTCAATTTTTTTAGAAATGTTCAACATGTTAGTGACACCGAAATAAATTAATTTGTGTGATAATTAGTTGATTTAAATTAAATTGGAAAAAATTAGTTGCAAAAAAGTGGAATTAATAAAAATAATATCAAATTAATTAGACCTTAAAATCTATTACTTTCTTTTCTTGATAATATTGTTACAGGTCAGTAGGTCATGTTGCTTTCTAACATGTCATAACAAAAAAGTGTCACGATAGCAATAATGAAGTAAGCTATCATCTCATACTTTATTTAGTAATGCCGTTTTGTCACCTTGCAGGGAGTGCTGATCAACATTGTGGTTGATATTTTTTTACACCTTACACATTAGTGATTAAGGGAAGGATGTTGCAGGGAGATAGAGCTTTATTTTGGTAAAGAAAATGATAGATTGTGGATATTTTTCATTCAAACAGTGATAAGAACCAAGAATTAGATGATGAAGGCTGCATGTCATCTCTGTTTTCAAAGAACCTTTGTACAGTACCCAAAAGGACCCGTGTTGCTATGTCCCCACTCTGAAAATTTGTTCTATGTATTTATCTGCTTACGTTAAAAAGTCTTAGTCTGCAAGTTATGTATTCATGTATTCTTCAACGTTGTTCACTTTTTATGAACCTTGGTTAATTATATACATCATCTGTTTTCTTTATCACACCGTGGAAGATATCAGTAAAAATGGAGGCACTGTCTTGTTTTTATGTTTATTCTGATGAATTGTGTGTATTCATCCTTCGAGAATTTGCATCCATTCATTTACTCTCATCTCTCCTGCCTTTTGTAATTGTTTGCTGTTCCATTTGGAAAATGCTATTGGTAAGTAAAACATGAATAGAATAATGATTGTTCTACTTCTTTTAAAATCATCTTTATCTTTTGCAAATGATTTTCCTCTGAGCAACTGAACTCGTGACTCAATGTATTCAATACTGTGCTGCTCCTCCTAGGTTTGGGTTTTGTTTCTTTTCTTTTTTTTAAAAAAAAGAGATAGTCGATTTCATTATAGTCTATTTGATAGAGTTATTGATACTCCTAAGTTTTCAATCCAACAGTTGAGTGTCACTGTTGACACCGGTTGATTCTGGGCCACTGTAAGAGGGGTGTTTTTGCGTTTGGGCTTTGTTGTTTTAACTTCCAAGTGATCCCCACATGAGCTCTATTTGGCTTAAAGATCGTGGGGTTAGAGGCAAATGAGTGCAGGTAAAAACAAATCATTTCATGAACCAATTACAGAAAAGAAACCAAGAAACCAAGAAATCTGAAAATTAGAGCGACAAATCAACGTTATAACAACGTTTAAGCTTAAACCAACGTCAAAACCATCAATATTATTGATAGTATATTGCCATTTCAGCTTAAACCAAGTTCCCATTTCACATTATTTTTAACGACTGAGCTACTGATCCCTACAAGTCAACATTTCAGCATAAAGCAAGCACCAAGATAGAAAATAAACACTATTCTCATTTACCACATGCAAAGGGGAAAAAAAACAACTTGCCATTTGATTGGCCACGTAAGGGGAACTGGGGAAGGATAGGCACAGCTCCTTGTAAAAACATGTTTCAATGGGGAGATAGCTTGCTGTAATCCATGGGTCCATAAGGAGAGAAAAGCTCTTTCAAAAATCCCTTCTTTCTCTTTGGGTTGCATCCCATGTCTTTGCACAATTGATCATTGTACCATATGTGGATAATACCAACACACGATCTTCGGTAGTAGTGACCAGAATATTGCTTCATGAATTTTTCCCATTGCAAGACATCTTCTTCCATGCTTTTTATGCTCGGCAATTTAAAGCCACCGTCGAGAAAGTGTGTCAACCACTGGCACCGCATCTCGCAAGTGTACAAGTTGGCCAGACTCTCAGAGTACCCAATAACTCCAAGCTGTGGAATTCTTGGATGGATGCATTCCCTGATACAAAACAGTTCATGAAATGTCAATAAACGAATCAGTGCGACACGAAGTTGAGAAGAACATGTCAGTACTAGGGATATACAAAGTGAAGCCACTTGCTACAGAAAAAACAAAACTAGCCAAATGTGATTGACACGCCCCACTGGTGGGGCTCATTGATGATGGTCATCATCAACATATGTTGGCTACCTGAAGTAAATAAGACAAAGACCTTGATAATAATGATAATGAGCAAATTATAACAATAAAACCAAGGGAAAATGCAATACCGGTAGAGAGGAACTGTGGTAGTCGATGATCCTTCAATGTAATGTTGAAAGGCCGGGGATTTGAACATGTCTCTAAGCTTACGGTCACCCCTAAAACCAGTGCCGAGGATCACCATATCTATTTCTATCGGTGCGGCTTCGCCATCAAGGATCAAACCGCTCTTACAGAAACTAAATGTCTTTGACTTCTTTAAAATGATGCTTCCTTCTTCAACTTTGTTGTAGAAGGTTTTAGGTACAGTTGAAATCAAACAAGAAGTCATCTCTTTAAAGAAGCTATGTTCTGGTACCATCCCATACTTCTTCAGAGGCAGCTTCCATCTAATATGACTCTCAACAAATTTGGAGATCAACCATCTCTGAATCAGAAATTTAGACACATTGGTTTGTTTTACATCTCAAGATGAAAAAAATAAAAGCCATCAACATGTACAGGTACAACCCATGCATGTCTATAAGTAGACTCCATTTGCCGAGTAGTTTGGATTGCCAAACATGTCACATAAACCAAGTTAGAATCACTGATCAAATGCCTAAACTAAAAAGAGAGCTCTTCTAGTGTTCCTGTGTTTGAAGTTCTATTGTTTGGTTGATGGTATGCTGTCTCCTCAAAACTCTTCCATTATCCATGGAATGATGCATGTTCTATTGAGTAAAATTCACACTATCTGCACTGTTGGGAGACAGTCTTGAAAGGGGATCTCTCATTTATGTTATTCTATGATCCAATTTGGAGTCTTGTTACTTACCCTGTATGAAGTGCAAATTGGATTAGAGTGAATTTGAGGTCATCTCGAAATACAAATCTTGACTCTTGAGTAGAGTTCGAGGGAGATTTCGAAGTTAAGTATTAACATAAGTTTATCAGCTAGCCTGAACCGGATTTACACCATTTTGCATAGTTGCTTTCGAGGAAATGCTCTTCTTTAATTTCTTTCTGACAAAGATATGATCAAAATATTCTCGAGAAGACAAGTTTTGAAGATGAATATTCAAAGTTCAATTTTGACCTTTGAGGTAATAGTTCGAGATTTTGGAGGTTGTTATGCAGTTCAGCTAATGTTATATAAACCTAAAACTTTTGCAACTCGAGCTGAGTTAGTAGGTTATTAATTGAAGTTTGTATAAGTCTTGTTGTCAAAGAATCAAAAAGTTGTGATAAGTGCAGTTTGTGATCAGATAAGTTCTTTCGCTTATCTCTAACAATTTTGAATATCTTTTTACTCCTATTCAAGAGCAGTATAACATTTGGTTCCATTTCAATCATAGCTTTCAAGATCAAAAGCCACGATGATTAAGCTTCTTTATAGAAGTCTCATCAATTTGCAAAATAAGTACACTTGGAAGGGGGAGACTCTTATTTATTTGACCTTATTCTTATCGCTCGCGGTTGTATTGAGATTTTGAGTTGTCTTCTCAATTGTAATTCCTAATTTGGTTGATGAATGGACTCAAGAGTGACTCTAAATTGCATTTGATCTTTCTTCTCCATGCATGAAATGTCCTATACATCTGATTTTCATTTGCATTTTCTGTCTTTCCATACTACATTTTATCATTTGAAAATATGAAGAACACTATTGGATTCTCATACCTGATTTTTCTAGTGAACTCTTGAGACCAATTGCAAGTCATTTTCTCCTTTTCTGTTCCTTTCAATTCCCTTTTGGATCTTTTTTTGCGAGGTTCATGCGATATGGCGACTCCATTCTGAATCTTTTTATCTATTCATTTTACATGTTTTACATACCCCAACACACAATCTATCACGAGACTCTTAGTTGTTTCATCTAAAAGTAAGAAGATTTCTATAAACTCTTCCAACTCACCTCCTTAAGAATAACAAAAATGTATACATATACAAGAGCATAAATGAACTCAAACTCTACCAAATCGAGATAAATTCAAACTGTATCAAATCTATTGATACTAAACTAAACTAGAATCCTAGTTTAATAAGAACTCTAATGTATCCTAACATTTCATAATGTAATGTAATAAGAAGCATCTCTTATTATAACTCAATTATATGAAAGTGAGTGAGAGAGAGAGAGAGAGTACCACAGGTGAAAGCATAGTTGCCAACAGCCAAAGTAGAATTCCTTCTCCAGGCTTGTGAAACAATAGCTCGGCGAAGCGGCTAAGGTATAGATAAGCAAGAGGAAATCCCCAAGGAAGGTAATCAGGAACATTCCAATGTAAAGTCCTGCATACCAATGTACATGGAAACTCTGCTCCTGCAAAATAGCCGTTTATTCAGAGGGTTCAAATTGCAATTTGCTTACCTGAACTAATGGATGCCTACCGTTTGCATTGGCACATTCAGTAGCAATATCCATGGCCGATTTCTGAAACCCAACAACAGCAACTCTCTTTCCTTTGATAAATTCTGCTGCGGCCGCGTTATCCATAGCCGCATACTCTGTAGAATGTATCACCTTGCCATTAAAGGCCTCTGGGCCTCTTCCTGGTGGAAATTCAGGGATGTTCGTAAGGCCACTGAATCGGCCGATACATAGGATCACAAAGTCCATTTTGTAAACCTGGTTGAAACATTCTGTTCATTCATTGGAATCTTTGCAATGACGATAGGGGCCCAAGAAAAACTTAAAATCAATTTGGTGCTTGATTGGCTATTGATTACACCCACAAATGCTTCATTTCATTGATCCAAACCATGACCATACATTACTGACGCACAAACGTGATACTTTCTGTATCAGTTTCCAAAAAGGAAGTGCTGAATTTAGATCTCCTTGCCACTATTTACCATTTTCTAATCAATTAGTTGTCATATTAGGTTGATGGTGCAGATTGATCTAAACAGAGAGCATCAGTATATACAAATGGAAAATGATAAGAACACTGCCTTTCCTATATAATTAAATATATAATATTATCTTTTATCTACTTATCATTATTTACATAATAAGAAGATACATTAAATAATATTCTACATAAATATCTTACATCTGAAATATCTTTCAATAATTGTCACGTTCTCAGTCTCTTATATAACAGAGTGGGCATGTGATGTCGGCTATATGTCTGCCTATATACAGACTAGGGGACAAAGAATACATGTTCCAGAAAATGACTTATGCTGCGTTTGGATTGGGGTAATTTTTATAAGAGTTACTCCTAAATAGGGTCACCCTTTAGTAGAGGTGATCTTTGAATTAGGATTACCCTTATCTTATTCGGTAATTGCAGTGGTAAAGTAAAATCTTATTTTAAGGAAAAAAAATCTTATTTGTTAACTATAAGTAAAGGTAATCTGATATATTAATATTTTTTTATTTTTTTTATAAAATATAATTATTAAATAATATTCATGAAATAAATTCTAATAATATAACTTATAATAATATTATCTAACTTTTATAAATTATTTTTCACAATTATTATTTAAAATGAACAATTGCATTCTAATATAAAAAAAATAAATAAAGATTTTTTTTGATATTACTATTTTAAATCCAAATAAATAAATAAAAAATATCAACATATCTCTTCATAAAAATTATAATTATTATATTTTATATTATATGAATTTAATAAAAATATTAATTCTCATAAAATTGTTAATATGTCAGTTTACCCTATTCAAGGGTAATCCCTATAAAAATTTACCCCTTACCCAAATACATCACTTTGAAAATGTTAGAAAAATTTTATTTTTATATTATATAGATTTAATAAAATTATTAATTCTCATAAAATTGTTAATATGTCAGTTTACCCCTACGTGCAATTACCCCTACTCAAGGGTAATCCCTGTAAAAATTTACCCCTCACTAAAATGCATCACGTTGAAAATATTGCAGAAATTTTATTTTTATATTATATAGATTTAATAAAATTATTAATTCTCATAAAATTGTTAATATGTCAGTTTATCCCTACTTACAATTACCCCTGCTCAAGGGTAACCCCTGTAAAAATTTACCCCTCACCCAAATGCATCACATTGAAAATGTTAAAGAAATTTTATTTTTATATTATATAGATTTAATAAAATTATTAATTCTCATAAAATTGTTAATAAGTCAGTTTACCCTTACTTACAATTACCCCTGCTCAAGAGTAACCCTTATAAAAATTTACCCCTCATCCAAATGCATCATATTAAAAATGTTGCAGAAATTTTATTTTTATATTATATAGATTTAATAAAATTATTAATTCTCATAAAATTGTTAATATGTCAATTTACCCTACGTACAATTACCCCTACTCAAGGGTAACCCCTGTAAAAATTTACCCCTCACTAAAATGCATTACGTTGAAAATATTGCAGAAATTTTATTTTTATAATATATAGTTTTAATAAAATTATTAATTCTCATAAAATTGTTAATATGTCAGTTTACCCCTACTTACAATTACCCCTACTTAAGGGTAACCCCTGTAAAAATTTACCCCTCATCAAAATGCATCACCTTGAAAATATTGCAGAAATTTTATTTTTATATTATATAGATTTAATAAAATTATTAATTCTCATAAAATTGTTAATATGTAGTTTACCCCTACTCAAGAGTAACCCCTGTAAAAATTTATCCCTCATCGAAATGCATCACGTTGAAAATGTTGCAGAAATTTTATTTTTATATTATATAGATTTAATAAAATTATTAATTCTCATAAAATTGTTAATATGTCAGTTTGCCCCTACTCAAGGGTAACCCCTGTAAAAATTTATCCCTCATCCAAATGTATTACGTTAAAAATGTTGGCACTTTTTAAAATAATCTTCTAACAAAGTAAATTGTTAATTACCCTGAAAGAGATTATCATGAATCTCAAAATTTTCAGAGTTTTGAGACCCTATCGAAATTTCGACAGAAACACCCCTTAAAAATAGAACATTTTGACAAATACGTTTCAAAAAATTATATAATATATAATTGAAAAATAGAAGAAGGCACGGGATAAATAGGAGAAAGGTTTCCTTCAAAAATAAAAATTAAATAAAAAACCACTATTATTATTTTAAATTTCAATAAATGAATAAAAAAAATTCTTTATATCTCTTTATAAAAAAATATAATTTGTTGTTTGGTGATATGAAATTTATCAAATAGAAATAATGGAGTGCTTTTAAAAAAAAAAAAAGCCAAGTACTTACCAAAATTAAAAAAAAAAAAAAAAACTCATGAGCAAAAGGGAGGGTAATGAGGGGTCCCTTGCCCCATGGGGTATTCAAAAGGGAGACAGGAGGGGCAAATTTTTACCCTTCCCCTCTTGTTACTAAACGGAGGTAATAAGGGGTAACGGGGGTTACCCCCATCCAAACGCAGCCTTAGTGGACCCAATCTGTGAGACTCTGATACAGATGAAGTAGTGAAGTAATGCACCACCATAAGGTTTTTGCTTTGTATTTTTTTTAATATCCGATTCATGAGATATTTTATTTTATTTTTCATTTTTCTCTGTAATTTAGAGAGAGTAAATATTTATTGCACAATAAAGTTGAAAAGACTGATTTTCTTCTATTTTATCTCTAGCCTGTGTTCGGTATCATAAAAACATTATTGTCTGAATCAAAACCCTAAATATAAAATAATGTAAAAATCTTACTGCTAAATTTGAAAGTAAATTTGATTTATTCTAATCTTAATTTTATATAAAAATTAAATTTAAATAAAAATATATTATAACTTTACCACTCGATCAACTTTGAGTTATAAATTTCAGTCAAAATATAATTTTTTAATCATTTTTTTTTAAATTCTAATCAAAATATGTATTTTTTAAAAATATCAGTGGCTGCCTATGTCTGAATCGAATTTTTTCTTTCTTTCAAATATGTAAGCGGGAGCACTTATACGGATTTCTTGCCTCTACACACCCGTTTCTGAAATTTTGAGTGAAATTACGATTTTACTCCCCGATTTTCATTCATTCGAATGAATGCCCAGTTCATTTTGGCATTCATTCGAATGAATGCCCGTGTGTAATTTCAATTCATTCGAATGAATGGGCTGAGCAGTAATACGGAATACTGCTCAGCCCATTCATTCGAATGAATAGATGATTCATTCGAATGAATAGTAATAAAATGACCTTCATTCCATCCATTCATTCGAATGAATAGACCATTCATTCGAATGAACATGAAGGAAATGACCGTCACAAATCATTCGAATGATTCATCACGAATCATTCGAATGATTTAGATCCAAACATGAAGGGAGTCACGAATCATTCGAATGATTCAATACGAATCATTCGAATGATTCATCACGAATCATTCAGTATACAGTATACAGTAAATTCATTAAAATTCTTTTAAAATTTTAAACTTATTTTTTGATCACTGTATATTTTCAAAATTTTTCAAATTGAATATCTAGACTAATTAAAATAATCTGATAAAAATACCTTAAGACTTTAAGGTCTTTTGACACTCCTAAATATTTAAAACACAGTATTTTACAAATAAGGGTATCCCTAAGGTGTGTCAAAAATACATTTGAAAGTGTCAAAAGACCTTTAAGTCTTAAGGTATTTTTATCAGGTTATTTTAATTAGTCTAGATATTCAATTTGAGAAATTTTTAAAATACACAGTGCTTAAAAATAACTGTCTTTATTTTAAAACATAGACCGTTATTTTTTAAGCACTGTGTATTTTCAAAATTTCTCAAATTGAATATCTAGACTAATTAAAATAACCTGATAAAAATACCTTAAGACTTTAAGGTCTTTTGACACTCCTAAATGTGTTTTCGACACAGCCTAGGGATACCCTTATTTGTAAAATACTGTGTTTTAAATATTTAGGAGTGTCAAAAGACCTTAAAGTCTTAAGGTATTTTTATCAGGTTATTTTAATTAGTCTAGATATTCAATTTGAGAAATTTTGAAAATACACAGTGCTTAAAAATAATGGTCTATGTTTTAAAATATAGACAGTTATTTTTACGCACTGTGTATTTTAAAAATTTCTCAAATTGAATATCTAGACTAATTAAAATAACTTGATAAAAATACCTTAAGACTTAAAGGTCTTTTGACATTTTCAAATGTATTTTTGACACACCCTAGGGATACCCTTATTTGTAAAATACTGTGTTTTAAATATTTAGGAGTGTCAAAAGACCTTAAAGTCTTAAGGTATTTTTATCAGGTTATTTTAATTAGTCTAGATATTCAATTTGAGAAATTTTGAAAATACACAGTGATAAAAAAATAAGTTTAAAATTTAAAAAAAAAATATTTGAATATTATGTTTACTGCTGAATGAATTAACGGCTGAAAGAATGAATCATTTGAATGAATTGAACGGCTGAAAGAAGGAATCATTTGAATGAATGGGATTCATTCATTCGAATGAATGAAGCCCATTCATTCGAATGATTAGTTCATTTGAATGAATGAGGCCCATTCATTCGAATGAATGGGCTAAGCAATATTCCGTGTTACTGCTCAGCCCATTCATTCGAATGAATTGAAATTACACACGGACATTCATTCGAATGAATGAAAATCGAGAGGTAAAATCGTAATTTCATCCAAAATTTCAGAAATGGGTGTGTAGAAGAAGGAAATCCGGTATGTGTAAGTGCTCCCTATGTAAGCATACCTCTGTGGAATGATGAAGAACATCTTCTACAGTGAGATGCCATTTCCCTCTGTGATTGAAGGCCTCACCGGTCCCCGACCAGAGACCCCACGACGACATCTCTTCCTCCGGCGACCCGACAAATTCCATGCCGGTCACTTTGGAATTAAACTTGATATGTGGGTATAAACTGAAGTGCTCTGCATACGATTCTATATACTCCAACACTTGTTTGCCGGCTGGGAAAACTTCCTTGACTGAAGAAGGCCATGGAAAATCAGAGAACTGATAGAATTCTTTAGGAGTTTGAAGCTCAGTGGTCTCAACAGTGTGAGTCCAAACTCCTCCAATGGAATTTTTAGCTTCGAAGACGATGGGTTGGAATCCCTTCTCTACTGCGTACTTGCAAGCAAGTAAGCCACTGATCCCAGATCCAATAATGCCTACCCGTCGATCCATTTTCGACCCACTTGCTGCTGTGGATGGACTGATGGATCCAATGATCCAGTTTCAGTTTACAGGACCCTTTATATAGATACACCCACATCCATGAAGTAAGCATTTGGATGGACGGTCCAGATGATCTAGTTGCCGTCCAAGAAGGAAACTTAAAATAAGACCAAAAAAAATGAATATGGTTGACAAATTGATCCAATCGTGGTAACTTGCCTAATGTTTTTTCTACTTGTCAGCAGATTCACGTGTGGGGGAATGGTGGAATGATAACATAAATTATCAATTTTTTTTTTTAAATCAAGTATTGAGATATATCTGACTTAATTTTAAAATATTTATAAATTTTTCAATGTGTACACATTGGGTATAAAACAAAAGAGAGTAATATCAAGTATCAATTAAGATTATTTACGATGCATTCACAAATTTTAACTTGAGGACTCTCAGGTGAATTCACCTTGGTCTATCCAGATGGGATATTTTAATTTATCTTTAATTGATTATGTTGTCTATTAAAAAATATTTTTTATATTTTTTAATTTCTAAATATTTAATTTTATTCTGCAATGAAAATTCATGGTATTAGATTGATGGACTTTTTAATTCGGATAGAGTTTAAATTAAATACAAGTATAAATAGATAGATATAAGGGAGAAGTGATATGATTAAGGCCATAGTAATTTTTACACTCTTTTCTCTTTTCTAAAAGTGAGGGAAAATTGAAAATTCTTTTAAATTTAGTAAATTATGAGAAAAACTCATGTTGCAAAAATCACTATCCTTTAATTAGTATCCTCTAATCACAATTTAAAAACTAATTTCTAGACAATTTTTATTCTATAAAATACAGTGGCATATATCACACTCGTCATTATTTAAGTTATATTGAAGATTACGAGACAAAGCAATCGATGAAAATGACTTTAATTTGGGTTTCCGGTAATAAGAATTGACCTCTTCTAACCTTTTAAAGATATTAGCATGTATAGATCCAACGGTGGATATGTAAATGGTTAGCTGCATGTCCACTCAAAAGCTCATTGTTGGACTTAAATTTAAAAATAAAAGTAACAGTCTAAATATAAAATTACGTCGTTTAAATTATTAATTATCAAAATTCATGTATCTACGTATGGATCAGTCTCACCTTTAACGAGAGATGAAGATACTCATATTATTAAAAAAATTGTGCTTATAGAAACTTATTTACATTTTATTTGAATATCGAGAAGAAGGGATTTGCAAAAATTTAGAATATTTTACCAATATTTTGATTAAAAAAATTATGTTATTTATATATAATTATTTTCACTTAAGACCTTTTCTTATGGGACATATATGCTCGAATCTCCATTGCTTAATCTTAGTGTGCCCTAATTCACCTGTAGGATTTTAAGCAAAGTATCCCACAATTTCTCATATGTAAATTTTCAAAAAAATATATGCATACTGTAATTGTAAGACTCGTGCATAAAATTCGATGATATATCTAATAACAATTTAGAGAGACTTCACTTTTTCTTTTTCTTTTTATAGACTATCTAAATACATACTAACTAATAGGGAGATCTTTAATTGAATTAGGATTGAAAAAACTTATAACTCTATTTTTATCATCACGAGAAAAAAATATAATAGTTTAAAATTTAATACTTTTTTAGACTTTAATTTTAAACTTGATCGAGTCTATTTTATATCTAATGACCAGCGCTAGAATGCATGGACCAATATTTTTTTAAGTAATATTTACCTTTTTTGAAGACATTATTGTCATCGTCATTATCGTCATTAAATTTTTTTCATTTATTAAGATCAATTTTATAATAAACATGAATGTCACTCATTATTAATTTAAGATAAGATATGCAGTAGAATATCAACTTGTGATTGATCTTGTCTGCCTCTTAAAGAGTTCTTTCATTTTGTTGCAGACTTGAATCTATTAGATTATCAATTTCATGTTAAATGATGCCAATTTTTTTAACAAAAAGAACTCTTTCCGGTAACCAAATCTGCCTTGGACCAACTCTCAAGTGGGACCCACAACGATTGCATCATGCATCACTTTTAAGAATATTATAGCCAATGGAGTCGGCAGCCGCCATTGGATTGGATTCGATTCATCTGGTCATAAAATAGACTAATTCAAACTTTTAAATTATGTGAAGTTCTCATGAACTTTGAGATTCGATTCATGGTGGAGTATGAGTAAGACTAAGGACAGGTCACCAGGGCTCTCTGAACACAAGTTTAAAGTATTTGGTGAACGTTATTGATATTTAACCTATTATTATAAATAATATTTAATTATAATTTTAATTATGTAATAAAAAAATTATTTATAATCTATTTTTCTTATTTTTTAAAATATAAAATTATAAATTAAAATTTTGTATTCAATTTTTTTAGAAATGTTCAACATGTTAGTGACACCGAAATAAATTAATTTGTGTGATAATTAGTTGATTTAAATTAAATTGGAAAAAATTAGTTGCAAAAAAGTGGAATTAATAAAAATAATATCAAATTAATTAGACCTTAAAATTTTAAGAGACTCTTAAAATTTAAATTTTATGAGATACACATGATAGCAATTTTCTCTAAAATATTTTGAAATAAATCTTCATTATTTAAGGTGGATTTAATGAAAACTATTTTTTTTTCATTTTAATTAATTAGATGAAATTAAGAATGACATTTTAAAAAAAAAAATAATACAAGTAAAAATCATGGGCCCTCGTGGGACCCACACCCCAATTTCCCCAAAATACACTCATTTGAACCCCTTTTTACCAAAAACATTGAAAATTCTTCTATCTTATTTTCTCTTACAAACCGATCTCTTCTCTTTGCACTCACTCTCCACATGGTTCCTTCCTCTTCCTTTCCATTCCTTAATTTCTTCCTTTCCCAAAAAGATAGCTCTCATTCCTCTTCGAAATATGATTCGATCTTTCCCTCACTTCTTTTCTTATCCTTCTTCTATATCCACCATTTTCTTTCTATTTCCATATGCTGTAACCAAAATTTGGGACCTTTCCTAAAGGGGCTGTAACCAAAATTTGGGACCTTTCCTAAAGGGGCCTAAGGCAATCGCCTTAGTTGCCTACTGCAATAAAACAAATAAAACTATAATAAAATATAACAAAAGACAAAAATACGAGGAAGAGGGAAATGAAAATGCAAAATTAAGGCAAAAGTTATCTTTAGCTGATGACAATCCAATGGTAACAACACATTTTTATTGGTCATTATTTCATTTATTTTGGGTAGCGATAAACACACGGGGTTTTTGTTTAACCAGACACGAAAATGAGTGGATTTTCTACTTTATCCTTCACCCGGCCATATGGATAACTTAAAACAATGTAAAAAATTGGCGCACTTACCAGCTAGCCGTTCTGGTTCATTCATCAACTGTAAACTTTTCCAGCGTTTGGCTCGGGTATTCAAACGAGGTCATTTCTCGACTGATTTTTACAAACAAAGTATCAAAATTCATCTACTTTGAATTTTATAAACTCTGAGACTGATTTTAAATAAAAAAGGTATAGATTTAGACTTCAAAAATGGTACCCAAAAAATTAAGAGAGAAGACCATTTTTCTTAAATTATTTGGGTACGATTTTTTAAGCCAAAAACTATACCATTTTTACTTAAAATCAGTCTCGAAATTCATAAAATTTAAAGAAGATGAATTTTGATATCTTGTTTGTATAAACCGGTAAAGAAACAATCTCGTTTGAAAATCCGAGCCAAACGCGGAAAAACCACAGCTGATCAATGAACCAGAACGGCTCGCCATTTTGGAGTGATCGGCTCGCCGATAATTCATTTTTAAGGTTATCCGTACAACAGAGGTTAATGGTAAAGTGGAAATGTGATATCCCAATCCAAATTAGTGGTTAATTTAGACAAATTTTAATTAATTAAATATTTTTAGCCAATAATTATAAGTTTTGTTATGTTGATCGTGAAGAATATTGAATGAGCTTCTCAACGAGACTAACTTTGACTTGATCCGAGTCCGAAAACTCTTTCAAATTAATTTTTTAAAGGTATTAATAATATTATTTTAGAGTTAAAACTTGGTTGCTTTGGAAACTCAGTCATTTAATTTTATTTCAACTTCAAATTTTAGATCTTGCATTATTTTTAAAATCCGGACTTAACGGAATGTCAATCTCGACCTAATTCTACCTATTTTCACTGCCTAAAATTTTATAATTTTATAGGTGGCAAAACCCCACTTGGATAAGGAAGACAAAATCCTAAAAATATACGAAGGAAGTTATTGAGCCATTTGTATCTTCAGATTTCCAAAATATCAAGTTTTTAATAGTTATTTTACGTCGAGAAATGTGAGCCGTCAAATATTTTATCATTTAGATGGAGTGGTTTTTGACTCCGAAACACTTTAAAACTTTAGAATATTTTTATCAGACTAATTTAATCTATTTAATTATAAAATTAAATTTTCTCCAAGAAATTCTTTAAAATTAAGAAATTTTATCAAATCGATGTTTTTTTATTAAAACACTGAGTTGTTAACCGAATTTTCTATCCAAAATTTAATACTATGTTAATAATTTAACACTATATTAATAATTTTCTATGCAACGTCTCTCTCTGTTTTCCGCTTTCTTCTCTTCATTTCTTTTTTTGTTTTCCGAAAATGTCTTCTCTCTTTCTCTTCTTTCATTTTTCTTTTGTTCTTTTCTTCTCTTCTATTCATTAGCAAGCAACAAAAGCAGACAGTAGCAGCCGAACTTCAAAGCTTCTCGTATCTACGTCGGATTTTCAAAACTTAGTCAAATATCGACGTATTTTCGCGTGTGAGGTACCAAAATAGTTTTATTTTTAATTTTATTAAGTTCGTAGCATTTCAAAATTAGAATAGTTTAGTATTGGGTTTTAAAATTGAATTTTTCAAAATGGAGGGAGGGTAGGCTTCTCTCTTAAATTTTAAATTATACCTTTAAAATCATTTTTAAGTTCAAAACTTGATTCAGCCTTTAATTAAAAGAGGGGAAAAGATTAGCCCCATCTAACAATCGTGTGTTTATTTTTACGAATTGTGTGTTTAAATTCAGTATCGTAACCTTTGGGCCACACTATCATCTGTAGTGGCGTTAGTCGTTCGGTGATACCATTTGAGGTGGCGCTTAGTCACCCGGTGGTTCATCAGTAGTGGCGCTTAGTCACTCGGTGATACCATTTGAGGAGGCTCTTAGTCACCCGGTGGTTCATCAGTAGTGCCGCTTAATCGCTCGGTGATACCATCTGAGGAGACGCTTAGTCACCCGATGGTCTAAAAGTGGGGCATTGAGTACTTTTTATACTACTCGCATTGTAATCTCTACGGATAGATGTGAGGATACTCGAACCAACACTTATACTGTGTTATATGTTAGACCCACTAACACCACACTGAAATAGGACCCATAGTCATTTAAAGATGGAAAAAGTTATATTGGTCTAGAATGCGAGACCTGACACCGCCTACATGTAAGGGATGTAAATGTTCTAACTATGTAGAACGTAGGCGTAAAATGGTGTCGGGGAGCCGAGGACTTATAGCCTCTAATGCAGTATGGACCCATGGAGTGTCTGAGAATTGTCAGGTTAAAACTGGGTGAATGCATTCATGTTATTAAATCCAGTTTATATATTTGTGTGAATATTGGTTCTTTATTGATCATTGTATATTGGTGTTGGATGCACCGAAGGGTAAGGTTGGAATTTAGTGATTCTCTCAGAATAAGTTCATATATAAGGAGGGCACTAGAAATCATGCATTATCATACATTTGACATTTGCATGTGAGAATTATGATTATAAGTTAAATATATGAAAGATAATAACTTTGGAAAATCTGATATTGGTCATTGGGCTATAATTGCTGAAATTAGCTGAATACCGCTTGCGAACCGTTGGGTTGGACGTGTTAGTAGGTTGTGGTCGACCGCCATCAACCGTTGGTGTTGAATGGGCTAGTAGACCGGGTCATGGAGACCTTTTGATGTTAGGCCGAACGTCATTTGCTAACCATTGGGTTGGACGTGTTAGTAGGTTGTAGTCGACCGCCATCAACCGTTGGTATTGGATGGACTAGTAGACCAAGTGGTGGAGACCTTATACACTTTCAAGTTGCTAAATGGGGGCTGACCCCAATAAAAATTGGTAAAACACCTTAGAAAGTGATCCTATGGTGAAAATGGGTTAAGTGGATTAACCGCATTGCATTCATGGAACATGCATTGTTTATTGTTTCATGTATTATGTTGGATGTTATGGTGAAAATGAGTTAAATGAATTAACTGCATTTCATTCATGGAACATGTATTGTTATTGTATGTTGAATTTTATGGTGAACTCTCCCCACTGTGCTGTTGCTCATGTCTCTTACATTGCATGATATGAACTAGATGAAGGAATGGAGGAACCAATGGTACCTCGCTGAGAGTCAAACTCAGATGTTTCCCGTAGTTCCCGTTCAAGGAAACAAAATGAATTTATGGACTATTCTATGTATTTTGATAATAAATATGACTCATGTGGCATAAAAACTTATGTCTGTAAGTTTGATGTTTCCATGTAATATATTTGTGTGTTGGTATGCTCAATATATTGTTTTCGTGTGTTTGAGTGAAAATTGTTACGATGATTTTGCTGACTATGTTTAGAAATATTTAACACATGGATATCTCTCAAAAGTATTAGACTCACATGGGTAGTATTTAATGGAATTAGTGAATCATTAGGTTAAGGTTTTAAAAAAAAAAAAAAAATTTAGTCGCGTCCTAAGCCCACGTACGGGATCGGGTCGTGACAGGGAATTCACTAATTCCCGTGTCTGGTTACACAAAAGTGTCGTGTAAGGATCGCTTTCAGACTTCTTAAAGCATCCAACTAATTTTCGTGGTATATACATGTCTCCCTATCCACATACACTTGATGACTCTACGGAAAGTGACCCCTCTAGGGTGAAACTTGGATTGGATTTTAACCCGACCTAGGAAATCAGTGGGTTTGGATTATGTATTTGTATATTTTGAGTCGAGTCGGGTTGGAAAAATAAAAATCTGTATGAAATTTGGGTCAGATTGGATTGAGAAATTTAAACTCAATTTGACCTGATCCAACATACCCGACTCAACCTGAGTACACTAAATTATAAAACAACACTTGAGTTGATTCGAGTTAGAAATTCGGGTCGAATTAGGTTGAGTAATTTGGATTAGATTGGGTACAATAAATTTTTATATGGGTCTCCCAGCCTCACCCCACCCGAATTTCAGCCCTGCCTCTGCCTTATTATGAAATGTAATAGAATTTGAAGTGTCAAACTGAGTAAAAAAGTTTATGACTCGATCATGTGGGCTTGGTGCATATCTTCCAATTTGGTGAGTGTATACACCAAACAACAGTGTATGAAAGGAAGGAATATGACTACATTTTTATATGAGTAGAGATTAAAATATGAAGGAAAAGAAAGTGGACCAGTGAAGTTATTGATACTTCATATATGGCAAGCTTGACTAACTAAGTTACTCGTATGCGAAGCACTTTATTAATTCCAAGAGAGCTTTTTATAAATTAAAAAAAATTATATATTGGTTATTTATTTATAATCATGTCTATAATATCAACGTTGAAATTCCATTAGAATACAAACAATAGAACAAACAAAAATGTTTAAATAATTAATATTCAAATGAAAAACAATAACAACTTAAATTTATCAGCAGAAGTTAAAAATATGCGGAGCGCAATATTTAAATATCAAAATCTAGTTAAATATGTGTGTCGAGTTCGAATCACCAATCTTGCTTATTAAAGATTTGGTTGTTTGACAAGAATCCTTGATAGATTAATTTCTCTCTTCTTTTTGGCCTTTCCTATGGTCCTTTATTACGAAACTACTCTCATTCGGAAAAAATGAACGAGAGAGAAAGCGAGAGAGAAAACGAGAGAAGGATCTCCCACGAGGAGGAAGGCGGTCAGCAGTTGATCCAGGAGGAGCGAACGGAGACAGCGGATGATGGAGGATGGCAGCAGCAAAAGAGAAAGAGACATCGGCAACGCGAAGAATCTCGGGCTATTACTCTGTTCGTTGGCAACCTTCCTGAGACTATCTCTACTGGTTGGGTTCAAGAGATTTTCAGCAGATGGGGAGCAATACAGGATATCTTCATTCCAAGGGAAAAAGACGCAGCAGGACGCACTTCGCATTTGTAAGGATGAAAGAAGGGGCTTCAGCTGAGAGAACCAGCTATGAATTAAATGGGCACTATCTGGCTGGAAGAAGATTACAAGTCAATCCAACTTTGTTTCAAAGAGGAGAGAATGCGAAAGGGGCACCACAGCATAAACAAAAAATGAAATATTTCAAGCCCAAGTTTCCTCTGAATGCTCGAACGTGGGCAGAGGTAGTGAAGAAACCTGATCTGGATTGTTCCAACCCAATCGGCTTACCTGAAATAAAAAACCAGGCTATTGACATAACAGTGTCTCCAGCGGAAGAGGCAAAGGTATTGGGGTGGCTATCCAAGTTGGTGGTGGTATCTCCGATTGGTAGACTCGCCCCAACTGAGACTTCATTACAGCTCTCACAAGTTGGCATCAAAGAACACTCCATCAGTCAGATCGAAGACAACCACTTCTTGATCGGTTTTAACTCAGAGGAGGGAGTAACAAAACTTCTTGAAGCAGAGGCTAATTTGGAGTGACTCCGTTTAAATGGCAAAAGGTCCCCAGATATGCTATCTCACACTAGAAGACTATGGGTGCACTGTTGGGGCTATCCCTTGGAAGCCTGGACGAAAAATGCGATCAGAGCTTTTGGAAACAAGCTAGGAAAGGTGGTGGAAATCGATGGGCAAAATCTGAATAGAGGTGATTGCTCAACCTTAAAGCTCCTTCTGGATATCGCTATGGTTGATCCCTTCCCAACAAATGTCACATTGAACCTTGGGGAAAAATCATACCAGGTGTTGGTTGAGTTTCCAGCAGACGTTGTCAAGCAGGAGATGGCTGAGCAGGGATGTGGCCGAGCAGAGACCATCGTGGGAGGTGGCAGAGCAAGGACAGTGGCAAGTAGAGACATGGTTGAGCATAAGCCATCGTCGAAGAGTGATTCTTTCCCAGCGGTGGGGTCTTGGCGTTTCCTCCTAATGTGATTTTAAATTACTCGCAAGCGTATAAACCAGTTTATAGTATAGAGTATGAGTGCGAGGTCATACCCAATGGAAACCGACAAAATATATGTGTGAAATAGAAAATGGCATTATTAAAATAATGTGATTTAAGGAAATAATTTTCTAAAACATATAGTTATAATTTTAATTTAGAACAATAAATTGTTTTGATGAATTTTGAGAAACAATAAAATAAATCAATGATAAATAATTTGTTTACATAATCTACAATGGAATCGGGTCAAACATCGAAGCGGCATGTTATCTTATTTAAAAATAATAAAATCATGGCCTAGACTATGAAATGGTCTAGAGTTATAAAATATAATTCAAATTTATTTCCTATTAAAATTCTAATTAGAATTTTTATGTCATCCATTAAATCAGATTTTTTTCAATTCAAGCCTTAGGCTTGAGCGGATTTTAAACTTGTGTTTCTCCAAATCTAAAACAATTGTTCTTGATAAGAACCTTAGACTGGAAAGACGGGAAGTCCCACTGATCCTAATAGGGATTCTACTTTCCTTGAAAAAATTCTAAAAAAAATTTCTTACATAATGTTCATAAAAAGAATTAAAATAAAATACAAACCATCATTATTAAATATTTTAATAACTGGGACCACCATAAATCTAAACAACTAGCATGAATTTTTATTTAAAAATTTGGAAATGAAATACAATCCTTTTGGACTTGACATAAAAATAAAAAAAATAAATAACTTACAAGAAATTAAATATTTTTCTCTGTCTTTATTCGTCCAACTTCAGTCTCTTTGACGTCTTGCCCAGTTCAACTTTCAATGGTCTCAAACACTTGGATTTATAGGAGAGAAGGGATGAGATAAGAGACCCTTCAAATTCAATCGGAATGAGAGACCCATTTAAATTCAAATTCAAATTCAGGTGGGAAAACCCTATCTTTTTTCTCTTCTCTTGTAGTCGGCTTCTTCGATCAGACGGCTCCTTCTTTCTTTCAACCGTATTTTTCTTTCTCAGCTCTTAGTTTAAAGTCTCTATTATCTCATCTTTTTTTCTCCGTTTGAAAAGAAAATACTGTCCTTTCTTATCCTTATCTCTGTTTTCTTCTATCTTCTTCTCTTCTTTTCCTTCTCTGTTCTTCCCAACTCTATCTGGATCAGCTTACTCGACAGCTCTTCTCCAAACCTTATCTCTTTGATCGGCTAACTCAACTTCTATCCTTTCTTATCTTCATCTCTCCTTATCCCTTCCTTATCAGATTCCCAGCTACTCGGCAACTGCTACACGGTTGCTGCTACATTTCACTTCTCTGTTTGCTGCTCACCTTCTTCCTTCAGTTCAAAACCTTCCTTATCTTATCTTCCTTCTTCTTATCTTTTCTTATCTGATTCCCAGCTGCTACACAGCAGCTGGTTCTTATCTTCCTCTGCTTTATCTCTATCTTCCTTTGCCTTCCATTCCTCTCATTGTCGTTTCTCTTCTTCCTTATCTCTATCTTCTCGGCAAATCTGTACAACTGTTGCTGTGTGCACCGCTGTTGCTTTCACTTCCTTTACCTCAACTGAAATCAGTTCAGCTTCGACCTTCTCTGTTGGCTGCTGTTTGCTACTCTGTTCTCCTTCAGCTGGCTGCTATGTATGGCTGTTTATTTGACCGTTGTTGCTGCTCTGCTGCTCTCTGTCTCTCCTTCCTGCTGCCCTTCTTCTCCTCTGTTGTTCAATCGTTGGAAACAGGCCCAGAGGACCAGGCCCTGCTGCGTGTGTGCGTCGCTGGCTGCTGGTCTGCCGCCCTTCTATCCTCTCTTCTCAGCTGGTGTCGTGCATCTCAGCTGGCTTCCTTTCTTCTCTTTTGTTGGTTTCTCTTTTTCCCATGAGTCCTGCAACCAGAGAAAGGAAAAATAGAAAAGAAATGGAAAAGAAAAAGAAATGGTAATAGTTTCTTTAGGCTTTCTTTCATGTGCCGGGAACCCCAATCGACAGTAAATGAGAAGGGTTGGTAAATGAGACTCGACGTTCACTCGAAATTGGAAAATGAAATTTAAATATTAATTACATGAGTGTAGAAGAAAAACTTTAATCTACCCATTCCGAAGGTGATGTCGACTGAATTTTTGACTTAGCCATTTTTTATCAGTTTTTATTTTATTTTCTTTTATTTTTCAAAATAAACTATAAAACTAAAAACAACATTTAAACATATCTAATATTTATAAATAAGGACTAATTAATCTAATATTAAAGGGTAAAATTGTAATTTTATAGTGTACATCAAATACCTCCAAACTTAGATTTTTGCTAATCCTCGAGCAAAACAAAAAGAAACTACGAACTAAAAATTTAAAAATCGTACACCACTTTCGTTGGTACTCTCGATTGCATTTAGCGTATGCAATAAGCCTTTAAACCCCTAGGTTACCCCTAGTGGACGAGTTATAGTCTCGTGAGGATTTCTAGTGATGATACCCACAAACATCAAATTTTTTTTTTTTCAACAAAAACACATAGCAAAAAATCTAAACATCATACAACTCTAAAATTTGTTTTACAAGACTTATACTCGGAGTGTTGTGTGATAGTCATTATTAAGACAGTCTTTTTTTTCTAAATTGACACAAGTTTTATAACCACCATTGGAAAATAAAGTTTGACTTCAATCCTCACCAGATATATCTCTCAGAAAGATTAACGCTCAAAGGTGGGTTTATCTTCTCTCAAGGTATATGTGAGCGGAGTTTACTTTTTCAAATCAAAGTTCTCACATATGTTTTAAACAAAGACGGCATAAATGAAGAAAATATTTGATCTCATTATTAAATGCCACTTTCCTAAGAACGTTAAGTCAAACACCTTTATTTTTCCTCCTCTGTTATCTACATGAAATACCTTACTTAGACTTAGGATCAACAGGACTTTCTAATAGGACGAAACGAGGCATAGGACCGGGTCATATCAAATAAGGGATAAAAGAGTCTAAAAATTTACATTTTCATAAGAAAACGTTAGAGGTCTTCATAATATAAGCGGGATCTTTTTCCTCTAATATTTTTCACAATTTTTTTTTTTAACATCCCATTTTAACGTATGGATTTTTTTTCAGCAGATTTTTTTTTTTTTTAAAAGAAACCTCTTTTCTTTTCTTTTTCAACATCCCTCTTTGATGTATGGATGCTCCCATGTTTATTTTCTCTTTTATCTTCATTTTTCAGTGAATTCTATCCCAAAGTCTTTCCTAACCTTTTCTCATATGATGATAGGTAATGGATATAAATTTTGGCTCAAACTCCATGTCCGGAGTTGGGTATGAAAGATATGACTAGTCAATAAAAGAGGTTATATTAGGGTCAAATGGGGAACTCTCGAGATGGAATGACCAAGATATGTGGGTTTGAAGCTCAAACGATCCAAAAATGGTCTATATCCTATCCTAAGCTTCATAAGATGATTTCTTTGTTTTGAAAAAATTCAGAAAATTTTCAGGTGTACTAACTCAAATTTGATAGCGCTCTTAGTAATATGACCAAAACAATGAAAATGAGATCACTCAACTACTCAATGCGCTTATCAAAGAAATAGAAGTTTACTTGTAACTCTCAGAAGGACAGAATGACTCTAAAACTCACTGGGTTTAAGTCTCCACTAGTATTCCTCTGGTGTCACTCAACTCATGAAAATTTTTATTTTTCAGACTTACATTAATATGACTGTGTACATGTACTTCTGAGCATAAATCCTATAAAAATCTTTCCGGAAAAGTATGATATAAAGATTTTTATATACGTCTTAATGCTAAAAAAAATATATGACTCTTTTACGTCAGATCGTCAAGACGCATGATTTTCTTAGACCTCAATTGACATTCTTGTTAAGTACCAAGGTGTCTCAGCTTTTACCTACTCTACCCTTAAAAGATTTAGTCTGTCTTTCTCTGTCTAAGAAAACTATGACTCGTTTAACGTCAGATTGTCAAAACGTTTATAGTCCCCTAAGCGAAAATCAATAGTTCTTTGGACACCAAGGAGTCTCAGTCTTTCCGGACTTACTCTACCTTTGACTAAATCCAAATAAATCTGTCTATTTTCACTAATAGGTCTATGTTTTGCTGCTGTCACACAATGAACTCCTTGCTCAGATATTTTTCCATTACAATTCCCATGTCCACATTTATGATAGATTCCTAACCTCTTAGCTTTCTTCTTTGCAGCCAGAGTACTTCGACCACAAAGAGGTCTGGGTTGCTCCTCTTGGATTTCCAACTTTCTCACCCTCATAGCTAAGGAAACAATTTTCCTACACAAGTCTGGGGGAACTTGTGTTTTAGACAGACACAAAGTGAAGACAAAAACTCGACCGTCTACGTACATGACTCCTATCCAGTTATTTAACGTCTGCTGGTCACAAAGACAAAACAGATGATGATTTTTTTTTTTTAATTTTTAATTTTTTTTAATAAATGGTAAATGACCTCATTACCCCCAAACTTAAATTGAAAATTATCCTCAATGTTCCCTAATTGACACTGGCCAGGTGTAGAACAATCAAGGTTCGGACATACCTAGGAATGAATGAGGTGCAAAATGGACCAAATAAGGAAATCCTAGACTGACTCAATGAAAACCTAAACTAGACACGGAAAATTCAGACGGACTCAGACATAGACAGATGGATATGTGGGTTTGGGTAATGGTGATGATGAAGATGGGCAGGTGAGTGAATGGGTATGGGTTCTCAAATCAGTCTTGGTACACAGGATCAGCTAACTCGACCTCGGTCTCTTCTTCAGGAATGGGGAACGCTAAAAATGGCTTTAAACGTTGCCCATTAACTTTGAATGCATGACCACTCATAGGATGCCTGATCTGTACTGCCCCATGTGGGAATACAGATGAAACAATGAATGGACCTATCCATTTGGATCTTAACTTCCCAGGAAAAAGATGCATCCTTGACTCGTACAACAAGACCTTCTGACCAACTGTAAAAGATTTTCTCAATATGTGTTTGTCATGAAACACTTTCATCCGGTCTTTGTACCTTTTAGCCGTGTCACAGGATTCATTTCGTAATTCCTCTAGCTCAACAAGCTGAAGTTTCCGATGTTGTCCAGCAGAGTTTAGAGCAAAATTGAAATTTTTAATTGCCCAATAGGCTTTGTGCTCTAACTCGACCGGAAGATGACATGCCTTTCCATAAACCAGACGGTAGGGTGATATTCATATAGGCATTTTGAAAGTTGTACGGTACGCCCATAGTGCGTCAATGAGTCTGGAAGACTAATCTTTCCGATTTGGATTGATTGTCTTCTCGAGAATACACTTAATCTCTCTATTCGAAATTTCCACTTGTCCACTTGTTTGTGGGTGATAAGGAGTAGCTACTTTATGTGTTACCCCATATGATTTTAGCAAATTTGCAAATGGGCGATTGCAAAAGTGTTTACCCCCCATCACTAATGATGGTCCGTGGAATTCCAAATCTAGAGAAAACATTTTCTTTAATGAAACGGAGGACAACCTTGTGGTCATTGGTTTTGCATGCCACCGCTTCTACCCATTTTGACACATAGTCGACTCTTATAAGGATATATTGATGGCCACAAGAATTAAGAAATGGTCCTATGAAATCGATGCCCCAAACATCAAAAGCTCAATGGTTAGGATGGGGTTTAAAGGCATCATATTTCTACGGGAGATACTTCTCAATCTTTCACACCTATTACACGAGACACAGAAATTGTGGGTGTCTCGAAACATGGAGGGCCAATAAAATCCACACTGCAAGATTTTTGCAGTTGTCTTTCTAGTGCTAAAATGCCCTCCACATTGACGAACGATTTGATCCGCACAGTGTTTAAACAAATAAGGGTCATCCCAAATAAAACTTTTGACCTAGATCAGAAACTTAGACCTATCTTGCTTAGTCCAATGCAAAGGCATTTGACTAGTAACAAGATAATTAACAATATTCGCAAACCATGGTACTTGAGACACTGACATGAGTTGCTCATCAGGGAAGGACTCAGTGATAGGATGGGTCTCATCAGTGAACTCAGTTATTAATCTAGACAAGTGGTCTGCTACTACATTCTCAGAACCTTTCTTGTCCAGAATTTCCATATCAAATTCTTATAGCAGCAATATCCATCGGATCAGGCGAGACTTATCATCTTTCTTAGAAAAAAGATACTTAAGTGCTGCATGATTGGAATAGATAATGACCTTCGAACCCACTAAGTAAGATCGAAATTTGTCTAGTGCAAAAATGACTGCCAACAGCTCTTTTTCCGTGGTGGAATAATGGAGTTGAGCGTCATTGAGAGTTTTGCTAGCATAACAAATAACATGAGGCAACCGATTTAACGTTTGTCCTAAAACGGGTCCGACCTCATAATCGGAGGCATCACACATTATTTCAAAGGAAACAGACCGAACAGGTGGCTGTATTATCGGAGCGGAGGTCAGAACGGTTTTATATTTTTCAAAGGCTTGAATGCACTCATCATCAAAATTGAAATTACCATCCTTTGTCAAGAGTTTAAAGAGAGGTTTTGAAACTTTACTGAAATCTTTTATAAACCTCCTGTAAAAACCAGCATAGCCTAAGAATGACCTGATCTTTTTAACGGTTTGGGTCTTGGTAAATTAGAGATCAGGTTGACATTTACCTTGTCCACTTTGATACCCTTTTCAAAGATAATGTGCCCTAGTACTATTCCCTTTTTCACATTTCCTAATTCAATACCAGGTTCTTTTCTTAGCACCTGATTAGCACAAGGCTCAGATGGTGCAGGCATTGGTCAAAAGTGGACCCAAACACAAAGAAGTCATCCATGAAGGCTTGTAGGAAACGTTCGACCATATCGGAGAAAATACTGATCATGCACCGTTAAAAAGTGGTTGGTGCATTGCACAATCCGAATGGTATACGGCGATATGCGAACGTACCGAATGGACATGTGAAGGTGGTGTTCTCCTGATCCTCAGGAGTAACGTAGATCTGGTTATAGCCAGAATAACCATCAAGGAAACAATAAATTGCATGACCGGCTAACCGTTCAAGCATCTGATCGATGAACGGAAGAGGAAAATGGTCTTTTCGAGTGATAGCGTTCAGCTTACGGTAGTCAATGCAAACTCTCCAACCCGTTTGGATGTTGGTTGGCACCAACTCATTATCCTGATTTTTTACTACCGCAACACCCGATATTTTTAGGTACAACCTGTATCGGACTCACCCATTTACTATCAGAGATCGGGTAGATAATACCCGTCTCGAGAAGTTTTAAAATCTCAGCTCGTACCACATCCTGCATCGCAGGATTTAACCGTCTCTGTGGTTCTCTTGATGTCTTGGAATTTTCTTCCAAGTGAATTTTATGCATGACCACAAAGGGGCTAATTCCTTTGAGATCGGCAATGGACCATCCAATAGCTTCACGGTGATCTCTTAAAATAGTAAGGAGTTTAGACTCCTGCTCAGAAGTTAAGACGGAAACTATGATCACAGGTAAAGTTTCTGATGGCCCAAGATAAGAATATTTAAGTGTCTCAGGAAGTGGCTTGAGCTCTAACTTTGGTAGCTTCTCGATAGAAGGGATCGGAATAGATTGACTAATAGGGAGAGGTTCGAATTTGGAGAACCTTCACACATGGAGATGCGTCAAATATTTCGTTCACTTCTTGTTTTCCATCTTCATTGAAGTTTGTGCTAAAAGTGGACAGAGTCTTCTCAAATGGGTTATCACAAATGAAGTGAATGAAGGACTCTTGGACAGAACTCTGGATCATGTTCACCTCGCACGGATCGTCTGTGCAAAAAGGTTGTCGACATAAGCCAAACACATTGAGTTCTGTTGTCAGATCTCAAAGTGACAACTTAAGCATACCATTTTGGCAATTGATAATAGCTTTCACAGTGGCAAAAAATGGTCATCCTAAAATAACCGGAATGTACCCACTTTCGTTCTGAACTGGTTGTGTATCCAGCACAACAAAATCGATCGGAAAGTAAAATTTGTCTACTTTCACCAGAACGTCTTGTATCACACCTCTTGGAATTTTTACAGAGCGGTCAGCTAACTGTAGTGTGATAGGAGTGGGCTTCAGCTCTCCCAGCCCCAAGTGGTCATAAACAGAGTATGGCAGTAGGCTAATACTAGCTCCCAAATCTAATAAGGCCCTATCAACTTCATATGTACCAATGGTGTATGCAATGGTTGGCCACCCAGGGTCCTTATGTTTAATTGGAAACGGTTGTTGGAGGAGAGCACTTACATTTTCTGCTAGAAATGCCTTTATGGGAACATTAGTTCTCCGTTTTGCCGTACAGAGGTCTTTAAGAACTTAGCATATGAGGGTATCTGATTGATGGCATCTAGTAGAGGAATGTCGATATTGACATTTTTTAAGACCTCAAAATATGTCACCATAAGGTACCCCTTGCTTGGTAATTAGCCTCTGAGGGTACGGAGCCCTAGGTATGTAAGTTTTTCTAGCAGATGGATCCGGTTCGTTTTGGACTGGGGATAAACTAGATGAGTCATCCTGATGCTTGGAATGACCAGTGGTCTGGTCTTCCGGTTGCGTAGGTAATTTCATTTTATTATCTACCTGTCTCCTGGATCTCAACGCAATAATGGAGTTAGCGTCTTCTAGATTAGACGATAAAACTTCATTTTTGCCCTTGGGGTTTGGGATAGGCTGACTGGGAAATTTACCTTTCTCCCTATCTCCTATTGCGGTGGTTAATTGCCCAAGCTGTGTCTCAAGCTTGTGCATAGCTTGCTGGGTAGACTGTATGAATTGTTGCAACGTATCCTCGAGAAAGGGCTTACGTTGTTGAGATAGACCAGATTGATAAGACTGATTTGACTAGGCTGGATGATTTTGAGATGGGTGGAATGGTTGGTTCTGAGGTGGTTGGTATGGTAGATTTTGATAGGGTGGACCTTGATATTGAGGGGGTCCTCGACCTACAAGAGGTTGATTCTGGCGCCAAGAAAAATTGGGATGATTCCGCCAATTAGGATTGTATGTGGCAGAGAAAGGGGTTCCCTGTTGTCCTCCAAAATTATTGAGTGCGTTGGCCTGTTCGGTTGAGCACTCAGTGTTAGGTCCTAAGGAATGACAGTTTTGAGCAGTGTGTCCTAAGTTAGAACAAATCGCGCAAACCTCTGCATTCATTTCTAATGTTGGTTTCATCGCCTGAGTCATCGCTGACGCATCGATTTTCTTTGTTAAGTTTGTAATTGCAAGCTTAACATCTAAGTCGGTACTAACTTTGTATAAACCTCCTCTCTTTGAGGTTTGGGTTGAATTATCTCTTTTGGAGAAGTCCCATTGCTGAGAACTTTCTGCCAAAGTTTCTTAGAAATTCCATCCATTGGTTGTAGTTAGCATTAAAAATTCTCCACCCTTTATAGACTCGACCATTGTGCGGTTTGATATGGTTAAACCATCATAAAAGAATTGCACGAGTCTTCCCGTTTCAAAATCGTGGTGGGGATATTTATTAAACGTATCTTTGAATCTTTCCCATGATTCATAGAATTGTTCACTCTCTTTCTGATTAAAATTTGAAATTTCTTTCTTGAGGGCGTTAGTTTTGGATATAAGGAAGAATTTATTCAAAAACTTGTTTGCTAACAGATCCCAAGTTGTGATGGAATTTGGAGGGAGAGAATTTAGCCAAGATTTCACTTTTTTTTTAAGAGAAAAAGGAAATAATCGAAGTTTGATGGATTCATCAGAGATGCCTTGGAGTCTGGTGGTGGCGCAGATTTCTAAAAATTCTTTAATGAATAGGTAAGGGTCCTCATGATCAAGTCCATGAAATGCGGGTAGAAGATGTAATAGGCCTGGTTTAAGTTCAAAGGCTGCATTAGTTGGTGGAACAACTATGCTTGATGGTGTATTGGGAGTGATTGCTGAAAAGTAATCTTGGAGGGTCCTCTTTTTGACTCTTTCCTTGGCCATTTTAGGTGATGGTGGTGGTGATGGAGTTGGACCATCTATGACTGAGTTAGAGTAAACTCCGGACACAATGATAGGTGAATCGACAGAAGACTTGACTCGAATTAAACGGTTGTGTGAATCACGATACCAATATTTCATACACAAACAAGCTCATTCATTTTCACCCAAATTCACACAAGAAGAATGCCTAAATCTAAATTTGAATTGCAATAATGCATTAAAAAAAAAATTATTGGGACCCTAAGGGTTATTTTCAGACTTGCTCCTACTTTTCTCTCCAAATAATGTAAGTCTCCAATGAGAGCTTAACCACAATCATGGCCAGGTAAGTGGAGGAGCACGCGGCATCTTCATTTCCACTTATCCTTAGGCTCTTTACACCTTGGTGAAAGAACTAATCCTAGACACCATGATTGAACAAAAAATATTCACCAGTTACAAAAATTAATTTAGATTAAAAAGGTTCCTATTGAGCATGAAACCCTAAAATCTACCCTAATAGTTTCTTAATTGATTTTATTAGGGAAATGCATGAACAAATTTTACTAATCTTATTTTTCTAAATATTGTGAAAATGCAGTCCTAAATTACCATACAACATTCAAACAAATATGCAAACATTAATAAAACAATCCAAACTAATGCATGAATACTAACAACTTAGATGCATGGACAGATTAAATGCAAGCAATAATAAAGAACACCCTAAATAATCTATATGAATGCATGACATATATATAAAAAAAAAAAAATTAAAAACTCACTTTAGCCTTTTATGCGTATTTTAAGCATTTTTTTTTCAAGCGCCCAATTTAAAGCTTTGGTGAAGATTTAGCCTCATATCTTTATAGTTAAGCGCAGCGTAATTAAAATTCCTGCAAAACAGACAATAAAAACTTTGGTGAAGATTCTAATTCAAATAAATAAAATGAATAAAAAAATAAAATAAAATAAAATGCATGATACTAATCTGAGTGTAATTGTCCTAAAATTACAACTAATGGAAGAAATATAATATTTGCAAAAAAAAAATTAAATCAAGTCAAACTTTATTTCAAAAAAAAAAAATTTAATTTTTTTTATTTTTTTTATTTTTTTAATTAAAAAACAAATTCCTAAGTTAGATGAAATTCTAAATTAAGACATATCTGCAGTATTAGATTTATTTTCAAAAATCACAAAATCTAATAGTACACAATTTTATTTCGAGATTTCTCCGGCAACGGCGCAAAAAATTTGATGTGATTTTAAATTACTCGCAAGCGTACGAACCGGTTTAAAGTATAGAGTATGAGTGCGAGGTCGTACCTAAGGGAAACAGACAAAATATATGTATGAAATAGAAAATGGCATTATTAAAATAATGTGACTTAAGAAAATAATTTTTTAAAACATATATTTATAATCTTAATTCAGAACAATAAATTGTTTCGATGAATTTTGAGAAACAATAAAATAAATCAATGATAAATAATTTGTTTACATAATCTACAATAGAATCGGGTCAAACATCGAAGCGGCAAGTTATCCTATTTAAAAATAATAAAATCATGGCCTAGACTATGAAATGTTCTAGAGTTATAAAATATAATTCAAATTTATTTCCTATTAAAATTCTAATTAGAATTTTTATGTCATCTATTAAATCAGATTTTTTTCAATTCAAGCCTTAGGCTTGAGCGGATTTTAAACTTGTGTTTCTCCAAATCTAAAACAATTGTTCTTGATAAGAACCTTAGACTGGAAAGACGGGAAGTCCCACTGATCCTAATAGGGATTCTACTTTCCTTGAAAAAATTCTAAAAAAAATTTCTTACATAATGTTCATAAAAAGAATTAAAATAAAATACAAACCATCATTATTAAATATTTTAATAACTGGGACCACCATAAATCTAAACAACTAGCATGAATTTTTATTTAAAAATTTGGAAATGAAATACAATCCTTTTGGACTTGACATAAAAATAAAAAAAATAAATAACTTACAAGAAATTAAATATTTTTCTCTGTCTTTATTCGTCCAACTTCAATCTCTTTGACGTCTTGCCCAGTTCAACTTTCAATGGTCTCAAACACTTGGATTTATAGGAGAGAAGGGATGAGATAAGAGACCCTTCAAATTCAATCGGAATGAGAGACCCATTTAAATTCAAATTCAAATTCAAATTCAGGTGGGAAAACCCTATCTTTTTTCTCTTCTCTTGTAGTCGGCTTCTTCGATCAGACGGCTCCTTCTTTCTTTCAACCGTATTTTTCTTTCTCAGCTCTTAGTTTAAAGTCTCTATTATCTCATCTTTTTTTCTCCGTTTGAAAAGAAAATACTGTCCTTTCTTATCCTTATCTCTGTTTTCTTCTATCTTCTTCTCTTCTTTTCCTTCTCTGTTCTTCCCAACTCTATCTGGATCAGCTTACTCGACAGCTCTTCTCCAAACCTTATCTCTTTGATCGGCTAACTCAACTTCTATCCTTTCTTATCTTCATCTCTCCTTATCCCTTCCTTATCAGATTCCCAGCTACTCGGTAACTGCTACACGGTTGCTGCTACATTTCACTTCTCTGCTTGCTGCTCACCTTCTTCCTTCAGTTCAAAACCTTCCTTATCTTATCTTCCTTCTTCTTATCTTTTCTTATCTGATTCCCAGCTGCTACACAGCAGCTGGTTCTTATCTTCCTCTGCTTTATCTCTATCTTCCTTTGCCTTCCATTCCTCTCATTGTCGTTTCTCTTCTTCCTTATCTCTATCTTCTCGGCAAATCTGTACAATTGTTGTTGTGTGCACCGCTGTTGCTTTCACTTCCTTTACCTCAACTGAAATCAGTTCAGCTTCGACCTTCTCTGTTGGCTGCTGTTTGCTACTCTGTTCTCCTTCAGCTGGCTGCTATGTATGGCTGTTTATTTGACCGTTGTTGCTGCTCTGCTGCTCTCTGTCTCTCCTTCCTGCTGCCCTTCTTCTCCTCTGTTGTTCAATCGTTGGAAATAGGCCCAGAGGACCAGGCCCTGCTGCGTGTGTGCGTCGCTGGCTGCTGGTCTGCCGCCCTTCTATCCTCTCTTCTCAGCTGGTGTCGTGCATCTCAGCTGGCTTCCTTTCTTCTCTTTTTCTGGTTTCTCTTTTTCCCTTTTTTGCTGGTTTCTCTTTTTCCCATGAGTCCTGCAACCAGAGAAAGGAAAAATAGAAAAGAAATGGAAAAAAAAAAGTAATGGTAATAGTTTCTTTAGGCTTTATTTCATGTGCCGGGCACCCCGATTGACAGTAAATGAGAAGGGTTGATAAATGAGACTCGACGTTCACTCGAAATTGGAAAATGAAATTTAAATATTAATTACATGAGTGTAGAAGAAAAGCTTTAATCTACCCATTCTGAAGGTGATGTCGACTGAATTTTTGACTTAGCCCTTTTTTATCATTTTTTATTTTCTTTTCTTGCATTTTTCAAAATAAACTATAAAACTAAAAACAACATTTAAACATATCTAATATTTATAAATAAGGACTAATTAATCTAATATTAAGGGGTAAAATTGTAATTTTACGGTGTTCATCACCTCCGACAGTGGAGACCTTCTCTAGCCTCGAGGAGGTGTAGGACAAGTGTCCTACATGCAGAATCAGCCAAAAAGAAAGTAGGTCTTTTAGTTTTCAACGAGACAGAAAGATGTGTTGAGGGTACTGAAGTTTCGGCGCATACGGTGGGCCTCAAGTCAGTCGATGTCCGGTCCTTATGATTCTTTGGGTTTCGGTGAGCAGCAAGCCTCAGTTTCGGGTCAGTCCCTTATTCCAAATCCAATGCAAAATGCTCAGGAGGATCTTATTCTTGTGCTATGCAACGAAGGTGAGCACCAGGCCCAGTTTCCTCTTATTTCTCCAAAGTCAGGTACGAATTTGGTGGGGAATACTTCTAAGGGATTGCATTCCTCTGGGAACCTTAAGAGGACTGAGCAAATTGAGATTGAAGAAAGGCCTCAGAGGGCTAAGGAGCAGAGCAATTTTTTGGGAACTGAATAGGAATTTCTGGGAGCAATTTTCCTTCACCCTCACTGTGAGGTTGCAGAAGGAATAAATAGTTAGAAGAAACATCAGAAACAGGTAAAGAAGAAAGAAAAACAAAGGACATGATTATTTCAAATGGAAAGGAGAAGTCCCTGGAAAATCCTGGGAAAAACAAGATTCAGAATTTCTTAAATGATGGATATACATAGACAAACAGTTTAGAGATCATCAAAATTGGCAATGCTCTGGGTGTCAATTTCGATAAGCACCCCTCTTCTTTTGCTCAACTAAGTCTACTAGATGATTTGGATCGCGAAGCTTCATGCTCTTCTCGGCCAGCTAGATGTCCTAAAGGGATGACTGTGTACCTAAATAAGATCCTCCTTTTTCAAGTTCAAAAGAAAATCTATGTTCAAGATAACAACAAACTGCTCATCAAGGGTGAAAGGGATATCCATGTTCATCAATGAAGGTCTTCTCTTGGAATGTGAGGGGGATTGGCACCCGTGCAAAGCGGGATGCAATCCGACAGTTGGTGAAGAAAAACATGATTGATATACTTCTGCTTCAAGAAACAAAGAAAGAAAAGTTGTCTTCAGCTACTATTAGAGACCTGTGGGGTATACAAGAGGTTAAGTGATTTCACAAATCATCCTTTGGAACATCTGGTGGCCTCCTTATTTTGTAGAAACCATCAATTTTCAAGGCTACTTCAAGACGTAGAGATGACAAATCCATTTCAGTTAAAGGCATGTTGATAGAGGAAGAGGTGGAAATTTGTTTTACCAATGCCTACGGCCCCAATGTGGACAGGGAAAGGGAGGATTTCTGGTGTGAGTTAGAATTGATTCACAGTTGGAGCTTACAAATTTGGTGCTTAGGTGGCGATTTCAACATTATAAGGTACCCTTAAGAGCGAAGAGGTGGGCTCTCCTATAATAGAAGCATGGAAGTGTTCTCCGATTTTATTGTCAGAAACGAGCTATCTGGTTTACCACTAACTGATCGTAGATTCACTTGGAGCAATGGTCAAGCTAGGAGTGTCATGAGCAGGTTGGATCGGTTCCTCACCTTGTCTGATTGGGATATTCTCTTCCCCAATTCTAGTCAGGTGAAACTTTTTTGCCCCATCTCGGATCACTCCCCGGTATTTTTAGATACAGAAGAAATTGATTGGGGCCCTAAGTCGTTCCGTTTCAGTAACATATGGCTAGAAAACCCGAATTTTGTGAGGCTTGTCAAGGAATGGTGGAATAGTTTTGAGATCCAAGGGTGGGCAGGTTTTGTCCTCTCTAAGAAGCTCATTCTACTTAAGTCAAAGATCAAGGAATGGGTTGAATCAGAAGGTGGACCGATTAAAGAAAGGAAAGAAGTAGCTGAAAAGGAACTTGATGGTTGGAATAGTTTGGAAGAGGAAAGAGACCTGGAAAAGGAAAAATTGATAGCAAAAAGATGTAGCAAGGTAAACCTTTGGGATTGCATAAGATTAGAAGAGGTTGAATGGCGGCAAAGATTGCGGATGCTTTGGCTCCAAGAAGGGGATAAGAATTCCAAGTTTTTTCATAGATATGCACATGTTAGGAAAGCAATCAATACCATTAGATCTATTGTGGTGGATGGTCGACGAATTGGTGACAAACCGGGTATTAGAAAGGCAATTAGAGACCATTTCATGGCGATTTTTCAGTCTCATTCTCTTCACGTGTTGCCTCCTCCCTCTTCTCTCCTACCTCTCCTTCTGCTGAATCATCTTCGCTGTCGCCGGCTTCTGGTACCTTCTCTCCTTTCTCATTTTATTATTGTCATAATCTGTTTCTGTACCGTCCACAGGGCATGTTCTCTAGACTGGTGTGCAAGTTCGAGTCAGATTTTCTCTGGCCTGCCTGTTTTATTCCATTTTGTGATGTCGATGCAGCGACAACCATACCTATCTTTGATGACAAGGGTAACGGTGGTTTACTGTGGGATGGGCGGGCTTCTGTTGCAGCTCCATCCACTTCCTTGAGGATTTTCTCTTCTACAGCGGAGCAGATCACAGCGCTCTTCATTTTCTCAAGGTCACAGCCTCAGATGTCTCAGCCCTCTCATTTAAGCATGTTGTTGGATGCGCAGACTCCCCAGTTGCGTCTAGTGGTGGATTATTGGGAGCCGAGGGGGGCTATGTTGAACTATATGCAATCGTCTCAACATATCTTCATTGACTCAGTTAGATCTTCGCCCTTTTTCAGCATTGATCGGGTACTCTCACTCCTATCCTTCTCTTTTTTCCCTTGCTATTCTTCTTTCTCTATTGAGTGCTCTGCTACCCATGCTCCATGTGTATTGCATTTGCCGATCCCCGAAAACAGTGACCTTAGAACCCAAGCTTCCAATAACTTTAGCTCGCCTTATGATAGGCTTTTTTCAGCTTCTCTGAAGCCTTCTAGGTCCTCTAAACCCACCCCGGATGGTATTCATTTTAAGCAAATTGGCATGGATAAGGCACTCTGGTTGGAAAAGGATTTTTCAAGAGAAGAAATTAAGGAGGCTTTGGAAGGTTTGGCAGTTGATAAAGCCCCTAGACCAGATGGTTTTAATTTTTCTTTCTTTAAGGTTTGTTGGGAGATAGTCAGTTTAGATATCCTTAGACTCTTCAAAGAGTTCTATCATAGTGGAATCATCAATAAGAACTTGAAGAATTCTTTCATCACCCTAATCCTAAGAGAGAGATCCCGGTTAACCTGTCCCATTTCCGTCCGATTAGCCTGTTGGGTAGTATTTATAAGTTCCTAGCAAAAGTGTTAGCAGAGAGGCTAAAAAAAGTTCTACCGGAAATAATTGGAGAATTAGAGGGTGCGTTTGTAGAGGATAGACAAATCTTGGGTGGAGTTCTTATTGCCAATGCATTGGTTCACATGAGGAAGAGAGATAGAAAACTTGGTATTCTTTTCAAAATTGATGTAGAAAAGGCATATGATTTTGTGGATTGGTCTTTCGTGGGTTATCTGTTCGAGAGGATGGGTTTTGAACCTGTGTAGTGTAAGTGGATGAAAGCATATATAAAAGACACATCTTATTCCATCCTAGTGAATGGCTCCCCTACTACTCCAATACATGCAAATAGAGGTTTAAGGCAGGGGGATCCTTTATCTCCTTTCATTTTTACTCTAGTGGGGGAGTGTTTGAATAATTTGGTGGAAAAAGTGAGGGAATTGGGAATTGTGAAAGGTTTTGAGGTGGCAGCAAGTGGACCTATAATTACACACTTACAGTTTGCCGACGACACTCTTTTCTTTTGTGAACCTACTAGACATGAGCTTTTGGGGTTTAAAGCTATCCTTCGTTGTTTTGAATTGGTGTAGGGTCTCAGGATTAATTTAGGAAAAAGCTCTCTCATTGGAATAGATTTGGAGGAGGGTTGTCTTCAGGATCTTGCACAAAACATTGGTTACGGTATTGGTAAATTGCCTTTCCCAGTAGGAGGGAACCCCAGGATTAAGAGTTTGGAACCCAATTATTGAAAGAGTTGAAAAAAGATTGTCAAGTTGGGGTAGAAAATTCTTATCGTTAGGTGGGAGGGTCACCCTGATCAGATCTGCTCTCCTTAATTTGCCAATCTATTATCTATCATTGTTCTTGTTTCCTAAGGGTGTTGAATGTAAATTTGAGCAGTTATTTTGGAAGTTTTTATGGGGTAACAAAGAGTCGAAAAAGAAAGTTCATTTAGTGGCTTGGTCTGAAGTTGTGAAGCCCAAAATCAAAAGGGGATTGCTTTGTAAGTGGGCTTGGAGGTTTGGTAGGGAGAAGGAGACTCTTTGGGTTAAGGTCCTATCAGCTAGATATGGGGTTGTAGGTGTTGGTGGGTGGTTTCTTGATGATAAAATAGAATATCTAGGTTCCTCGGTAGTCAGAGCTTGGTGGAGGTTGGGATCGGGTGAGGGTGTGATTGGTAATCATTTTAGACAAAATATCAGATTTCTAGTTGGAAAAGGTAATAGAACATTATTTTGGAAAGATTTATGGTTAGGAGAGGTGTCTTTAAAAGATTGTTTTTCAAGACTTTTTAGAATATCGAGGAATGCAAATGCTTTAGTCCAAGATGTGGTTAAATGGAACAATGGGGTGGTCGTTTGGCAATTGGATTTTCGCAGAAGTTTAAGGTCTTTTGAAGAGGAGAGCCGCTCCGGACTCTTGTCACTTTTGGAAGAATTTCCCTTCTTACCCTCGGATGACGATGAAATGATTTGGTCAGAAGACTCCTCTAGCATGTTGTCAGTGAAGTACTTGACTCAGTTGGCTCAAAGTCATATACTTAATGATGACAAGATCTCGAAATCGATATGGGTGAGTACAATTCCACCGAGGGTACCCCTAAGGAGAAGATTCTGACTAGGGTAGAATTGAATAGAAGAGGCCTACTTAGGCGGGATGGGGTTCTAAACTGCGTTCTTTGCGAATTTTCTTTGGAAGATGTCAATCACTTGTTTGTTAATTGTGATGTGGCCAAGGGTCTTTGGATGAATTTTATTAAGTTTTTGGGGATTCTTTGGGTCTTTTCAAACTCCTTCTCCCAGTTATTAGGTGCTTGGAACATTTCATGGTTGTAACTTAGATTGAAATGTGCGTGGCAATCCCTACCTGCAGTGATTATTTGGTCTTTATGGAAGGAAAGGAATTCTAGACTTTTCGAAGGTATTTCTTCCACTGATTCCGACCTTTTTCATAAAGCTAAATGGAGTTGGTTTTCTTGGTTGTTAGCGGATCCAATTTTCAAAGGGCTTAAAATCAATGATCTTTTGTTATCTTAGGGAGGGGTGCATGAGGTTTCGAAATCGGAAAACTAGGAAACAGGACAAAAGGGAGCCTCCCTAGCTGGGAACTTGAAAGTTTAATATTGATGGATCCTCTAGAGGAAAATCGGGTCTAGCGGGGACCTGAGGAGTGCTTAGAAATCACAAGGGAGAGTCATTCATGATGTTCACTGAGTCAGTAGGTTTGAAGGATTCTAATGAAGCAGAAATTCTTAGCATTAGGAGAGCTTTAGTCATTTGGAAGGATTTTGGTCAAGGTCAGTTGGTTATTGAAGCAGATTCGGCAAATGCTTTCAAATGGGCATCAGGCTTACGGCGACCACCTTGGAGATTGACAAGTGTGGTTAGGGAGGTGTGAGACTTGGCTAAAGGATTGGGAGTATCTTTTTCTAATGTTGGAAGATCGGTCAATGGCCTGGCGGATTATTTTGTGAAACTAGGAGTTGACAACCTTTGGACTGGAGTTTTTTTTATTATAATCACCTTTCGCTTATTTATTTTTCTTGTATTCCCTACTTTTTTGTTTTTCTTTGGGTCTATTCCTTTTAGACCCTCTCTTTTTCCTTGTATTTTCTTCTCTCTTTTAATGAAATCTCTTTTGTCACCGCTCAACCAAAAAAAAAATGTGTGAAATGGTTGGCTCGAGGAGAGGAAATCAACTTATTTACTCATAATTTCATCAAGACTGTGTTTGGATGAGGGATAAATTTTAAAGGAGTTATATGGGGTTACCCTTGAGCAGGGGTTAACCTGGATATTATGAATACCTCTTTCTTGAAAATGATTTTCAAAAGTCGAAGAGAGAGATAAAAAGTTGATTTTTACCTCTATCCGTTAGTTACGAAACGAGAGTAACGGAGGATTACCCCTTACCCCATCTAAAAGCAGCCTAAGCTTAATATATCGTTGAGTTTTTAAAAGTTTTTTTTCTTTGGACTTAGTAAAGCTCACTGAACTCATCTCACTCAACAGTCCATCATCTTGTCAACATGGTCCAAAGAATGATTTTTTTTCTTTCTAAATTTTAGAACTGTACAATAAATCATCTTAAGCCTCGTCTTCTTATCAAAGAAAAAAGAAAAGAAAAGAAAAAACAAGTTCTTGTCCATCAATAAATATCTTCAAAAATCCAATAAGGATCAACTTCCTTTCTAATAAGGATAAACAAGTTCTCGGTCACCTCCTCGCCCTTTTGCAGCCTCTGTTATCATCGGGGGTTAAAAAAAATGCTGATACTGAAATATCGGCGTCTCGGCCGATATCTCTTAATTATTTTTTTGGCAAATATCGGCTGATTAAATGTTTATCGGTCGATATCGGTAAAATCTCGATCATATTGGCCGAAGTGTATGTCTATTGCTTCTAAGGGAGATCTATGACAACCTCAAGGCTTTAGATTCAAGTCTTCGAAACAGTAGACTCATATAAAGGGAGATCTATGGCAACCTCAAGGCTGTAGATTCAAGTCTTCGAAACAGTAGACTCATATAAATAAAAAATATGTTAAATTTAGATACAAACGTGAACTCTAAATTAATAGGATAAATGATTTTAATAATAATTATTATTATAATAACTAATTTGTAGAAATTATTTGTAACCAATACAAAAAAATTAGATTTACATGTCTCTTGAATGGCAAAGAAGTTTTTGAAAGTAGAGTTGTTGCATCCATGTCTTCCGGTATTCGAGCCTGAAAAAAAATGCTGGTAGATATCTGAAAATTAGCCAACATTTGTCGAATTTCATCAGATACCTCGATATTGAGTTAAAAAAACACCCTTACTAAAAAGATTGGTAAAGTCCCTCACAGGCCCTAAACCTATTAAAGTGAAATAAGAAAAAAAAAAAAAAACAGAGTGGTTTTTTCTTGCATACATTCATAATTGCTTTATCTTTTCATATTTGAAATGATAGTTAAGAAAACCCCTAGAAACACCCATCTAAGTGATCTTATTCATTAGATTTAATATGTTTATCATCAATCAGTTAAAACTTTGTATCTTGTAAGTAAAAAAGCGAGTTCCTTTTTTATAAACTCTTTAATGAAATATGTCATCAAATAAATCTTGGCGTTCATATAGTTGGATGTGAAGTGAAGAGGACCATAAATGGACTACGTATAAAACTTTACATCCATCTGATTATTCTATCAATTTTTAAAAAAATTAGCCCGTCTACCAAACTGTCTCAGTAGAAGGACGGGTTAAATAAGATTCAACTGGATTCAACCGTAGTCAAACTCCATCAAATCCGTGTCATGAATATTATAATATAAACAATAATTAAATAATTAACTAATAAATACATGGTGAATAAAATTCTAAGTTCACTAGATTAATGAGTTTATTTAGATTATTCAAGATGTTTTTTCATAAAAAATAATAAAAACCCATACATAGCTTTAAAAATTAATTATTATAATTTTAAATCAAAATCAATTTTTAAACAACACAATTGATTTTTGTTGTCAATTAATGATCTAAAAGTATTTTAACTTTTCTTTTAAAAATAAAATCAAAGCCTACATCTTGAGATTATTTAAAAACTTAAATTATCTCAATTATATGAAAAATTGAAAAATAGTAACTGATAGTCTCTTATGAAGTTACCGCTCAAATAAAAAGTCTCTTATGAAGTTGGGTCATAGCATGGACTCACTTGTATATGTTTAAGATGCGATTTTTGTTACCATTAACCATTTCACCGAGCGTGTTATAGTATAAAATTAGAACATTTTTTTAATAATAATAGTCCTTTATTAGAAATTAATATTTTTTATTTTTATAAAAAAGGGTATATGGTCCTTTCCCTCTCAAAATTTTTGAGAGTGCATCACTAATTAACGAAAATTTCTCTCTAACGGCAAAACCAACAACAATTCTCTTAAAAGACAAAATTGCCCTCAGTTCTCTTTTCTTTCCTGAGTGCCGTTCACTACTACAGAGAGATGAAGCGGTGGTGGAAGCACCGTTCTTTGAGAGATGAAGCGATCGTGGCTGGAAGGGATGAAAGATGCTTGCCTTCACAGTAGCCTTCATTTTCTTCCATGTTTGGGACTTCTTTTTTCTTTCTCCTCTGTTTCCACTTTCTTCTCTTTTTTTAATTTCTTTCGACTGTTGAACGCGAGTCACAGTCTAAATCGAATAACCAGTTCAACAGTGGGTCAGAATGGGTTTTCGTGAGTGGAAAGCTCAATTGGTTTCATAATCCACATGGACCATCCATCTCACAATCGTTTAGCCGTGGTCCGGTCCGACTTTTAAAACACTGATCCTATCCCTTGATATTGAACTTTTAACAATCAATAACATATATTCATCCAAATTTAAAGGCTAAAATTATAAAGCTTAAGTTTCAATTAACATCCTATCCCTTGATATTGTTGTTGCATTCGTTTTATAAAAAAGTCATTCAATGAAACACAAAAGCCTACTTAAAATGCATTTCGGAGGAAGGTCGTTTTTCAGCTATGTTCTCCATACCAAAATTAACATGTTGCCATTTTAATTTCGAGTTGAAAGGGTACAAAGTCGACAACCCATCCAAATTGATGGTATCTGTACCAGTTGCACTAGAATTTAGATTATCAGAAACAGTCAAAACGGAAGGATTCTAAAGACTCTTACATAACGTAGTACCTGAGTATCAGTCACACAGGAGGAAGACTGACAGTTGCACTAGACCTAGAGTCAGCTTCCTTTTCTGTGGCCAAATGATAAAGATTATCCACAATCAACAAGTGAAAAAAAAACATCAACCTAATATGTACAGCCTGCCACCATCAGAAACACTATACTTAATTCAAAACACATCTCACCCAGACTTCCATCTATTTCCATGTGTTGCTGTTGCTGTTGCCGCCTCCTCCACGAGGAGCATTGTCCCACGAGCCTGCTTTATTTCCCCAACCGCCTGCTTCATTTCCACCTTGTTTATCAGGAACAGCTCCTTGGTTCCAACCTGATGCTTGACCATCCCCATTGTTGGCCTTCCCTTGGCTCCAACTGCCAGCCAGATTTTGAGTTCCACCAGCATCTTTGCCCAGATTGCTCTTGCCGTTCCAACCGGAAGCACCAGCTCCATCAGAAGATTTCACTTCATTCCAACTAGTTTCCTTATTCCACCCACCACTTGCTTGGTCAGTGGACCTCCATGTTTCTTTGTTTGAAGTAATTCCTTGATTCTGGCTTGACCACTGCCACGTGCTAGCAGCTTCTCCTTGCTTCCAACTGTCAGCTCCACTGCTGCTACCAAAACCTCCACCATTAGCATCCCTTCCTCCTCTGTTCCACCCACCTTGACCCCTACGTCCACGTCCTCGCCCAAAGCTATCGCCATTCCGACCAGATGACTGTCCCCGGCCAAATAAATGTCCACACCCAAAAGGTTTTGGTCCGTTCCAGGATGTCCCACCTGTGTTTCCTTCCTCTTCATTATCAGCACCAGCTCCTTTATTCCAACTGGATGATGATCCCTGGCCAGATCTGCTCCAAGAGCCTGACCAATCATTGTTTCCATCTTTTGCTTTATTAGCACCAGCTCCATTCCAACCAGATGACTGCTCCTGGCCAAGAGATTTGGGTGTGTTCCACGAGTCTGATTGCTTCTCATTCCCACCACCTTTTTCAGTGCCTTCTCCTTTATTCCATCCAGATGATTGACCCTCGCCAAATGATGATTTATTCCAAGAGTTCGCCCAATCATTGTTCCCGTCTTTTCCTTTATCAGCACCTCCTCTATTCCAACCAGATGAATGTTCCTGGTCAAAAGATTTAGGTTTGTTCCAATTGCTTGTTTGATCACTGCTCCAATCAGATGATTCACCTCTACCTCTGCCCTGGTAGTTTCCTTGATCTCTGTTCTCTGTGGATGATTGACCCTGGCCAAAAGATCTCCCTCCACGACCCCTTCCACCATCCCCTCTATATCCTCTTCCTCTTCCACCATCCCCTCTATTTCTTCCCCTTCCTCCCCTCCAACCGGATCCCCGACCTCCATCAAAAGATTTTATCTGATTCCAGTTGCCTTCATTATCTCTGTTTCCACCATCTTCAGTGTTTCCTGCTGTTCCTTTGCTCCAACTAGATCCCCAACCCCCATCATCTTTTGGCTTATTCCAGCATCCAGACTGATCATTATTCCAGCCACCATCCTTATTTCCACCAGCTTCAGTGTTTCCTGTCATTCCTTTGCTCCAACTAGATCCCCAACCCCCACCATCTTTTGGCTTATTCCACCCTCCAGACTGATCATTTTGTCTTCCATTCACATCATCATTTGCAGCCATTTTCTTATCCCAAGTTGATGCTTGATCAGCACCAGAAGCCTTTGGTGCATTCCAACCATCTGTCTTACATTCGCTAGCCCGTCCCACGTCATTCCAACTGCCCCTCTTACCTTCACTTGTATTTTTTGACTTGTCCCAGTTATCAGGCTGACCTTTATTCCAGTCGGATGCCTGATCATTGCCAAAAGGTTTTTCTTTTTTCCAAATATCTGTTGAACTTTGGCCACCATGTCCCGATTTGTCCCAACCCCCAGTACTATCTTCTGGTCTACTCCATCTTTCATTCTGATTCTTCTCTCTTTCACCTGCATCATCATTCCAAGCCGCTCCCTTGCTCCAACTGGATGATTGACCACCACCAGAAGGTGTGGGCTTGTTCCAACCACCTTTTTTATCTTGGCCGCTGGATTGTGTTTTATTCCAACTTGCCGCCTTGCCTTCATTTCCCTCTCTTGATTTGTCCCAGTTCTTAGACTGATCCCACTTATTCAAATTGGATGCCTGATCTCCACCAGAAGGCTTTGAATGGTTCCAACCACCTGTCTGACTTTGGTCAGCAAATCCGACTTTCTTCTTGGTTGGTGCCTTGTCTTCACTTGCATCATTTGACTTGTCCCAATTGTTAGACTGACCTCCAGACTCACCTTTTGCTTTGCCCCAACCACCTGATTGATCAGAACCAAGTTTGGGTCTATCCCAATGTTCAGTAGCACTATCCCAACCCCCTCTTTGGTTCTTTCTTGCAGTTGTTGCATCGTTCCAAGAATCTGTTTTATTTCCCCCAGAAGCTTCAACATCCTTCCAGCTGCCAGAGGCTTTGCCCCGTGGAGCATCCTGATTACCTTGAAACTCTTCGCCCCAAGAATTTGTTTCATCTCCAGAGATGTCTTTCCTTTTGTCCCAAGCACTTGTACAATCACCAACTCCTTTCTGATTGTCTTGGTTCTTCACTTCCATGCCCCAGCCGCTAATGTTATCTTTCTTCAGAGCTTTGGTATCATTCACACTGTCCGATTTCTCTTTGTCCCACAAGCCCCAACTACTTTCTGATTTTTTCTGTTGGTCAGCTTGATCCATACTACTTTTTTTCTCCCAGTCTACCATTCCATTGGCTGGAAAATCAGCCTGAACCACTGAATTTTTCCAGCCATCAGATGAACTACAACCAGCATCAGTCTTTACTGTAGCATTGTCCCAATTGTCTGCATTTTGTCCCCAAGAACCAGATTGACTGTCAGGGGCTTTGTCTCCATCAACTGCTTTATCCCATGATGCTTTGAGATCTCCAGTTGAGGGTATTTCTTTCTCCCAGCTGTCACCTCTGGAAGAATAATCTGCTTGATTTCCAGTCACCCAACCAGCACTGCTTCCCCAAGGATCGGCTGTTTCATCTTTACCTTGCAGTTTTCAGGAAAAAAAAGAGGACTCAGAGAGAGAGGAAATATGTACTCTCAGATACTTGAGTCATGTAATATGATATACCTGTTTCACGATTATTGAAGCCTGCGAAGACGGTGAAAGGATCTCCATCAGAGGGTTTTACCTGAAGTTATGACCGAAAAAGGGCAATAATTGTATTAGAATTACTAATATGACCAAAAAATGTTATATAAATCATGGGAACAACAGGAAGATGGCCGGATCTAATATAGAAAGGTAAACCAACCGTAAAATCAGAGCCAGAGTAATCATGCAAAGAATCCCTGCAAAAGATGGGTCCAAATATTAGGTGTGAGAGTGTAAAGGAGATGTCAAGTTGGAAAATAAATACCAAAACCCAAAGACGCAAGATTCATAAAAGATTGCCTTCAATAGCCTCGAGAACAACATAACACTCCATTTCTTTTCTAGAACCATACACAACCTCCATTCAATTTTGAAGATCGAAGTTGAGAGCTCTGTAACTCTTTGAATAGTGGACCTTCAGAATTAACATTTTCTTGAATGTCTCCATACCAGATGCTTGTAGTTCAGCATTGACTTAAAAATTCTCCTATTTGTTTCCTTCCAAATATACCAAGTTGTGCAAGTGGTAATTTCATTTTTAATGGAAATGTCACTTGAGCCCATAACCCTTGCTAGCTGGTACCGTTATTCATTTTCTGCTCTTTTACTGTGCACTTGAACCCATCTCAGGCTTCTCTCTCTTCCATCTTTAATATATGATGCACCAATTGATGCGTGCACATTAGTCCATACTCATCGCTCACTGTGCAAGTGGGAGAAGGAAACCCCCTTGCTTTGCTTTGCATCAAGCTAGAAATCAACACCTCTGGTTTAAACTTCTACATATGAACCTCAATTCCACATTCTAGTAAGCCTTTTTTTTGAAATGGTACATTCAAGTAAGCAGTTGACAAAATGAACTACATCTATGTTAGGTTTGTGAAGTCTGATTGTCAGCTATTTACTGGTGATCCCATCCCTACTGGCCCGTTTGGAGGTCAAAGGGGGGCAGTGCCCCTTGTCCGGGGGCACGGGGGTGGAGCCCTTGAGCTGAATTTTTTAACAGACAATTTATAATTTTTGCATTGCAAATGTTGTAGCCCTAATTAGGGCAGTATATAATGACCCTTTTCGTGAGTGAGGAGAGAGAGTGAGCGAAAATTGTAACAGGCACGACCGTCTCTTCTTCTTAGTTTTGTCTTTGAGCATAGTGGATCTAGTAACCCGTGGACATACCGAAAGGGAACCACGTAAAATCTGTGTCTTGTGTGTGTTTGATCTGTGGTTTATTTTTCCATTCATTGTTTTGTGCGCTTTTGTTCACAACACTACATCTATGTCGTTTAGATAGTCAATCCAGTTCAAGCTATACTAATTCTTTCCAGTAGAAATTAGTTTCAAGGAAATGGAATGCTCATTCCACAAGGATCACCTTTTTCAAAGGGACAATATTTTCCCTGAGCTTCGAGCCCAATTTTCCATCATTTCCTATCCAAATTAGAAAACCCCATCTAGTGTGGTCTTCTCTAGATAAATTGGTGTGAAGAAAGACCCAATTTTCCTAGGATGAGACGTTCCTTTATAATTTGTTCTTTTGAAATGGTTCATATATTAATAGATAAAGAAGCACCAGAAATGCAAATACATATTAAAAAAAAAAAATTGAAAAAGCAACAAGCAGTAAAAACAGGAAAAGAAACAAAACACAAAGCCCTCAGGCTAGATCGACACATTCTTTCCAGGCGCGCAAAATGTCAAAGATAGAAATATTCCTGAATTCTTGAATACCTTCCTTTATAAATTTGGGATGGAAAATCCCCAATTTTCCATCTGAGCACTGTCTTCTTTTCTAGATGGATTAGTGTTTAGCAAGCTCTCCTTTCTAGATGAGACCTTCCTACATTTTCTTAGCCAGAAAGAGTATATCAGCTACATTTCTTAGCTTGGGTGTCATCTGCAACCAAAAACTCCCTTAAGCCAATTCAAGGAAGTATAGTCAACTGCCCCTTCTCAAGCAAGAGGTATCAAAGTGAAACGCTTCAGGGCTTTGAGAGAGCTAACTCCCAACTCCCAACTTTGGACTATTAGGTTGACTAGCCTTTATTAAAGGAACTAGATTTCAAAAATAAAATCAAGTGAAACATATCAACAATTTAGCCAGGTTTTAAAGGGAAAAAGGTGAGATTGTTTTTGTCATTTTGGAAAACAATGCTAAAAACTACTAGAAGAGCCCAACATGGAGAAGAGTTCAATACAGGTGCATCACACAATTTGAATAGTCCATGCAACATGACCTGTCAAACACCCACTAACATTAGCTCCAGATGAGCCTCCTGCGTTAGATGAACCTATGGTCTCACAGGTACTTTGACATCTCCAACAAACACTCCTAGGAGTATTCACTGGAGAGAATAAAACCTTCCTCATCTCCCAAACTTTTTCTGTTTCCCAAATGAACCATTTAACTTATCTAGAAAATAATAAACCTGAAAGTATTTAATTTTATTGAAGATAAAGCCTCAAAATCTCAAAAAACCTGAAGAATAGTTAAAAGATTAGCCCAAATGGCATGAGATAGGGATACCACCATCTGAATTAGTATCTGAAGAATTTTGAGAAGTAATAAAAGACCAAAATTTCAACAAAAACCAAAAATAATTATCAAAAAAGAAAAAAGAAAAAGCACAAACAAACTAATATAGGTTACTGATTTTGGGAACCATGTTTCTAATAAAACGGACACTACTCTTTGTCATTTTGCAAGCTATCGATAAATGGCCGTAGACAAAAAAACACTGAAACCTTTATGTTATTCAAATAGGATTGAATAAAACCATTAAATGTTTTTGAGTAACTTCCAGAAAATCAAAAGCTAAATAATTCTCTGAATTTCAAAAAAAAAAACAAAATATTTTTTTAAATGGTGATTTTTTTCAAGAAATGAACAAAAATAATAACTGAAATGACATATATCTAAACCACTTTTGGTTACATGTATAGCTCTAAGGTTCCAATAAAAGGTTTTTTGAAAGGTGTTCATTTTTTTTTTGAAAATTATTTTCATTTTTTAAAATTAAAATCTTTTAAATACTAAAAAATCAAGCAATAAATAGAAAAATATGGAAATTTACCCATTCTCATACATACAACTTAGCAAAGAATATTCCATACTTATTTCTAGGACGATCCCATGATCTGGGAGGGTTGTCTCAGGCTTTGTTTTTTAAAAAATGAAAATGGGAAAATAAAAAAGTGAAAAAAAAAAAAAAAAAACCTTGTGCATCCTCTCACTATTGGTTGTTCTACATCCATCGAATTTTCATGTGAAAATCTTATTATGTCTAGATCTCCACATGAAACCATGGAAAAGCTACATTCATTAGCGGTTAGCCATTACATTAGTATCCACTATGCCCTTGTCCCTTCCTTCTTTTTTTGAGAATGTACTATCTACCCATATATCTTCCCTAGCTTGTAAATCAATGGACTACAAAAATTCAGGCAAACCTAATCCTCTCCACTCTCTAGTTACATGAATTCACATGATAGCGTGTTCACCCTAGATACAAATCCCTAGAAATAGAATATAAACTTCTATGAAATCCAAATTACTTTGTCCCTCCCCACTACATCAATCATAATTGCTTTCCGTTGTCATCATCACCCAAATATAAACATTGCACCTTTCAGTATTCCATTTTTTCTTTCCTACAAGAGAACTACATCCATCTTTCTTTTAAGAACCTTTTTAACATGCCTCCAGTTTGCAAAACCTCCCAATCCCATACAACTCCAACATAAAACCTTTTGAACCGGTGTATTGCGCACCCCCACCCTTTTCCTCCTCTCCTTTTTCCTTCTGCATTTAACCACTTCTCTACCTTTCAATGATGATAGGAAAACTATCAATTCTTGTTGCCCACGTTATTACTCATAGCAGTAAAAAAGGTGCCTCTGTTGTGCCAAGGCTTCAAAGTTCAGACCCATTTTGCACCTCACCAAGCTCAAAGGCATGCTCACCTTAATTAAGTTTTTTTCAATTTTTTTCTATAATAATAATTAGTATTATACATAATCATAGTAATTAATGTAATATATTTGTGTATATATATCATATTACTTACATAGCATGTTTGAAAGCCTCACCGCCATACAATCTCAGTGATTTGGATCCATGATACTTTATTTTGTTACAAATTATGTGACAAAACACAAATTAATGAACAGACATGATTTGAAGCATCTAATAAAGTGCCCTATCCAAATTACTCTCACGTCTGAACATACACTTTGTATCTTAGGCTCCAAGACCCCTTGGCACCTTTATTGCACCTTGCACGTTGACTACTATCATATGACATACCAAAGTCACTACCTATTGTTGCCATTAAGGATTCCACATAAATGACATCGTAAGTGAAATTTTTGAACAAATGCAGTATCGTGTCTAATTCCTATTTTTCATAAGCTTCACTACATTATGTCACTTTTCTTATGAACGGGATACTTCATTGATTTCGCCATGTTTGCTCGTCATAATTATAAATATTTAATGATGCTAACAACAGAGAGAGCCAATGGAATTCAAAATGTGGGGCTTAGATCTGGTCTGAGAATGGACTCATTCAAACAAGCTCAAGCTCAAACTTCATCAAGTTGAACTCTTTTAGGCTATATCTTGTGCCACCACATATTCTGAGTGAAGCTCAAGCTAGTTTGGCCCAACCCAACTTCCATCCTATAAATCCACGTATATCACCACTGGGGGAGAATCTTTTACTGATTATCATGATACTAACGCACTTATTTTCACCACAATAAGAATGTTGACATCCTTTCAAAAAGTCAAAGCTTCTTTCGATTTGAAACTTCTTCAACCCCTCTTCAACATGTACATTAGTTCCAAAACCACATGGCACCTTCACGTTTTCCATCCAACCAAATCCATGTCACACAAGCTTTGATCTAGAGACATGGCACGCAAGGTTTACTTTTATGACCTTATCTAGAAGTATTGTTTGAGAACAGTGTTGGAGAAGTTTGGTCCTCCTAACTATTCTTCCTTTATAACTATGTTAGGAGAATAGGATTATGATTATTTTTTAGTAGTTATATAGTTTAAGGGAACATTTCATAATTTCCATGCATAAGTGTACGACTTCTTTTAAGTGTCATGGTTGGCTGCAAGATCTGTCATTGAGGCTTGCGACAGTTGCTTAGAGCATGCAAATAAATGAAAAAAAATCTTAGGAAAATGGCTCTTCACGGCACCCTGAGAGGTAATTCCTTGTGAGAAATATGTAAAAGGAATGCTATAACAGAATGCTATAACAGATTTTTCTCAATAAATGTTATAATATGAAATGTTATTTGCTGATATCAAATCTCTCAACCTAACTGGCATCATTTGATAAAATAAATAAATGCACATTTATGATGTTTCAAGTAAAATCATAAAATTTGTAAAATTTATTTGATGAATGGGATACCCACAATTTGGAAAATGGTGTGTCGTGGAACTTTTCCAGTGTCTTTGCCAATGGTCTGGATAGCTTTTTTTTTTTTTTTTAAATTACTTATTATGCATACATTTGCTTGCATGTAGAACTAAATGCATGCATGTGCACACATACTAGTCTTACATGTAAAGTGACAAAAAGTCTCACATCAGTTAATTCGAGAAACTAGTAACTCCATATAACACTTGAGGCACCCTTCTCTCAACAACTAGCATTTGAGAGTGAGTTTTTGACACAGGACAAGAGATAGAGTAACTCTAAATGCCTAATGTGGTTCCCTAAAAAATAAAGAAGGTGAAAATAATGCACCCTAAATCTAAAATGTGCTGAAATTAAATTCCAATTAATACTTGCAATTAATTAATATAAAAATTACCACACATAATCATGCAAATACTAAAGTCTGATGTTTTATGAAAATAATGGAGTCCAAAGGTAATGTATTAAATGAATTGAATGGGCACGTGGGTTTGTTTGGGCTTAAGGAGGGACACGGATGTCATATGGGAGTAAGATAGGGAGTTACAGTGAACAGGAGAAGAGAGTTTTGGGATTACGGCAGGTGTAGAGAGGTCTATGGGTTACATATAGCAACAGGAGGGCTTGTTTGTGTTGCGGCAGCGAAGGGAAGGCTTGGGAAGGGGAAGCGAAAGCAACAAAAGGGTTTCAAAGGTTGGTGATAGAAAGGGGAAAGCCAAAGAGGGTCTTGGAACAGCAATAAAGGGCTGATTAGGGAGGGGTGAAAGCAAGAGGAGGGGTGCTGGGGTTGGACGACACTCCTGGGAAGGGATTTGGAAGGTGGCGACAGGGATAGAAGGACCTACAGGCTGGGGTGACAACAAACAGATGGGTTAGGGAAAATGGCAGCGAAGCTGGATGGTGGATTTAGGTAAAGCGACAAAGGAAAGATGTAGCAAGTCATGGTTTTCTAATATGGTATCAGAGCAAGTTCCGCGTGTACCCACAAGGTCAAGCTGCACGAGAGGGCGGGCCTGAAGTTTCCACGTGTAGCCATAGGGTCCAGCTGCACTTGTGTAATTTCCACGTGTAGCCGCATGAGGCCAGGTGTAAAGTAACAAAAAGTCCCACATCGGTTATTCGAGAAACTAGTGACTCTATATAACACTTGAGGCACCCTTCTCTCAACATCTAACTTTTGAGAGTGAGTTCTACCTCAAGAATGTTATAAAGTCATGGTTTTCTAACATTACACACCCCCGTCTTTTACATGCACACAAACGCACAAAAGCATGGAAATGAAAGTGATGGTTGTTAAGAAAGCATGGTGTGGAGTTGATGAGAGGGAGAAAGAGGCCCGACATTGTATGCATGAAAATTGAGTAGAAAGTTGGAAAGAATCTGGTGTATTCAATATGTTCAACAATTGGGAAGCAGACCATGGATTCGAGGTCCATGGAAAAAGATTGGTTACATCTCCCAACCTATGGTGGGTGGGGTGGGGGTAGATTAATGTGGTTTGAATATATAAGAATTTTGAACATGGGCCATGATAATGAGAATTGGAGCCCAATTTGGTGTACTAAGTAAAACTGATTCAAGGCCCATGTAAATATGCTTAAGATAGACACGATCTTGCAGCACAGTTGGTAGGAATGTTGCAACTACAAAGGTTGAGGTTTGAGTCATATTTCCAATTGAAGGGAAAAGAAACCCAAAAACATTGGTTTGCATATGATTTGGTTCAAAAGAGGATGAGTAGATGATCCAAATGATTGGTGATACCCATTTCTGATCAATATTTGGTGCTGGAGGTCCAAGGTTGACCTAGAGTAGGAGATGATAAGTGCTCCTCTCACTACTGATATTGACACCATTTCAACCAATGGAGAAATGAGAAATTTTCTAGGTACACCCCACATGTGGGTATATATTAGAGCAGCAAGAAACACTAAGGATTGATTTACCCATTTTTACCCAATGTGATGGATCCACTGCAAAGCTCTTCAATTGAGTAATGAAAGTCCAGGCTAGCCCAATGCACAGTCCTAGAGGGTTAAGAAACCAATCACAAATAATGAACATGCACCACACACAATCAACCACAAAATGCACCGGATTTATAGTGGTACGGCTCAAAGGAACCTACATCCACTTTAGGAATCAACCATCTTGGGCTATCCAGGACACACTAAAAAATGGGGTAAACACCCCAAAACTACAACCCTCATTTTGAGAGGTTCAACCACCAAGGTCTAATCCTCGACGCCTATTTTTTTAGGTGGTTCGACCACAGAGGTCTAATCCACCGACGCCTATTTTTTTAGGTGGTTCGATCACAAAGTCTAATCCACCGTTCAATATTGAGTAATGAAAAGAAAAAAAAAAACACTTGCCTTTGAGCCTTGCTAGAATCTTCAGATGTGTTCTTCAATCATTTCCTGCTTGCTCCGATCCCCAGTACTTTAGAATCTCCAGTGTCAACAACGAAAGCAAAAGGATGGGTCTAGGGTGTGGACTAGGTACTACAGGACTCCCTAGGCAAAGATCTCTTAATCACCTCTATTTTATCATTCGAACAACAATGGTTATCAATGAAGTGATTAGAGGGCGTTTTTCAGAGGTTTTGAGATGATTCATTTGGAGAGGCCATTCTCTGAAGGTTATATGTTTAGGGTTTTCTCACTAATCTCTCTCTTAATCTTTCTCTTGCTAATCATGATTTAGGAGAAGCCACATTTTTTTAATTACTCCTTACAGGTGTAACACCTCGACAAGTCGAGACGCTGGCTAACAAAGTTTGAATGGTCGATACCACCCACTCAGTACAAACGATCACCTTCAACTGGTCAAAAGCCATTTTCAACAAGTTGATGATCATATATGGGGTACGAAAACAAAACGCTCTTAGACTGGCGGAGCAGTCCCCTCGACTAGTCAAACAACTCACTCGAAGTGTCGAGCAAGATTCGAATGGACGATCCCGAGAAGCCATGATAATGCAACAATTTGTTCTCTGCTCGATTGGTCGAACAGAAACTTCGACTGGTCGAGTAGCGAGACCACTCGAAATGAAAATATTTTGACTATAATACTGGGCCTTTTTGGAATGGGCTCTGATCTGGCATAAGTCTATTTAGAACAACAACAATTTTTACCTTAGTTTAGTGGCGTTCTGGTTCAACATGAGGTCCATTTTACCCATGGATAAGGTCCATTTTACCTGTGGGTTTGCTTACACACTGGAGAGTTCTTCAACAAGCAGTTGGTCTTCATACTAGTCTTCATGCAGCATCATCGGACTACCAAAGGCAAGGTTCAATGAAATTGACAATACTGAGACTCGGATAAATCGGGGATCTAACCAGTATGGGGCCTCAACAAAATCGTCTCAATCCAATTAAAGAAGCCACTTATTTAAGCTCTGCATATTTTCACGATTTAATATTTTTCACGTAAACATTTTCATACTATGTAGGCCTAACTTTGACCCATATTATGGATCCTTTAAATGGATCTTTTCATCCATGAACACGATACCCAAAAAAATCACATTGATCCAATCATCAAAGTCACGTCTTTTTGGCTCCCTAAATGTTGGTTACTTTAAATTATCTTTGAATCTTCACAATTTGCATTCTACATAAGGCCCACTTTGAATCCATTAACTAGCTCCTTGAAAAATCTTTACATATGAAACATTATAAAAATCACTCGATCCAATCTTAGAGACCATATTTTTTAAGCTCTCACAATTTTGAAGACTTAAAATTATTCTTTTAATATCTAATATTCTTGGACATTTTTCTTTTTTCTTCTAGTTATGGGGTAGTCAATATTTACACTCTGGATGAGACCCATTTTGGTCCAATATTTATTTATCGATATGCACATGCATATAAACCGTAATTTCAATATGTACAAATTTAAATAAAGCTATGTTTTGGTATCATGTTTTTTTATAGTTTATACTTTTATGCTATAAATTTCAATATAACTTAATCTTTATATACCATTCAATTCAATAAAATAGGTGTAATCTCTCTCAATGATATTTTCAAGCCTGTGTTTATATTAGTAATAACAATAAGAAAATTGGAAAAAAAAAAGAGGGCAAAGACTTTCGATTGTAATGGGTGCACCCCTTTAATTCATGGGGATTGCTCCTAGAAGTAGATGCTTCACATCTAAGTGAGTCAAAACTGATTTTTTCTACTAAATTTTAAGGTTATATCCAATGACTCAGCAATAATATATATATATATATATATATATATATATATATATATATATATATATCTCACAAGGTTGTAAAGCTACTACTTGCCAAATTGATCTCAGTGCCAAATAAATTCGTCAAATATAGGCATGGTAAACAAAACTCAAAAAGCAAAAAGGCTCACTAATTAGTTCACATGACAACCATCAGTTTTTTAAAATATATATATATATATATATATATATATATATATATATATATATAATTTCAAAAAGTATACAAGTTATACTGCCCATAAATGGTAATAATAGCTTCTCAAAAAATAAGAATGAGACGAAGATCATGCATTAGGACCTCCCCCGTCCCCACAAACAGAAAAAAAAAAAAGAAAGAGAAGATGATGATGATGATGAATGAATGGAAAAGAAGTCATAATGCAAGGTAAATATACCCTATCACATTTCCATACCGTTTAACACCAGTCTCTGCAAGGTGATTGCAATCAACTGCATGAAAATCAATACAAGGAGAACTGTTAGAATGGCACTTAATCTCCAGATAAATAAGATGTCACCACAATCAACAAACCTTTAAGAACCTTCAATTGGGAGTCCAGCTTGACTGTGACTTCTGAGCGATACACAGCCACAACACGACAGAGGTGCCCTTTCAAGGGACCTATCCGAATTCTTAATGTTTGTCCAATGGAAAACGTCTGGCCTTTGTCCCCATGGGAATTATTGTTGACTGCAATCGAGCTAAAGACATAAGTAGAAAGAAGAAAACCTACACACTTGCATCATAGCAACTTGCAAATATGTACACTAAAGAATCAAATACATACAAGCTCGGCTTCTCTCAGACTGTTCGAAAGATCTTTTAGGAGACTCAGGAACTGCAGGTGATTCCTTGAAGTCCTCAAAACCTGGTGGAATTTCATCATCCTGCAGCAACGAATAAACCTTGAGATGAATAAAGGCTATATTAAGACACAAGATCGTGCTTGCACGAGAGAAAGAGAGAGAGAGAGAGAGAGAGAGAGAGAGAGAGAGAGAGAGAGCATCTATCTCATCCAAAAGCATACACTGTTTTCATCAGAAGCGTCTTTAGAAGCCACGATTTTCTCACACATTTCGGGTTCAACACAGAAGAAACCACTGTTCTCCAAATGCTTGTCATCAAAGAGAAAGATGCTGCCTTTGAACATATGTTTCACAATCCCTTGCCATGCCTGCAACAAGGGAATACCTGAGCACCATGAATTCCTTCTTGAAACTGAATGTCTAGATTAGAAGGGCACATGATCTGGTATCAGAGACAGGTGTCTAGGAAGGTTACTTTGTCAGAGAGAGAGAGAGGTAGTTTGAATATATGTATGTGTGTGTGAGCGTGTTTAATGTGTGTGTATATATAAGTAAGATTAAAGGAACGAAAATGAAAAATAAATCCATGACTGAACAATCCACCCTCAGAATTAATTTTTTTTTTTAAATACAAAGAAACAGAGATAAGAACCAACAACAACATAGGACAAGACAAACAATACAGATGAAAGAAACAATATATATATATATATATATATATATATATATATATATATATATCCACAAACTACAAGAACCAAGACAAAATGAGAACAGCCTGAAGACAAATCCAACTCAAGAACCAGAACACCAATTCACTCCTTTCCCATTTTGCCATCACATTAGAAAATGGACCATCCTTTTTACATGATGAACAAGTAATCTATTCACATAGTTGAATGCTGTGAAGAAAAGAAATGTCACCTTAAATGGACCTTCCAAAACCTTGAGTTTGTCATTGATGGATATGACATTCTTCTGAGAGTCTTGAGCTGTGAAACTATCATCAGAAATTACATTCTTTATCTCATCTGGCTCAACAGATACTGTAACTTGTCTTCCTGAGTCGCCTTTTAAAATCTGCAGGAAGTAAAAAGGAAAAATACATATTATGATAACTGGCCATAAAAGGACAAACCAAAAAAAAAGGACAAGGCTACCTGGAAGCCATCATCCTTGGCACCAATGATCACACCAAATTCCCTCCGACTGCATGTGCATCAGAGCAAGAATACACAATAATTATGATAAAAAAAAAAAAAAAACTATCAAATGGATTACAGGCAATATTATACAAAATGTGGTAATGCATAACTTACCCAAAAAGCACAAGATCATGAAGTCCATAACCACTTTGCTTAATCTCTGAAGTGCCTTCTGTTGCTCCAAACTCAGCACCATCAGACACTGAACGAGTCTCTCTTCGTCCACCATAAAGTACTGAAAGCCATTCAGAATCCTCAGATGCATCCCCACCAAACGTAAACTTCTGGGTCTCGGCATTGGATGGCTCTACTTCCCAGCAACTTAATGATGTCAAGGATACCTTTTTGTACAAGTACCCATTCTTAAGCATCAAACCATCCAGTACCTCAAATGTTTCTCCAGTTTCACGATCACGTTTATACTGAATCTGTCCCCGAAAATCACTGAAAAGGGACTTAGAAAATCAGTATGTCAACCAAATGCAAGATGACATGCTATGTATAGGGGGAAAAGAGAGGAGGATGAAGTAGGTGATGTATAATTACTCGAGTTCACGAGAGCTAATTAAGCGAGGTGCTGGGACAGCAGCACACTTGACTGTTCCACTGCCACCACCCTAAAAAATGGAACTATGTATCATAAATTTTACGAAAACAAAGCGAGCAAACAATAGATAAGGGGTAAAGATTGCATTGGATGAAACCAGAAGAAGTCCAAGCTACAAGTATTACATGCACCACATAATATGTATATTACACCAAGTTGCAAATATGAATGCTCACATTCATAAATGCACAAAACCAAAGGCAAGAGAGATATTATATTGGCAAATTATTGAGATACAGTTGCAGGAAAGAAAAGCCTCTAGCACAACTGGCAAGTGCTTATTATTGCAACTACAAGGTTGCAAGTTCAAGCCCAGCAACCTTAGGAGCGGAGTTAGGGGAGAAAAGTTAGTGGTTGAGAGCGATTCGTCAAATGCCATCAAATGGGCCAATGGATTGAAGCTTCCTCCCTGGAGGTTAATTACTTTAGTTAGGGAGATTAATGAACTGATTTCGGGTGGAGGTATCCTTTGTGCATATCAGCTGCATAGCTAACGGAGTAGCAGATTTCTTCGCTGAGAATGGAGTGGGTGGTGTGATTCATGGGATAGCTTTTGCTGTTTCTGTGGAGACCTTTTGTTCTTTTGTTGTTTTTCCTTTCTTGTTTTGTTTTTTTGGGGCCTAATTCTCTTAGTCCTCTTGTAATCTGTTTTATTTTTCTCTTTTCTTAATAAAAGTTCTTTCTGTTACCGCTCAAAAAAAAAAGTTCAAGCCCAGCAGTCGAGCCATAGAAACATTTGCCAAATCCAATTACTAGTGCCAACCCCAAATAGACGGGACTAGTTAATGGTGATGATAAGGAGCTGCACTCGCAAGACTTGTTAGTGAGACCCCAAGGAGACCCTCTACTCTAGGGTGGGATGTGTAGGAGACCAAGTAGATAGGAGACTCGTAAACTTTCTCCCTATCCAATCATCCAGCATCACTAGATGAGCATGACAAAAAAAAATAGTGGCCTGTAAAAAAAAAAAATCAAATTTTGAAGACGAAACCCAATTCATGTGGGCCATATACCTTCAAATGATGCGGCTTCCAAATTGGCTCTTTTTATTCAGTCACACTCTCACTGAAAAAAGAGACTAAGCTGGTCTCCTTCAAGAATGATTGAGATGGATACAATAAATGTTTGTTGATATTAGCGCTTGAACTTTTACTCTCCAAGTACATATATAAAACCCTTGCAACAATCTTCCCAAGGCATCAAATAAAGAGCCAAAATCCTTGAGACAAAAAATATAAAAAAAATGTGATGGTGGAAATCATTTTGATGTTAAAGCATTGTGTTGCCACATGCGCCGGTACCTATATATGGTTTCAAATTTAGCCTTCAAAATATAAAGACCCATTAAACTATTCAACATCTTTCCTTGGGAAAGGCGAATATAAGGCCAACTCTTCCAAAGAAAAAGAAATGGATGACCGATGACATATCCCATCATAATCATCATTGTGGTTTGTCCAATCTATCTGGGGTCCACAATATGTCATATGCCAACGACCCATTATTCCTCAAAAAAGTGGAGATAATGATGAAAAAACGAAAATTTGAAAAAACACATGGCATAATTAGCAAGTATTTACTCTACAAACTTAAAGGTTAAGAGTGAAGAGTAAATATAAAAGAAAATAAAAAATGAGTAAATATAATTTTTTTAGATGTGAAGTGCCAAAATGATGGGACCGTCAAGTTTAGGTCTTAGAAGCACCCAAAGAACAAGGAGGTATCATCCCATTGCCACCTCAATATGGTTGGACAATGAACTACGACTTAATTCCAACTAGATCCAGTAAATTGGTTGATTTAGGCTAATCCTAGCAATCCAGCCATTTAGTTTACATAATTGAATTAACAGACTAAGAAATCATTGAGGTTTTATCCGTCCCTCCATCTCCCTCTCATTGTTGTTAAAATCTTACGATACACAATTCGTGTCTATTAACAAATCTTAGATTCCTATAAATAATAGAATTATGGGGTTCTATGGAATGTGAATGCATAAAACCTTTTTGTTTTGATAGTTTTTAAGGCTGGAGTCATTGAGCCATTTAAGACCTCTGGCTTTTTTAGGGGATTTTTAATTCATTATTTACTTTTCACAGTATACTTAGATTACATACTTGTTTTATACTTTCGGAGTTATAACATTGAAATCTGAGCTCCAATGAACTAATTATAATATTCACTTGATAATGAAAGAAAGTTCATATTTTTTAGGAAAAACACTTATGAATCTTACGATTATACGGTTTGTGGTTCAAGATGTATAACGATTTTATGATCGATACAATTTTCACAACATTGCTCCTTCTCATCCTTTCTTTTCCCCTCCTTCCCCTCTCTTTTACACCATGTTTTAGCACCTTTTCTCACCTAAATCATGAACTCCAAAATTGCCACCAAAACCCAGCCATGACCCACCTGTCCATATGGACGTCCATATGTGTTTGCAAGATCGTACAAATAGGCCCATCTTGGCCCCATATGCCATATTTTTTGTCCCAACCCTTGGAAGCCTCTAAATGTAATCTATTGTTTGAGCTTATTTGAGAGGAGAGAGGGAGAAAAAGAAAAACACTTACCCTTTGACAAACCCTACATGGTCCAAAATCCCTATTTCATCCCTTCATATAGCTGATTTTAAATCTAGAAGGCCTAGGATAAAGATCAGCAAAATTTGATTAATCTTTTAAGGGAATTTGCACTAAAGGCCAGCAATAGAACCGTCGGTGTCACATTTCCTGTTGAAAGTTCTTTAATTCATTGTAAGTGTGAATTTGCACATTGTTTTATTCTTGCTTTAATAGTAATTTCTTTCTCTAATATCATATGTGAATCATAGATATAGGTTGCATGTCATTTTAGGTTCTAGGGCTAATACTCTTGCTAAAAAAGGGATGGATCGACCAGGTTGCTTTGGTGAGGCTGTCCTATTTTCAAGGGCTGTCCTTTTTTGTTTTCTTTTGTTTAGATGGGGTTGTCTTTCTCCTAAGGGGTTGCTTTCTTTTGTTCAGCCTAGGTCCTGATCCTAAGACTATGTTGGTTTTGTATTCTTTTTCCTATGCATTGTATTCTTTTTCCCATATGCAATAATAGATAAACTTGACATGGGCCACGAAACTACTTAATTTTTTATTAAAAGAGCAGCTCCAAATTGTTCATGTAAAGTAGAATAGAAGGAATTCCAAGAAAAAAGGATGGAGAGGATGCACGTCCTTGCCCAATGAATCTCCATACTTGATCCATCCATGCAATAAAATAAAGAAATTGTAGGAATTTAAGATAGAAGTCAAGAGGTAGTGCAAATAGAAATAACAGAAGCTCAGAGTAGTGGTTCCACTAAATTAAGGGGAAAAAAAGGAGATATACAATAGGAATTCTCGTTATCAAATTGACGCAAGACAAAGGATAGGGTAACCCGAAATGTCTAAATGCAATTATAATGTAACAAGATTAATATGAATTAAATTTATGAAGCTAAAATTAAAACTCGAAATTAATAATTACAATAAACAATATAAATTTGTAGCCAATATTTAATTTAATGTGAACAATTATATAACATTCCAAACCAAGTCACAACTCAAAATAGAAGGCCTTCAAAACAAAGGGGTTTAACTAAATCTACAAATAAGTAAATCAATCACCAAAAGAAACTAATTTAGACTGTTTAGAATCAAGGTGATGTCAAAAAGACAAAAACAAAGTGGAGACAGTAGGGTATGGAAGTATCAGGGATGGAAAAAAGGGATTTAATGATAAAAGAGGATAGGTAATGGCTGTATGGTAATTTAGGACAGGTAGAGGTGGTTGTATGGGGCTAAGGAAGGGTCCAAGAGGACTTGTGGCTGCAGTAAGAGGGCTGTAAGGGACTTAGGAAGGGCTTGGGACGAGTCTGGATGGGATCTGGGACAGGTTCGGATGAATCTGGATGGTAAACAGAGATTTTTCTAGGACAAATCTGGGACAGCAATAAGACGGTTCTGGGACAGATCTGGAACAGCAATAGGATGATTCTGGGACAGCAGTTCGGCTGGGTTTGAGAGGGCAACAAAGAGAGAAGAAAGGGACAAAGAGAGATATAAAAAAACCTGGATCTTGGAAGAGGATTCTCACCTTTTCTCGTGGCCTCTCGCCCTCCCTAGTTTCTCACAAGGGTTTCTTGGCTTCTCACCATGCTTCATGCGATGGAAGCAAGTTTGCATAAAACTAGTTCTTTTCATTAATTAAATGTCAATCCCGTATGGAGCGGTTACATCATATATATAATGACTTAAAAACATGAAAAATATCAAAATACCCTCAAATAAACAAATACCAAACTATCCCCAATGATTAGAAAGCCCTAATTACATGTAAAATCACTAAATTTCCCTAAACAAAACCAACTATTGGACTAAACAAATAAATTAGAAAAAAAATACAATTATGAAAAACTGGAAATCCTAAATCTAAATATAGAAACTTGCTAAATATGGAAACTCATGTGGTGCTCCGCATCAATCTCCCCATCTGAAATAGAACTCGACCTCGAGTTCAAACAGATGAAGAGACAATCTAACTACGCAAGCATCTTTCCAGTGTGGGGTTTTCAAAGTGCAAACACGCGCACGTGAAGTCTTCAGGTGTCATCCAAACAGATCAAGATTGACCACAATAAGAATGCTGGATCGGCTCTTCTCCGCCAACGATGGTCTACTCTGAATCCGAAATTGACATCACGAACAACTTTGGATGGCGATAGCAGCAAGATGTGAATATAGTACGCCTCCGATGTGACAAGGCTCTTAAATATCTCCATTAAATCAGGAGCAAATTGATGTAGCTCAAACTCAGGCAACCAAGTGATATCTGTCATGGGCTTTTTCTTCTTCACAAGATATTGCTGATATCCTCTTGCATTTGTGGAAACAACTTCCTTGACCAGGATAAATTTTATATTTCCTCTCTCGGGTGGCAAGGAAGATAAGGGAGGTAGGATCGATGAAGGCTTTATAAGTATAGGCCATGTGTTATGAAGTGGGTTTGGAAAGGCAGTAGGAGGGTCAGGATGATGATCAGGATTGAAGGCAACTACTGTGAAGGTGAGCTAGATGGTGCAATTGTTGGGCTTTGAAAAGGTAGGGGAGGTACAGGTTGAATGGGCTGGATAGGTGCATAGCATGGGCCATGGAATGGATCAGGAAGGCCAAGAGGTACAAAAGGTAGAGGTTGAGTTGGTGGCACAGGTGAAGGCTGAGGGTCAGGTTGTAGATCAAGAAGGCCAATAGGATCAGGGTGAGTTTGTGGGTCAAGAAGGCCAATATGTGGGATATGGTCATGCTGATGTGGGGTGGGGTCTGGAGGTGAAGGTATTGGATCTGGACAGGGCGTAAGGTCCTCCACATGATCATCCACATCAAATTCATTGGATTTGCAATGAGTATCTGCAACAACCTTATATTTTTCATCGCTTATATTAATTTAATCGTTAACTTCAGCGTGCAAATCATGAATGTGCAGTACAGATGCATGTACAGACTCAGATGGACTAGGTGACACTGGCACTGGGATGGGATCTAGAGGTTTTCTTTTTGACGTGATGGTTTTGGGTAACCTATGAGATTATATCACCTTCGATTCATCATTACTTTCACCATACGTGTCAAGTTCCCGAGGAATTGGGTAATTAATGAGCTTGCGACGGTAGAAGGGAGGGACATATTTCTCAATTAACTGTTTCTTCATTTCGTCCCATGTCAAATCTAAGGGGTCTTTTCTTAACCTCCTACTTTTATGTTCCACCGTCATCCAGAAAGTCCTGGCTTGCTCCACCAATTTCAATTTGGCATAACGGGCTCTGATACTAATTTGATATAGTACAAAGGATAGGGTAACCCTAAATGTCTAAATGCAATTATAATGTAATAAGAAATTATGAAGCTGAAATTAAAACTGAAAATTAATAATTGCAATAAATAATATAAATTTGTCACCAATATTCAATTTAATGTAAACAATTATGTAACATTCCAAACCAAGTCACAACTCAAAATAGAAGGCCTTCAAAACAAAGGGGTTTAACTAAATCTACAGATAAGTAGATCAATCACCAAAAGAAACTAATTTGGACTGTTTAGAATCAAGGTGATGCCAAAAACAAAATGGGGAAAACAGGTTATGGGAGTATCAGGGATGGAAAAAGGGATTTAATGACAAAAAAGGATACGTAATGGTTGTATGGTAATTTAGGACAGGTAGAGGTGCCCTGTATGGGGCTAAGGAAGGGTCCAAGAGGACTTGTGGCTGCAGTAAGAGGGCTGTAAGGGACTTAGGAAGGGCTTAAGACGAGTTTGGATGGGATCTGGGACAGGTTAGGACGGATCTGGATGGTAAACAGAGATTTTTCTGGGACAGATCTGGGACAGCAATAAAACGGCTCTGGGACAGCAATAGGATCATTCTGGGAGAGCAGTTCGGCTGGGTTTGAGAGGGCAGCAAAGAGAGAAGAAAGGGAAAAAGAGAGAGAGAAAAAAACCTGGATCTTAAAAGAGGATTCTCACCTTTTCCCGTGGCTTCTCGCCTCCCTAGTTTCTCACGAGGGCTCCTTGGCTTCTCATCATGCTTGATGGAGGCAAGTTTGCACAAAGCAAAAGTTGTTCTTTTCATTGATTAAGTGTCAATCCCGTATGGAGGGGTTACGTCATATATATAATGACTTAAAAACATGAAAAATACCAAAATACCCTCAAATAAATAAATACCAAACTATCCCCAATGATTAGAAAACCCTAATTACATGTAAACTCGCTAAATTTCCCCAAACAAAACCAACTATTGGACTAAACAAATAAATGAGAGAAAAAATACAATTATGAAAAACTAAAAATTCTAAATCTAAATATAGAAACTTGCTAAATATGGAAACTCGTGTGGTACTCCGCATCACAAATCAAAGCCTTTGTCACATCTTACTAGATTGACTTTTTGAGCTCCACAATTCCACTCAACCATATCGACAATCAAGTTCTTTATTGCTCAAAATTCCATCATATCCTGGCTTACCACCTCAATCCATGTCTTCATCATCCTCACCTTCTAGAACATGTTACTTATAATCTTTCCATTTTTCATACTAGAGTTGGTTTTGTTCTTCTATGAATGTGCCCAAGCCAACTTAAAAAATACTCATCTTTTCTCCTATTGGAACAACCTTAGATATTCTCTAATGCACTAAAACTCTAACAATTCATTACACATTATATACATTATACATAGAAAGGTAAATTGTGTGTCCACCAATTGTTTTTCTAATATGATATTAATTGAGCTCAACTGGTAATTGAACTATATTAGAAAGAATTAAGACTGATGGAATCCATTCTAGGGAAAAGTTATCAAGAATTAGTGTATGCCCCATCCACATAAAGCCCTTATATGCTGAAAACTCACACAACATGAAAAGCATCAAATGATTCTTATTTAGCATAACGCCATATCCATAAAGTCATAAAACCAATATCTCTGGCCAAAGCCAAGAAGAACAGATAATGAATGCTGCTAGTAGCTAAAAAGCCTACAATTTAGTGTGTGCTTTGCAAGGACCAATCTCCAGATATTAGAGATTTTTATCCATTAATGTGTATATTAAAATCTTCATGTTTGGTAAATTAAAGAGTGGATCATAATCTCTTAAAAAATGGAAGATTGGAATTTTCAAGGGGACCACATAGTTGTGGATCCACGCCCAAGGGAGAGATTACAGTCTGATTTTCCGTAATTAAGCACTTGGTGTTTTTTCTCGGCCCCTCTTCGTTCCTAGGTCACTCTTCTCACATTCTCCCCTATTATGGCACTCTCTCTCTCTCTTCCTCGTTATAATACTCTCTCTTATTTTCATTAATTCTAATCAAAACCATCAAAATTTCAACTATAAATATTAAAACTAAATTTGACGGATTATAGTTGGAAAAAATTTCATAACAAAATTAAACTTTTAGCCAATTGATTTTAGTGGTCAAAATAACATCTCTTTAAATTTAACCACGCTAGAAAGTTTGATCATTAAAATCAAGTGGTTATACGTTGAATTTTGAGCTGAAATTTTATCCACGTGTAGTTCATCAAAACTAAGTTCAATCCATAGTTCCATACAATTTATTTTCTTGATAAATTTGACAAAAAATTAAAAATAAGAAATGTACCATATGTGACCATGTGTTTTCAGTTTTTGCTTTCCATTATCAATAAAATGAAAATTCAAGCTTATTTCTCAGTAATTTTTCCTAATTGGATTTGTATAGATCAATGTTAAATGATGAAAATAATTAATTGTAATATTTTATAAGTTTTTACATTTTTGATAACCTATTATATTTTTTATCTTCTAAACTTTTATGTGGTCTTTTCTAAAACGAAATCCAATTGATCCATTACAGAGACAAAATTCGAACGAATTCCAAAAGAGGGCTTAAGATCAAAGGTTAGGATAATCAAGTAGACCTCAAACTTAAAAAAAAACAAAATGATTTGGTCTACATCCTTTAAATAACTACCATCAAATGGTTGGACCCAACAATTAAAATGGTCTATCAAGTAAAGAGGAGGCAAGACTCTCAAAATTATGCAAAAAGCCTCATGACAAATAGTTTAATGTCATCAAAATTTTAAAAACTTAATAAGGTGTTTCAATGATATTCAAATTTTGCTGACTTTAAATTATTTTTAATATTTAAACATATGTATCCTACGATAGACCACTTTATCCCAATGTGATATGTTATTAAAATGGATCAAGTATAAATATGATGCCAAACATATATCATTGATTGCATGAATGAATGCATGCTTTTTAAGCTCTCTAAATTTTATGGCTTTAAATTATTTTTAAGTCCCTAAGCTCGATTCATAAATATGAGGCTCCAAAAATTATCTTGATTGGATCATAAAAGTCATGTTTATAAGCTCTCAAAATTTCGATGATTTTAAAATATTTTAGTTTAGGTTAATATATCAAGATTTAAAACATCTTAGCCAAACACCAAGATATTAATCTCTTAGGATTTGAGAAGATTAACTCTCACTCTCCTATTTACAAACTCCTAAGTAAGAATATATTGTTTGCCGAACACCCCCTTATGAAGCTTTTAGCGTGCCAACAAACATAGATCTAACTAAAGTGAACTAAGTAATGGCATAGAATGTTGATTAGTTCAAGGAAACATATATGCATCTGACAACTCTACACTTCAAACTTCTTAATATTAGCATAAAACAAATTTTCAAGGAAGGAGAAGTCAATACAAATTTTTGGGCCAAGGCTTGTAGGTCAATCCTCGGAATCAGCTTTATAGTTGCTCTTTTACGTGAATTATCAATCGCCACAACCTGCAGAAACACAGAAGAAGAAAAGAGAAGTATTAGATGTCATAACCTACGGGCAACTAGCTATTGACAAAAGAAACCTCATACCTTTGCCAGGTCTCCTTTGTATGTCCCACACTTTATGCGGACCCACGAGTCTAGAGAAATTCCACTTACAGTGTTTCGAACAGAAAGCAAATGAGGAACTTCATTTTTAGGCACAAGCGCCAATCTGCTTGAATATATAGTACATAGCCCTTTGCATGCCTGAATTGAAAAAACTTTTCCGATTTCAGTTGATTAATAAGATTGGTCATTTTTTTCACAAAGAGCCTCAGAGGCATAACGTTACTATTTTTTTTTAAATGGTTCATATATTAACATTAATAGATAACAAGCACCAGAGGTGCGAATACAAGGGGGAAAAAAAGTACACAAATTGGACTTCAGGAAAAAAATAAAAAAGCTGGCAAACAGGCAAAAGAAAAAAAGACCCATAACATTACTATCATTATCAACCTGAATATAAAATAACAATTGAACAGCAAAATGAAGATAAAATAACCTCAATGACATCATATTCCTTGTCAGCTTCAATATAAATGTAGCCTTTCGCATGATCAAGGGAAAACACAGACATTATCTGTAGTTTCTTTCCAAGGGACTTTAAATCAACATACTTCTGCATGAGGCAGAACACAATGTACTTTTCACGTCCACCCTGCAATGAAAAGAAAGTTCAAGGGAATAACGGAATTGAGAGAGCAGCCATGTTAATATTTGACATCCGAAATTAAATTAATAGAATACCGTGCATTTGACCCTCCAGATAGTTGGATCCTTTGCAGAGTGCATAACATGCCCTCTATCATCGTGATCTTTAGTATCTTGGACTTCATCAGCATAAACAATATACCCAGAACCACGACCATATCTCTGTTTAATCAAATTTTCCCGTTCATCATCACTCAGCTCCTCCTCTTTCAGAAGAAAAGGTAGATGATACATTTTTCCAGATTTATTTTCATCATTCTTCACTGTCTCAACATCATCAATGAAATCTGCTTCCCAAGTGAAAAAGGTACGAAATACCCAAAAGAAATATATATCAGCATAGATAATTTGCACACCAGCAGACCACGAATATTCATTCAAAAGGAAAAGCAACTGATGCACTCTAAATCCTCTTTTTTCACTTTTTCCCCAATCAAAGCTGCACTGCTGAATCAAATGCCAGCATCAGTTCTGATATTTCAACACATTTATCACACTAGAATCAACTACCAACATGGATTTTAAATTTTTAACATGTTCTATGCTCTACCAAATCAAGTACCTCCATGGGTTTCCTTATTTCTACATTCTTTAATATGTCAAATCGAATGCCACCATGGGTTCAATAGTTCAATGCCTTTTTCAGCACCTCAAAAACAAGTACCAACATGGGTTGCAATAGTTCAACATTTTTCAACACTCCAAATGAAATACCAACATCAGTTTCAAAGATCAACTTCACTGCAGCCGAATAAAATGACATCAAGGGATTCAACATTTCCAACATTTTGCCCGTACTCACTGCACTATTACCAGAACGGGTTTTCAACGTTGCAATATTTCTCAATACTACCAAATCAAATACCCAAAACGGTTTAAGAAAATGCACATAGAATTTTCTATATGTGATGAATGTAAGTATGCAAGTGCATCTGGGGTTCTGGTTTCCTTCACATTCGGTGTTTGAAATGCTTGACATGCACATAGACAAACCAAAACCACAGTACAAGATCAGCAACAAAAACCCAAATGCAGTGGCATTTCGAGAAATTAACCTCGAAAATCATCATTTTCGCTATCGTCCTCTTCTTCATCGTCGAAGTCAGTATCGACGGCTTCATCTTCGAAGAACTGGAGAACACCCGAGCGTCTTTTCTTCCGGTCACGGCCGCTTGCAAGATCGTTCCCTTCGGAAGTGGGTTTCCTCTTACTAGCAATCTGCTTACCCTTCGCAGCCCTGCCAGCTATCTGCTTCCCTTTGACCGCCATTTACATGGAAAATTATCAAAAGAGAGAGAGAGGGTTTTGAGAATGAAAGGCTGTGGAAGAAAAAAAATGGATGTTCTGAAGAGGGGAGAGTTGTTTCGTTGCTCCCATATGGCGTTGGAATGAAAAAGGCAGTGCACTTCGGGAGCAACGGATTGTGTGTCCCCCAGGTGGGAGTATATAAATCGGGCGGGCCGGTCCGGGCCGGGCCGGGTCGGGTCTTTCTCAATCATACATTAGAAAGGGCAGATGAGAAAGTTCTTAGAATATTTTTAGGGATTTTAATGCATTTAATATAGTATAAAAATTTTAACAAAGAAATAGAGGAAAGTGTTACACAAAGATGTTAAGAATTTTTTTTTTTTCAAATAAGTGTAGACACATATTTCACAAGTAGCTCTACTTGAAAATAACATATTCAAATATTGCACATGTTTTGTTGAATTAAATAGTGTATTAAAATTAAATGATACACTATATAATTTATGCAAATAAAATACAAAAAATAATGTTAGATATTTTTTAAAATTTTATATAATTAAATTATAATTTATATATATATGTGTATCTCTATAAATTTATATTTAACCAAAATGGTCTCATTTAAAGTGATGGAAACCACTAAAAGGAAAAAATATTAAGAATATTTTATTATTCAAAAAATAATTTAAAGTCAATGAAATTATGATATATTGGAAAACATGAAAATTGAATTTCATATTTAGGTTGTCATCAAATAAAATGAAAGTGGCTCTGATATAAGATGCAAATTATTAGCATTTGAAAATAATTTGAAATAATTAACAATTAAAAACTTAAAAACATGACTTCAATGATTGGATCAACATAATGTTTTTGGTATCATGTTCATAGATGAAAAAATTCTATTCAAATGACTCATCATATTAGATAAAGTTAAGACACTATAGAATATTTAAGTTTATTGATATAAAAATAATTTAAAATAATGAAAATATGAAGAGCTCAAAAAATGACATCTATAATTGGACAATGGTGATTTTATGTCGGTCACATACTTAATTAAAGTTTTTTGCAATAGACCTATTACATTATATAAAAATAGGTTGATCATTTAATAAATTAACAATAAATATTATTTTTTATTGATAAATAAAAGTAGTGTTTGAGAAAAATGTTAGAGAATTTTAGCTTTTCTATTTATTCTCAGTTTAATGGTATAGTATTCTGTTAATGAATATTGTCTCTCCTGTTTTCTCCAACCAAATAGAACTGCCATGCATTGATTCCAAATTTAGCCAAACACAGCTCGATTAATTGTTGTCTCAATTGAGGGCCCAGCCCTTTTGGACTTTAAGTCAGTCCATGGTCAATTTGAGTTTGAGCCCAGTAAAGACATGAAATTTTACTCTCTTCTTAATTATAAATTCGTTGCAATTTTATTTATATTAATGAGATTTACCTGTTGAAATGAATGGCTAAAATAAAAACAGTAAAACATTTGAATGAAACTAGATCATGCATGAATTGGATTTTATATTATCACACATCATATATGACATATTATTATTAATTTTTTTAATATTAAGGTATTCAGGTCTCTTAGAGGATTTATCTAATACTTGGAACATGTGCAAACCTTCTTATTCTCACACATCGAATAACACATGTATGACATTATAAATGCATAATATGTTTAGTATGAATAATTAATATGTTAATAATTTAGTTGTGAGTAATATATTAAAACTCAAAAATTGACCAACCAAGAACCATCCCTAATATTTTAAATTGGGTCTTTTGAGGATCCATTAAAATCTTTCTAACTAGACTTAAATTGGAATTGTAACGATATGACCCGAATATATGATTTAGGGCTTGACTCAGCAAGAAATTGTTCACTCTGGGCCCCGCACACAAGCGAGCCCGCACGATTTTGCTTTTAGGCTCGGGCCTACATGACTCGGCCCAAAACGCGTCCTACTAGTCAAGAGGGGCTGGCTTTATAAATATCCCAACCTCACTCCCTACATTACCGATGTGGGATTCTCCCACATCGGTTCAGGGTGTCACGCCCCAACTCAAATGGTGGGCCCGAAACGCGACTGATTTTTTTTTTTTAAAAATTAAACTAACTTAAGCATTCTAACTGGGCCGGATCAACAGTTAGGCCCAAGGGTCACACATGATCTCAACATGTGGAATAAAATATATACCATAAGTCCCTCCCAGGAGACACAAACACAAACATCAATTCACATAATTTCAAACATCGCATTATCATTAAAACATCAAAGTAACTACTATATATGGTAGTTTTAGTACATCACATTAAAGCAAACTAAGTACCACACATGGTACTTTACAAAAACGAATGGTTCTAATAACCAGAAAGCAAAGACAAGGGTATTCCCCTCAGTGGGAATCCCAAAGCAACGCCGCAGCTTATCCACTCTAAGCTTCAAATAGAGGGTTCTCCTCCTCGGGTTCATCTCTTGAAAGGTGAGTGTGGTGACCTAACTAGCTTAGTGAAGGAAATATAACAGTGCAGTTTAATTAAACATCAGGTTAGTAAATAATCAACATTTGAAATATAATATCTCATGCTTGATAACAAATTCTCAACATATAATATCCCCATTATTCCCATAATTCATCATCTCTTCCAATACTGCTGTCATCCAACGTAACGCCTATATACTATGCAGAGACCATCGTATTAAGTCCCGACACGGTCAAAATACATCCGTACAAGTACATCTCCGGCTCTCCCATAGCCGATACTGACATCCTCAAATCAGCAACTGTCGATACCCATGATCCAGTAGACGTAAACCATTTCACACACATGGCCGATATTGATTTAATAGTCAAAGGCACGTGGGAGCAGTATCACATAACTCATATGATCAACATCATAAGCATTTCACAATTAACATAGCACTTCTTAGAACAGTGCATCATATCTAGGCACATGGGCCACTCATTGCACAAGACTCATCTCAATAAAAAAAACTTGTTTACATCTTACTGCAAATTTAAGTTCCCTCACCGTAAATGTGTGGTATCGCGGTCTCTGTTCCAACAAGCAAACAAGTGCACAATCAATCATAAATCATCATACATAGCATTCACATGTATATATATAAGTAATATTTCGAAATCATACTTGTTTTCCCAAAAAAAATATCCAAGGTAAATGGAATTGAGTCTCCTACTTGGTTTCTAACCATTTTAAATAACAATAATCCACAGTAGAGTAATAGTAAGGTGCTCAGTCCAAAACTCATATTGTCTTCTGGGCATGACCAGATTGACTTGTTGAGTTAGGTCTAAATACTCAGGTTACTTATCGGTTGTCTTCTGGATAGGACCAGATCTGACATTTTGAGTAAGGCCTCGAGGTCACTTAGTGCCTGACAAATATAGCGTCGGCCTGGAAGTGAAATCACTCAGTGCCCGACCAATAGAGTCGGCCTGGAAGTGAATACAATAATAGATACACTATAGTAATAAGAGAAGAGGGTTAATATATTTTTAAATTATTAAGGGTACTAACAATCACATGCAACAATAAACAAACGAGATTTAACACTTAAGAATCGGAAAATACCTCGGAACCAAGTACTGTGGCTTCGGATCATCGAAACCACTGCCTAAGCTAGTCACTGACTTCGGACTGTGCATCCGACTTCGGATCATCCAAAGATCCTTCCGAACCGATAAAATTCGAAAAACGGGTCTCAGTGGGTCTAGTGTCTCAGATCATGCCGAGTGAGGCTCGGATCGTTCGAGTAGGGTTCGGTCCTTCCGAACTCGGCTCGGAACATCCGAGCGAGTCTAGCTAGCCTCGGGTGCATCGGGTGAAGCTCGAAACGTCTGAAGGGTCTTTCGGACCGTCCGAAGGGTGTGACCCTCGAACCGTCCGAGAGTCGTCTTCCTCCACTGTCTGCACCAGCAGCAGTGACGGCAGACACTGTATGAAATACGAATCCAGAAACAATGGGTCTCCCGGATTCGATTTCCACATCTAGCCGGTCCGATGAACTCCTCCGGGAGTCCTCTTTCCACAGGGAGTGGTTTGGAGGTTTAAAACTTAACAAGCCACTGGATTTTAAAACCAAAACCTCACTTCAAAGAAAATCGGGTTTTTCCTTAAATTTTAAAATGGTTTTACACACTCAAATCTTAGCCAAAACTGGTTTTTCTTGATTCTAAACTGACTGGAATCGAAAGAGGAACACAGTGGTTACCTTCACTCGAGTTCCTGGGCTGAAAATCCGATTTTTGAAAAACTTCCTTCTAAGCTTACGGGTGACTGAAACTGAGAAAACAGAGGGGGTGATCGGTTGGTTTTCTCAGAGAGCAGCTGGGACAGAGACTGAGACAGAGAAGAGAGGATTTGAGGGAGTTTGAAAGCTAGATAGAAGGCTGAATTTATAGAGATTTGACCGGAAGAAGTGGCCATCGAGCCACTGCATGCAGATGCAGCAAACGTCCGGTACAGTGAAATCATTGTTCTGCTGGTTGGGTTGCAAATAAGTCCTCTAAGGTTTCTGGTTTTGCAAATAAGTCCTTTATTTGATAAAAAGCCGATTTTTAACTAAAATCAAGATTTTAACAACTCACAAATTTAATCCAACCTTACAGATAAGTTGGGTTTTAAAAACTCTAATCACCATAAAAATTTAGGGATTTAAAACTTACTAAAAACCATAGATTTAAATAAAAATCATAATTTAACACTATTTACTTAATTAAATAAATGTTAAATAAAACAACTTAGAATCCTTATTTTGGGGTTTGAAAGAATAATTAGACCATAGTTAAAATGGTCTAACACCATACTTGTTTCCAAAACCATTTAAAATATTTATTAGTCCCTTTCGGGGTTTTGACGGGCTGTTTTAAATACTATTTTTTGAAAATAAAATTATTTTAAAATTAGAAATACAATTCCTTGACTAAGGAGAATAATATCATCAAATAATAATCACATAACAACACAATTAATAAAATAATAACTATAAGCGGTAAATTACCATTTTGCCCCTTCAGCATAACGAGCTGGATCACTGAGCTTTTGAGCTCGGATTGGGCCATACATGGGCTTTTCACAAAGCCCTAACCATAATATTCAAGATTAACCTGTTTAAGTAAGATTATTAAGCTAAACTACGCCTATTCTGGGTCAGGGTATTACACAGGGTGTCACAATCACTCCCCCTAAAGCCTCGAGCAGTCCCCGGCTAGACCCAGTCTAGCATAACAACTCAAGGGAAGGAGAAAAGGCCCATACAGTCCGAGTGTAGAACCTCGGCTCTGATACCAAATTTGTAATGACCCGACCCGAATACAGGGCTTAGGGCTTAACTCAGTGTGATATTGTCCGCTTTGGGCCTCGCACACAGCTCAAACCCGCACGGTTTTGCCTTTGGGCCCGGGCCCACGTGGCCCTGCCCAAAATGCGTCTCACTTGGTCAAGAGGGGCTGCCTCTTATAAACCCTCCTCCTGTAACCTCCACTACCTGTAATGACCTGTCCCTAATTTTCTAATTTTCGAAGAGATTTTCGAATCTCTGAGTTGTTTTAGGGACCTTGGTAACAATGAAGAGAGTGTGGGCACCATGGTGGGCCCAGTTTACCTATTTTCGAGTTCGGGAATTCGAAGGGCATTTTCGTAATTTTACGATTATTGCATAATTGTCATGAAAACTTGTTTAAAAGTCACACGTTTTCTTGCCCGAGATATTTTGGATTCCTTCTTCAAGTTTTTCTTTTCTTCTAAAATAAAAAAAATAAAAAATAAAAAAGGCTACTTCCCTTTTTTTTCGCGACACTGTAGCCGTCTACAGTGCCGCTGCTCCCCATCGGCAGCCCTCTTCTTCCTTTTATTCTTCTTCTTCTCCTTCTTCCCTTCCCTCCCGACGGGCGACTTTCTTCTTCTCCTCCGACGATGGTAAGCTTCTTCTACTTCTCTCTCTCTCTCAGCTTTCTTCTTCTTCCCCTTCTCTACCTCGACCAATTCCCCTTCTTTTTCCCTAATTTTTTCTCTTCCCTTTCCTTCGATTTTTCGGGATTTCTCCCGATTTTCCCCTTTCTTTTCCTTCCCTTTTCTCGGATTTCTCTGCTGCTCGGTTTTCCCTCTTTCTTTCTTCTTCCTTCCTTCCTTTCCCTGCTTTTCCTTGTTTTTCCCTGCTTTTCCTTGTTTTTCCCTTCTTTTCCCTCGTTTCCCCCTTTCCTGGTTTTTTCTCCCATCTCCTCCGACTCAGCAGATGACTGAGTTGCTCTGCCGAGTGCCGAGTCGGCTCAGTCGAGTTGCTCTAAGTTAACCCGGCCCTTGGGCTGGAGTGGCAACCCAGCCACTCGGCCCACTGGCCTAGACCCGACCCGAACCAGACTTGGTCTAGCCCAGACCCGGTCCGGCCCATGTCTAGCTGGACCACGTCTTCGGCCCAATCCTCCTTGGCCCAGTTTCCAGACCCGACCCTTTTTCAAAGCCCGTTTTGGGCCCTGCCCAGTTTTAGGCCCGTTTTCTCCCCGACCTCTTTTTGACCCGTTTTGTCTTAATTACTTATCCGTTCTTCCTTATTTCTACAGATTGAACTCCCTTCAACCCAAACAAATCGCTTGCTCACTTTGGACTTTCAACTCCACACGCGGTGAGAGAACTTATCACTGTTTTAGCATGCATTCACATTCTTAACCTATAATCTTGGGCATCGAGTGACCTAAATGGGATCCTTTCGTTTATTAAGCCACTCGGTAAGGGAACTATTGAAATGAATATGTGGCAAGGGATCCGTTCAGGTTCACCCATGTCAATTGTATGTGATTAATGGAAAATTTGATTGAATGAATGATTATTGATGCTTGAAGGCTGTTGAAAACATGTTTGTGATTAATCATAACACATATATGATATTATGATGGATGTGATCATAATAGTTGGAAGATGTTGTGATTTATTGCATGTTTATGCATAAGATGTAAATGTAATCGTATGTTGGATATAGAAGTATGGGCCTAAGCATTGTTATGTGTCGTAACCGCATGAGGATGCATGTCATTGATATTGATGTTATGTCAGGACATGTTTGTGTTGTCATACATGATCATGATACTATATGCATGCATGGGAGGTTTTGTTTATGTGTATACATTTATGATGATGAGATGAGCTTGGTGAATGGGAGGACTTCCCCGTTGCACTCCGGCGGTCGAAACCCCCATAGGGGATGCGGGTTTCCCCGTTATGTTCCGGTGATCGAGGTGCCTGCCCTAGAGTTTGGTTCCCTCGGGCGTGGTCAAGGTGGTTTCCGACACGACTCATGTGAGTGAGGCAGTTGTGTATTCTTTAGTCTCCTGATGATACGGGTAGGGAGACTAGGATCTGTTGGAGGACCCGATGTGGACTATGGGGATGATTTCTCGGATTTTGGTTAATGGAATATCGGTTAATATATTAGTTGAATATGGTAGACATGGATGTTTTATTCACTTGTGATATTTACTGCCATATTATATATGATCTATATTTATCTTGTTAAAATGTGATATGTTCTTTCGTTGGGCTGTTTTGCTCATCCCTTACCTTTCAGGTGCCCCGATCGCGGAGGGGCCAGGCGGGCCCCTTGAGCAAGTACCAGGAGAGGAGTAGTAGAGAATAAAAGTTTATGTTTATGTTTTGTTTGATGTTTGAGAACTTTAGTTATATAGTTTCAATCATATATTTGTTTGGATGATTGTATAACCTGTTGATCAGTTACATTTGTGGTTCGTTGTGCTTGTTCTAGTTTTGAACTTGTGGGCTGTTGGACGGGAAGTAGTTACCCCACTTCAAAAAAAAAAAAAATTGCTGCTATTCTTGTACCCAATATCTGTCTTTTGTAACTTTCTGAGGTTTTTCGGAGATAACGCGCCCGTAACGGGACGGGGCGTTACACTACCGATGGGTCCCACATCGGTGGGCAGGGGTTTCACAATCACCTCCCCTAAAGCCTCGAGTCGTTCCCGACTCGACAACATTAGGGAAGGATGAAAGGCTCACACAGTCCGAATGTTGAACTCGGCTTTGATACCAAATTTGTAACGATCCGACCCGAATATAGGGCTTAGGGCTTGACTCAGCAAGAAATTGCCCGCTCTGGGCCTCGCACACAAACGAGCCCGCACGATTTTGCTTTTGGGCCGGGGCTCACATGGCTTGGCCCAAAACACGTCCTACCAGTCAAGAGGGGTTGGCCTCATAAATACCCCAACCTCACTCCCTTCATTACCTATGTGGGGCTCTCCCACATCGGTTCAGGGCGTCACAGGAATTAGTTGAGTATATTTTACTCGAGAACCAAGCACAGTGTCACAGGTCGAGACCCCGTAACCAGACGGAGACACACGAAGGCCATCTTCAATGTCAAAATCGTGTGGCTAAACCTGGGTGATGGAGATTTCGGACGCGTAAAGATTCCTGAAATGCTTAAAAATGGCTCAAAATGTGCGACAAGAGTTTGGAACAATGGGGAAGGTGCTAGAGTTATGTGGAATACTCTAGAGTAATATTGCATAGTCTTGTAGAAGAGTTTAGAAGTATTTAGAATATTGTAGAAACTCATGGAAGAATGTAGAAATATATGGTAGTTTTAGAGATGCTAGGAATATTCTAGTGTCTTGGAGTGTGTGAAGATATTTTTGGAGGCAACCATTTGATTGGTGCCACTTGGCACAATCCTAGCCACACTTGGGCAAGGCCTCAAGTATAAATAAGGGTGGGGAGCTTATTTGCACCCAATCTACATAAGTTAGCCAAGGATTCTAGCATTGAGAGTGTGAGAACAAGAGTTCTTAGCCTTTTAGTGTTTCCTTATAATCTCCTTAGTTGTTCAATACAAGATAGTATTTGTGTTGATCACCTTGGTGTTCCATCTCCATCTCATCCTTGTGTTTGTGTGAATGCTTCCGCATCTTGGTCCAAAGAGTGACCAAATCAGTAGTTAAGCTTACTCGCTTGACGGCAGAGTGATCGAATGAGTGTCGTACGGGTTGAATCGCCAAAGGATTCTCTAACCCCGTGACATCAGGCTTAATTAATTAACCCATATAATAGGTCAAGTTTGGATTGAACCTATAACCCCTTTTTTTAAAGTTTGGAATACTTGCAAATGTAAATGATCAGAATGAGACATATTTTTATGGCATCTTGATGAATTTTGCAAGTTCAATGGTTTTAATAAATTTAAATGTCTATAACACATAAATAAGGTTTTTCACTCCACTTCAAAGGGCCAGTCCTTACAGAGTTATCTGATGTATGCAGTAGAGAAACTTACACATGCTTCAAGAATTAGTCTGCTCCAAGAAATCTAGACACATTGGTCAAAAAATATATATATAAAAAATTACAAAGCACATCTGGCTTGGCTTCAGAGTTGAATCATGGATGATGTGAATATGTGATTTACATTGCAAATTGTCTATGTGAGGGGCCAGTGTAAGGCTAGTGCTTGTGCAGGTCCAACCCTTTTAGTGTGTACGGGCCCAACATTTATAAGTGATCAACCAAATTTCCAGGGCCCAAATTCCTTTTTATTAGTGCTGGACATGTAAGTCAAGGCGGAGCCATCTAATCTTATTAGGCATTTAATCTGACAATGAAACAAGCCTAGGCTAAACATATGGGCTGGGTTCTGGCTAGGCCAACTCCTAAATGGATTACTTGGGGATCATGATATGTATTTTCTCACACACTTGATCATTTCAACCATCTATAACATGGGCTGGGCTCTGGCTAGGCCAACTTCAAAATGGATTACTTGGGGATAATGATATGAATTTATCACACACTTGATCATTTCAACCATCTATCACATGGATATTACACTTTACACTAATCACTGCCAAAATCTTGTCTCGGGAGCATTGTTATCATCATCTAAGTCATTTATTCCATCAATTTAGGTTGACTTTTACATTTGAAAGTGGCAAATTATTTATATGGGCCTACAGTCTATCTCATCATCATCACTAACTAATATCTCATTTATCTTCTGTCTATGCCTATAAAATCTTATCTTTGACAATATTTGGCTTTATTGTCCAATCAATGAACTTTTTGTTAATGTAAGTTGTGAGATGTCAATTGGTTGGTCAATCTCAATTATATGAAAAATAATTATTGATAATTATTGATAATTATTGATAATTATGATGATAATAATGACAATAAAGTGGCTTCATATAAATGCTACATACATTATTTTCATTTTCATTTTTAATTTATTCAAAGTAAATAAATAAGATAATTGTATGATATCAGCTAAACGGTGAAGATGCAAAATCTATAGAATAAATACAAAAATATATATAAATTTCAAGGGGTTAATGTGTTGATTATAAACCCGCTTCAGGAAATGAGAGTCTTAAGTTTGAACCCCAAGGATTAGTGAGGTGCTCTAAGAAGTCTCGACACATTGGTCTTAAAAAAATAGGGGTCACTCTCTATAATTTTACTTGATTTGTGTGGATAGGAAAGCTTGCACATGTCCCCGTTGAATCTTCTAAAAAGGCATGGACACCACACTGATAAAACATACAAAAATATATAATATACATGTAATGTATAAGTATACAACGTACAATTGATATAAACAGATATGGTTAAAACGGATACGGAAGAATATAAACAAAATGTATGAATTAAGGAACTAAGGGTGCATGTGGGCAGGCCTCACCTGAGCTTGTATGATTTTTTTTTCTGATAAATTTCACGTTTCAATTGATTGGACTTGATCCATGCACATTTTGAGACTAAAACTTGAATTTGAATTTAGGTTGGGTTGGGCTTAGTTTAAAAAAGGTCCGACTTCAACCCAAAAGCTTGAATTTGAACTAAGGCTTATAAAAAACTGAATTTTTAGTTAATATTGTGAGGAAATGAAAATTTTATACAATATACGACATATTTTATAAAAATAATATAAACAAACCAATGTTGGACCACAAAAGCCAGAATCTGAATAAATCCACAATACATTTTGAGTTTGAAATCTGTCTTGGGCCCTATACATAAAACTCCAACCATATCTTCAGTTTTAACACTTCGGGCGAACTTGGGTCCAGTCTCATAATTGGGCCCTGAAACTATTAATCGGGTCCAAGCCAGGGTTCCAAATATAATATCGCCCGAGATATCGGTTGAGATTTTTTCTCTCTCCTCAATTTTTTTTGGAAAATCTGGGTGCCTTTTTTTTTTTTTGAAAAAATTCATTTAAAAAAAATAAAAAATAAAAAAGAAGAAATTGGCCGATATTCGGCCGAATTTTTTTTTTTCTCAGGCCGATATGCTCGATCTTCAGAATCCCGAAATTTATACCCCCGGTCCAAGCTAGGGTTGGCCCAAAACTTGACACAGCCTGATCCTAGCTGGAAGTAGGTTAGGAGTGTGAATGGAAGTATTTGAAATGTAACAGAAGTACACATCGATATAGAGATTATCCAAAGTGAAAGTTTTTTTTTTCCTTGAGGTGGGGCACCCGTATTGGAAATGTTTAGAGAATATGCGTCTCTTGTCACTACAAAGATGACTAAGATGATGGTGAAAAGAAAGATGGAATGCTCAAAGCCACCAAGTCAGATGGCAATAGCCATACGTGAATAATCATAATGGTCAAACAATACTTAATTGTCCTATAATCTCACACTAATCATGAGATGATTGGACTCATTTCAAATGGGTCATTTTCAACTTGTTGAAGTTTATCAATGAGTTAAGATAAAATGGTTTAATTTTATGCATTTCATCAATTCTAGAGCTTGTAGTGTATTAGTTAATGCCTTAACAATTTGCATCAGAGCAGGTTATAGGATCCGTGTTCGAATCCTGTTACATTCAACTAGAGGTGAAAAGGGCTACCTGATGCCACAACATCGTAAATAGTTCCTTACGTAAAGAGTTATCAACGAGGGAGAGTGTTGAAGTTCATTAATAGGTTAAGATGAAGGGCATTAGAATGGCTTTTGGTGTATTGATCAAGACCCTAACACAATGGTGATCAAAAGAAGATATATTGAATTGGATCATTGACTCAGTTCTCCTTGTTTCCAGCAGTGTCCAACTCATAGAAGATACAATGAAATATGGCCCAAATGAGTAGTAGACTCATCTTGGTATCCATTCAAAACAAAAACACCAGGCAAAATCATTGAAATCACACTTCACTTGATGGGTGTTTCATTGCTTGGTTGATATCAAATCTGCTAATATGGTTCTTAATTAGAGACCCAAAGTAGACCTGCTTCCCTATCTTAACCCCACTTGTAACTCCAACCAAATCACGATCTGTGTACAAGGCCACTGGTTTTCCTTCCAAGCTAACACCCAACATCCCTCCATAGCCATAAATGTCTGGTGTCTTCATAAACCTCTCCCAGATGGCAAAAGCCTTCCTCAGAGAAGGATACCTTGTCAGCAGATACAAGGGAAATGTCCTACCCTGCAAGAAAATATTCAAAGGACATCTGAATGAGCCAGTAAAGTAGAATTTGGATATCATACTTAACAGTAATAAGGTGTGATTAGATACAAATGGAAGAGAAGTTACCGATGGTAATGCAATCCAAAAATGGCCCTCGCCATCGTAAAGGATGTTATCAGGAAATCCGGGTAGATTATCAATGAAGTTCTCCACTGATCCTTTTCTCTCTCCTTTGAGCTTATACTTTCTGCACCTCCTCCTGCAGTGAATCAGAAAATTTAGGCAGTAGAAAGAATCTTACAAATCAATGGCCCTGACAGTCCATTCTGAATTCGTTTCTTATATTCTATGGATAGCCCAATTGAAACTGAAACTTGGAGAGTACACAGAGGAGCTCAACTTACAGGGTGGATTCACAGAAAACTAGGAAATCATTTTGTGGTGAGAGTGCAAGGCCGTTCGCAAAGTACAGATCATGAAGGAGCACTTGCGTCTGGTTAGTATAAGGATTGAAGCTCAATAACCTCCCATATGGACGGCCTTCTAGGAAGTCCATCATGTGTTCACCCAGTTTGTACTTGTGGGATGTGTCTGTGAAGTAAATCATGCCATCACCAGCGATGTCGACGCAGTTGGTCAGGCCAAATTTTACTCCCTCGGCCTCATCTGTCAATTGCTCTACACCTCCCTCCTGGGTCACCCTCAACAGCCCCTGCAGCCAAGCCTTATTAGTTAATTTTCTACAAAGGGAGTAGAACAAAAAGGTAGGATTAGGACAGCAGTTAGTCTTATCAGTGGAGTGTTAATTATGATAAAATGTACACGTTCATTTGTGGCCTACCTTTTTTCATTATGTGAGCCCTTCCATAGATGGATATAGATGCTTGAAACAGAGGAACTATCCATATTGTTTTCTAGATTGAATGTTTATGGGTTGTTACAGAGTTTTTCTTGTAATAATCCACATGAAGGCTGTTTACGGTACCAGGGCTATCGATGTGTATCCGTTCATTTGATTAACCGAAAGACCCAACATGAGAAAAAAGATACAGATACATTTTGGACCGTTCTGTGTTTCCAATCTAGGTCTGATTACTAATCAAATTGGATCTTGGTCCAGCTGGATATTTTGCTGTTTATTACTTAACTGATGCATTTATGTAATTATTAGAAAGTTTCAGGACTAGAACCCTGGGTGTAGAGATGCAGATCCATGTGAAATTTGTAGTAAGACAGGGTGTTCATGGCACTATCAAATTCAGGTAGGGATTTTGATGGAAGGAAATGAATTGATAGTGGAATCCAGATTAGTCATATAACAATGACCCGACTGGGCAGTAAGTATCATGCGGCCACTGACATGGACCACGTCCTATTGGCTTGACTGGACAGACAATGTACTGTGGGTTGTGGCAGCTACCGTTATCTCATCTTCAAAGCCATCCACCACCATGATGATATAGATAGACGAGCAGATTTTAGTAAATTTACCTTGAAAGCATCAGCAACAATAAGCTGGTTCGGAGCTCCAATGGCGAGTCCAATTGGCCGGCCACCAACATAGGCCCAATTCTCCACCGACATAGATGTCACCGTCCCACTTAACCTGACCTGCTTTATCCACCCGTCGTCACATCCAGTGTAGAGAAGATGCTGGTTGGCATCATAAGCCAAGTCCTCTGGCCCTAGCAGAAGTCCATCTGCTATTTTCTTGGTTATTTGGAGCACATGATCATTGTGTGATGGGACTCTAAGGGAAGAGAACCAGGAGTAGGTGTCAGGCAGCGGTGCTGGGTCGAACCCATCAGCTTCATAGATGAGCAAAGCAGCTGCTGCCAGAGCCCCTATCACTATTAGAATCCATGTGCAAGCTGTTGAACTGCTTACCCTAGTTTTGGCCATGGTTTCTATTTGGGTTTTTTATAAGAAATATAAATGTAGCAGTCTCATGCAACTGATTGTGAGAAAGAGAGACTTCATGGTAGGAATGTTAGTATCATGCCACTTATATAGAGACAGAGTACTTGATAGAAATGTTAGTATTATGAAACTTTTGCAGATAGAGATGGAGAGAGACTTGTCACTCTCTTTTTTTCTTCTTTGATTGTATCAGGCTCTCATATGGATTAGTCAACATAGTAGGATAGGCCAAAATAAATTATATCCATAACTAGTGGTCGTTCTCAATTTGCCATTGGTCCACACTCAACCATTCAAGAAAAATATAATTTGATTAGAATTAAAATAGAAGATTAACTTCCACTGCAAGAACCATCATCCATGATTTGGTGATGCTGGTTGTGGATTTGGTGAGCTGTGTCAGGAATTTGAGATGATCCAACACACGGGGTTGTCAAAATCGTCATGATTTTTCCACTTTTAAGCGATGACTTATCCTAAAGGAATGACGGAAACGTTTAAGACCTATCATCTTTTCTGTACATAGTTCTGCTACACTATTTGAACTTTAGAAACCAGCAATCATCTAGCACTAAACAATCAGAAATTACTCAAAAAACTGAACATCTTAGCTTGGAATCACTGGATTTAGTGGAATGGATTCTTAGAAGTTAGCAGAATATGATTGCAAGCATGCAAGGGTGGGCCAAGGTGCTTGTGTGCAATCTGCATTCCTTTTTATGATTTGATTTGAGGTCTAAAATGGGAAGAGACTAGAGTGGAAATCCCATTAGGGGAATGTGATGGACCATATTGAAATGAAAGAATTATCCCATCAATTTTGTGGGTGATGAGCAGTGGAATCCATGTGAGTTAGTTCAGCGCTACAGTCCAAGGATGATGCTTTAAAAAGTTGAGAATTAATCTACTTTTGAGTGTCTAGTCCACTTAGGATAGGTTTCTCGCTAGCAGGAGAATCCAACTTGGCCACAACTTCTCTAGCAGGCAATTGGATCATGGCAGATAATGAAATGGATTTGGAAGGAGCAAAGCCAGATTTTTTTTTTTAGAACATGGGTATCCCCAACCCACATTGAAGGAGAGTCTAATCCTGCAAGCATGTGTAAACCTCCCAATTCAGACACACTGGTTAAGTCGATGAGGAGTAACCCCATGGGGAGTGGTTTAGAGTGGTTTGAATGTAAATTGAACTCAAGACCTCCTGTCATGAGGGGAGCTTTTTGACCGTTAGGCCAACTCCCTTCATGAGCAAAGCCACAATTGGCATGTGATTGAAGGAAAAAAAGAGGAGCATACCATATTATATACTAGAGAATTCAGCAGAGTAGAATCGGATAAAATTTGGAAAAAAAAAAACTGAAGAACCCATGTGGGAAATTAGACATTTATTAAAATTGACATAGCCATGGCTGTTAAGATGTCCATATCAAGGTGACTTGGCCGGATGACAGATGCACAAAACCCATCTTGCCAAGCTGACTGTAGAAGGGGTTTCATCATTTTATTTTTCCCAAGGAGCATCAGCTAATGTTAGGACTGGGTATCCTGCCCATAAGGCTAGTCCATTAGGTGGAGTGACCCAAGTCCTTTATAAGCCCCTAAATATCCTTATTCACAACCAATGTGAAACTCGTTCGCTGCCCCAACAATCTCCCCTCGAACAAGGCTCTCCAGTAGATAGAACATTGCTGGCCATCCCGTCCGCGTAGGGGATCTCCTGAATCTACATGCATTAACTTAGGAATGTGACTCTGATACCATTTGTTAGGACTGGGTATTCAACCCAAAAGGCTAGACTATTAGGTGAAGTGACCCAAGTCCTTTATAAGTCCATAAATCTTCTCTTCTTTCACAACCAATATTGGATTTGTTTGCTGCCCAACAAAGTTGCATTGGAAAATTTTGAAGAACCCATATTAGAAATTAAACATATACCAAAATTGGAAAAGTTATGATTGTTTAGGTTTCCGTATCAAGTCAACTTGGCTGAGGGATAAACACACTACCCATCTTGCTGAGAAGTCCTTTAGATGGTCTTTCTTCCTGTTCAGCTGTAGAAGGCCTTTCTTCCTTTTTCTTCACTTTTCATGGTTATGTAGAATTTTTGTTTTCTAAAGCCATTTTTAGCAATTTCTGATTTCTCTCTCTCATCAATTTAAGGTAGAATGTTTTGTGGAGATGATAAAAAGTATTCATATTACAATGAGTGAGTTATGTAGAAAATCTTATTACAGTTTTAGAAGCGAAGTTTCACCTACACCAATTACTGTAGTTGGAAATATTACAGTTTTGAATTTAGAAGCAGTCGTCATTTCTCACCATAATACAGTGCCAAATGGGAGAAGATGCTGAACAGACAACTGCTAAGTTCTGACTACATTCAAACAATCAGAACCTTATAAAAATCTTCAAAAATATAATGAGAATCTTCAAAATGCAATAGTACTATTACAAATTTACACGCAATCCGAATCTACTTTTGTCCAAAGAATATGCCATTTTAGCACAAAGGTGTGGCTCTCCTCTTCAAAGTTCAAACCAATAGGTGATTGTTAGCCTTGGATATGATCCATAAGCTGATTTTTTGTTTACTGATTCCATTGGATATGGGTTTTACTGATTTGGAAGCCACTAGATAAAAGTTGTGGCTTTCAGAAGATAAAAACAATTTTCTTGTCGGCAGCCGCACAAATTAGACGACTTTTCCCTGTTCTTAGCTGATTGTATGAATCTCCCATAGTGCTGGAAAAGGAACCCTAGGGGATGCAGCTTAGATGCTAGGGCAAAAGGAAAAGGAACCCTTACAATAGCACTGTTGTTAACTTTGTATGAGATTTCAACTTTTGTATTTTTAAAATTAACATTAGAATTCCAGAGACTTCTTCATAGTGATTTGAAACTAGACATAAGATAGAAGTTCATGTTTTCAAATTGAGTGAGTGTTCTGTAGATTGAGTTATAGAAAATACACTAAAACTGTAATATGATTAGGATCATGGTACATATATTATATTAGAGAAGTCATTTAATTAGAGGGTCTAGTAAATTGACGTTCAATATATATATATATATATTTTTTTTTAAATTCTTTAAACTCTCATCTATCATAAAATGTTCTTTCAGCTCGCCCATCACCGCCATTGGATCCTCTCTATATGTAACTCTCAAGTCCAACGAGAAACTCTACCACTTCGGTCACATTTGAAAACAAGTTATCCTAGGGTCATTTTTCATAGTGTTTATGTCACGCCCCGACCCAACCGGTGGGCCCGGAACGCGACTGAATTTTTTTTTTTTTTTTTGAAAGATAAATAAACTAAACCACAAGCATTCTTACTGGGCCGGATCAACAGTTAAGCCCAGCGGTTACACATTAGTCCGTTAAGTGAACTCAAACATGTACCATATGCCTGCCTCCAAAAACCAAGACATAAACAACATCAACACATAACATAATCAAAATCAACCATCATTGATTATTACAGATCAAATATTGTCTCAAACATTACAAAGGCAACATAGCCTAGTACATCGAATAAACATAAATTAAGTACCACATCCGGCACTTAATAAAAGATAATGGTTCCAAGAACCAACAGGAAAAGATCAGGGCATTCCCATCCGGGGGAATCCCAAAGCATTGCTTCAGCTTATCCAACCTAAGCCTGATAAAGAGAGTCCTCCTCCTCGGGTTCATCGCCTGAAAGGTGAGTGGTGTGAGCTAACTAGCCCAGTGAAGGATAATTAACAATGCACATTAAGTAAATAGTAAAATAGGTTAGCAACAGTTTAATATCACATGCTTGATAACAGTAAGCATAATCTCAAATAACATCATCAAACTATCAATTACTGCCATTATCCACCGTAACGCCTGCCGACTACACTGAGACCAGTATTAAGTCCCGACACGGTCAAAATACATCCTTTCAAGTACATCTCCGGATCTTAAACTTAGCCGATACTGACACCCTCAAGTCAGCAACTGACGACAGCATGGTCCGCCCATGGTCCAGTAGACATAAACCATCTCTCATATGGCCGATATTGGTTCAATAGCCCAGGTACGTGGAAGCAGTCTTACATACACATACGGTCAACACCGTAATATCAAATCATCACAGCACTCTTACCACAGTGCATCATGTATAGGCACATGAGTGGGTTCATCAAAATCAAAACCACTCATTGCTCAATATAACACCTGTTTACAAAATCTGCAGAGTTAAGTTCCCTCACCGTGATCGTGTGGTTTCGCGGTCTCTGTTCAAACAACATACAAGTGCTCAATCAATATACATAACAAATACCTACACATACATAGTATTTGGAAATCACACGTTTTCCCACAAAATATCCAGGGTTCATGGAAATGAGTCTCCTACTTGGTTTCTAGCCTTTTTAAATCATCCACAAGATAATAATATAATAAACATAAGGGGCTCAGTCAAAACTCATATTGTCTTCTGGGCATTGACCAGATTGACTTATTGAGTGAGGTCTAGATCCTCGGGTCACTTCTCGGTTATCTTCTGGATATGGACCAGAGTTGACATTTTGAATAGGCCTCGAGGTCACTCAGTGCCCGACTATAGTGTCGGCCTGAAAGTGAATCACTCAGTTCCCGACTAGTGTCGGACTGAAAGCGTATACAATAGTATTTACATTATAAATAATAAGAGGAAAATGGGTTAGTACAATTTTAATTAACAGGGGGTATAGATCATCATAAACAAGCAAACACATTAAATAATCATCAACATTAGACAAAAACAATATTCCAACAATATTTTATCATTTTCAAAACGGGTCCCTCGGAACATCACCTCGGAACAAGGGTATAGTGGCTTCGGAACATCCGAAACACTCTAAACTAGGTCACTGGCCTCGGAACTTGGGGCCTGACTTCGGATCGTCCGAAGACTAGGTTCGGACCTTCCGAAGTCCATCCGAAACAGGGAAAACAGAAAAACAGAAAAAAAACAGAAGTCTCGGTGGGTCTGCAGATCTCGGAACGTCTGAAGATAGGGTCTCGGACCTTCCGAAGGGTCGGTCCTTCCGAGCTGGGCTCGGTCCGCCCGAAAGCTTGCCTCGGGCGTTCTGGGCTTTGGGGTGAAGCTCGGAACGTCCGAAGGCTGACGGTCCTTCCGAACTGGGCTCGGTCCTTCCGAGCTCGGCTTGGTGCGTCCGAAGGGTCAGGTTCGCCTCGGGCGTGCTGGGCTTCGGGGTGAAGCTCGGAACGTCCGAGGGTAAGACCGTCCGAAGGTTCGGACCTTCCGAAGATCGGCTCTCGGACCTTCCGAGAGTCGTCTTCCTCAACTGTCTGCACCAGCAGACAGTGACGGCGGATGAACAGTGAAATACGATTCCAAAAAGGGAGGGCTTTCCGGATTCGTTTTTCACATCCGTCTAGTCTGATGGACTCGTCTGGGAGTCCTCTTTCCACAGGGATTCGTTTGGAGCTCATAAGCTCAAAGGGCCAACCGATTTTAAGGTCAAATCCTCGCGGGTACATAAAACCCATGGTTTTCCTTAGATTTTAAAACTTGTTTTTCTCAACCAAAACAGGGTCAAATTCGGTTTTGTTTGATTCTAAACCAGTTAGAATTTCAAAAGGGATGCAATGGATACCTTGGTTCGGGATCTTGGGTTGAAATTTGGGTTTTTGAAAAATCTTTCACTTAGCTTACTGTTACGGAAAAACAGAAGCACAGCAGGGGGTCTCGGCCGAGCTTAAAACAGAGAGTAAGAGAGTAGAGAGAAGAGAAGGAATGCAGAACTCTGCTGGGGGTTTCAAACCGACCAAAGAGGCTTGAATTTATAGGATTTTGGGTTGAGGAGAGATGCCAGAATTCGGCTGTATGAGCAGAGCCGATGATATGACATGACGAACGGGGTTCATCATTCGCCGGCCGAAATCTGCTGTTCGATGGGATGAGACGGAAAAATCTCATGATGGCCGGAAATCCGGCTAGCTGACCAGTGCATGACTGCATGGTGTTCGCAGGTTTTTCCTGCGATTTGCAGATCAGCCCTCTGGAGATTTTAGAATTTGCAGAGAAGTCCTTATTTAAGAAAATTTGATTTTTAAAACTAAAAGTGATAATTTAAAACCTCAAAAGCAGGATCTAACCTTACAGATGGGTTGGATTTTAAAAACCTTGGTTACCATAATAATTTCAGAAATTATTTCTCATTAAAAACCCCTTATCTAAACAAAAATCATATTTTACCCATAATTACTTAATTAAACAAATGTAAAAATAACTAATTTGTAAATCTCATTTTCAGGTGAAATGAAATATCCAGATCGTTCTTAGAATGGTCTAACACCAGATATGATTTTCAAAATTTATCTCTTTCCCGAAATTATTTAAAATAATTAAAACTCCCTTTCGGGGTTCCGACGGGTGATATTTAAATATCATTTTCTGAAAATTAAATCATTTTAAAACTATAAGTGCAAGTCCTTCATTAAGGAGGATATTTTCAATCAATGATAATCACCAAAACACATAATTTATGAAAAATTTACACAACAAATGGTAAAATTACCAAAATACCCCTCCAGCTGAACGGGCTGGATCTCTGAGCTTACGAGCTCGGATTGGGTCTCGCTTGGGCTTTCCTCAAAGCCTTGACCGAAAACTTCGAGATCAACATGTTAAACACGATTAACGAGGTAAAACACGCCTAATCCGGGGCAGGGTATTACAGTTTATCGAGAGAGACAACAAAGAAGAGGGTTTACAAAATAGCAACTGATCGACAGTAACCAAAAAAAAAAAAAAACATCACCAGAATCTACAGTTTGTGAGGTTTTTAGTCATTTTTGCAGTAATTTTGTATTCTTGATGTATGGAATATTACTTTATAAAATGGTTGGGACAATATATTTTTTTATTCTGTATGTATTGAGTACTGAGGTAGAGAGATTTATTAGATTTTCTATAGGCTCAAGGGCGGGACCAACGGCCGATATTATTTTAGATAAGTTATAACTTTACAGAATAATACATTATAAAGATTTTAGTGTATTTTGTCAAATACAATTCTGACTATTAAATAAACAGGAAAAATGGTTTCGATCACATTCAAAGACTAGTTTATGATGAGGATTCTATGATTTATATAATTGATAGTGATGATAATAAATTTAATGATTCATGTGAATTGGTTTGATGTTCTTTCTAAAATAATGTCCATAGATGTTCAACACTTGGCCACTTGCTTTTGGTTTATCATGACTATGAAAGGAGATGTTATGTGTGCATGAAAAGTTAAGAGAGATGAGATTATTGTCTTTAATATTAATTATGATGGAGCAACAAAAGTAATGAAAATGCTGAACTTGTTTGAGCCTCATTTGTGTTGGATGGAGAAAGAGTCAGTTTCACTTTATTTAATCATGCTATTCATAAAATTTCAAAGACTAATATTGAAAAAGTATTTTGAGTCACTCATCACTTATCCATAGAGGTTGATACACCCCCACCTTATGGGTAGGGATCCTCCTACGAGTTTTTTGTATAATCAGATACGGGAATTAGTGGATTTCTGATTTTACCCTTCGCATGAACAGTAAATCGGCTCTCTAAAGTTCACATGAATAATAAATTGGCTTGCCGAAATTCGTATGAACAGTAACATCGACTCGTCAAAATTTCAATGAACAGTAAATCGGCTCACCGAAATTGGCATGAATAGTAACATCGGCTCACCAAAATTCGTATGAACAGTAAATCGGCTGGCTAAAAATTTGCATGAACAGTAAATCGGCTAGCCGAAATTTTACAGTTCATGTGAAATGTCCGATTTTACTGTTTATGCGAAGAGTAAAATCGAGAATCCACTAATTCTCATTTCTGGTTAAACAAACCTCTCGTGGGAGGATCGCTACCCCACCTTATTCATGCTTGTTTGATGATTCACATGGGTCTTATAAAACTCAAGGAAACTCTTTGCTCCATCATTTAAATAATAAATATAATTAAAGATGTCAAAGTTTTGGTTCTTACAAATAAAAATCATGTTTTATAGGACCAAACTGGTGTTACCTAAAAGACTAGTCAGTTAGGTAGAGTGATCCTAGTTTTTATAAACCTTTAGAGCTCTCTCTATACTTCCAATATTTGACTCATTCACAGCAGGTCCAACAACCGGGGAATAAGTGTTGTGCTAAAATCAATATCAACCAACGGAAACAATTAAAACAAAAAACAAATCAAGCAATCCGAAAAGACACATTAATTTTATATGATTTGATCGAAGCCTATTTCCACAAGTAGCAATCGGAGAAATTCTACTATTTCTACACAGCTAGCGAGAGAGAGAGAGAGGCCACACAACCAGCCAAAATATGGCCAACTCCAACAATAAGTAGTCCAAGAAATGACTTTGACTTTGTAATAATTTTTTTTTAATATACTCATATTAATATTTATTTATCTATAATATCTAATATTTAAGACATATTCAAAAACCTATGATGGCCCATTAATGCAAGCACACACGGTCATTTCTCTAAAATAAGGAAAAATAACATAAAAAATTCACCTTGTCAAATTTTATTTGGAAAATGCTTAATCTTTTCCAAAGTCATAAAGGTCTCAATTATTTACTTGTAAAAATGTCATCTTTACTTTTTTAATGCCGGTAGGTAAGTAATTGCTTGGACCATTTAATGATTATATATTCTAATCGCATGCTTGAAACAGTAAATGGATTTGGTTTTTATATAATTTTCTTCTATCTTTATCTTCTAATCTTTTTTTTATCTGTATGTGATGATATTTTAGAATACTCTGTTTTATGGATGAGAGTCGTGGAACAATCAGAAGCAGAGATAGTGCAGTGTCATGACAAATTGGGCAAGATTGGATTGGATGACGACAATGAGAAGAAGGAAGTGTGAAATTCTGGACCTCATTTTTTATGGGATGATGGGACATCATATTCATCACATAAGGCCTTCCTCTTCCTATCTTAATTGTGACTTTAATGGCTGATAAATGCCATTCACCCATTCCTGGTGTCTAGTAATAGTATTTACTTTGGGTGTTGCAAAATGGAGAAATTATCAATTTCATAAAATATGGTATAAATTTTCAGTGTATACTTGACATGCTAAGGTTTACGGAGTAGAGGGTTCGATAATTAAAATAAAGAAAAATAAACAGAGTTAAGACAACAAAGATGTGTATCCTACGTAAAATGAGTGGTTTAATTTTAAAAGATAAAGTTAAAAATGAACGTATTAAGCATAGTTTAAATATAACTCTGATGAATAACAAATTAAGAGAAACTCGTTTAAGATGATTTAGTAATGTTATAGAAGACCAAGGAAAGCCTCAATGCGTAAAGTTAAGAAGCTACGAATTGAAGGCACTAGAAAGAGACGCCGACTTTCGAATACATAGAGAGAAAGGATAAAAAAATGACAGGTCAGAATGTAGAGTGATTGATTACATGATTTATGATAGGATTAATTGGAGAAGTAGAACTCATAAAGTCGACTCCAAATAGATGAAATTATTGGCTGATGATGATGATGAAAAAGAGGACCAAACTTCTAAGCGTGCTACTCATACAATCTTCTATTGAGTATAGAAGATCATTCATCTCATAGTCTTTAAATTCCTTGTCCACCAACAGCCACACACAAAGTCTCCACGTAACTGTCGGCACAATATATACAATAGACCAGATACTAGCCTTCAAAGATCTTCGCATTCCCTTTCTTCTAGATAGACCATAGAACAACCCCAAGGATGGTATGGCAAGCCTTCTTTAATTCTGATCTCTATGATCAACCAACTTCCTACCCCCCTGTGGTACCCTGCCCCTTAGCTGGGAGCACACCAAACTAATGTGAGAGAAAGAGGATGGTGGGTTTATTTGAGGCCACCCACCTCTACTCTAGTGTAAGGCCTTTTGGGCCTGGCCATATGGGTCAGGGCTCAGGAACAAAACCGTATGGGCTTTCTTGTGTGCTAGGCCCAGAGCGGACAATATCACACTGAGTTGGATCCTAAACCTTGTGTTCAGGTCGGGTCGTTACACACCCCTCTTATGACTTGTCAAAAACCAAGACACCCCTATCCAGAGGATAAAATCTCGGCCGATACATACCGACATAACTCAGGTTTTTGAAACTGAGTTATCACAGCCGATGCAAAAAGGAAGAGACTCATAGAATGGCAGAGGCAAATAGAGCTTTTGCACATTGTACCAATCGTATCGGCCATAGACTATTCATATCGGTAATTTATTTTTTTCAAAATTGAATATCGGTGTGGGCACAGGCGATATCTTAGAAAATATCGGGTGCATATCGGCCAGAATATTGACCAATATTTAGGTTTTCATATATATATATATATATATATATATATATATATATATATATATATATTTTAAGTTGTTTTTTATTTTTTATTTTTTAAGTCAGAAAAAATATCAATATTTCAAAAAAAAAAAAAACAAAAAGCTGAGAAAGAATGATATTGATCGATATTTCGACAAATGTTCGATATTCGAGATATCAGCCGAGATCATCAAAAAACGAGATTTTTACCCCTACCCCTATCAAACTCACAAAGTGATTTCAAAGTCATCTCACTACCAGACACGTTGCAAAACCTCTATGATTCATTATGATGTATTCTTAAAAAAACAAACAGGTTTTGACTAAGTCTAAATTCATTCAATCCATTCTATTATATTCTTATCATTTTTAAGACAAATGGGCCAAAGTCAACTCAAGCTTACCTAGTTTGGAGAAGGATGATTGAGCTAGACTAAAATGAATCCCATGTTTGGTTTTTTTTTTTTAATTTACATGTGAGAAATTTAAACACAGTCTTATTAAAATTCTCACATATGAGTCCACCACCCCTAGGACACACGGCTCGAACCTGTAATATTCCGTTTTCTAAGGCGGAAGGCAAACAATTGAACTACACCCTCGTGAATTGCTTAGTTCTTTTTGGAAAAGGATGATTGAGCTTGAATCAAATGAACCTATGCTTGTTTTTGAATTATGCTTTGAAGGCAAAAGCCTACTTTTCAAATTGGGTGATTTAAGTATGAAGGCCCAATTTTTTAATATATGAAATATTTTGTTAACCAAAGGTAAAATATTAGCTATTGATTAAAACTGTTAATTATATATGATACTTAGGCCCTGAGTCCACCCTTTTAAATTTAAATTGGGCCGAGTTAGGCCGTGGAGGAATCCAATTAAGTCGAGCTCAAATTGTCCACCATTGTTACACATTTACATGTATGAGAATCCCCATATTAGACTTTCTTTGAAAAATCAGCGCCTTCCATTTCTCTGTATCCTATTCACTAATTTTTATAGACCAAACTAAGTCGGGACACCATTATTGGAAGCATCAAATAGCAAGTATTTAGTTGACACTAAGTATTTAATTGAGTTTATCTCCTAAATATAATTATTGATTGTTACCGTTTTGTAGGATGTTTATCATTTTAAATAAGTGAAGAAGATCTCCGCCGATACGTATTGTACCTGTCATACAGTGATAAAATCAGCCGATATCATATATATATATATATATCGGTGGATATCAACTGTTTTTTTTTTTTTTTTAAAGTTGTTTCGGTCTTGAGCCTAAGCCGATATTTACGATTTTCAATTTTTTTTCTTCAAAATTGAGCTTCCTTTCATTTTTATTTTCTTTTTAATTCAAAAAAATTAAATATAAAAAGAACTCGATATTTATTTTAAAAAAAGAGGAGAGAGATATCTCAGCCGAGAATTATATCCCTGTTTTAGATGAAAACTAGAAAAGAGAGGTAACAAGTGTAAATAACACGACAAGAGAAAGCTAACTTGGAGGATTTGTGAAAATGTAGATTTTTTAGAGATAACCCTTTTCACAATGTTGACCATTGTACTGTCTTTCAAACATACGCACATATAATTCAAACAAGTGTTTTTTTTAAAAAAAAATTAAATGTGGAAAACCGTGGAATATCCAGCGTAAAATTCCCATGGGTGAGCCCACCATCTTTAAAGCACATCAAGATTAAGCCATAGGAGCTCGAACCCGTAACCTTCCACCTCCTAAGATGAGAGGTAACCAGTTCAACTACACCTATGCGGATAATTCAAATGAGTGTTTATAGAATTTTAGATCGAAAAGTGAAAGACTAACAGTTTTAATAAGAGAAACACTTATATTACCTTTACTAATATCATAGGAAGCATCATTTATGTTGAGAAATGATAAGGTATACCGTATACCGTTTGAGTTTGGATGAAGTGCTTCGAATAGACGTGACTCCAATGAAATCCAATCTAATCGACTTTTTAATGAACAAATAATAGATTAAAAATTAATAGTTTAAAGATAAATTAGATTCACCTAAGTATAATTCAACCCAATTCAATTTATTGTCAAATTTACTTAAAATTCAAACTCTAATATTTTTATTTTATTTATTGATGATGAAGAACTTTAAAATCTCCACTTCTAATCGAATACGATGGTATTACATAAAATTCTAGATGTAGATGCAATCTCCCACAAATTATGAGTATCACATTATTACAAGACTCAAACGTGAGCCTTTTGATTTTTAAACTAAAGTATCTACTGGTTGAGTTACCCGTGCGAGATACTCCAATATTTTTAATTAAAGAGATACTTCTAAAGTTCTATTACCTTATTGATATCATTAGTGGCATGATTTATATTAAGAAATGACAAGGTTTGTCATTCGTGTTTGGATGAGGTGCTTTGGAATGGGTGTGACTCGTGGGCCAACTGATAGTTCTAATGCAATGATTCGAGTTTGAATGGATTTTTGACGTTTTAAATGATTCGAATGTACCCATTTCTTAGTCATTGTGGCTTCTAATGATAAAATGCAAATGTCCCTTCAATTCCCAAATTAAATTAGAATTACTTTAGTGGTCTTTAAGTCGTGTGGGATCCACGAGAGTGGAATCTGATCTATAGAAACCAGTAATGAAAATCTCGGCCTATACGGTACCTCAAGTTTTACCGGCCGAGATATCTAGGCTAATACGGTTAGTATCGGTTGCACTTGAATAATATTGATTGATATTATTAAATATCATCTGTTTTTTTTTTTTTAAATATTTCGGATGTGAACCAAGACCGATATCTCAGCCGATATTTACAATTTCAATTTTTTTTTCAAAACTGGCCATCTTTTTATTTTTTATTTTCTTTTTAATTCAAAAAAATAAAATATAAAAAATATCTGATATTTTTCAAAAAAAGAGAGGAGAGAGAGAGATCTCAACCGATATCCGATATGACCAACATCTCAGTTTTTCGAGATTTATATCCCTGATATAAATATATGAGTATAGAATATATTTTTAAGATGCTTTTAATAAAAACAGATCCATTGGATTTGAAAATTTAGTGATTTAAAGAGCTTAAAAACCAAATATCAAATTGGAGTTAATTTTAGATAAATTTTTAATCTAACAATGAAAATAATTTGAAATGAATTTAAATTGAGTACGTGTACAATTCATAATAATAGATGAGTGTGAGTAGGAGAATGTGTAACTTTGAACCTGATGGGTCTCACATGGAAGCCCAAGTGGAGACGGCACTCATGGACATTGTTGCACAACTAAAAGTATTTCAATTAAACTACTTTAAATAGTGTTATTTGGAACATGCAGACTCTACCTCTTCAAAATCTAAATCGATTATTAAATTTTTATTTGCAAAGATACAATACATGTACATTTAAATTTTGTAAAACTATTGGATCAACCATTGAATAGATCAAATGAGAGGTAATTGGGTTAAAAAAATTATAAAGTGTGTCACAGTCCCTTCATTTGATCTATCCAATAGCCAATCCAACCGTTTCACAAAATTTAAAAGGATATGTATATGCATCCTTGCTTTTAAAATTTAAGAATCAGTGTAAATTTTTAAGAGATCGATTCTACATGTCTTAAATTGCGACCATTAAAAGTCATCCCTACTATTAAGAAGACTGCACTTGCGACTTAAAGTCATCCCTACTATTAAGAAGACTGCACGAGGCGAATTCTCCTTAATATTTTAGTGAGTTTTAAAAACATTTTTCATTTTCAAACGACACATTAATATAATCAGAAAACCACTATATATCAATTGTAATTTATTTTTATTACAAGAAATCAACTTTAAAGAGTTTGATCTTTTAAATATGAGGTATCTTTAGCGTGTAGCTCAATTCGCTGTAGGTTCAAGCTCTATGGCATAATCTGGATGTGCCCTAAAGGATAGTGGGCTCATCCGTGGGAATTTTATCCCGCGGTTTCTCGTACGTAAATTAAAAAAATATATATATAATAAAAAAATACCTCTATCATGTGCACTTACAAAAATATTAACACTACATCAATACTTTAATCATAAATATATCATATATATGTATATATATTTATCATTTATCATGAATTTTAAAATTTTATTATTATGCAATTTTTTAAAAAAAAGCCTCAAGAACTTAACTGTGAAGCCTTGAGTGAATCAAAACCGTTAAGACTAAAAATGACAATAATATGTCGATCTAATGTGAGTGGTAATTGGTACTGTTGGAATGATGTGATCGCACCTAGCACTCCATCGGTCAACGCCAAGCTGAAATAATTGTCATAACATTTTTTAAATTCAATTCCCTTTTAATTATATGGAATTTAAGATCAAATGACTCTACAAAATCAAAGAAATAGTATATTTTATACCATAAGAATAGTTTCTACTACTCCCTCATCCTAAAATATTTGTATTATTTCAAAAAAAATTATTTCTTAAAGATCATTTTATAAATTATTATTTTTCAGACATTGGTATTTTATTATTTGGATAAGTCAAAGTTTATAAAAGAAAATCATCTTTATATCGTGGCAGAATGCGATTTGGAGTTGAAAAGAAACGAATTGAACAAGTATCTTGAAATGGAAGGAGTATTAACTAAAAAAAATGTTCTTTGTTTATCATCAAAATGAGAGTCTGCAAGTTTGATCATTACCTATTTAAATCTCATAAATATATAATTATATTCTTATATAATTAATTTAGCAATTTTCCCAAACCTGACCTATACCATCCAAGTTGCACACTCTGAAGCAGCTACCAAAATATTTCTTTTATTATCTGTGTCTTTTACCTTTAGGATCCAATTGTATTTTATGTTAGCTAACTATTTATTTTGTTTTATTTTTTAGTTATATTATTATTATTTAATTTTGTTTTGTTTTGCAAAGGTTGGATGCCAAGTAAGATAGTGAGTTTGCATATTCTGCTAAGGGAAATAAATCTCGGCTGATACGATAAAATCGAGATACCTCGGCCGATATGATATATCGGCTGATAAATGTGGTTTTTAAAAAAAAAAATAGGAGAGAAAAATTTCTCGATCGAGATATCGGCCGATACTGAGATTTAAATCCCTGATCTGCTATTCGATAATTTTTTTCTAGAGTTCTTTCTTCTTTTTATTTTTCTCTCTCCTTTCTTTACTAAATAGTGTGACTGGTGGTATGATTTACAATAGAGTTAGGAAAAATAAAATTTGAAAAATCGACTCAATTTTCAAATCCAATTCAACCTAATTTCACCTTAGGGGACTAAAATGCAATGATCCATGACTTGGATTTGGGCACAACCAAGTACACACTCGACTGTGATCCAAAACATCGACCTTCATGAGTTGATGATCCAAGTACAACAACTCTCTCTCAAGATATATATAATGTCAGCTTGCAAACTAGTTTGCATTAATTTTGAATTGTTGGACACTGTAGATCAAATGGACCATTCTGTTGTCACACCTACCTACCCATATTAATTACACGTATCTAATTTAACACTAGTTTGACTTTTAAAGTTCATTGATCTAACCCAATAAATTTTTATTGTTAAATAAATGTGAAACTTTAATAGTCTTAACATTTTATAAGCATCACATGCAAATCAAAGCCTTTCAAACTCATCTATTCATGTCTCAAGTAATCCTTATTTTGTTTATATATAGAAAAAGCCTTATATATTCCAAGATGCATTAAATTATGCATTGAGCTTACAAGATATGTTGTTTTTTAGTAATAGTGAAAGTGATAGATTTTAAAATGATTTTTTTATTTTAATCTTTTGAGTATGCTATTTTGACATGATACTACATCTTAGAATACAGAAGTGTATATATATATATATATATTTTTTTTTTTTTTTTCAAAATCAAAGGGGAAGTTGCCTCCACACATACACCCTTGTTGTCATCTCCATCCATTTTTCAGCGACCTTCATTAATTCTCCAGCTAACTTTCCCCATTCTTACAATTTGCAATCTTACCTTCAATCCATTCATGCCTGGCAAAGCCTCCTCTCCACTGCGCTCTCCTTCGACAAATCTCTCTGGTATATTCACAAGATACTTTGGTGTCCCCACATTTTCCTTGCACTACAATACACTCCAATCGACCTAGACCTCATCATCATCTTCTTGAGCAAAACAACAAATGACCCACATGTGATGAGAGCATGTCATGTCTTAACATCTACAACATCAAAGCTGCAACTTTCGGATATAATGATCTATTTTAATATGGAATGATAAATGCATCGATCGATACATCATAAGCTTCAAAATTAATGTAGAAAGTTTGCTTCACCGTCAAGATACTCGTCTCATGAAGTGAGGTCTTCACTTCGATTCACGTTCAACCGCTCCAGACCACTTTCCATAAGATTACTCCTCATTAACTTACCTAGTGTCTGTGGCTTGAGAGGTTTAGATGTGCTTGTGGGGTACCTATATTACACACACAATAAAAAACCTTCAAAATTCATAGAACATCAAAAATCAAATTATTTAACTTCTTGCATAATAAGGTAGACCCAATTCAATGTCTATACTCTACGTTGAGTTCTACTAAACATGTGACAAGTCAATGATGAATCTCAATAAATTTTATATGCAAGATTGGCCCTTCATCATTAGATACGTTTCACACATAGTTTTGTCTGTTCATCAGGATATTGATTGCAGCGCTCGAGATCACACCATAAGCATTCAAGAAGACATGGAACACCACATGTGAACAAACATTTGAAGGTGGCTAACCTTCGGTGTACGTGTAACTGAACCCTTACAATTTCTATTGGTTAGCAATCTCTATTAAATTAGATTTATGCTATAACCCCTGTCAGTGGCAACTCCTAAAAGATTTCTAAGCCTAGTCTCCCAAAAGAGCTGTCCCAAGCTCTGCCAAGGTTTACCAAAACATGGGCTCTGGTAGGAACCAACTGCAATTAGATAAAAATTACACAGTAAGTGTTCACAGGGAATTTCTCCCAACTTTGTAACTATTACAAGATATAATAAGAAATAACCATCATATTTTGTTAAGTTTTGTAAGCATTTTTCATGGGCCTGATTGATCTGCCTTTTCTCTTACTGAGTAATTGCCAGAGGCACCAAAGCATACGTTTTAGCCCCTATGTTTATTGTGTTAGGACCATGGGGCGCAAATATCGGCCGATACATATTGTATCGGCCGATATGTATCTGTTTTGAAGGAGTGCATGTCGGCCGATATATATCGTTATCGGCCGATATTCACCTTCTCGGTCGATATATCGGCCGATATCAAAATATCAGCCGATATCAGCTGGAGAGAGAAAAATATCGGCCGATAAGGATATATCGGTAGATATATCGGATCGGCAGATAACGGTATTTAAACCCCTGGTTAGGACTGGGTATCCATCTCAAAATACTAGCCTATTAGGTGGAGTGACCCATGTCACTTTATTAATCCCTAGATGTTCTTCTACACTTTCAATGTGGGACTCGTTCGCGGCCCTAACAACTCCCTCTTGAACGAGGCCAACCATCCAGCCTGCCTAGGGGATCTCTTGAATCTACATGAGATAGCCTGAGACCTGACTCTGATACTATTTGTTAGGACTGGGTATCCATCCCAAAAGACTTAGCCATTCAGTTGGAGTAACCCAAGTCTTTTATAAATCCCTAAATTTCCCTCTACACTTCCAATGTGGGAATCGTTCGCAGCCCCAACACATTAACCTGTGCTCCCAAACCATGATCGGCCCTTGCCTGGCCTTGTGGAGAAGGGCAGCAAAGCCATATATGAACAGCTCTTGTTTAGAGAATAGATAAACAAGTATTTCAGAGCAGGTCACCAAGGGAAGAATACTCCAAATTTTTCAAAAATCCAAGAGCAATGACAGTAATATGTAAGTATATATGTTTGCATAACATATGTACTTGTCGTCGGTGTTAGAGATACTGTCTGTAGATATAATTTAGTAGGCTAATTGAGTAATCGGTGGGTCAACCTCTATAATTAAGGGAAATGATTTGGGTTAATTACCTCTAAATTAGGAGAGAGATTACTGCTAAGAAGTATAATTATATATTTACCTTTCTGCTGAATAAAATAGAGAAAAACATAGAAATTCAATCATTTAAGTGTGGGGTCTTGCTATATAATGTTGGCAGTCATAACATTTAAGTGTATTTCTTGTCTTGTTTCTAGTTTAGTTAAATCTCTGCTTCTGTCTCTGTAAGGATTTTAGGTTCCTATCAGTGTTATTAGAACCGAACCGAACCGTGGCTGAACCGAACTACGTGGTCTGCGGTTCGGTCCGGGTAAAAAACTGGCTAGCAGTCAAAACAGCATAAAACCGGTCAAAACCGCAGTTTTATACGGTTTTGACACCAAAACCGTGAACTGCGGTTCAGGGTTTTTGAATTTTTTTTATTTTTTATTTTTTTATTTTTACTTTTCCCCTTAAAAAATTTGTATATTTGAAATATAAAAGTTTATTACTATTTATATCCCATATATTTCACTGTTTTGATATTATTACTCAGAATTTGAATGTTATTTTTAATATTTATATTAATATTATTGGTAAAATATGTCTTACTTAATATTATATATAATATTTATATTATTTTAATACTCGACCGGCTTTGCCCGCGGTCAAACCCGGTTGAACCCTGACCTCCTCGAAGACGGTTCGGTATACGGTCCGGTTCTGATAACATTGGTTCCTAGTTACTGTGGTGCAACCAGTTTCAGTATGGCTTGTTTCTAATTGACTATGATTATGAGAGGTCTCTGTCTCTAGTTTGTGGGTAATCAGTGTGTGGTTGGTCTCAGTCTGGGTCAAGCTTATTTGATTTGTCTTGCTATTTAATTGAAGGGATATTCTACAAGCCTTGTGATAATTGTGATGGAAACTTTTGATATGATTCAGCCTCCATGATGACTACAAGCCTACATTTTAGAGCCCACAACTAGCAAAATTCTCTCATACCATCTCCTATATGGAGAAGTTACTAGGGTTTGATCAATCAAAATATTCAATTGTCTCTTAGAATTTGAGTAGAAAATAAAATTTTGAAATTTAAATGTGTCTAGGATTGGAAGCAAACACAATTTTATAATTCTACTGCAACCTGACCGAAGATGATCAATCACATTTGTAGATAAAATCATCATTTATGATTTGTTGTCAAGACACACACTCAAGTTGTGTTAAAAGAGATGATTTCATAGAATTGTAATGTTTGTATTCATTAGGAAACTCTAGATATATATAGACACATACAAGAATCATTGGAAAAATTAGAACTTTAACTTAATCTGATCTATACTAATTAGGGTCTCCTATCCTTGCAACCTGAAGGCCATTAGCTTGTCAAGAAAGGGTTGAAATCTTAAAAAGAGTTAAGTAGACCCAAACCTAGTGATTAGTGAAAGTATAGACATGATCAATGATTGAGCTAAGCCAAAGGTTCGCTCCTCTCCGTCTGCTCATGGCAAAAACTATCTCAATATGTTCTGTTTCAGACCGAAATCAGTGGATCTTTCAGAAATGCCCTGAGATCTCATTGTAGTTACTTGGCCAAAGAATTTCATCTATATCATCTGCAATTCCTCTATATTCAAACTCAAGACTACACCTTGCAATGCTATGTTGTTTCTTCGGTAACAAGTTATGTACTGTTAGTAATAAGCATTACCCGCCAAAGTGGCAGAATTGAATGCTATTAGTTAGGTATCCGTTGAATATGGATTTGAAAATTAACAGTGGAATTTTATATACTGCAATATCCATTTCATAGCCAACCAACGAATACCTCGGGTTCATGCATCAACTTAAAGACTCTGTTCACCAAGAAGGATGTATCGAACGTATTATGGTTAATGATCATAATTTCCCCACAATCTGTTGATATTTGAAGCATCTTGCACTGAGCTCCCATCCCATCATACTCAGAGGTCAGCGAAAGAATGCTATATGGTTGGTCATTTTAAGAAGATTAAACATATACTTGATCACTGTACGACACAGGAGAATACGAGTTGCAGCTGTCTCGATGCCCAGAAAATAACTTAAGAAGAGGTCCTGAATCTGTGATTACTGACTCAAAATTGAAAGATTGAAGTAAACTATGCTGAAATATCCAACTGTTAGTCTTGGATCCAACAGAGCCCAATCTACAAGGAGAGTTGCTTAGATGATTAAGTCAGGCTTTCAAGCTTCTTAATTCAAAGCTTTCGAAGCTTTCGGATTTTATGGGACAAGTTGTGCAGTGGGTAAGTGCATTGTTCTCATTAATCACAGTATTTTCTATTTTGGATCTTGATTCACAATAGCTAACATGTGGGCTCAATTTGAACAGTACAAGTACTTGAATATAATATTCTACGACAGTTTTCGGCGTCCTCCTTTCGATTGAGTAATCATATGATGGAATAAGTCTTAGCCTTTTCTGGTGGCCTCAATAGAAGAACTACAATGAAATGAATTCATTTATGATAGAAGCCAGAAGATCATGCTAATAAAGTTATTACTGCCAGACAAAATAGAGCCCCATGGGCCTGATTTAAAATACATGGGCCTCTGATGGACCATTGACCGACGCTTAATTTTGGGCCAGGATTGAACCATTGAGTTAAGTTGGGCATTCTTGTTCTTGGTTCTACACTGGTGGTCTTACTTTTCTAGTAGTCTGAACTCTGAACTGGAAAATGCAGCCCTGTGCCTTCTCGAATCTCGACAGAGTGAGCTATGACCTGGGCTACCGAAATCAGGCCTGTTCTGGGTTTTGTGATTCACTATATTCCAAGCAAGATGTTTTTTAACAACATAATCCAAAAATTAATGGAATCAGTAGAATACGGACTGATTTGGCCCGACACTGCATAGTATTTGTTTTAGATATGTCACTTTATATTTTTTTTTAAGCAATCCATGATAACAGCGGATCCGCATAAAGCTAAAAAAAATCATCTAATGGAATTAGGAGATCAAAAAAACATTAGCATATGTTTGACTTGGCAGATTCAACAAAGTCAGCTCGACCCGAATAAATTTTTGAGAAAACTAACTCACATTTTATTCGAACATTTCGAACGTTGGTTGATAATACTGAATCTTGGTTGTTTGAATTCACATAGAAGAGCCTGTTTGACAATTGATAATATTGAGTCTTTTAATTTAGAGAGAACACTCCTTTACTAAATATTTCTTTTTTTATTTATTTATTTTTATCAAAAACCTTAGTACTATGTGAAATTATGAATAGTAAAATCTCTCTCACAAGTGAAAAAGCAGTCTTTAGTGTTTGGCTACATCATTAGTCAAGTGGGCTCTGGCTTTCCTTTCCTACAAGTCTTTGAGTGGAAAGGGATAAGATGAAGAATTATACCAAACTTGGCCCACAAGTGCAGAATATTACTCTCTTTGTATTTGGCTCACTATTATAAATTTAAGATAAAAAGGATGATTATCTTCAATTGGTGTGTAAGTATTACTCTCACTAAATATTAGTAATGATGAATATATTGAAAAAGTCTTTTTATTTTATACGGAGTCTATTAAAAAATCATCTTGATCAGATCAATTAAGACATAGTTTTTAAGACTGTAAAATTTAAAGATTAAAAGTAAATTAAACTAACTAAATTTTTGAAAGTTTAAAAGTATGCTTTGATCAATTCAATGAAGATCATTTTTTAGATCCAACGTTCTGTAGCTCAACTAGTTACTTCCCGCGCCTCATGAAGCGACTGATAACCAGTTCGAGTCCTGACGGCGTTAACTGTCCTGTGTGAGTGTGGGGCATTCACCCGAGGGGTGTATGGGGGCCCTTGTCTTGTTTGGTTCTCCTCCATTGTCAAAAAAAAAAAAATGAAGATCATTTTTTATGAGCCATATATTCGAATAAATATTTTTCCATTGGACCCTTGATTGCCCTAATTGATGAACTCCATTGCCGATTGCCGTGCACACATTTACGATTGGCTTATTAGAAAGATCTATAATTAAATATAAAGTGTATATAAATTACTATAATAGAATGAAACATATCATGTTTTTAAAGGTTAAAGAATTAAAGACTAAAAAATAATTTAAAATAATTAAATGTAAAAAGTCTAAAACAGTATATTTAATTAAAGAAACTTTTTAGACTATAGAGGTAACAATGGGCTCAGCCCTGAAGATAAGATTGTCAAATTGATATTAAATGTGTGGCAATGGACCAGCTTTGGCAGGAGCAGTATAGATGTAAAAATAATACGAGAAAACAAATCATAAAAAGTATACACATAAATTTGACATGATTTCTTATTAGTACCTCTCACGTAAGAAATCTGATCTTATATAAAGAAAACTATATAAATAGTTTTTTATATGAAATTTCACTTATATCTAATGATTTTATCCCTTAATTTTAAAATTTTAAAATTCAATGGCCTATACTCATTTAAAGATCAAGATTATATGGCTTGAATAATAAATTAATAGTAAAACTTTATATACTTTATATCTATATAATAACTTATTAAGGCCGCACATTCTAACACGGGATTATTTGGTTAGGGGACACGGGTTTTACAAAATTTATGTGAAAAGTCAATTTTATCCTTTCCCTTTAGTAATTCCTTAAATTAGAAATGTCCAAGCGGGGCACTGGTTTCAATGTCCAAGCGGTGCACCACATAGTGAAACCAGCGGTACACCGTACTCCGAAAATTTCCTTTAAAATTTTAAAGTTATTTTTTAAGTACTGTGTATTTCCAAAATTTCTCAAATTCAATATCCAGACTAATTACGATAACCTGATAAAAACACTTTAAGACTTCAAGGTCTTTTGACACTCCCAAATGCTTAAAATACAGTGTTTTACAAATAAGGGTATTCCTCGGCTATGCCGAAAACACACTTCCGGAAGTCCAAACGACAAATTGTAAAAATCGTTGAACTCCAAATTCAAAACTAAACAAATATGTGGAATTTAAAAACTTAGATTTTTCAAATAATTATTTACCAAAATAGGTGACCTTTTCCCATCTCAAATCCCGTCCCTTCTTCAAAATAAAAAAAATCTAGTTAAACAATCATTTGAAAGATCTAAGTTTTTAATTTTCACGTATTTGTTCAGTTTTGAATTTGGAGTTCAACGGTTTTTACGGTTTGTCGTTTGGACTTCCAGAAGTGTGTTTTCAGCATAGCCGAGGGATACCCTTATTTGTAAAATAGTGTTTTAAGCATTTGAGAGTGTCAAAAGACCTGAAGTCTTAAAGTATTTTTATCAGGTTATATAATTAGTCTGGGAATTCAATTTGAAAATTTTTGGAAATATATAGTGCTTAAAAAATAACTTTAAAGTTTTAAAGGAGATTTTCGGAGTGCGGTGCACCGCTGGTTTCACTGTGTGGTGCACCGCTTGCACGTTGAAGCCATTTCTTTTTTAAGGAATTACAAAAAATGAAGGGTAAAATTGACTTTTCACATACATTTTGTAAAATCCGTGTCCCCTAGCAGAAAAATCCCTATTATGATGGGCGGCCCTTATTAAATGAACCTAAACTTGTGGAATCTGCAATCTATTTAACATACTATCCAATTAGTATGTCTTGTTAGTAAAGTCTCACTAACCTAACCTAACTCTTCCTGTATCCATTTGTTTGAGGCAAAAGTTGGCCCAACCCCATTGTTCAAATCAGAACATGAAATAGGCTGGAACTTACGGGTCTATTTATTAAAAAAGTAATGAATTGAGAGTTGCTTGTCCAAAACCCAAAATTGACTTGATCCAATTGACCTATTACCAAGTCTACTTTGACTAGGCTTGATAAAATTTGACCTGATCTAATTACTTAAATTGAATTCGAGCCATTTAAATGGGTATAAATTTAAATTTTGTGACTGAATCCGAAATAAACGCAACTAACGTGTTTAATAAACAAAAGTGGGGTTTGAGGTGAGAATTCCAATTCCAAAAGTGGGGTTTGAGGTGAGAATTCCAATTCCACAAAAGTCTTGATCATGGAAACATTGGGTATGGTTTTCTCAAGAGTCCCTTTCACAACATTTTTCTTCTCACGGAAAATGATCACTTACATATTCAAATTTAATTTTAAAATTTAATAAATGGGATGGTTACAGGTTAAATATTTGTTTGAATGTGGGGTTTATTGAAAATCATTTTGTTCAGATTAATTAAATTATATTTTTTAGTTTTTAAAATTTATTTAATTTAAACATGACTTCCCCAATTTTTTTTTTTTTCTAATGGGTCTCGTACTCAAATAATTTTTTTTCTTTATTTAGTGGGTCTCAATGCTTAAGTGCGTAATGTGCCTGAGTGGTTTTTTCTTATTCATTACCTTTATTTCCATGAACACATTGCAATCTTCTTTTCTTTTTCTTTTTTAAATCTTATTTTACCATGGACTTGACATAAGCAAGCCTACCCAGTTAAAATAGTTAGATTTGATTTTTTTAAATAATATAACTCAAATTCACAATCCTTATAATGGAAGTAAGTCCACATGGTGTAGCTTAAAGGTAATCTCCCGTTTCAGGAAGAGGGAGATGTCAGGTTTTGAACCCCTATGACTTCACCTGGTATATTTTAAGAGCACTGAGTGTCACTCGTAAAAGTTTTATACTGGGTTTTCTGCAGTTTTTCAAGTGTAAATTTAAAAAATAAAGAAGTGATGAATTGATCTGATATCCTTGAGAGAAACTTGTTTATGCATCAAGTAGACATTGAAACTATATTTGGATTAAACATAAATTCTATAACTAAGGTTTTTATAATGGACTTAACATGAATTGAGTTTGAGTTGCATTGATTGAGTGGGACACAAAATTACCATAAATTGTGTGAAAATAGTTGAGTCTTAGTTGATACCACTGTAGTTGTATCTATTAATATTGATTAATGTATTTACTCAGACAACTTTTTATATCAAGCTTGTAGCACATTTTATATGATTTTTTATTTTTTTTAATATTGCATCCAGGGCAAACTATCTAGTAATCATGAAGTCATGTGGACAACCAACTATACTAAATGAGGTTGAACGAAGTTTCTAATCATTCTAAAACAATTGATTACTAAAATTGAACTGACAAATTTCTCATTCAAAATTCAAAGGGATTGGAAGTGATGGCCAAAAACTCGATTTAGTGAAAATGTTATTATTAAATTTTTATATTTTATGAATATTGTATTTGATTTTTTCACATTTTATATTTATTAGGATGCAAATTCATTATTAATTAATTGATTTTTTGTTCAATAAATATTAGTATAGCATATCATGTTGATGTCAAGGGTTTCACCGAATTTGACCATGGTTGAATCTTATCAAACCAAACCTTCTCTAGAGAAGGTTTAATCCATGAGTCAATTTTTAAAACATTGGTTAAGATATTAATCAAAATGACTTGTCACATCAATATCGAGTATAAAAAGGTATGCTTTAAGATTAAGTTTAGCAATTTTCTTTTCAATGTATTATTTGTTAGAATCATCATTTAAAAACTCAAAATGACTCAGTCCAATTAGTTTGAGTCTACTCGATTCAACGACCATTTTGAGTTGAGCGAGTCAGTGAGATTTTCAATTGTTTTCCAAAAACTCAATTGAGTCGATGGAATTCTAAGTTGAGTCAGATATTCGGACACCGGTTAGAACAATACTATCAGTGTCGTACTTGCTAAGATATTTTACTGAACAACAATGCAGGTGGCTCATGTTTTCCCTTTTTTCAAAATTTTACATGTTTTCTTCAAGAATGAGCATGTTTTTTATAATATAATAATCATAGACTTGATCATGGTCAAAATTTCAGCATTTTCTTTTAAATTGATTTTCCATTTTAATTTTGCCAATGACAAACTAATGACCAAGTTGGTGTATTTTAATCCAAAAGGATTGGAGTGATGTCAGAAACCCGTTTCAAGAATTAGAGTGATGAATTGGATTTTCACTTCACTTTTACAGTATCACTCTCTATAAAACTACTATTACTCAGTTTGCCGTATTTTAAAAATTACTATTACTCAGTTTGCCGTATTTTAAAATTGTATGGGATGGACACTTTTGGTGAGCTTAGTAAAACACAGCCTTCAGCTGATGTTAGAAGGAGAGTAGAAAGAAAAAGGATTGGACGAAGGTGTTCCATCAACTATACCTCTCTTGTCACCAAAACATACAAACGTGGCCTCCTACACCTGCCTAATTGACATCTATCAAATCAAAATTTAAACTTGGATTCTTTTCCTTCTCTGCTTCATTGAATAGCCTCTTTTTTGTTTCTTGGTAAACTACCAAACTGGTTTTTCAATGAATCAAACCTAACCCATATCTTAATATCTACTATTGGGTTCTTTTCCAAGTCATAAGAAATGTCAGATTGATGTGTCTTCTTCTTCTTTTAGCAATAATAATAATAATAACTCAAATATCTAATCTCACCTAAAGAACCCTTGACAGAGTCCCACATGTTTGTCATCCTCCTCCAGAGAAAAAAAAAAAAAAAAGGAAAAAAAGAAGAGAACTGTCACCATCTTGGATTCCCTGTGGTCTGTTATCATCTTCAGTAAATTTATAATTAATTTTTTTATAATTTGTTCTTTCTTAATCCCAGACTTACTGATAAGAAACTCTAATCTGTCTCTTCTACAGGCATAGTATGTCAATTTCCACTTACCTGGGCTTTAGGATTATTCTCATCATCTTTTCGCCATCACCAATTTGTTTGAATTTAATTTCTGAATTATTTATTCATTTAATAATTTAGAACATTCAATTAATCTTCAGGACATGTATAAGCTTCTCTACCCACACACACTGAATAACTCTATAGAGACCGAATCTTTCGGATAAAATAAGAATCGAATTCATTACTTCCACTCTTTCAGGCACATTCCTGACTACTACTCCAACCCCTTTGTGTTGTTTAAGTTAATTCTCTCTTTAATATAACAAAACATATCGTTTCTAACTACTATTTTATATTTTAAATGGATTCTCGCCTTTAGATACTTTCAAGTTCAAAATTAAACCTGTAATCTCATTTGAAAAATGGTTCTCTTTGTCTTTTCATCTCTTATCATTTTCCCTTTTTTTATTTATCTTTCATGGTCTAAGATTTTCATTAACGTTGTCGCAAAGTTGGATTCTAGTCAAATGCAAGGTGGACTTTAATTTGAATGTCATTAGCAATGTTTTACTTCAAATGCAAATCTAAATTCAGCAAATATAATGAACAAAGGAACTGTTTTCTAGTCCTATATATCTGAATTGGAAGTTGGATTATATTATCAAATGGATTGCATATTTAAATATTTTATATAATTATTTATTGTAAAAGGAAGGTTAGAGAAGGAGTGCCACTTGGATTAGTTTCACTTTCAAATCATACGTTAGATCCAAACTCGATTTTTCTGACTTTTACTTTACATTTCCTTGTCTTATTGTTTGACCAAGTCATCAAGACTTTTCAAAAATATGCTTACGTAATAGCTAATTTTATTAAATTTAACAGATAAATATGATGAATCTTCATAATCATCGTCTATTACCAAAACCCATTTATTTACGGTGGATTTTTCAAGTCTTACTTCATCATTTCACTTATTATAGACCTTAAATTTGACTCTACTATATATCATATTTGTTTTTTCCCTTTTTATTCGAGTCAGCAATTTATAACTTTTCAACTTTACATACTTCGAGTCATCTCTAAGCTTATACACCAAACCACTTTAAATAAGTTTATCTCATTTTGTCATTTATTAGGGCTATCTTTAAATTGTTCTTAATATAACTGGTCTTAACTTTATATTGGAAGGCCATATAGACACCCAGATTTCCTGCCTCTATACATCCATTTCCGATTTTTTTGGGTGAAATTATTATTCTACCCTTGTGTTTTAACTCATTCTCAGTTCATTCGGATGAATATAGTAATCCGAACGAATACTTCAGTATATTTTTAATTCATTCGAACAAGTGTTTATTCATTCGATTAAACATATATATGTCAATTCTTTAGAAAATTCGATTCATTCATTTGAATGAACGAAACTGTTCATTCGAAAAAATGAAAATTACACTAAGGTGTTCATTCGGATGTGTTTATTCATTCCAAAGAACTTTCAGTTCGTTCGAATGAATTTATAATAATTTCATCTAAAATTTTGAAAACGGGTGTATAGAGGCAGGAAATCCGAGTGTCTATATGGCTGGCCCTTTATGTTTTATAATTTATCTATTCATCCAACGTGACATGCATCTTTCTCTTACCTTGACTTTATCTATTTATCATTTATTCATTGCTCAATAAAACATTGTGGGCGGATAATTATTTTACAAAATCAATCTCTTGAAAATATGTGTAGTCCTCTTATCACATAGAACCCACTAATTTTTGTACAATTTTCTCATCGGGACTTCTATTCTATTAGTTATGTCTAGTTAAAACCTCCATGAGATTCAATTAAAGAGTACAAGTATCCAAATTTATCTTAGTGTGATACCACATCATTCTCAATTCTAATTAGCTTGCCTTCTCTATCATATATTCCACTAAAGTTACAAATCATGTATTATATTTTCGTTCCACTAATTTTTAGACCATTTATCTCAAAAAAAATTCTCCAGAATGCTAATTCATTATTAAGTTGTTGTTTCGTTGACTAACTAATATTATATCGTCAGCAAAAAAAATATATACTATGACACTTCGTTAGAGATTCTTGATGTTAAGTTATTCATATGATTAGTGCAAATATGTATTAACACTAAATAGGTCATTGTGCCACCAAACCATTTAGACAAAATGAAGGGTATTCTTCAATGGCTACATGGTCAAACGTCACATGACCTTTCTTAATTAGTGACACCATGAAATCTCTTGTGTCAATGGATTAAATAATGTCCATCAACTATTAATATTTAAGATATTAATAAATGATTCATGAAATAAAATAGAATAGAAGAGAAGAACTCAAAAAAATGATTTTAAATAAACAAAATTAATTGAAAATTTGGGGTCCGACCAACTCAAACCAAGTTTGATGTTGACTCTAGGGATTCAAATCTCGGTATCAACTGATATTCAGGAATCGGTCGATTTCTCAGCCAAAAAATTTCTCTCACCTATTTTTTTTTTTTAAATTAGAACTTGAGATATCTGCCGTTTAAACCTATATATATATATGGCCGATATTTAAATCCCTTCACCCAAAAGTGAAGCCAGATCCAATATCCACATTTGGTGTGTTGAATGTTGGAGCACTCAATTTAAATCTCTCCACCCTCTTCATGAGGAAAAAACAAATCAAAATTGATTTCTATGTACCTGCATATGAGTTTCCATCCAAATCCAGACAGCCAAACAGGGAAAACATGCTCCAGTGTGCAGGCTCTTAAATGTGAAATTCTTCCCACTTTTGAGTCTGCCAAGGGCAGCATTTACATGTGGAGTCATTTTCAAGTGTTTTTCCATTTGTCATGGGCCAAATCATACGTAAGGAACCAAATGCTTTTTACTTTATGAATACCCAAAAATAAAAAAGACAAAGTTATGATGAGCAAGCAAACCATAATGCCAATCTTATTGATGAAATCGATGCTAAGTACTTTGATCTTTTATAAATTATCTCGTAACTTGAGAATAAAATTAAAACACTAAGTACTTCCATCTTTTGAAAGAATCTTTTCTAGCCTGTGGTCTGCAGACTTGCACCCCCTTTCTTCAACTGCACTCTTTTGCAGTTCCGCCACTTATTTCTCTCCATATGTTTAAAATGATGATAAATTTATTAAAAAGATTTTGTTTGAATCCGAGGATAAAAGATTATTTTCATTGAATTAATGAAGACTATAAAGTTATTTTTTATGATTAAAGTATTCAAATCTCTTAGAACAGGGGTCTAAATACCGGCTGATATAAATCGTATCGGCTGATATGCCAAAATGTCGGCCGATATCGGTCGTTTTTATAAAAAAAAAAAAGAGGAGAGAATAAAATATCTATCGATACCAAATTTTAAACCCCTGTGATTAATTTTTAGATATATATAAGCCTCCTTATCCACGTACATAGATAACTCTGCAGGGAGTGACTATTTGGGATGGACTAAGGATCAAGCTTATGACTTTCACTTCCTGAAGTGGGTTCTTGACTATCACTCCAACTCCTTTAAATGAAAAATAATAATTATGAGCATAGAAATGATAAGGTGGTGCATGAGACTTGAACATGATAAAGTATTATTATGAGATCTTACATGTCAATTATTGATTGAAAATTACTTTATAATTAAATTATAAAATTTACACTTGTTTAATGAATATGAACAATTTAACATTGTTATAGTTAGATCTCTTACTCTGTTCACTTTTCGATATTATATTATGATAACTCATAGTAACTAACTCAAATTAGACAAATGAAATACCGTTTGGAGTTGATTTTATGTGCATGGAAATATTCATTATTCCTCTCTCGTCATCATAAATTTTATTTCAAAGATAAAATGAGCATTCAAAAGTACCAAGTCTTAAAGTAATTTTTCAAATTTCAATTGCCTAAGTTTCTAAGAATATACTAGAAAAATCAAAGGGGTTGAAGTGATAGCCAGTGTCTCAGGAGATGGGAGTCATCTCAAAGGGTCACTCACCATAAATTTGTCTGATGTGTGTAGGTAGGGAGATTTACATATGCCTCACAAATTAGTCAGGTGTTCTAAGAGGCCTAGTGACACCTTGATCATAAAAGAAGAAAAAAAAAGAGACTAGAGGTCTTACCTGATACACGAGATTGGTCGGTGATTCCTTATATATATATGAGATTAGTCTCACCTCTAATATAGAGTAGGAATACCCATATTATATATAAAAAAAAAAAAACAAAATCTTACTATAATCTAGTGTTTTTTAATTTTTATGGTGAAACACTAAACTACAAATATTTTATATTGGATTGCCGGCTCCAATGGACCGGCACCATTGGGATGATAGTTTTTTAATACTAAAATGAGCGGAGACTTCTGTACTGATAATTTATTATTAGTTTATAATATCCTACTTAGAATGGCATTTTAAAATAACTCCTAAGTGCATACATTCCTAAACTGCCCATAGAATTACGACGGCTCCTCTAATCTAACTTTGACACAATAACCAACCTAACATCTGAAATTTATGGTCTCCTACACGTCACACAGGATACATGAGCACCCCTCTTCATGTTGGCTAGCCTTATTTTTAATACTAGTGCCTTCTCTGTTCCCCTAAATATAAAATATCAAACCACCAACAAACACTGAGATTGTAAAAGATGCCAAGATATCCCTCAAACTTATACAACAACTATTTGGAATTTTATAATTAAAAGATAATAAAGACACTAGTAATTTTATAATAATGGATATTAAATTTGTATTTTTATTTACTTGTTATCATTTAAGTAGTAAAAATATACAAATATTTTAAATATCGACTGTTACATATTGAGTTTTTGAGAAGGTTACACTGTGACGAGCCGCAATAGCGGGCGCGATGCATGCAGACGTGGCGTGCGCTGAAAATCCTTGATTATTTTAATTTTTCATAATCTTTTGGAGTATACAACCCGTCAAAAACTATTTTTTATAAAATGAGCACTCTACAAACCCTATACCCTATAAAGTGCATTATCGAGCTTATCTTTGCTTCTCAATCTCTCCTCTATATTTTCTTTCCAACTTCATTTATTTGAATTTTAACCTAAAAAACACAATTTCGGCTCTCTTTTTTCGATCCGTACATTTGAAGCTCGAGTTCCTTACTTGACCTACTACTTGTAAAAGTTTATTTCACGGATTTTTCTATTATTTTTTAAAAACGTTTGAAGTCCTCGATTTCGTAAGTTAAAAACAATATTTGAACATGTATATGATTGTTACTTAATGAAAAAATTACATAAATGTGAAGCCCAGAATTTTCTTGATTTTCTTTAATTTTTTCAGAATTTTTTGAAAGAAAAAAAAACAAGAGGAGAGAGAAAAGTATCGGCGTGGCAAATTTTTTTTCCTAGATATAATGATAAAAATGAATATTTGATAGCACTTACACATTTGTTGATAGATTAAATACAGCCCTAGTTCATGGAGTCGAGAAGTTAACAGTTGAATACAAAAGAGAATGGGATAGACCAGGGGTTTAAATCTCAGATATCGGCTGAGAAATTTCGCTCTCCTATTTTTTTTAAAAAAAATCACCTTTATCGGCGATATATATCGGATATCGGCCATTATTTCAAATCTCGGTCGATATATATCGTATCGGCCGAGATTTGTTTCCCTGGAATAGACCATTGGAAATGTCGAGTGAATGATAAAGAAAGATATAAAAAAAAAAAATGAAGTGATTAACATTATAAATTATGATAGATTTAAATCAAAAATAGAATTAAAAAAATCTAATTTCAAATAAATGAAATCTTGACTTTTATTATGAGGATGACTTAAACAACTATTAATGTCCACCCTAATTCTCACATTAAAGAAGAGCTCTCATTCTTACTGTATAACTACGTGAGACATAAGTTTGTAATCTCTATGCAGTTTTCTAAATTTGGTGTGGTGGAGACATGTGAAATAGAAGAGAAAACAATGAAATTTGGCGTAAAAGAGAAACTAAGAGACGCTTTATTATTATTTTTTCCAACAGTCTTCTTGAGTAAACCATAGCCCTACACAAAGACAGATAGATGAGCAATGAAGATTGGTATAAACAGCCATTTTTCCCATCATTTAAAGCCAAGTTCTTTGAGTACTATTTTGACAAATTGCTGCATTCTAAATATTCCATCTTTATGCTTTTGTATCTCTTCACATCTTTAATTATTTTTTACGATGAAAAAACTTAAATACGAGAGCATTTCATAAAACTTTGAATCCTGTAATTCACTGACATTAAGTGACTAAATAGATTCGAACTTTGAACATTTGATTCCTAAGTAAAAATGACTATCGAGCTTACATCTCTATTTGGAGTAAGAAAAATAATAGAATATTTCTTCGGTAACTAGATATACATGGGATGCAAAGTAAGAAATAATGAGATGTTTCTCATATTAAAAATAAATAAATATGCATTAACTGCAAAAATACATGCATAAATTGGTAAAATCCAATGGATTTACATTTTTTTTAAAAGAGAGATCAATCATAAGTAAGGGTGTCATGATAAGAATTTTCCTCGGTTACATTTTGTAGTTGAAGAATTTAGTTTTATTTTTTACGTTTTGAGTCATCTAAATTAATCATCGCCAATATTAGAGTTGACATTTATAATTGAATTTGACAATTTTTTAAGATTAACTACATGTTTAATGCTCTTAAATTTGTACTTACCCATTGTAACTCTTATTTAAAAACTAGAGATGGAGATATTGAATAATAATTCGTGCACCATAAGTTTTAACTATGGTACACCACTCTTAAAGGAAAAGATCATTTATCCTTTCTTTCTAAAAAAGAAAAGAAAAGTAATGATAAAATGATTTTTTTTTTCTATCTGGAGATATTGAAAGTCAAGAAGTATTGAGATCATTCAATGTCTATTATCCCCAAACTTTAAAATCTAAATCCCCTTAATTGGCAATTAAAAATGAGATCCAAAAGATTATCTAACCATTTTAGGGTTATGTCCTTAGATTTCGTGTGCTTTTGGGTGAATGGTGGTCATTGGTTGGGTTTAGGGTCAGATCTTTAAGAATCTAATTGGATACATACTACCCTTTTTTATTAAATTTCATAACAATCACATTTATATGTACAAACCCAATGATTTGATTTAAACTTTGCATGCTCATATAATAGCAATTTGGACCTTTTTAAATCTTAACTTCTCATGGTCATAAGTCATTACCCTAATCTTTCAAATCTCCATGATCAAACCTTGACTTTCCAAAGTTAAATCAGATTTCTAAGTTTTTTTTAATCAAAACTAGGATTCTATGCTCAACCCACGATTCAATATTGCTCATGTAATAATTGTCAAGTTGAATAAATATTAAAACCCCATAAATTTAGATGTCATGATCGGAATATATTATATTAATTAATCAAGATTTGGTCTATTTAATCAATTAAAATACATTAATTTAGATGTAAATCCAAATACCCCTAAATTAACTTTCCAAGTCAACAAAAATCACAATAGGAGTCCTTATAAAAAGAGCTATTTAATTCATGAGGAATGACTAACTATGAAACACACGCAACAATCGCCTCTCGCCTAATGGAGCCACAAGAGTAGGGTCTAATACATGGAAACGAGTGGATCTAAGAAGTATCATCACGACAACATTTTTCATAAAAAATTAAAAATTAAATAATCGAATTTTATAAGTCATGATTTTTAAAGGCTTAAAATCAAGAGTGAAAATTGAGTTAATTTTCACGTGGGGTGTAGGTCAACTGATTGCCTACCGCTTCAGGAAGTTGGAGGTTAAAGATTCGAGCCTCTATGGCCTAATCTTAGTGTGTCCTAAGGGTCGTGGACTCACTCATTGGAGTTTTACGTTGGGTATCCTACAATTTTCCACATGTAAATTTAAAAAAAAGAAAAAAGGAAAAAATCAAGAGTGAAAATTGAGTTAATTTTGAATCATTTTAAAATGAGTTTGAATTAAATATAATTGAATTTAGAATAGTAGATAGGTACGAGTAAAAGATTGCAATATTGCAAGGTTGAGTTAGTTACTCCTAATTTTCTTATCTATCAATCAAAAACTGGATTCATACAGTCTGTATTTGACTGAAATATGACTCTAATCTCTTATTTCCCAAGTTCGAGTCTTAATTACCACAATTTTCCATATCTTTATAGTGTGACATTACACAAGCTGTACTGAGTAGATTTTTTAGTGATAGATTAGGTATTAATTAACGAGGGGATTAACCTAACGTCATCAAAATTACTAGAACACCCTCAACTAATCATGGAATTACTAGTGATTTTATTGAATTGGCATATAATAAAATTATTTTATCACTTAAGTAAATTCATAATTTAACCTGTAATTACTATATTAATTTAAGTGAGCAAATTCCTATTTAGAACTCAACTCAATTGCAATCAACTTACTCAATTAGATTTAATAAATAAATTATCAAACTATTATAAAATATTTTGAAGAGAAATTTGAGTAAAGATTAAGGAGATCATTAGTGGATGAAAAATTATAAGTGATGATTTCTTATCTAAATTCTAATTTGACTTGAACATAAATTTAAAAACATATTAATCTTTTAATTAAAGGCTGTTTTAATCCGTTTAATAATTAGACCCAATTTTGATTGGAAAGGTAACGTTCAAGTTAATCATTTTATTTTATTAAATGGATTAATTTAAATAAAACATGTTTGATAAATAAGTTGAATTCAAATTTAAAACCAACAGATCAGTATTTAAACCTGTAACAAATTTGATCTGACCAGCTGGCAATTGCAAAGGTATCGTCTGGTCGTGAACAGAAGAGGTTCGTAAGGTTAGTTTCTTCAATAATTAAAAATACGGAGATTTGGGCGCGGTTCCTAGCTATTTATATTTCTCTCTCTCTCTCTCTCTCTGCAACTCTTTCGTTGCGGGCGGAAAATCTAAGGCCGCCAAAAGCGGCTGTGATGGATGCAGTCTTTCTTCTGCATCCAAATCAAACCGTCCATTGATGAACTGAGATGAAGAGAGAGAGGAAGGATTCTATGGCTTCTTCTTCTTCCTCCTCTCTTCTTCTTCTTCTTCTTCTCACTTGCAGAGGGTGCGGCGCCACCACCATTACCACCGATGCAGCTGCCTGAATCCGAGCATCTCCATCATATCCTCCACTTTCGGATTTGCAGTACTTTTCTTATTCGTTCTCTCTCTGCTCCTTCCCACTCCACTTTCCTCTCTCCACCGCCAACGTCCTCTTCCTCGCCATACCTCTCTCCTGGTAATCCTTTTCTTCACTCCTCCGCCCATTTCTTTCTCCTCATTACCTTCCTCTCATCTCTTTTTCTCTATTATCACATCTATTTGACAGATTAAAAATGCTCTGGAGGTGACCAACGCTGCCATCGGAGACAATTCTTTCCGTGTTCCTGTGTGTATTCCTTCTCTCCTTTCTCCTTCCCCTTCTTCTTCTTCTTCTTCTTCTTCTTCTTCTTCCTATATGTATGATGCGTGATGACATTATCCATTGTTTTTTATTTTTATCTTTTCATTTTTGGAGTTTAGAGTGGAGGAGGGAGAGGTGGACATGATCTTTGGCGTTCGATGTCGTCCAAATTCTACTGTGGATGCAGTAATGCAAGCTACAAATTTGCAGGTTTCTCTTCTTCATTTGCTTCTTAATTTACTCTATCTCTGTTTCTCTCTCGTTTTCATCTTTGACTCCTTTGAGGTTGCTTTTGGGGAAATTATAGTTCAATTGATTTGGACGTGCTTATTGTTTTAGAATCTCTGGCAGGGATATTGAGAAGAAAGAGAATGAAGAAGTTTTGATATTGGAAATTTCGTCATTAATTTTTTAATCTTTCCTTTTTAACTTCAACTTTTCCACTTTATCTTACAGTCTTCGCAATAGACTTCCCTCATCTTTTCTACGATAACCCTTCAATTTATCTTACTGGTTCTGTAAGAGACTCTACTGAGGCGGTCTTAAACGCCATTTCCCTTGTCTTTTTTTCTATTGGGGCAACCTTCTGGTTTTGTATTAGGGATCTCCAATTTGCAATTTGAGATGATTTTATTCATTCGCATTGTTTGCTGGAAATGATGTGACTTGTTCCTTGACTATTTCTATGGTGTTATTTGATATCAGCAGCTGAAGCAGTCACAGATTCCAATCGCTACCTAATGATTGCCACCAGTGGAGGCTTAAATCAGCAAAGAACAGGAGTATGGCTCTCAAACACCATCGTCATCTTGTCATCTTGTTTCTATATAAAGAAAAGGAAATTAAGGAGACATCGGTCATTTGGTTTTTTTAATTTCTTGAATTTCTTCAAATTTTTTATAGTATGCAAAATTGGAAGAACCTGAAACTCCACCTTGAGTTGGCACAGTGTCTCAATGGGGTTTTTAGTGTTAAGCTTCTAAATGGTTAAAGCTTGTGATAGATTGAAGATCCTTGTGTCAAATTCCAACGTCAGTATCACATCGCTCTGTTAAAAAAAGGAATAGAAATAAAATAAAAGTCTGACCTCAAAATGAGGTGTCTCTTTTCTCCAGCCTCTAAAGATAGAGTTCACTGATTTTGGCGTAATATTTGAACAGATTTAAAAATATTTATTTTTAATGAAAATAACTTGTATTATTAACTCTAGAAAAGTGAAAATTTCTCCTAAAAGTTGCAGTGATGATGATATTGTACAAGTTTTTTTTGCCTATGCAATCAACTAATAAATATTTCAAAATTTTATTTAGATAAGGTTTTTAATAATATTTAACAAATTTTACTGTCGCTTTTTTTTTTTTTTTCAAATATTGGTGAACAATGTTAAAATAGTACTAGAATATTCCCTGATCCGTCATGAGTACATGTTTGACACGGTTATGTGGCTCAATTCAAAAAATCTGTGCAATGGGGCTTAGCCAATTGGTACATGAGTTGGGTGGACATGTTTTACAAATCTGCTTTTATTCTTCAGTGCTATGTATAAGGAGATTGAGTCATGGTAGGTGTTTCCCCCTTCTCTGAAAGAGTTCAGAAATTTGCATGAGATAAAAGTTGATACTGTTACTATATTTGAAAATTACGCTATTCACTATTTTCTTTATTTTCTGGTGCACTACTATGTGGTGAGAATGAATGCCTGTTGAATAGTGAATGATTTTTTTTATTTATGTGGAAACCTGCTGGAGGAGCACCCTTAGATGCTAAGAACTTTGTCTAAGCCTCCTGCCCATTATTGTTTGTGCACTTCTTCTTGCCAGAATTATTGTATTGTTCTGATAGTTTTAGTGTTCATCCATGTAATTTCTACTCTGCATATTCTTCCTAATGGGCAAAATTATTGCTGACTCCTTGGTTCATATTAGCAATGTCAAAGCAATAGTGTAACACCTAATATTTATCATTGTGTTCTCTCATTCTCGTAAACACAAATGCTTAATACAACACAAGAAAGACAAACCAGTGCTAAATTTTTTGTTTATTTGATGTCACTGGAATTATTGTCAAATACTTGGTATCCTGAAAGAAGTGCTTCTTGAACTTGCTTCAGATTGTCATTCAATATGGAAGTTCTCTTATGAGACTTATTGTTTTCCAGATAACAGATGCTGTTGTTGCTGCTCGCATTTTGAATGCAACCCTTGTCATTCCAAAACTTGATCAGAAATCATTTTGGAAGGATTCTAGGTGAGTCAGTTTTGTTTTCCTCTCCCTTCTGTTTTGGTCTTTGTTCATTATTTGGTGACGTATGTAACGTTATTTTCTTTGCTATGTCAGAAAGATGTGAAGCATTTAATGTTTGGTGATACTGTTTTGCAGCAATTTCAGCGAAATCTTTGATGTGGATTGGTTCATTTCATTTCTTTCAAAGGATGTAAAAATTGTAAAGCAGCTACCAAAAAAGAGAGGAAAAATTATTGCTACTCCCTACACCATGCGTGTTCCAAGGAAGTGCACCCCGAAATGCTATCAAACTCGTCTGTTGCCTGTTCTTTTGAAAAAGCATGTAAGTATACATTTTTCTGAATTTTACATGATCTTGTATTTTTCTTACCATCTTCCTTGCTTCAATCAAGCATAAGCTCCCATCTTAAAAAAACTTCTTTGTTATTTTGATTCCATTTCTCATTTTGTTTTTGTTAGTTGTAGATTATGCTAATTTTTTATCCAAATTTGCACACTAATGTAGAAATGATACCTTAGCTTTATTATTAGTGACCATGCATTTTCATCATTCATGGCAGTGTAACACTAGATATCGGAATGCACTATATGATGGCCAGAAAAATTAAACCATGAAATGCAGTTAATAAGGTTTGGATGCTTTTCCTAAAGAGTATTAACTATATTCTATGCTCTAGTCTACAGAGATTTTACTTGTGTTGTATTGGTGCCATTGGTACACATCAATGTTCATGACTTGACACCATAGTTGGTGTGGATATGTGGTACATTGACCGACCTTCATCATGATAGGTCTGCATTTGTTAAATGGTGAATTACACTGTTAGTGCCATGTTACACAAATTTTGATGTTCTATTGGAAAAGGACAATTGATACAATATATTGCATTTGGTAGCTACTGATGGACTTTGTAAGCCTCTCTCTCTCTCAAATGAATGGAGGATATCTCATTAAAAAAGTCTGATTTTTAACATTTCCAAAAGAGTGGAGGATGGATTACCCTTTTTCTCCTTTTTTTTTTGTGATATGGGAGGATGTTTATTCTGAAGAGTATTCAAAAGCCATAAATTCGCACACGGCAAGAGTTGTGGGCTGGGAAATCAAAATCCTTTGAAGTCTTGAGTACTAGCTTTGCATTTACAGAGATTACTTCTGCAGTCATTATGGTATTGTTTGTTGTTGGCACGCTATAATTTCAATCTAGCAGTTGTGGTTGAGTTTATTCTTTAGGTTTTAAATTGCAAACAGAAGCGTGAGGAGATTTTCTTCAATATATGACCTTCAATTTGTGCATGTGCCTTGCCCCTTGAGGGTTGTCATGTTCTGTTGTTGGGACATATATAGTTGTCTAATCAATTTGGTCAGTCACTGTCAGTGCCAACATATTCTGAGGTGTTAACAGTCATGAAGAACCAGTCATGAACATATTTTATTAAGTTGGTCATATCAGCTTCTGATTGGCCTGTTTATGTTCTCATTCAGGTTGGTGTCCATTTGTGGCAGTTTTTTTCTGACTGTATCCATTATATTTATGTGTGTATGTGTTTTTTAATTAAATTTTTGGTAGGGCTCTCAAATTTCAGTGTAATCTGAAGTTGAAAAACTTATGGTTGAACTTTTTCCCTCGGACTTTTTCCTCACTGGAGTAAAAGATTCATGTCACTCTATGCTGATACATATATGGGTACAAACACATTATAATGGGTAGTCAGATTACCATGAAAACATATTTTTGCATCTCTCTTTGCTTGAAATATTTTACTTATGCTGTAGTTTCTCTCTATCTAGATTAATTATTCTTTCAAGCATGATGATTATCATTATTAAATAGGGTTAGTCAATTCAAGTCTTTTTCGTGTTCGGGTTTGAATAATGGGGTTGGGCCAAATTTCCAAGTCCCCCTCAAAACAAAAGGGTCACTCTCCATTGTTCTGTATCTGGCATGTGCAGATTGGGAGGTTTACACATTCCCCAAGGATTAGTCAGGTGAGATGCCTGGCACCTTGGTCTTCAAAAAAAAAACATGACTGTTATATAAAAACCTGTTTTATAAACCTATCTACTGTAAGATCTTTTCATACCCTCCTTAATCCTTTCTTATGTTTCTTTTAATGAAGTATACTATATTCTTTACTAGTTGAAATATAACATGCAGCAACATGGTTAACGAATGATATTTTAAAAAATATCCTGCAAGTGTTGGGGTGTCCAATGGCGTACTGATATCTGACTCAGTATTGTACGTACAGAAGTGCCTGTGCATCTTAGGTTACACATATGGAGAGAAAAGTCTTACTATTCCAAATCTTGAAAGCACAGCACCATTGTTCAAATTTCATTTGACATGTATGGCTCATAGGCTCTCAGCAAAGGTCCTCATGTATGTTGCTGATGACTATGTCTAATGGGGTGGGATTATGGAAAGTGGTATTAGAGGACCTAACTTGTGTTACTCTAGGAAGCAAGATTCTGGTCTTAGTTTGTAAGTGGTAGGAAGAGGCCAGATATGTGGATTTTTATTTCTTTCAAAATCAAAGAGGAGCCAAAGATGCAACAGATGGAGGGAAGTATCTATTGGCTATGGGATCCTGTCTGTGACTATCATTTCTATGGGAGCATAGCAGGTGTAGCTGTGGACGTGGAAAAATGATCCATGTGTAAGAAAGATTTTTTATTTGCTTGAGTTTAAGATTTGCCACTGTGAGGGATGAGAGGGAGAATTATTAAATAACATTGTGATGAGAGTGGCTGCTGATAGAGAAGAAGAGCATGCTGCTTAGCTGCTACCAATTGTTGTAGTGAAGATGCAAATATGCAAGGATCTCCATTAGGATGAGGCGGGGAAAGGGAGAATGCTGCATTGGATTGGGGGAAGGCTAGTTGTTGTATTGGCCAGTATATTTTTTGTCGTGTAGTTGGTCAGGCAAGGTCCTAGGTGTCTAGGTCAGCTGAAGGAATTAGTCTGATGATCATTTACCCAAATAAAGCTTTATTCCAGGGGTTGATGATTCTCCAGTCTACTGACGGTCTGTTTTCTATATTGAGGGTGATGTTGTCAATATGTTGAAGTGGCCTTCACTTCATCACATTTTATCCTTGGAGATATGCTCTGGTTGTGTTGTTCAGATCCGGAAAGATTGAGGTTGATGCCCTTGCAAAAAGAAGAGTTCTCTCTACTACTTGTAGTTTCTTCGAATGAGCTCTTGGAGTACCCTCTCTCTCTCATATAATACTACACTTATCAATTAATTAAAACAAGAGAGTTAATCCATGTCTCATTGTAGAAATTCCAAAGAAATTTAGGATATACAATGTTAGACAGGCTCTACGTTTTCTTTATTTATCTGACCCAAGGTTTGAGTATCAATTTTTTTTTAAAATAAAACTAAAATAGCTGAGTTGTACTTGCAGTGTTCTGTTTTATGAGGAAAAAGGGGGAAAGATTCGTGCCTTGCCTTTAACAAATTGATGCTTGTTCTTAGGCTGTCTATATAGGTTTATATTGAATTGTCATTTGAAATTGTGATTCTTTGGATACAAAATGTTTAGTTTCCTGCAACTTGATACCAGTATAAGGTTTTTCATGGTTCTGCAAAAAAATAGAGGTTTTTCTAATTTGTCTATCATTTCCTGAGAATCTCAATTTTCATTGTCATCCTATTCACATAGAGCCTTATGTTTTAAGGTTTGAAATAGAGTGTGACATTATGAATTAAATGATGACATAGGTTGTTCAGCTCACTAAGTTTGATTACCGGCTCTCAAATAAGTTGGAGACAGATCTGCAAAAGCTGAGATGCAGAGTTAATTATCATGCTTTGAAATTCACTGACCCTATACTTGAAATGGGTAGAAAATTGACCGAGAGGATGAGAGATAAAAGTAGGCATTTTATTGCCCTGCACCTGAGGTAAACGTTGGCCATAATCATTGTTTATTCTTTGATATTTGTTTGATATAGATAAATCTTTTGAACCTCTTCTCGTTGTTGTGATATCTTTTCTACTTAATTTAGAACTATAGAACAAAAAAATTCAGTTAAAAAGAAATGATGAATACTTATGTTTGTTATGATAGATTTGAACCTGATATGCTTGCGTTTTCTGGATGCTATTATGGGGGAGGAGAAAAGGAAAGGAGAGAACTGGGAGCAATCCGCAAGAGGTGGAAGTCTTTACATGTAAGTCTTTGATGGAAGCGACACCCTATTTTGACTGTTATTTTAATGCAAAGTGTGTGTGATATGCTTTTCTAATGCTAATTCAGACAAGCAACCCAGACAAGGAACGGAGGCATGGAAAATGCCCACTTACTCCTGAAGAGGTTGGCCTTATGCTGAGAGCATTAGGTTTTGGGAATGATGTTCACATTTATGTGGCATCAGGAGAGGTTTATGGTGGAGAAGAGACATTAGCACCCCTCAAAGCATTCTTTCCTAATTTTCATTCAAAAGAAACTTTAGCAAGCAAGGAAGAACTGTCTCCATTTTTCTCATTTTCATCTCGCATGGCAGCCCTGGATTTCATTGTTTGTGATGAGAGTGATGTGTTTGTGACCAATAACAATGGTAACATGGCGAGAATGTTAGCTGGTCGAAGGTACTAACTTGGTTTTTTCTCATCTTTATCTAAATTCTATATCATGAAGGCAAATACATGGAATTCTTCCTGAACACGACAATGCATGCATATACATACAGACAGCCACCATATGTATGGTATACAAAGCATATAATCCCCGGAAATCTAAATCGTGGATCATACTCCCCAAATGAAACTGATTGAAATATTCTGACCTCTGATTAATGGTCATCTGTTGATTGCTTGATTTGGACTGTCTTTTTTTTTTTGTCCATTTTTTGTTAATTGATTGAACAGTAAAGAACACTATATTCAGTGTAACTTTTGGGGTTGTACCAGGGGCCAGGATTTGGATGGTTGAATTGAATCATGTGAGAGCAGGCTGTTATGTATATGAAGCATTGTACTTTGACAGAATATCACAATACTCAACTTTAAAATGTTAAATAGTGACTGACGATGCAATTTTGTTTGTTCACTGCAGGAAATACTTTGGACATAGGCGGACAATTCGCCCTAATGCAAAAAAACTATATTCTCTGTTTCTCAACCGTACCAATATGACCTGGGAAGCATTTGCTTCGAAGGTTCGTACTAATCAAAAAGGCTTCATGGGAGAACCAAATGAGGTCAGGCCGGGTAGAGGTGAATTTCATGAGAATCCATCAGCCTGTATATGTGAAAATCCCAAGGCCAAGGCAGCAGAATTAGGTCTAGAAAGTGAGCTTATAGTTGTCAATAAGAATGAAAAGGGTGATACAAGCAAAGGTATTGGTGAACCAATAGAACCTCATTTTGCCGATGATGAGCCAGAGTTCTCCGAATTAGATTATGGGGAGATTGAAAGCAAGGTCCTATCAAATAGAACAGATGTGGACCTTGGTCTTTTCACCAAATCTGAGGATCCTGAATTGGAAGAAATGCTTTCAGACTAGTGAAGTTTCCTTTTGTCCTCACAAGAGTTGTAATTTTGACTGATTCTTTCATCCATTTTTTTTTTTGGGCCCTAAATTTTCCTTCCCTTGATGGTTTGGCTTCATCAAACAGAAATCATTTCTGCAGCATTGGCCCTGTGTACATAATCTTCAACGGCGAAGCTGTACAGCATTCTATTTCTTTGACCATAAACCCTAGAAAAAGATGCTAGGTTTTATCATTGAACTGTGTATAGACATTTAAAGCATGTTAAAGCTTTGTGATTTGTCAAGGGATTTGGAGGGAAAGGATAAGCATACAGGTTTGTAAATAATGCAGTTCGATATTGGGTGACTTAACATGCAAGTAAATGTGAATGAAGGTGGTTTTTTTTTTTTTTTTTTAATTTATTGAAATGGTTTTGAAACTAATTCTGAACTCTGTAGGCTTGTTCGATTCCTGTTCTTGATGGCTAAATGACCCTTTAGGAAATGGTAAATGTTGCATGCTGGTGGGTGGGTAACTTAGTTATAGAAAACCTAATTGTACAGTCACATAGGTTATCTCTTAGTCTTCTTTATTTTTTCAAAATTATACATCCCAAGGAAAAACCAACTGGTGGGATTGGAAATTCACTCAGTTACTGCCTGGTGGAACAAAGATTGAAGTTCAAATTCCTTAGTAGTGGAAATCAGGGGTGAAACTCTGTATCGGCCGACAGCTGATATTTCTCTCTTATTTTTTTTTTTTAAAAAGTACCAATATTAGTCGATATGTATCCTATCGGGCGATATATATAGGTTTTCAAAACTGATATATAGTGGTTAATACGATACGTATCAGCTGATATCTCGACTCCTGCACCTTCAACTCAAGTTCTCGTAGGGGTGGAGAATGTTGTGTCCTTGTGAAGGTGGAGAAATTTCAATTTCAGTGTAACTGCATTTCTCCCAAGGAAAAATGGAAGATGGAAATCACCACTTTGCAATTTAATTTTGGTCAACTTTTTAAGTTGCAGATGAATGTAAATTTCACACTCCCAGCAATCTCTAATAAAAAAATTACATGGAGGGTAAGTCATAATTTACTAAAAAATATTTTATTGCATTTGTTAAGTCATAACTTTTACTCTTTAAAATTTTAATTATTTTAATTTTTTAAGTTTTTGGCTTGAAAAGAAAATTTTAGATCACTACAATAAATGGAGGGTAAACCGTAAATCATACTCAGTTGTGGAGCTCCTTAAGGTGCATCTCCATCATAGAAATGGATTGATATAAAAAGGTATTACATGGTACCTGTTGTAAAAAAAAAAATGGTCTGCGCCATTTGTGCCCTAAATTTTAATAGGGTAGAGAACTTTTTATAAGTTTCTGTCTCTACTCACCTAATATTGTTGTGGTTCACATATTTTGTGATGGAGTATATAGAGAATGACAAGAACATTGATTATGTAAAACTTGAGCTCTATCTGATTTTATTGGCTTTGTGATTTTAGACTTTGAAAATTTCTTTGTTATAAACCATTCATTTTTCATCCTTCGTTTCATTAAGTTGTGATACTAGAATTGAAGAGTTTCTTTTTAGTTATATTATCTAAGAAGTTCTCTATCATCTCATTCAATCTTATATGGCCCATCACATGATAAATGTGCAACCTCTCCATTGAAAATACATACTGAATCTCCCTAGAGGTGTAACCTCCTAACTCAATGATAAAGCTCTAAAATGGATAGGAATACCTTTATTTTTTTATAATAAGAGACACTCGTCAGATACGCTAGTGTTTTTACCACTTGGATGATAACACATGAACAAACGATAAGTTTGGTGTCCCTTGTAACAAAAATATAGGTGTTCTTATCCATTCATGATGGTAGAACGAATTACAAATGGCTACAAATCCTCCAATGCTAAATTGGAAGTATAGAAATAATAGAGGATAATACTTGAGATCCAAGTGATTAACTTTTCACAAATTAATCTGATACATCAGGTTTATGGATGGTTTTCTCTATTCATGGAATCGTGGGATTAATTTTACTTCCTAGTAGGATGGGATATCCACGTTATCTCATAAAAGGCTTAATGATCCTGTTAAAATATTTTTTTTTAAGATTAAAATATTCAGACGTCTTAGATGATTCTCTCAAAATATTTTTTTTTAAGACCAAGGTATCTAGGTGTCTTACATGATCATCTCAAAATGTTTTTTATAATTTAATATTTAAATATATGCGCTTTTAGTAAATCCATCGCACAAAATCAAAGTGGACCACATGCAGTTAGGTATAATGTGTCTAATGGAGCAAATCTGAAAAATGACCGGGCACCACCTATCTACTTCAAACTTCAAACGTCAAACGTCATAAAAACAGCCGATGTATATCCAATTGACAGCACATGTATAGTATCGGCCGATTTATTGGCTGATGGTGCATAGTATCGGTCCATGTTGGATTTTTTATTTTTGTTTTTTAAAATCAGTTTTTACCAATGTTTTTTAATCTAAAAAGGTTTAAAAATAAGCTATTCAATTTTTGTGTTATTTTAATCAGTTTTGACTATTTTAAGTTATTTTTATTAATTTTTTCAAGTTTTAACTAAGATAATAATAAAGTTTGAGTTTTTTGTGAAAATAATTTAAAGAAATAATATTCAGTTCTTATGGTATTCAATAAAGATTTGTTAATGGAATTTACATAGCTTGTAGGGTATCTATGTGATTTTAAAAGATTTTTCTGAATTTTTTATAAAAGTCAGTATAACTAAGATATTTCTTATTTTTTAATTTCTTCTCTAAAAAAAGAATGAAATGATACACAAATGTTTCTATAATTAAATCAAGACCTTTAATGTGATTGATAGAATTTTTAGGATTTTTGTGTAATTTTTTAATTTTCCAACTTTTTTATGAAACTCAGAAATTTTACAATAAATTTTTTTAAGAATTGTAATTGAAAATACATAACACCAGGGGATACATGAGAATGTGGAGATCATGGTAGGTTTTTTCTCTTGTTGGTTTCCTTTTCTATAAAATGTTTTAGACATTTTCCAAAGTTTTAGAATGTATTAAAATTGTGACTTTCAAAGTTTTTAAGGATCTAAAACTACATAAAAATGACCATTATTTTTTTAAAAAAAATCCTCACTCTATGTTTTCCATTTTTTATTGATATTTAATAAATCTTCCCTATTTGATTTAGCATTATATTTTTTTTAATAGCTTACCTTTTTATCTTATAAAATAATAAGTAGAACGATCCGATGAATCTCCTTTTAAACAATTTCATAATTTATATAATGACTATCTAATTAATTAAAAATAGTGAATCTCACTCTCCAACTGAGCCAAGGCTGGCATATGTAAGACCACTCCATCTATTAATCTTAAATATGCGGAAGAAAATTACTCTGTATTTAACTAAGTCACACCCAGATTATGTATTTATGCTTAGGGTTGTTTTTTTTTTTGTGATTTCTTTCATAGCTATTACTTAAAATAATTGTAAATAAGTTGAATTTAACTCGTACTTAATAAAATTTATACACAACATTAGTACGAGAATACACATTTAAATTTGAAAAATCTTGTGGAGAATGGATTAAGGAGAATGGCCGCCCATCCTAACATGGGCATTTTTTGTCAGCATACACGGGATAATGTGAATTTTTCATTTTACCCTTCGCTCTCCATATGGGAAGATTTAAAAATACGGACACCAGAAATCAGTGTACCTATGCTCAAGCACCGGTATGCCTCTTACCGGTGTACCTTGATCATGTATAGGTGTGCAGGTATAAACTATGAGCCCTGAACGAGACCATTTGAATTATCGGTGCCCTGAACATGCATAGGTACACCTATGTCAGATGAGAGGTACACCGCTAAGAGGCATACCGGTGCTTGACCATAGGTACACTGGTAATAGGTACACCTATGTAAGATGAGAGCACCGATAATTCAATTGGTCTCGTTCAGGGCTCACAGTTAATACCGGCACACCTATACATGATCAAAGGTACACCGCTAAGAGGCATACCGGTGCTTGAGCATAGGTACACCGTAATAGGTACACCTTTGTAAGATGAGAGTACACCGATAATTCAACTGGTCTCGTTCAGGGCTCACAGTTAATACCGGCACACCTATGCATGATCAGAGGTACACCGGTAAGAGGCATACCGGTGCTTGAGCATAGGTACACCGATTTCTGGAGTTTGTATTTTTAAATCTTCCCGTACGGACCAGTGAAGGGTAAAACAGGAATTCACATTATCATGTGTCCGCTGACAAAAAAATGCCTGTGTTAGGATGGGCGGTCAAGGATAGTGGGTCTAAAAATTTATTAAGAGCCTACGTGATCGGATGAAATGTATCGGGTGTCCTGTGAATAGAAAATGTGTGAAATTATCCTTCTATTTAATCATTTTAATCTTGTAATCTTGATCACTCAAAATTATAATGACGTAAACCATTAATTTATATGGCTCATTTGATAAAGTAGGATGATTTAGTAAGCATGAAATTACAATATTACACTCATATTCTATCCACATGTTCCTTTACACATCTCACTCAGTTATATCATTTAATAACACTTTTTTAAACCCATCTCCTTATTCATTCTTTTTGGGTGTCCATTCTAACACAGACACAGTCTTTAAGAGATGGATTTTAGTGAACTTCCCATTTTGCCCCTATCCATCCATAGAAATTGATTAACTTTCCAGTGAATCAGTTCATTCATCGGTGCACCGGATAGGTGAATCACTGGAAGTGAATCGATTTCTACAGATGGATGGAGAACAAAGTGAGAAATCCAAAAAACCCGTATCTCTAAAGATTTTCCCTATTAGGATGGCCCTTCTTTTTAGACCTATTTTTCAAAATTATATATTGTTCTCTTACTTTAAAAAGATGGTTGGCTAGAATTAATTGAAAATAACTATGTGCAAAAAAGTCATTATTGTATATACTAATAGTTTCAGCCTCTAGAGAAGAAACAAGAAAAATAAACAGTGACTAGATTGTTATTTTGCCACAATAATCATATTATTAGAAATTTTTTTTAAAATAAAGACATGTCAATGTCCATTCTCCATTCTATTCTCACTATTCTTCCTATCAAACCAAATCCCATCTTAAATTCATTATTCAAATATGAACTCATATTCAAAATTTCTGAATTTTTAAAAGTTTACGAATTTCATAGTAGAGTTAATGCATTAAAATCTCTCTCACTCTCACTTATCCTATGTGAATTACTTAATTTAACACTAATTTAACTTTTAAAATTAACTAGAGAATTTCTACTGTTAAATAAATGTAAAATTTTGAGTTTTAAAAAATATGACTTTTTTTATCCAATCAAGATAAAAATTATAAATTTTATATACAAGCTAAAGCCTTTAAATTTACTTATCTACGGAGGTGAAAATGACGCTCATTGGCCATTTGCACTAAGTTTGTTGCATACTCATTCTCGAAGATGCTTAACTATATTATTTATGTCTATATCATTCAGATTAATTAATTATACAATTCATACATGATCATACCCATATCTACATCAAGAAATTAATTAGATGTTGAATTAAATAAGTCGATTTAAAATTAAGAATTCAAAATAAAATTTGAAAATCGAAAATATTTACCAAAATAATATAAAAAACTCCTCTGTATAATACATTTTAAGATTAGTCAACTCTGTCATATTAAATATGAAGTTGTAGATTATCTTAAAATTAACTTTTAGGTCTAAAAATATTTTTTAACAATTTAATTTAGATTTATTAAAAATCAATATGAGATAATTGTTAATATAAAATTGTAAATGTATTTTGATCACGTGGCTAATTATCAACTTTAATCATAATTTCTCTCTGTGAAATACTTGTTACGAACTACGTATAAACATATTCTATTATTCTCTGTGATGCGCTCTAATTTTCTGAAAAAGTAAAAAATGGAGAAAAAAGCTGAGGTGGACGAATGAGTGAAGAGATTGGAAGAAGTACGTGGCAGCATGGAGATCGTCTGCTCCTCACCTTCTTCTTCTTCCTCTTCCTCTTTCGCCAGACTCCGACGGACCACCCCATTTCACAACTCCCGCACACAGAGAGAAACAGAGAGGACTATGGCATTAAGGTGCACTCTCACTCCTCCTCCCCAGCTGTCCACGTCTCCGAGCCAACGCAGGCCAAGTCATTTCTGTCGTGGGGGCGCACTTTAGCACCATTCGATGACCATCTTCTCACTTCTCCAACCTTCTCTTCAGGCAAGCCTCTCTCTCTATCTCTCTCTAGTCTTTTGTTTTCTAATGCAACCCATCTGCACGGAATTTGATTTATTGTGGAGACTTGTATTTGAAGGTATTTCTTATCAATTTCTATCGTTTAGTGTTGCAAAATATTCGGAATGATTGTCAATAATTTTTTTTCTTCTATTGTCATGTTGAGTCATGCTTAGTTTCCAGCTTAGTTCCCACAAATGAATATAAACAATTTGAATTTATGGATATAATTTTGTACATTATGAATTAATTTAACTAATACTTTACTTTAAAACGAAATGTTACAGATGAGGATAGAACTCAAGTTGGGTTGGGGCCAATCTGGAATTAGAAGGCATATGTGTGATAACCCTGGCCATGGGTCAGATTGGGCTGACTCATGGGTCATGACCATTGTTTCATTTATGTGTTGGGTTGAAGTTCATAAGTTTTAGGAATTATTTTTGGACCCCTCCTTCAGATTTTTTTTCCTCAAATGTGGAAAGTGCCTATGTTAGAAAATGATTTTCCATGGACAAGTTTGGCATAAAACAATAGGAAAGATTGTAAGCTTGGAGAATATTTCCATTTCCACATCATTTTTTTCCAGAAAATGTTGAACAAAACATGTCTGAATTTCTATGTCGATCTTGATTTTCTTCTCATTTTTCCAATCACCCTTCTGTTTTACTAGTGTACTGTAATTGGATAAAATCTGTTGCAATTGAAATAGTATTAAAAAAGAGTGAATTTAGGAGAAGTAAATCTCTTCTATTAACGACATAAAAATTTAAGACAATAATTTAAGATGTGTTTGGAAATATAGAATTGGAAGATATGTTACTCCACGAAGAAGACCAAGAATTTGCATAGGCACTCGCAAGCCCAAACACCAATCCCATGTATGACAAACTAAAGACACAACTATGGAAAAAAACCCATGAATTGTATTATGTCCTTGAAATTATGGTCCTAAACAGAATTTGGAACAAATGAGGACTATTATACTTACTGATATTTAGTTGTAAGTTCCTCAATCCATCCATGTCTATAATGGGTTCCTAGCTAAGAAGCACCGATATGGGTACGTGTATCGGATACGACACATATCTGATACGAGGATACGACAAATTTTGAAAAACTAGGATACGGGTTCGGCAAGATACGCTGAATTAAAAAAAATCTATTTATATATATACATATATATATCAACAAGAAATAGGGACTAGTCATGATTTATACATTTTTATTAATTTTAACTTCTATTTCCATCTTCTATTTTTTATTCTTAGACATAAAAATTACCATCGATTAAATACATATATAATATAAGTAAGTCTAAATTTTTTGATGTGGTAACTAATGTTTTCAACCTCCCTTCTTGATGCAATAGTCTAAAATTAAAATATCAAATGATAAGGAAACTTTGTTTTTCAAGAGAGTAAAAGCTATTGGTTGATAATTTGATATTTTACTTAAACTTTGTCTTTCAAGAGACTAAAGCTATTGGTTGATAATTTTTTTCCCCTTTTCTCCCATGCTACCGTATCCAGTGCCGTGTCCCGCCTCCCATGTCCTGTGTCCTGCCGTATCTCTCCATGTTTGATGTTGTATCCATGACGTATCTGTATTTAAAAAATATTTTATTTAATTGGATACGTACCCGACATGTATCTGAGCCGTATCCGTCCGTATGGGTGTTGGAAACGTACCCGACATGGATAGTCAAATGGTTTCAGAGTATCCGTGCTTCATAGGTTCCTAGTAGCTTCTACTTGTAATCCTTTTGTAATCTTAATATCTCAATCATCAAAGCCATTTCTAATTGTTTGTAGATGTACCTAAACCATCATAAGAGACAATATTCCTTCTACTCAAGCACCTATCTTTTATTGGTATGTCACACACCTATCTAAATATATGCATCTCCATCAAAATTAATTTTATCTACTTTTCTTTCTTTATCAGCCAACTTTTAGCTCCACATGCATTGCAGTTCAAGATTATGTCTTACATAAACACCCCTTTAATTGAAAAGCTACTCCTCTTTCACACAAGGCTCTATTAGCTTGCCTGCATAGCCCGACTTTTGCCTGATTATTAGCTATATTTAAATCAAACTCCATCCTGTTTTTTTAACAGTTGCATCCAAGTACTGAAATTTCTTATTATGTGCTCCTAAATTATTTTCAATTTTAATCACTCCATCCTCCTTCGTCTCATATCTTTAAATTTATATTCCATATACTCCATCTTTGCTTTTCTAATTTGCAGACCATTTTCCTTAAAATGCTTCTCTCTACATTTCCAACTTATTACCTACCTGATTTCTTATGTCACTAATTAGCACAAAATCTTCTGTAGACAAGATACCCTAAGGATTACGGATTAGAGATTCTGCAATTCTAGTCTTGCGTTTGGGCCCTCCCATGTATCTTTTCTCTCAAGAGTTTTAGGGGCCTCTTTCAAGGGTCACCATAGGCAGTGAGTAGCTGTTTAATGTCTATAGAAGCTTTTGTTGGGTTAGTTGATTGTTTGGAAGACTGTGCATCTAACTTTTTCTTTTAAACATGAACCAGCATCTTGACTGCTCTACAACTTCTTCAAACTCCTGTCTTTTCATGTATGCCATTTCTAACCGATAATAGAATGTAATGGGTGTGATCTGCATTGTTTATCATTATATGCAAATTTGCCTACTCTTTATTTTTGATGGACAGTGGAATGCATGTGCTTTAGTGTATAGAGAAGGATTAACTTGTCTGTTTCCTTTTGACTTCACTTTTATCTGGCTATGTAGATGTCAATACGAGTCTGGTATGCTTAATTGTTATTCTGGTTTTATGTTTTTTTCCCCTAAAAAATCAGCTGTTGTTGTATAACAACAGATGGATTTAGCTAAGGCACATTTAGAAACATCATATCTTTTTTTTACAAATTGTGGTTTGATCTGGCAAAACAATGACAGCAGTCAGAGGTGCATATTTGCATGGTTCCATTGCTATCAGGAGAATTTGGCCTTTTAAAGGAGTTCTTTTTCTGAAATGGTAGCTAACTATTTTAATAGAAAATAATTAAAGAATACACCTGGGCCCTTTAGAAAGGGGATGAAAACCAAATCCTGTACAGAGAAGTACAGCACAAACAGTGGAACAAGCAAACGAGAACATGAAGTACGTAGAGAATAAAAAAATGTTACCGTCTTTGGATCCCTTGGTACTTTCCAACACCCATTGAGATCTAAATATGCAAAGCTGTTAAAATCCTTAACTGCAGCTGCCCAAGAAATCACCCTGCACTTTGCCAATTCGATGAGCTGATCATAGAATCTGCTTTTGTTCCTCAAACTCATATTGCCAGAGATTCTTTGAAAGTATAATAGCATGTAGGAAGTTTTGTAATAGAGATTATTGGTTTTATGTCGTGAATTTGATCACATCTACAAATCTAGTCACTTTTGAGCTGTTCATATTCTGTAATTTGGAGTTGTCTTTGTATTTCCTATTTTAACATGTATCATCAAGAAATTAATTTTCTTTTCTCTAATGGTGATAGTGATATTGAAACTTGGCATTGATTAATCTGAATTTTACTTTTCAATAGTTGCTTCCTTTGGTTGGTTATGTCACATGGCCCATGGATTGTAATAATTGGTTCCTGTACATTCAAATGTATGGTTTATTGTTGACTATCATAGAGAACCCTTCTTTTGTTTTTTTATGAACCATTGGTTGCTGCATTCTCTTCATTTTGTAGGGCGCTGATTACAGATGTACAGTTAGGTATTCCAATATGGGAGATTAAGTAGGTCATGTTCTACCCATTTTATGGTCCATTGGATCAATGCTCTGCATCACGGATTCTCATGCTTACTTCTATGACATTGAGAGCATATTCAAATTGTACATGCACTGGGGCTTGGGATCTATTAATCTTTTTTTCTTCCTCTGTTGATGAAGAACCCAAGAATGGATCTATTAATCCTTATAGTTGGCTTCTTGACCGTCCATTATTAATAATAACTAGATCTTTATTTTCTATTACTTCTCAGGCAGACAATGGATGCCAACAGTGGTAGCATGTACTGCTCGGATGGCAGTAGCAACTAATATGGCTCCTGGGACCCCTGTTAGGCCTACAAGTATATTAGTAGTTGGGGCTACAGGAACTTTGGGCCGGCAAATTGTCAGGCGAGCATTAGATGAGGGCTATGACGTTAGATGCCTTGTACGGCCTCGACCTGCACCTGCTGACTTTCTTCGTGATTGGGGTGCAACAGTTGTCAATGTAGGTTGGAGCTACTGCTTTGTAAATAGTACTTAAATTCTACATCTTTTTATCCTTTTCTTTTAGATGGTAATGCGACTTGAATCTACAAGCTTTTGGTTGTTAACTATAAGAACTTACCAACTATGCTATAGGCTCTTGTCTAGTTATCTCTACATCTTATGCATTAGAATGTTTTCCCCTTATAAAATTGTTTGTCAGTTGTCCAGGTTGCATGATCCTTGACCTGATGGTTTTCATGCTAAATATGTGTATGAATTTGGACGTGTATCTCAAACATTATGGTTCTCTAGAGTCTGGACTGGCATTCTATTGGTCTGCATTATCATGGATACATTATGCTCCCAGAGTAACACAATTTGGATTATTCCTTGGCATTTTATTTGTGAATGAAATCATTTTTATGTTCTTTCTTAATAATCTGTTTACAGGATAAGATGGGGAGAAATATGAGAGTGATATATCCAAATTGGAACCTATTGGATCAGCTGTCTTTTATACAAACCAAGGGTCCACTAGTGGAGGGTCAAATATTTGGAAATAGAAAAGTTAGCTTGTGCTGTAAATTGACTAAAATAGCTTAAATATACAGTGGAAGGGGACTATTATAGAACTACTAGGAAATTGTGCATATTTGGAAATGCAATGAAACTGAAAATAAAATATTAGAATTATGTCCTTGTAAAACTTTCTTAATCTTGATTTCATCATCATTATCATTAGATTTATCTAATCCTTTCTGTTTGATTAGATTTATCTAGGGCCAAATACTGTCATTGCGACTTAAAATGTTGCTTCCAACTTCTTGATTCCTTCTTGTAATTGCCCTATTCCTTCTCATGGCTTTAAAAACCTTGCCAATGCAGAGTTGTATCACCCAATATGTGCAGGTTCAGCCTTGAACTTTATCAACTTTAGGTGGTTGCAGCTTGAAATCCAATATATATTTGAACTCCATTTTGTGTACCATTATGTTCTATTTGTTTATTAAATTACATCTAAAACGCCTCAAGAAGCCATTAACAATGAACATTTTTTCTTTATTTACAGTAAAACCTCTATAATGTAATATGGTTGGAACCATGGTACATATGTTACATTAGAGAGGTTATTTAATTAGAGGATCTAGCAAATTGGCATTCAGTATTCATTTCCAACAAAACTCCTTAAACTCTCACCAATCGTAAAAAGTCCTTTTGGAATAATTTTATCTTCCTTCTCTTTCTGCCTCATCGACCATTGTTGCCTGAAAGCCAGACTGCCACCCATCGCTGCCATTGGATCCTCTCTGTCTACAACCCTCAAAATCAGCGAGAAATCCTACCACTTTGGCCAGATCTGGAAATAAATCATCCTAGGGTCATTTTTCAAAGTGTTTGTGAGGTCCTTAGGCCCTTTTGCAGTAATTTTGTATTATGAATGCATGAATATTACTTTACAAAATGGTTGGGACAATACATTTTTTTTTTCTGAATGTATTTAGTATTGAGTTAGAGAGATTTATTACATTTCGTATGTGCTCGAGGACAAGACTAGCTGCCGATATTATTATAGACAGGTTATAACTTTATAGAGTAATACATTATATAGGCTTTATTGTATTTATATATTTTAAGATAGAAGGACAGAATGGTCTGAACTACTGGTCCAGGATTGATAATATCAGATGATAAGTAATGGTTTTGTCCATGACTATTACAGGGTATGGAACTAGGTTTTCAATCATGCCCTTTCACTGGTACCATTACTTCCATGCTTTAGTTATTTGTGCATAGGCTCTCTCTTGCCTTCTATTCAGAAGACCACATTGTACATCATTCTTTCATTTTCTGAGCAACCTGTTGATTATGACGCTAGTACTTAATCTCCAGGCCCAAAACCAATTCCTTTATCTCCGTAACTAAAGTGATTAACCTCCATGGAGGGTGCTTCAGACCCTTGGCCCATTATGACGCTAGTACTCATTCTCAAGTCTACCCATTTCTTGTTACTCTACAAATTTCTTTTCATTGACTCATCTCAACCACTTGCACTTTGTCTTCTTACCACCGTTTTTTTGCCCAACACTCAGCTCCATACAATAATTCAGGTCTGGTTGTCTTAGGACAAGGTCATTGTTAAACTTCCTAATCAGGATAAAAAAGTAGATCCACAAGAACCAAGGTTGAATAAGCATAAAATGTAGGATTTGTCGTTTAACTGGAAGAGTGTTTAGGACTTAGAACACAATTATTCTGGCCATCTCTCTCTCTCTCTCTCTCTCTCTCTCTCTCTCTCTCTCTCTCTCTCCCTCTCCACCCTCTCCTCACCTCCACCCCCCACCTAAAAAAATAATAAAAGAAAATAAAAAAACATTAGTTTGACTAGCCATTTTTCTTTTGCTGGCAGAGCTTAGTCTGCAAAAATATTATTTTCTTCAGGATGTCTGTTGTATGTTTTTGAGAATCTTGAAAATTTTCAGTTGAAACTCTTATCTGATTTGGATCTTTTGTCCCATATTATCTCACTAAAGATTTTGCTGTTTAATATGTTAGTGGGTGCATCTCATGTATAAATAAATACAAGCTGATGCAAAATTAATTGTCTTGTGATGGCTCATTTTGAATGTCGTTACTTTTGTTGTTGTTAGGATTTAGGTTTAGACTGTGAATTAGGATTATATCGATATTAGTTATTCTAGTGGATGGGATTGAGTTTTATCTCCTTTTCATTGTAACTTTGTAAGAATTGAATATGAAATATGCAAGTCTTAGGAGAATCTTTATAGTGTGCGTAACTTACATGGTGCTATATATATGGGATCCCCCAGGCCCCAGTCATCAGATGACAATTTCAGGACCCTGATCAAATGCCAACATCAATCCCGCCCACCCCACCCCACGCCCTCTCCCCGCTTCTGCTTTGTCATATATTTACTGCATCATAGTGAATATTGTGTTGGTATTGTTTTTAAAATTGCTTAATGACTTATTCTTGTTACCCGTTATTAATGTTGAGATGTGTACTAATCCACGATGATATGTGAGCAGGCTGACCTAAGCAAACCAGAGACAATTCCTGCAACACTAGTTGGCATTCATACTGTAATTGACTGTGCTACAGGACGACCAGAAGAGCCCATTCGAACGGTATACACTGTTAAAGCTATTTAGGCCTTTTCCAGTTAGAGGAATTTCCTTTTTCTTAACCAAAAAGTATTTAGTACAGATCGGCTAAAAACTTCTTCTTCTTCTTTTATAAATACTTATTTTCCTGCTGATTCCTTTAATGGATTTTTTTTTATTAATTTATTTTTATGTTTACCTTTATAGTTGTATTATGGTTACTTCTCGGTGCTGCTTCCATATGTAATTTGTTCAGAAATAAACATTTACTTCATTCATGGCTTGGCTTAGGAGTGATCTATGCTACTTTCTAATTTGACCAATTACTACTGATTCAATTCTTTAGGTATTAGAGATACATATCTTCATATTAGTGATATGCTTATGTTAAAATCCTACTATGATATGGGTTCTCTTTTTCCAACCCAGAGGGGTTGGCTTGACGGTCAAGAAGCTCCCGTCATGAAGGAAGGTCTTGAGTTCGATTCATGCTCAAATCCCTCTAGTCCACTCCCCATGGGGTTTTTCCTCATTGCTTGAACTCGCTATGTGTGTGCAGGGAGGTGTGCACATGCCCCGAATGATTAGTCGGATAAAGTCCCCTATGGGTGAGATGCCTGGACACCTTCGGTCATCAAAATAAATAAATTATGGGTTCTCTTCTTTCTAATCATAAATACACTTTGATCTCCTTTCCTATACCTGGATGTTCTATAAAGGGCCTTCTAGAGTCACAATCTTGTGGCAACTGGCCTTGTTTGCCACCATTTGGAGCTTGTGTGGGAGCACAACAACAAGGTGTTCAGAAACAAGTCCGAACCCGCTATTGAGATTGCACAAAGAATTAAAGCCAAATGTGTTGCTTGGGCATCTTCTCTTAAAGAGTTTCAGGATTTTTCAATTTCGGAGTTAATTAGATTTTGGAGGGACAGTTTTGGTTTGATGTACCTTTGCGTTTTTTATTGTCTTTTTCCTTGTTGTATTGGCCTTTGACCTTGCTTGGCCCGTTTTGTTCTTTTATGTTTGGTTTGATGTACTTTTGGTGCACTTCTTCTGTTTTTTAATGAAGTCACCATTTATCCCAAAAAAAAAAAATCGTAAATACACTTTGATAACACTAAATATGACTAGAGCTGCATTTTTCTGTTAACTTTCAGAATGATCTGATGGAATTTTGATGATATGGAATGCTTCAATTGGGTCAAAGAAAGATTTGATAGCTCAATATAACTCCTAGTTTTTTGTTGAGTTACTGTGTCATGCACTAATTTTTTTATGACCTTTCACATATTTTATGAATAATTTTCCATGTCAAGTAGTTGATTTTCGTAGTGCATTTTTCTCTTCTGATCTACTTGTTCAATTTAGGTAGACTGGGAAGGAAAAGTTGCCCTGATACAATGTGCAAAGGCAATGGGAATTCAAAAGTTTGTATTTTTTTCCATTCACAACTGTGATGAACATCCAGAAGTTCCTTTGATGGAGATCAAGCATTGCACTGAGAAATTCCTTCAAGACTCAGGTCTAACTTACATCACAATTCGACTGTGCGGTTTCATGCAGGTCAAATACTGATTTTGTTGATTTAATTTGTTTAATTTGCTTGAGCTTTTTTTTTCATGAGTGATAATAATACTTCTTGAACTTGTGTTGGTTCGAGATACCATTTCTCGGGCTTATGGGATTTCAATATGGGTTATCAATGTACTAATGCTCAACAATTTCTTACAGGGTATAATTGGGCAGTATGCAGTACCAATACTAGAAGAGAAGTCTGTGTGGGGAACTGATGCCCCTACACGAATCGCTTACATGGACACACAGGTTCAAAACCCATTCTTCAAGTGGCTCATTACTTATTATTCTTAGTTGAGGGTATAATTTAAAAACTCTAAGAAACTTGGGCAAGTTGTTTCAATTTGATCTGACTTCATGGGATTTAAAGTCAAGCGAGTCAACCAGTTTTACAAAGTTTTATTAAGTTGAAAAACTTGTCCAAGTTACTTAACTTGATAGGATTTTGAGTCAAGCCTGAGTTTCAAGTTTCAAACTTTGGTTGAGGGTTGCTACAATGGATTAAAATCATTTCCATCTAATCCAATTTTTGTTTCCATTGTTTCCAGGATATAGCTCGATTAACGTTTATAGCTTTACGCAATGAGAAAATAAATAACAAGCTTTTAACATTTGCTGGACCTCGTGCTTGGACAACCCAAGAGGTAGAGAAGGATTTCTTATCCTGTTTTCTATGTTATCGACCAAACTCAAATTCGATGCAGAACATGCAGAATCTACAGATATGTGTCCTGACAAGCCAAGATTGCAATATTTTGGTATTTTCATATTGGTGTCTGTCTAAATGCACTAGTGAAAATATTGCAAATAATATTAATTTACAAGTACTAAAATACTATAGTTTTAGGTAGGAGAATGTTTCAATTGTCACCTCTATAGGTAGTCCAAATATATAGTATTAAGAGTGGTCACCACCCAATCTCTGTCCAATAGTATCACCCATTCCCTTGATTGAATAGATTGAACTATGGTAGATATGCATAATTGATATACACAACTACTGCAATTAAGGTATTCTACAAGCACAATAAAAAGGGTAGTCATCTTCCACAGATAGGTTGTTCTGCAAGTGTACAATTGTGGCTCGAATATCATAATTATTTTGGTGGAAAGTAAAATTCTTGTACTTGTCCTCCTGAATTTAGCTTTAGAATTTTGTGGTCCAAAATACTTTCTGCATCAATACATGGGTTTATTTTCCTACTCCAGATACATGTCTTCAAGGTTGAGAGTGCCACTTGAGGAACATGTCTCCAATAATGAAATAAGTGGCCTGTCCAGAAAGTGGCATACTTTGTCAATACCCTAGACCCAAAGGCCAGATTTCCTAACGGTGCTTCTGTTTGAAACAAATGGATTATTATAGGTTTTATCAACTTTCTTTTTAACATGTGGGCCAAGTTCTTAGTGGTTGAGCCCATTTAGTCATCACAAATGGCACTACTGTCTATGTGGTGATGGCTCTTGCCCTTTCAGACACTTGCCACCTTGCTACATGCAACCACATGGAAACCATGTTGGTTTGTTTTAACATGAAGTTTGGCAGACTCCAAAATCCACTGCAATTTGAAACCATTTTGATGAAGCAGGAATTAGAGTTTATGCATGATCGTATTTATCTTGTGATATCTGCTTCTGCTTGCTCATTGTGCTTCACAATATCCTGTCTCAGATGTCTGCAACTCTCTCTCTCTCTCTCTCTCTCTCTCTCTCGTATGAGTGCACACACCTCAAAATAAAGGGAAGTAAATTGTGTTGCTTTGGTCTGTGGTCACATACAGACAATAGATGCTCTCTCTCTCTCTCGTATGAGTGCACACACCTCAAAATAAAGGGAAGTAAATTGTGTTGCTTTGGTCTGTGGTCACATACAGACAATAGATGCTCTCTCTCTCTCGTATGAGTGCACACACCTCAAAATAAAGGGAAGTAAATTGTGTTGCTTTGGTCTGTGGTCACATACAGACAATAGATGCACAGAGACCAGCTGATTGTTGCAGCTTCTCTTGCAAGTAACAAATTCAACCTAAGACAGCGTCCCACTTTTATTCTAGGTTCAACAGATGCTTTGTTTACTCACCCTTGTCAAATAAAGGAAATGCATTTCCATCTAAACTTTTAAGTAGCCAACCCTGTTTAGCATAGCCTACTTCTCTGGAGGTCCTCCTCTAGTTCAATTCACTTCAGTGCTTCTCACCAGTCTTTATTAAATCCTCTTTTTGCTTCTCTGTTCTTCTCTTCTCTCATTTAAATAAACATGCTGGGTCCTTTTTCTTCTTTATTTGGTCCAACAAATAGGACATGTTGGAGTCCTCTTCACTCAGTCTGGAAAACAGGACATGTTGAGGCCTTCTTTGCTTGGTCCAGCATACTGTACATGTTAGGGCTTCCTGTTTGTTATTCAAATTATCCATTTGGTGTGCTCAATAGTGGATGGAATATATCCAAAAGTGGCTCTCATCTTATAATCCTCTTTTCACTTTGTTTAGACCTTTGCTAGATGGAGACTGTTGGCTATTGTTGTCAATTTTCATCCCATGAATTGGATATAGTTATGCATTTATCATTTTTTTGCTTCTGTTCAAATTATTGCAAAATGAAAATTGTTTTCAATTTTTACTTTGATCTTGGCGCGAAAGTTGAAAATGAGCTTTTTTATTCTGTGGGTAGAACTTAATGATGCATCCTGTTCTATATATCTATCTTATGTTGCTTTTATTGCTGGATTTTTTTTTCTCTGGATTGCAGGTGATAACTTTGTGTGAAAGGCTTGCTGGGCAAGATGCAAATATAACCACAGTCCCTGTTTCAGTCTTGAAATTCACTCGCCAGCTGACTCGTTTTTTCCAGTGGACCAATGATGTTGCTGATAGATTGGCATTTTCAGAGGTAACAATCTCTCCTGTGTCTCCTACTACTATTAGTTTTACCATTAATATAATGTACCAGGGACTAGGAAATCAGAAACATGAGACCCATGGTTGCAACCCCTCACATTCTAACTGAAGCATCACCAATGATTTGGAATTGATGATATTTTCTGTTCCAAGCTGTGTCTCTACTTTATTGTCAATTAGATGCCATTAGAGGCGTGTACTGTTTGCTTGTGTGCTGAGTCAGTGTCATCCCATCATTGGTAAGCATCCGGGTGGACCCATGGAAATTAGCAATGTGGTAATCTCCAATGTAATCAAACTGGATTTTCTTCAGTGCAGGGGATAGACATGCTCTCTTTGACAACTTTTGATACATCTTAGACGGCGAAAACAATCTAGACCTAAGACCAACCGCTTTACTGCTGGAATTTCATTACTGTTACTGTTATCGCCACGTCGTTGTGGGAATTGATTTGTGCGCAGGTACTTTTACTAAGATGGTGCACTAAAAATGAGATCATTTCCATTTTGCCCTTGATATGTCTTTGATGAATTAAAAAGTGAGGGTTAAATGGAAAAGTTCTCATTTTGGTGCACCATCTTAGTAAAAGTACTGGTACATCCACATGGGTGTAGCTCAACTGGTTGCCTCCCGTCTCAGGAAGCGGGAGGTTGCGGGTTTAACCCTATGGCCTAACCTTGGTGTACTTTAGGGGTAGTGAGCTCATCCGTGGGGATTTTAGTAGGACTGTGTCTGAATTTCCCACACGTTAATCCAAAAAAAGTACGGGCACACCACTCATTCCCCGTCGTTATAGCCAAATCTAATTTGATCCAGTGTGTAGGTATTGACATGAGCCAAGAACAATCAGTACTCACTCTAAAGCTTGGGCATCAGCCTGGACCACTGAACCAGGCCCAAAGCCAACTCATGATGGGCTTTTATACGGAGATCCAATGGGCTGCCTTGATCTTTGGACACCCTTTGTTGATATGGATTCATAAGAAATACTCCTTACTCTTTTTTGCTTTTTCTTTTTCTTTTTCTTTTTAAGAAAAGAATTGATCTCTTTCTGTTGATGTTTTCAGGTTCTTTCGAGTAATACAGTTTTCTCAGTTCCTATGACTGAGACGTATAATCTTCTTGGGGTGGATCAAAAGGACATTGTCAGCTTAGAGAAATATTTGCAGGATTACTTCACTAACATATTGAAGAAACTGAAAGACCTGAAAGCACAGTCAAAGCAAACAGATATTTACTTCTAAATTGGGTTGATGTTTGTCATGTAAATTCAGTGATGAATGTTTAAATGAGTTGCAGGTCCTGTAAAGTTTTGAAACGACATTTGAAGAAGAGACTGAGACTATGCTGTTGTCAAGTTCTTCCTTTGTTCATTTACTGCTTTTCTGATTTTTTTATACAGAAATTATTTTTACTGTCATTGGGCACTTTGAGTGTGGGCCATGGCCTGTGTTTCAGTGGTTGAATGATCTCTCCCACATCAACTTGTCCAAAGAACACGAAGGAGTGACTTGCCCAATCCAAAAAATTTAGGACCGGAGTTCACTCATTCAAGGCTTAAAGCCAAAATTAAGGGTTAAAAGATAAGGTCCAAATTTTTATTTTTGAATACCAAAGTATCCAAGGGTCCTACCAGACTAATTTTTGGGGCATGTGTAAACTTGTCAATCTGCACACACCGAGTATAGAACTAAAAGGAGTGACCATTTTTGTGTTGAGGGAGGTTGATGTCAAGACCTTCCACAAACAAATGTGTGAATTGAAGCTAACCCCTTAGGGTTAAATAATTAATCACTTCAAGAAAGTAGAAAAACATACTTGATCAATATGATTCCGCAATGGAGTGACTACGGGGTACGTAATGCTCCTGGATCACCCTTCGATTCTCTGGTTGTGTCCATCAATCAAAACAAACCGTACAATTAGTTGTCTTCATGTTTTCCAAATCTATAGTTATTAATCTCATTAATCTTCAAATTAGTGTCTCCTTAAATCTAAATTCTTGTCCAAACCAACACTGTGGTCTAGGAACTTCATTCATCAGTTCGGAACTTCCGAAACTTGTTCCGAAGCTTCCGATCGTCAAGGTTTCCTTCGGATCATTCCGAAGTACATTTGTTCACTGGTCTACTCGGAACTTGCCTTCGGTACTTCCAAATCAAGTTCCGAGGGTTCGGCACTTCAGGTCCTCTCTCGGTACTTCCAATAGACCTACTGATTCTAATCATACATTGTTCTGCTCGGACATTGCCTTTGGTACTTCCGAATCAAGTTCCGAGGGTTTGGCACTTCAGGTTGTCTCTCAGTACTTCTGAGAGACTTACTGGTTTCAATTTAAGCAATACAGTTCTCGGAACTTGGCCTTGGTACTTCCGAGACTTCGGTCCTCTAACATTCCTTCGGTACTTTCGATGCTCTATAATTTCCAGTACTGTGTTTCAGTGCTTAGAACTTGGCCTCGGTACTTCCGAGCCAGGTTCCGAGACTTCGGAACTACTACTTCTCTCTCGGTACTTCCGAAAGAGTTACTGTTTTCATTCATGTTACAAGTGCTCGGAACTTGGCCTCGGTACTTCCAAGCCAGTTCCAAGATTTTAGAACTACTAACCCTCTTTCGGTCTTTCCGAGAGAGTTACTAACTTCATTCATATAACAGTGCTCAGAACTTGGCCTCGTTACTTCCGAGACTTCGGTTCTCATTTAGACTTGACCAACTTTCCAAGTTTTCTTTCTGATTTCACTATCCTCGGAACTTGGCCTCGGAATGACCGAGCCAGGTTCCGAGACATTAATCCTTTCAAGGGTTCTCAGAACATTAATGTTCCCTCGGATTGTTCCGAGCCTTCGGAACTTGTCTCGGATGTTTTGAGACAGGTTTTGAAGCCTGTCTTCTTCAGACAGTCACTCTGCAGAAACTACAGAGTGCGAACCGAGTATAAGGGACTTGGGAATCACACAAGGGTAGGGTATTTAACCCATTGTTTAAATCCAACCCTTCCGATTTATTCCCTACGTGATTACTCATGTCCTTAGGGACTAATATTCACAAATTAACATACAATTTCACGAATTTGAACCCAATTCCTAAATTGCAAAGAATACCCGACAATTCCCAAATCGGTCATATTTCCATTCTATAAATCCGAATTCGTCCAGAGTTGATTTTAAATAACCCTAGACTCTAATTTAAAACTAAATATCAATTTAGAAATTGAACAAACCTTAAACACACTTTCCAAAATTCTTTTCCTTTCCTTCCTCGCTTGAGAGCAGCAGTGCAGAGGATGACAGAAGTGGTGTTCTCAGTGGAAGGTTTGGAAGTGGAGTATTGCCGTGTGAGTCAAAGGAGAGGAATAGGGTATCTTGCGACTATAAGATGGAACTTCCTTATGCCGTGCGCATGAAACTTAGGGGGAAGTTGCCGTGTGTGACTTAGTCAAAACTAAGTGGTGGCTTTCCTTTCCCCTTTCGCCCTTAAGTTCTTTTAGATATGACATCTAAGTCCCTTTCCACGTGGCATGACACGTCATGGAATCATTTAAATTAAATCTTATACATTTAATTACAATCGTGATACCCGATGATTAATTTATACATTAATTTCCTCAATTAATCTCCCACTTATTTTCTCTAATTAATTGATTAATTCATATTAATCTCAATTAATTAATATAAATTCAATTTTAAAAATTTCTAAAATTTTGGGGCATCACACAAACTGTGCTTTGAACTTGACCCCTAAGTGCAACGAACATTTGTGTTAAATTTGTCTCTTCTCTGTTCAATGGCTGCTCCACCTGCAACTGTACTTCCCTACAAGAAATACATGTTCTTTTATCGAGTAGCATTCATCACAACACGTGCACTTGAAGCAACTGTCAAAACTCCACCTATCATAGTAATCGTGAAGCCTTTTGCTTCCAATGTACCCAAAGAGATGAAATTCTTCTTTAAATCTGACACATATCTAACATCAGACAAAACTTTAATAGAACCATCACGTAATTTCAAATTAATGTTACCTATCCCTTTCCTTTTACATGTACTATTATTGTCCATAAACACGGAGCCACCATCCAACTCCTTAAGACTTGTGAACCAATCCCTCTTGGGATACACATGATAGACACATCCCGAATCTAACAGCCAATCATCACAATGAGATGCAAATGATGAACAAACCAGTAAAATTTCAACATCATTATCTTCAACATGTGTTATATTTGCATTCGAAACCACCTTCTCCTTATTTTTCAACATTGCACACTTAACTTTCCAATGCCTTTTTCATGACAAAAGCCACACTCATCCTTTGCAAGATTTTTTTCTATCAGATGATGGTGATTTTCTCGTCTTAGAACGAGACTTACCAGATTTCCATTTTTCTATCGCTACAAACCCTTCTGACATGGAGTCATTATTGTCCTGTTTTTCCTTCAAACGAATTTCATTATTCATCAATGCATTTGATACATCTATATAACTAATCTCCTTTTTGGCATTCAATAAGGTGGTAATCAAATGCTCATAATTATCAGGCAATGAATTCAACAATATCACTGCTTTGTCTTCATCTGAGATTTCAACATCTAAATTTTGCAAATCAGTCATAATCTTATTATAATCATTCAAATACTCAATCATAGATGTACCTGATTTATACTGGAACCTGTCACGACCCGATCTCGTACGTGGGCCCGGGATGCGACTAAAAAAATTTTTTTTTTTTTTTTTTACTTAACCCAATGAGTCCCTAATTCCTTAACATATTACCCATATGAGTCTAATAACTACAGGAAATATCCGTGTCTTAAATATTCCTAAACATATTCAGCAAGATAAACCGAACAATTTTCACTCAATCACATGGAAACAGTATATTGAGCACACCAACACACAATTATATTACATTAAAACACCAAACTTATATAGACATAGGTTTTTATGCCAAAAGATGCATATTTATTATCAAAATTCATAAAGTAGTTCATAAGTTCACTTTGTTTCCTTGAGCGGGAAACTACGAGAAACGTCCGAGTTTGATCTTCAGCGAGGTACCATAGGTTCCTCCATTCCTCCCTCTAGTTCATATCCTGCAATGTAAGGGACATGAGCAATAGCCCAGTGGGGAGAGCTCACCATAAAAATCAGCATACAATATTCGTGAAATTAATAACAATGCATGTTCCATGAGTGAAATGCAGTTAATCTACTTGATTCATATTATCATAACGTCCAACATAATACATGATACCATAAATAATTCGTGTTTTATAAATGCAATGCGGGTAATCCACTTAACCTAGTTTCACCCTAGGATTATTTTCTAAGGTGGTTTATAAATTTTTACTGGAGTCAGCCCCAATTCAGCAACTTGCAAGTGCATACGATCTCCGCAACCCGGTCTACTAGCCCATCCAACACCAGCGGTTGATGGCGGTCGACCACGGCTTACTAACACGTCCAACCCAACGGTTCGCAAACGGTATTCAGCCTAACATCACAAGGTCTCCACGACCCGGTCTACTAGCCCATCCAATAACAGCGGTTGATGGCGGTCGACCTCATCCTACTAACACGTCCAACCCAACGGTTCGCAAACGGTGTTCGGCTAATCTCAGCAATTATAGCCCAACGGCCAATATTTTCAAATTTATTATCTTTCACAGATTTAACTTATAAACATAACTCTCACATGCAAATGTCAAATGCATGATAATGCATAATTTTCATTGCCCTCCTTACACAAGGACTTATTCTGAGAGAATCACCAAATTCCAGCCTTATCCTTCGGTGTATCCACTACCAATATAAGAAATCAATAAAATAATCAATGTCACACAAACTTATAAAACTGGATTTAATAATAAGAATGCCTTCACCCAGTTTGTACCCTACAATTCCCAGACACTCCATGGGTCCATACTGCGTTAGAGGCTACAAGTCCTAGGCTCCCTGACACCAATTTACGCCTATGTTCTACATAGTTAGAACATTTACATCCCTTACATGTAGACGATGTCAGGTCTCGCATTCTAGACCTATATAGCCTTTTCCATCTTTAAATGACCATGGGTACCATTTCAGTTTGGTGTTAATGGGTTTAAATACCATACAATACCAATTCAGTTCGAGTCTCCTCACCTCTATCCGCAGGGATTATCACACAATCTGTAAGATAAAATAATAATATAAATTTTGAGTCGATAAAGTATTTACGAATTACTTCCCATCCCCCGTACATTTTCCAAAAAGCATGATAAATGTAGTGATTCCCCTTAATTCTTTCTACTCCATTAAGTCAACAGTTAGTTGTCAGCCAACCAAAACATCACATCAAAATAAAATATAAAGTATTCAGTGCCCAAATCCTTTTACCACCGGGCGACCAAGGTCGTCTCAGATGGCCACCGAGCGGCGTTTCCGCTGCGCCACAGGTGGAGATTTTCGGCCCAGAGAATACAATGCAAATAGTATAAAAAGTACTCAGTGCCCCACTTCAAGACCATTGGGTGACTAAGCGCCCCCTCAGATGGTATCATCAAGCGACTTAAGCGTCACTACTGATGAACCACCGATTGACTAAGCGTCATCTCAAATGATATCGCCGAGCAACTAAGCGCCACTACTGATGAACCACCGGGTGACTAAGCGTCACCTCAAATGATATCACCGAGCGACTAGCGCCACTACAGACGATAGCGTGGCCCAGAGGTTATGATCCTGAATTTAAACATACAATGCATAAAAATAAACATACAATTGTTAAATGGAGTTAATCTTTTCCCCTTTTTTTTTTAATTAAAGGCTAAAAGACAAACTTTGAACTTAAAAAAATGATTTTAAGGGTTAAATTTAAAATTTAGAAGAAAAACCTACCCTCCTTTCATTTTGAAAATTTAAAAATACAATACTAAACTACTGAAATTATTAAAATTAAAAATAAAACTATTTTGGTACCTCACATGTGGAAATCCGTCAATTTTTTATCAAGTTTTGAAAACTCGACGTCGATACGAAAACCCTTCGAATTCGATTGTTACTGCTGCATGTAGCACCGACCGAAGGAAAGAAAAGATGAAAATGAAAGAAAGGGACAGGAGCGTTTGACGAAGAAAGGCAAGAGAGAGAAAGGTCACTGTGGAAGAAGGAAGCAAGGGGGCTGAAAGCCACCCACGTTACCCTGTGTAGATTAGACTTAAACTTACCTAGATACTTATTCAGTTAAGATATTTTTTATTACTTTATTATTTTTTTCTTTTTTTAAAATTCCTTTTATATCCTTTGTTAAATCTGAGTATTTCGATGTCCCTCTAATTTAATCTAAATAGTCCACTAGGTCAAATATTAAATTATTAATATAGTGTTAAATTTTGGATAAAAATTTCGATCAATAACTTAGTGTTTTAATAAAAAAAACACCGATTTGGTAAAATTTCTTAATTTTAAAGTATCTCTGGAGAAAATTTAATTTTATAATTAGGTAGATTAAATTAATCTGATAAAAACATTCTAAAGGTTTAAAGTGTTTTGGAGTAAAAAACCATTCCATCTAAGTGACAGAGTATTTGACGGCTCACATTTTTCGACGTAAAATAATTTTTAAAAACTCGATATTTTGGAAATCTGAAGATAGAAATAGCTCACTTATTTTACAGATTGAACATTAACTTCCTTCGTATATTTTTAGGATTTTATCTTCCCTATCCAAGTGGGGTTTTGCCACCTATAAAATTTTAGGTAGTGAAAATATGTAGAATTAGGTCGAAATTGGCATTCCGTTAAGTCCGGATTTTAAAAATAGTGCAAGATCTTCAATTTGAGATTAAAGTAAAATGAAATGACTGAGTTTCCAAAGCAGCCAAGTTTTAACCCTAAAATAATATTATTAATAATCATAACTTATTATTATACTTTTAAAATTTAATTTAAAAGGGTTTTCAGACTCGGTTCGAGTCAAACTCAGACTCGTTGAAAAGCTCATTCAAAATTCTTCATAATCAACATAACAAAACTTATAATTAATGGCTAAAAAAATATTTAGTTAATCAAAATTTGTCTAAATTAGTCACTAATTTGGGCTGGAGTATCACAGAACCGAAAGTATAGAGACGATTTTCAACGCTCTTAGTCATGTACTTGTCTTCTAGTTTCTGCCACAATTCCTTTGCCGAGGTTTCCTTCGTAACAAAATATTTTGTATCTCTAACAAGACAATGCCGTATGGTACTACAAGCCATACAATTGATTTTCTCCCATTCATTAGCATTCAAATATGCAAGTTTATCTTTCAAGGCAATATTTAAATCTTGTGAAAACAACAAATCCTTAACTTCGCATTGCCACATGCCTAATTTATTTGCCCCATTAAGTTTTTTAATTTCAAATTTTGTATTCAGAGCCATGGGCCTTGGCACAGGATCAGTGGTCTTTGACGTGACCCAGATTCAGACATATTTTCTTCCAAAAATAACCTTTAAACGACAAAAAAATTTCAAAAAGCTACCCAAAACACCTTCACAAAAGCACTACAAATGACTTCCAAAAATTTCAGATTTTTCAAAAAAAAAGTTTGACGAAATTGTACCTGAATTTGTGGTCCCTTTAGACTACCCAATTATCTATTAGAGGAGCACCTAATAGAGAACGTGTTGTAGTCCTACGCGACTGCCAAAAAAACATAGTCCTTCAAAAACGCACCAAAAGAATGGTCCTTCAGACCACCAAATCAAAGAGAGAGAAAGGTAAAGTAATTTTTTTTGGCCTCAACTTTACTTTTGCCTTAACTTAATTTTTTTCCTCATAAAAACATCTTCTCCAACGATGATTTCCAAAAACCTTTGCTTTCCCTCTTCCTATCTTCCAATGATGGGTTGCAGAGAAGCCACAACATCAAACTCAGTGACAGTAACAGTGGATAGCAAGTGACGGACAGTAGAACACACCATAGAGATAGGTACGGCAATCCTCCTTCTCAGATTTCACTCAAACACCCACTTTTCTTTTACTCAAATAAAAAACCCGAAGTTCAAATTTAACAACCTAGCTCTTGATGTCATTTGTTGGGATTTTTAATCCTCCAAAAATCAAACACACGCACAGCGGAAGCAAATCGAAAACAAACACTAACGAATCAAAGAAAAAGACCAAATTTAACGTGGTTCAGCTTAAGTCTACATCCACAAAAAATGAATCACTAAATCAAAGGTTTACAAAACTTCTCTCACTCATGGATTTCTCTCTCTAATACAAATCCACAAATTGACATACTCACGAATGAAACCCTCTCTGCTTTTATAGAGACAAATAGAGAGGTTGCTTACTATAAATAGACTTTCCCTAAACCCAGAAGCAAAAATAGAAAGAGAAAGAGGAAAGAAGATTAAGAAGGAAAGTCGCAAACACAAGGCAATTTTCAGATCTAAGTCCGAAAATCTCTTGTGCAAATCAAGCAAAATCCTAACAATTATGAAATTCCAAAGCTTGAATCAACTAGATTATTTTTGTTAATCTCATTTCAACTAGAGACTCTAGTATTAGCAGAATTGCTAATTTCAAAGTCTGGGGATCCAGCTGGAACTTCTACCAAAAGGCTATAACAAAATACACCAAATGAATTTGAATATAAAGGAAATCATCAACACGTACTTGAAAAAGGGACTCTAGAGTTTTATTCAACGTATCACCATTGTCTCAACATTGATTTCGAAAAACGATTACATGAAAAATGAGAAGATAATATGATGGAAATGAGACTGGGATAAAACATGTTATTCAACTTCAAAGAAACATCCATGATCTTTACAAAAAAAAAGTTAATTTATTTCAATTATTCAGATAACAGAGAGGAACACCAGAGCAGCTACCAGATATTAGAGCTCTTCCAATATGGAAAAAACCACAGAGTTGATAAAAACACTTGAAATAGGTCTTTTATCTTATGTGATAATTGAATCTTAATAGTTTTCTTAATCAATGACCCCCTACATAATAAATTATCATACTGTAGAATCGGAAAGCCCTTTCACCTAGGCCATTTTTTTAACCCCTCAGACATTCAAAAAATAATAAACTAAGGTGAATCTGTAATATCCTGACCCAGATTAGGCATAGTTTAGCTTAATAAATCTTGTTTGACCGGTTAATCTCAAAGATTATGGTTAGGGCTTTGTGAAAAGCCCAAGTGTGGCCCAATCCGAGCTCGAATGTTCAGTGATTCAGCTCGTCCAGTTGAAGGGGCAAAATGGTAATTTACTGCTTATTATTATTATTTTATGTTATGTTATTATGTGATTATTATTTGATGATATTATTCTCCTTAGTCAATGATCTCTATTTCTGATTTTTAAATAATTTTATTTTCAAAAAAATAGTATTTAAAACCGCCCGTCAAAACCCTGAAAGGGAGAAATAAATATTTCAAATGGTTTTGGAAATGAGATAATTTTTTAAACAAGTGTAGTATGTTAGACCATTTTAGTATGGTATAGTTTATTCTTTCAAACCCCAAAAATGAGGTTTTTAAATTGTTATATTTAACACAAGTTAAATTAAGTAAATATTGCTAAATTATGGTTTTCATTTAAATCAATGGGTTTTAGTGAGTTTTAAATCTCCAAATTTTTATGGTAACAAGAATTTTTAAAACTCAACTCATCTGAAAGGTTGGATTAAATTCTTGAGTTTTTTAAATCATGCTTTTATTTAAAAATTAAGTTTTTGTCAAAGTAGGGACTTATTTGCAAAATTGAAAATTTGGATTGCAACCAACAGTGAAAACCTGCGGTTACTGTTGGGTACGTCGACCAGCCGAGGCATGCAATCGTCGGCTGGCCATCTCCCATTGCTCCACTCTTCCTATAAAATCACCCTCTCCTCAAGCCAATTTTTCCTCCCAGATAATCTCATCTCTTCCTCCCTCTCAGTCTCAGTTGTTCTGAGTTACCAGCCGATCCCTCTCTGTTTTCCAAATTTCAGTCACCGTAGCTTAGAGGGAAGATTTTCAAAAGTCAGATTTTTTAGCCCAGCAACTCAAGTGAAGGTAACCACTGTGCTCCTCTTTCAATTCAGAAGGTTTAGAATCAAGAAAAACCAAATTTGGCCATGTTATGAGTGTGTGAAACCAGTTTGAAGTTTAAGAAAAAATCATGGGATTTATTGTATCAGTGTGTTTTCAGTGTTAAAATCCAATGGCCTGTTAGGTTTTAAAGCTTCAAATCACTCCCTATGGAAAGAGGACTCACTAAGGAGTCCATCTGATCGGTTGGATGTGAAAATCGAATCCGGGAAACCCACTGTTTCCACATTCGTATTTCATGTTGTGTCTGCCCGTCACTGTCTGTTGTTGTAGACAATAGAGAAGACGGCTTTCGGACGGTTCGAGAGTCGATTTTCAGACGGTCCGAGGGTCACACCCTTCGGATTGTCCGAGGGCAACCCTTCGGACGTTCCGAGCTTCACCCAAAGCCCGAAGCGTCCGAGGCAAGTTTAACTCCCCGGATGTTCCGAGCCGAGTTCGGAAGGACCGAACCCCACTCGAACGACCTGAGCCTTACTCGGCATGTTTCGAGGCAAACAGACCTACCGAGACCTGTTTTTCGAATTTTTAGGTTCGGAAGGACCTTCGGATGATCTGAGACCCGATCTTCGGACAATCCGAAGGCAGACCCACAGAAGTTAGTGACTAGTTTAGGAAGTGGTTCGGATGATCCGAAGCCACAGTACTTGGTTCCGAGCGACCAAGTTTTTGAAGTGTAAAATATTGTTTGGTTATGATGCTTGTGATGTTTATACCCTATTTAAATTAAAAATGTGTACTAACCTACTTCTCTTATTACTGTAGTGTATATACTATTGTATTCACTTCCAGGCCGACTCTATTGGTCGGGCACTGAGTGACTTCACTTCGAGGCCGACGCTATATTTGTCGGGCACTAAGTGACCTCGAGGCCTTACTCAACATGTCAAGTCTGGTCCTATCCAGAAGACAACCGAGAAGTGACTGAGTATCTAGACCTAACTCAATAAATCAATCTGGTCATGCCCAGAAGACAATATGAGTTTTGGACTGAGCACCTTATTATTACTCTATTGTAGATTATTGTAACTTAAAATGGTTAGAAACCAAGTATGAGACTCAATTTCATTTACCTTGGAGATTTTTTGGAAAACAAGTATGATTTCGAAATACTACTTGTATGTATGCATTTGATGCTACGTATGTTGACTTATGATTGATTGTGCACTTATTTGCTTGTTGAACAGAGACTGTGATACCACACATTTTCGGTGAGGGAACTTAACTTTACAATAGGTGTAAACAGGTTTATTGAAATGGATCTTGAGCAATGAGTGGTTTCATATTGATGAACCCACCCATGTGCCTAGACATGATGCACTGTTGTAAGAAGTATTATGTTAATTGTAAAATGCTTATGATGTTGATCATATGAGAATGTAATACTGCTTCCACGTGCCTTTGACTATTGAACCAATATCGGCCATATGTGTGAGATGGTTTACGTCTACTGGACCATGGGTGTCGACAGTTGCGGACTTGAAGAGTGTTAGTATCGGCCATGTGAGGGCCGGAGATGTACTTGGAAGAATGTATTTTGACCGTGTCAGGACTTAATACAATGGTCTAGCGTAGTATGTAGGCGTTACGTTGGATGACAGCAGTAATGGAAAGGATTATGAGAATGGAAATGATGATGAGATTATACTTAAATTTATTGTCAAGCATGAGATATTATCGCAATTGTTGATTATTTTACTAACCTGATGTTCACTTAAAACTGCACTGTTATATTTCCTTCACTGGGTTAGTTAGCTCACCCCACACACCTTTCAGGAGATGAACCCGAAGAGGAGAATCCTCTATTTGAAGCTTAGGGTGGATAAGCTGCGACGTTGCTTTGGGATTCCCACTGAGGGGAAAACCCTTATCTTTGCTTTTTGGTTCTTGGAACCGGTTGTTTTTGTAAAGTACCGAGTGTGGTACTTAGTTTGTTTAAAATGTGATGTATCAAACTACCATGCGACTGTAGTTACTCTGATGATGTTGGAATTATGTGTTCTCGATTATGTGTTATTGATTGTGTTATGTCGGTAGATTTATGGTATATGTTTGAGTCCACATATTGAAATCATGTGTGACCTTTGAGCCTAACTGTTGATCCGGCCCATTTAGAATGCTTGAGTGTAGTGTCAGCTTTCAAAAAAAAAAAACCAGTCACGTTCCGGGCCCATCTTTCGGGCCGGGGCGTGACAGAATCACAGTAATCTTCTTTCGCTTCAATATAACTATAGCTGATTACCTAGATTTAGCTAAATCTGATAATGCAAGGAGATCATCTTCAACACCGAATACCCATTTATATGAATACCTACTTCATCTATAACCAGGTTATTTGGTACTATTATCAAGTTCTCTCTCTCTCCTTGCCCTACTAAAAACGAGCTTTAGAAGGCCTTTGTGTTGAGGCTGCGAACGAGTCTCACATTAGAAATATAGATGGAGATCTAGAAATTTATAAAGGACTTAGGTCACTCCACCTAATAGGTTAGTCTTTTGGGCTGGATACCCAGGTCTTAACAAGTGGTATCAGAGCCAAGTCTCAAACTACCTCATGTGAGCTCATGAGAACCCCAAGAAGGACGGGATGGCTGGCCTCGTTCGAAGAAGGGATTGTTGAGGCTGTGAACGAGTCCCACATTGGAAGTATAGTGGGAGATTTAGGGATTTATAAAAGGCTCTTAGTTCACTTACTTAAAATTTGTCTTTTTTGATTCAAGTGCTAACAAAAACAACAACTTTGTCATATTATGAAACTTCCTGTAACCTAAAATAAGACCTTAAGTAGAGCCTCGTACCTATATCCAAATGGGTTGCCATCCCTACCAACTAAATACAGCACTACAGGGACAAATGACAGAAGCTGAAGTGTTAAAGGATAAATCTATGGAGAGTGTGCAAGTCTCCCTACCCACACACACATGTAAATTTACATAGAGTGGTCTTTTGAAATGAATTGTGAATCAAACTCAGAACTCCTAATACGAATTCTTAACCATTTCTATTTACCCAAGTTCCTCAAACAAGTGGCATATTCATTGTTTATTCGGTGGCATGCGAATGAACAAGTGTGTACTAGAGGAACATTGCAATGGTCTTGTAGTTGATAAAAATGGAAGGTTTTGTGATCTACTTATTTCAAAAAAAAATAATCATTCTGAATCCCTTGTGGGCCAACCATGGCAACCGTTTGGATTGATTTGTTTTGAAGATAGAGGGCATCATAGAAAATTGCACATTTCCCAAGTCCAAATTGCATTGGATCATCTATCAAATACTGCTGCACAAGGGTCCTAAGTTTTAAAAATGGATCAAAATGGACTTACCATACTATTAAACAGTAAAAAAAACCGACTAAAATATCAGCCATCTTGACTCATTACAGGCTCAAGTTTTAAACTTTAAAATTACGAGAAAAAAGCATGCTGAATATCAGCCCGAAATTTTAAACTTGTTGGTTCTAAGAGTTCTCCAATAAACTCAGTAATTCACAAAAGTTACATGTCGTTCTAAATTTAAAAACATTAAATTGATATTTTAAATATTGACTGATATTATCAATATTATTTTTTCATTATGGACTACCTTAAGCCAAGGCTAAGTTAATTCGGAGGAGTTGGCTCGAATCAAAACCCACTCTTATTTGTGGGAAGTTTTAGAATCAAATCCCCCTCAATCCAAAAACAGTCACTCTCTATTATTTTATACCTGACGTGTGTAGATTAAAAAATTTACACATGCATTAAGAATTTTTTTTTTTTTTTTTATGAACAATTGTATTGGCCAGTCTTATTTAAGAGTTACAGAACAGTGATTTCCAAACCTATTTCAGGTAAGAGATTGTCATATTATCATCTTTGGCATTTTTCCTTTCTACATCTTAACCTTTTGAGTTTTACATTCTTTTATCTTATAAAATTTATATCTTGATCACTTCATAATTTATTACATTTAAATCGAATGCCAATCAAAACTTATTTACCAAATAAGTAATATTCAACTCAAGAATTTAAAATAAATGTGTCAGTAATTTTAATTTTAATCTAACCCAATTTGGCTCATTTTAAGTGGAAGTTACTACTTCTACAGTCGGCTTGGTCCAATAGTCAACTAAAATTCTAATATTTTTATAATTTCTGAAATATGAAGAAGATTCCAAGCACTTTGCCAAGAAACTACAAGGCAATGGCAATTGTTGGTTGATTTCAAGGTTTTGTTTGCTGGTCCAAAACGGGAGTCTTTTCTTTCTTGAAATCAAAGTCAGAGAGCGGCTTTCTCACATGAGACATGACTTTCTTTCAATTCAGTCCAAAATCAATTTCTCATACTCAGAGTTTAGACGGTAAAAAGAAGAAAAAAATGTTGGAATTTGAAAATATTTATGATTGAGGTGTCCAGGCTTTTTTGAGCACCCGTTTAGTTCTCAAGACGTGTACAAGTTCTTTATCCACACACACTTAGTAAAATTAATGGGTAGTGAGCCTTTGAAATGAGATGGAATTCAAACTCAAAATTTCGACACACATAATTTTTTAATTTACGCATGGGAAACCGCTGGATACTCAGCACAAAATCCCTACGAGTGAGTCCACTATCCTTAGGACACACCAAGATTCGGCTATAGAGATTCAAATCTGCAACATCACAGTCCTATTCAATGACGTGTAACCCATATTTTTGGGTTTCTTCAAGATTGATTTTCTATTTTTTTAAGAGTGATATTGTTTTAGGCCCAGGGATGCAAACCAACTAAGTTTGTTGTGATCGTCTCGGTAGAACTTTTGAGGTTTTGGCCTTTTGAAGGCAAGTTGTATTTTTTATGAAAAAAATTAAGAATAAATAAAGGAGAATTGGGTAAAAAAAATAATTTAAAAAAAAATTATTAGAGTCATATAATATATTGTGTGGGGTATTGTATGAATAAGATGTGAGTGAAGTTTTTTCTAATTTTGTTCATTTTAATATTGTGATCTTGATTCTTAAGATTTTCAATATCATATACCATTGATTTCTCTTGACTCATCGAATTAAATTCCAACTAAAAATAACATTGTTGAGATTTATTAATAACTTAATTATATACATAGATAATGTTTTAATTTAGCCACTAAATATAATGATCTTAAGCAATAACTTTAGATTAAGATAAATGACTTAATTTTTTGCATTCTATGAACTCTTAAGCTTTTAACGTATTGTTACTATACGGTAATAATGAATTTCATTGTTCATGATTTGAATATTTAGATTTAAAAAAATAAAATTAAAAAATCCATTAACTTATCGTTATGACTCACAATGTTTGACCCACCAATTAAATTATGGGGTTATGGGACCTGATGATAATAAGCACATAATATGATATTAAAACTTAATCTGCATATTTGGTAACGAAGTGATAAGGTATACTTTCATGTGAGGCCATCAGTAATGACGGATACGACTCCACGACAAGGTTTATATTTAAATATAAAGTCTTTTAAATATTACTTTGACTTGATCAATAAAATTAGAAGTCATATAAATTTAAAAATTACAAATTCTTGTGTAGTTCAACTGGTTGTCTCCAGCTTTACCCCATGACTTAACTTTGGTATGCCCTAAGAATAGTGGGCTCACTCATGGGGTTTTACGCGCGAACGGTTTTCCATATGTAAATTAAAAAATTAAAAATTACAAAATAAGGACTTATTATGGATGGCTTCATCAGTCTAATTAAGGTGTTTATTTTTTAGGCTCTAAGTTTAAGTATAAATATTTGTAAAGACATCATTTAAAGTAATATTTCTATTTTAATTTCGACTAGTTTTAACATAGATGCTGAAAAAATAGTTTTCCTCCAATTTCAGTCTATGGAAGCAGTCTACTCTACCGTAATGGTCTTCTCTAAGCGTGTTGATCTTTCATCAGCTTTCTACTTCAATGAAGACCATGGACCCTTCTCTTCTTCTTCTTCTTCTCTACCACCTACCTATAAGATACATCACTTGGGCTACAAACCCTTTCCAAGACTCCAGACATGGATCCAATAACAATAGAACCAGAGCTTCCTGGCTTCAGATTCTACCCAACTGAAGAAGAGTTACTAGATTTCTATCTCAAAGGACTTCTCTATGGGAAAAGGCCCACCTGTCAGATCATCAACACCGTTAACATATACCTTCATGAACCCTGGGAGCTTTCACGTACGCTTTTTTTAAGCCCTTACTTTTCATGCATCAGTGGATTTTTTTTTAACATGGATATCCCCGCCCTATATTAGAGGCGGAGTTAATCCCACCAACATATATAAATCTCTCCATCCATACACCCTAAGTAGATGAGGAGTAACCTCATGCAGAGTGGCTCAAAAGGAGTTTGCACGTGAATCGAACTGAAGACCTCCCTTCATGAAGAGAGCTTCTTGACGATCAGGCCAACTCCCTCTGTATCAATGGATTAATAGTAGGTAATGTAGATTTTCTTTCCCTAAACATGGAGGGACTTAATCTTTTCTCTTCTTTGTTCTTAATGATAATAGGGTTGGCCAAGATAGGAGAAAGAGAATGGTACTTCTTTGTGCCTAGAGACAAGAAGCATGCAAGTGGGGGGAGGCCCAGTCGAATTACCGGTACCGGGTTTTGGAAGGCAACCGGTTCCGACCGGTACATTCGTAGCATAAAAGATCCGAAACGGGTTATTGGGGTGAGGAAGACACTGGTTTTTTACAAGGGGAGAGCTCCTAAAGGGTGCAGGACGGATTGGATAATGAATGAGTATAGAATGCCAGATACTTACCCTACGCCAAAGGTACTGTAACTGCTGTCTTGTGTCTACTGCATCAGATTTGGTCCCAGGGTACAAAAATATTCAATTTAACACCTAAGTGTTAGGACCAGTATCCAATCCAAAATACTAATCTATTAGGTGGAGTGACTCAAGTCCTTTATAAGTTTATAAATCTCCCTATTCACAACTAATGTGGGACTTGTTCACTGCCCCAACAACCCCATTCGACTGAGGCTCTCTAACAAATAGAACGTCGTCGGCCATCCCATCCAGCCTACATGCATTGGTTTGGGGATATGGTTCTGATGCCACTTGTTAGGCCTAGGTATGCAACCCAAAAGTCTAACCTATTAGGTAGGGAGAGCGTGTGAAGGTTTTTTTTTTTTATTCATTCAATAATCAATGAATACCTACTTGTCTGATTTGCATGACTTGACCAATAAAAATACTTTCAACCTTAGATAAGATAAATGATTTTAAAGATGATGATATTAACTGATAAAAAATGTTAAAAAAAAAAAAAAAACCATCGCAATCTAACTTATAATATGTAACATTACAGACCTAATGTGAAGAGTATCATCTAATGAAATTTCACATGGAATTTTCTGCTGCAGAATGATGTAGTCCTGTGCAAAATATATAGGAAAGCGACTTCAATGAAAGTGCTGGAGCAAAGAGCAGCCATGGAAGAAGATAAAGCACTGCCAAAGGTCGGCTTCTCTGCAACAGAAATGGATTCATGGCAGATGAAGACATCTCAAAAGGAAGAAGAAATGAATGAGAAGAAGGAATACGAAAAGCAGTGTGAGAATATGAGCAGGCTAAGGGATTGCATGAAAGAAAACCTGCCACAACTTCATCTGCCTAAATACAACTTGGAATGGATTCAGGATCCCTACTTGTTTCAAAGCCCTTGGATTCAGGGCTGGTCCCTCTTTGATGATTTACTGAACTTTTAGATGTGAGAAGATTGAAAACCTGGTCAAAATCCGCCCATTAAGTGGGAATTCTTGAGAAAGGTCACTTTCTATTATTTTGTACTCGACACATGTGAATTCAGAGATTTACAGGTGTCCCCTTAACACTTTGGTCTTCAAAAAACCTGTCTATAGATGTAATAATTTACGACCTTAACAAGTTTATTTGGTTATCCTATCCAATTAACTGCCTTTTGAGTTTGGAAGATAAGATGCATGCCTGCCAGGATAAAGTATTATGGGTAACAAAAGAAAAAGAAATTCAAGCTAAATTGGTTGAAATTTCAATTTACATTGTAGGATACGATATCCATTCAAGATGGATTTGGAGTACAAAGAATTCATTTCTTGAGAATAGTCGTATGTCCTGCCCGTTCTTAATTCAGTTCGATAGAACGTGGGTCTTCAAAATTTGATTTCGTAGGTTCAAATCCTACAAAGTTTGATTCCGTTCTTTTAATGCTAAATCACAATAAAATATCTTCACTAACTTAAACCGACAGCATCAACATCAAAGTTATTTATTACATCCATGATATTTATAATATTTTTATATATCGATCATCTATCTAATGCCCTAATGTCTCAGTCTTAAATTGTCGTTGCAAATACTTTTTGAATGTGCTACAAATTCTTAAATAAATAATATTTAAATAAAAAGTTATCACATTCCTTTCATTTTATTCTTTCGGTGATAAACCCAACAATTTCACACAAAACTAAAAGATACATATACATTAACACATTTATAAATCAATGAATGCTTTAAATTTTTAAGAAGTAGACTTCACGTCCTCTAATATGTGAAACCCTAAAGGAAGACTCATTTGCAACCATATGCCAAGTCACACCACTTAGAACTTGTAGCTTATATATATATATATATATATATGAAGATAATAATACAACTTTTTCATCATTTTATATAGATCATTTTACACATCTATATAAATATAAATATAAATTAGGACCGATATTTGTAATTTCAATTCATAATAGTATAATTATCAAATAGCAATTCAAGAATATTTGAATTTTATTCAAATACAAATTTAATTAGACTAAAAAACTAAAAATTACTCAAGAAATAAACTTGAGTTCTCGTTTTATTTACAATTAAAATTCAACACTTAATACACATGTATGTCAGGTCCATTTCATTTTTTTTCTCAAAATTTTATCATATACATTAAAAATAAGCCATATAAATTAAAAATATACTTCATTATTACCTACTTGATCATAGTGGTCAAACTCTTCCAAAGTCCTTAAATTAAAGATGTCTAATGTATTTGACTATTAAGATCAAGTGGCTTTAAATTTAATTTTTAACTATTTTTTGTAACAGTCAACCATAAAGTATGTTTTATTTGTATCGTTGGATTTATTTATATATATATATATATATATATATAAAGAATTAAAAAAAAAAAAACCTATAGAGTGAATGAGTGAATTTGTATTCTCGATTGAATTTGTAGAACACTTATAAAATGGTCCACAGTCGATTATGAATTAATACTAATGATAAACATTTCGAATACTTACATGGATTAGTGTGTTCAATCTCTCAGAATCAGGTCCTGGAGCTCAGCCATAAGGGCTTGGTAACCGTTACAATTGTGAGATTCACTTATACTAATGATTTAAATCTATAGCTATAAAATATTCTATAGAAATCCTCGAAACAGACTGAATAAATAATGAATTATGGATAATAATATAATAATTGATGTTGATTAATAGTAAATAAATAGTATTTAATTTAATTTTTTAAAAGTCTCATTAAAATCTATTCAAGTAGTCTCTAGCAGCAACATTTGAATCTTTTAAAAAATTTGGGAAGTATCAATTACAATTTAATTCTTACAAAATTCTAAGAACTACTAAGTAGAATTAGTTTGAATCTCACATGATTTTATTCTCTAAAATTTAACACAGATCCAGAATCTCACTATCTCGAGTGAGAGGAAGTGGCATAATGTGATTCCAGTAGTGTTATCAAAGAGAATTCCCCACTTTTTGTTGTCCTTTGAATCCAAACAGACCCACCCAAAGGTGATGATGACCCTTCAAACCTAAATTTTGTGCTGGTATTTGTTACAAACTTCTGCAGAATCTCCCCAGTTGAATGTCAGTATCAAGTTACAAACTTCCCAGACAAACGTAGAAGAACAGATCCATTGCATGGCAATAAAAAAAATGAGGGCCTGTTGGTAGCTTGACATCACTGAGTTAAATTCGGAACTTTGAAGAATCGATATCGGTGAAACCAATTCTCAAAGCGGGAAGTTACAAAATCCTACAGGATTCCAACTCCAACTATTCATAAAATCCCATCTTCACTTGATATTTTGCAATTCAAAAAGGTTGAATCAAATGGTTATTTTTGTTAATCTCATTCCAACAGATAATTCTAGCATTAGCAGAATCAGCATTCCTGAGTCTGGGGATCCCACTGGAACTTCTACCGACGGGCACTGACTAAATCCACCATCAAAAGAATTTGAATGAAAAGAAAATCATCTAGCACATACTTGCAAAAGGACCACTAGGGTTTTATTCAATGCATTACCAGCATTCACATTCATTTTCAAAGAACTATTACAGCAAAAACAGGAGAACTTAATATGATGGAAATGAAGCTAGAACGAAATCCATGTTATTCAACTTCAAAGAAACATCCATAATCCTTGCAGATAAAAGTGTAAATTTATTTCAATTTTTCAGATAACGAAAGAAAGCACCAGAACAGCCTAACAGATATTAGAACTCTTGACACGGAATCAACACAAAACACTTCGGTACCAAAGCAACAACAATGAAATAAACAAACTGTGCACCAGAGACAGGAATCAGCCAATTAAAAAACCTGAGCCAATTCCTGAGAGCGGCTTAAAAAAAGTGTATGCCGCTAAACCCTGACACAGCCCAAACCCAAGCCATATCTACACCTCCCACCAGTTTTCAACTTTCACAGTCAGTCATTCACAACATAACCACCTAAGGTGAATCAAGTAATCTTCTCTTGCTTCAGTATGACTACAGCTGATTACCTAGACTTAGCTACAAATAATCTGATTGTGCAAGGTGATTATCTACAACACCGCGAATACCCATTTATATGATTACCTACTTCATCTGTAACCAAGTTATTTGGTACTATTATCAAGTACTCTTTCTCCATAATGGCCAGCCCAACTAAAATTTGAGCTTTAGAAGCTGCTCTCCAGTGCCAAGAACTTGGCCACGTTATGAAACTTCTTACCTAAAATAAGAGCTCAAGTAGAGCCTTGCACCTATATCCAATGGGTTGCCATCCCCACCAACGGCATGCAGCACTACAGGGACAGATGACTGAAGCTGCAGCGTTAGAGGAAAAACAGCAGGACTATTCTCATCTTCGACTTTGTCCCCATTCTCAATACTAGACCCACACACCGCTGTTTCAGAGCTCAGATCATATGGGTTGACAACCCATGCAACATCTTCAAGTGACCGGTATTTTCCAGGGTTACTTTTCTTCAGGAGACGTTTGTTTCTAAATATATCCAGCACCAATGTGGAAGTTGTCTCAAGCCATTCAACAATCAGGCCTTCAACTTCATCATAATATATCCGCCGCTCCATCTATAATGCATTGACCAGAGGCAAAACTTTAAGATAGCAGAATATAATGAATATAAAAAATAAGGCCAGGTTGAAAGTGCCTTACAGCAAGTTTATGAATGTAGATAGACATGAATTTTGGCCCCAACCCCAAAACTCTAGCATCCGTTATGAACATCTGACAGACCATTCAAATTGTGTAAGTGGAAAGAATTGTGAAACCACTCCAAGGACAGAAAAGAAATAATTATAAATTCCAAGATAACTTTCTAGTCATTTAACAGATAGAAAAAAGAATTTTGAAGCCACTTCAAAGAGAGAGAAAAAGAATAACAAAAAATTCCAAGATAACTAGCTAGTCATTTGACAGATAGATGAATCAAAAAAGCACCCACCCCAAATACACGGGATAATTTAGAACTGGTTTTCAACTGTCATAGACTTTGTTTCAGAAATAATGTTACCTCTAGTCCTCGTCTCCCCCATACCTCTTCCTATCTTGGCCTAATTTCAAATCTAGAAATTCTATTTTTTCTTTTCTTACAATAAGCTCATGCCATACTGAAAGATAAATGTTGGTGAACCATCAAAGGTCCACTATTAAATCAGTGAAATATCTTCCCTGAATCTAAATCCATGCGAAGAAGCAATGGAAGTACCCACACAAAAAGCCAGAAAGGAAAGCACATGAAAAACTCAGATAAAAAATTAGAGAATTACCTCCTTTTTTTTTAGCATAGCCCAGAGGTAGACTTTTTCACCAGCATCCTCAGCATGCTTACTAGCCAGATTCCTCTCATTGCAATGAGAGACAACTTCTGCAAGTGCTTCAGCACCTGGAACTCTATGCTTTGCAGCAGCAACAGATAATGCATCCCTAAAAACTTTGGATTCCAGTGCATCCTTATCAAAATGAAAACAGGTAAAAAATTTGCTTGCAAATGCATTTCCATTGCCCATTGTCATCTGCTGATGCATACACATTTCTTCAGCTTCAAGAGCTGCAGTTAATGTTCGGTGCACAATGATATCAGGATACCTGCGCAATGGTGAAGTAAAATGAGTGTATATAGGAACTGCTAATGAATAATGTGCCCAATCATGTTCACGGTCTCTTAGATCTCCAGTACAGAAGTATGAAGCCGACTGCATGGGCCTCGAAGCATAAGAAACAAGAATATCATACAACACAGGATCATTCCTGAGATGTTCCCTTATTTTTCGCAATGAAAGTTGAAGCTTCCTTGAAGAAGAAGTGTCTAATTCAAGACCGTGTCTACTGCAAAATGCTTCAAACTCCTTGAGTTTCCGTAGATTAGGTTTTGGATGCCGACGCAGCAATGCACAGTCAGGAAAGGCCTTGGATATAACTTCAGCAGCCATTCTGTTTGCTAAGAGCATAAATTCCTCAACAAGATAATTCGAATCCTTCTGCTCATAAAATATGCTATCACATGGTATTCCAAATTCATCAAACACGAAAACAAGCTTGCAGGTTTCCAGCCAAAGAGCCCCATCTTTAAATCTATTATCCTTCAATTTCTTAGAAATTTCATGAAGCATTCTAACAGATGTAACAACATCATGCCAGTCAAATCGACCATGCAATTCAGGATACCCAATGTCAGCAGACGAAAGCATCTCAGCATCCACTAATCCATCGATTATGCCTTGGGCATGTTCATAAGACAGCTTGCAACATGAACGGATCACTGTATGACCAATCCAGCGATTCACAATATTCCCTGCAAGATTGATGTCCCATACAATAGAGACTGCAAGTCTATCAACCCCAGGAAGAAGTGAAACCAAGTCTTCCGATAGCAATGGAGGTAACATGGGTATCTTATGCTGTAACAGATAGACACTTGTTGACCGGACTTTAGCTTCTACGTCCAAACCTGTGTCGGGACTAACAAAAAATGAAACATCAGCAATGTGAACCCCAACTCTAAAAATATCATCAGATATTCTTTCAACTGATAAAGCATCATCAAGGTCAGTGGCTGTAGATGGGTCAATGGTGAATATACAAAGATCTCTAAGATCCTTTCGTCTTTTCAACTCCTCCACAGGTACTTGCCAAGGAACATCTGGAAGACAGGCAAGTGATTCAGGAGAGAAATTGGCAGTACAAATTGCATTTTCAAATAAAATTGCAGCTATATGTGGCTCAATTTCTCCACCCCGTCCAAAAACATGCATGACTTGTGCCTGTGGCAGGAAGCTTTCTTCCTTCCAATCATCAACTCGAGCAGCTACTAATTCCATTTCAACTGTAACATCTCCCTTCTTCAATCTTTCCTGGATAAACTCTGGTAAGCTTCTCACAGAAACCATCATTTTTGGAAATCTAGCATCACTGGGTGTCAACTGGATGAATTCCCTAGTAGAAAAATTTATGAAATTCTTTGTTCGTTTTGACAATTGTCCACCAGTCTCCTTTTTATACCCTTCCTTATAAGAAAGCCACTGCTTAACGCCAAGAAAACCAACAACAGCATCACGGCGACTTGACCTTTCAATGATAGCCACAACCCTTCCAGTTGGTCGTTTTGATGGAAATGCACTTACCAAGGCTGCTAACTTCCCCAACATGCCTTCAACTCCCACCTGCTGAGAGACTTGGACTCTATCTGAAGGATCTGAAGAATAGGAAAGACATCCATTAGACTGGTAGTTAGAGTTTGTGTGTCCAATTTCCATGTCAAGATGAACAGTTCCTCCAGAGAACTTCTGACTACATTTGTAGTCTTCATCCGAAGGAAGCAAGCCATTTCTGCAAACTGCGAATAGGCAATCAGAATCCACCCTATCTCTCCCTTTGCATCTATCACCAACAACTTCAATGACTTCAACAACTCCATCAGAATCATTCAAGAGATTAGAATTGCAAAAGCGACCTGCCGATCCTTTCAGTTTGGGCCAGGAGGCCACAGGATCCAATGCAACTGCAACAATGTCTCCTTCTATCTAGAAGAACAAAAGCCCACATTACTATTATAATACGTACATACAGGGAGGGAAAGGAATCCAAATCACTAAAGTTCAATTGTAATGACATGTGAAGCACAGTTCTAACACATATAACTGCATCAATTATAATTTCATGGTGGTAAACTGGAGTTCCTTCATAAAGCAGAAAGGCTACTGGAGATAAATAATCAAAGCAAAATATGGGGTATCTAATAATGACTGGTCATTAGGGGTGGTCGATCATGGTAAATGAAAGCCACATCTGGAGAGAGAGCACCTAATTGAGTAGGAAGGGTCATGTGGTCAGAGATAAAAATAGAAGGGGATTAAAGTTGGTTGTGGGAGATGTGTCCAAAATATATTTTTGGGGAAGACCTGTGGGTTTGGCAGGAACCACTCAATCTTTCTTTCCCGAGATTATATTCTCGCTACCCAAAAGCACTCTAATTAAGAATCATGAGGAGGATATTGAGGGAGACGATCTTGGGCGCTTACCTTTAGGAGAAACTTGATGGACCATTAAATCCCAATGTTTGCATCTCTCTTGAGGTTAGCGTGTAACAAAATCCAATTGATGGATTAAGGTAATTTGGACGAAGGAATTTAACAGGATCTTTCCAAGTCGATCTCAAACCCATTTCCCTTTCAAATCCATTTGGAAACCAGCCACACCAGCCGAGGTCAAAGCTTTTTGTTTGGCTGCCTACCTTGATACGATTTAGACTATGAATAACCTAAATGCCATAAAAAATTCCCTTCCCAACATTTGCGTTCTTTGTTGGCACAATCAAGAGTTGGTGATGATATCCTAATTCTTGCCCTTATGTGTTTCCCATTTGGTTCCTACTTATTTGAGACTTTCCATTCATTCAAGACCATTCCTCGCTCCTTCAAAGCTCTCATGGGTGGAAGGGATCAGGGTCCTTCCCCAAAAAGTCCCATTTTTTTTTTGAAAAATGGTACCTTTGGCAGTTGCTTGAATGGAAGGAACACAACATGCATGTTTTTTAAGATAAAGCCCTGCCTCACAGATCAATCAATTATTGCTGTGCATAATTCGATGGGCTTTGGCATATTAAGATTTTGTGGGAAATCCTGGTTTTTCCTTTGGGGGAGGACTAGAAGTCTAGATTGTGATGCAATTGGATTTTCTAGAATTCATAAACCTGGGTTGACGGTTGGTTCTATTTAATATCTGGGGGCAGATCTGCCCAAACTCTCTTTGGGCCTGCTGCTCTCTTTTTTTCTTCGTACTTTCTTACTTGTCTTAATAAGAGTTATGTTGTTACTTCTCAAAAAAAAAAAATAGGGTAAAAAAGGCAAGGCTATTATCCTCATGAAAGAAAAACCTATTTACCAATTGCCCGAGTCAATACATACAGAACAGGTGGCTTAAAGATCAAGAAGTCAACATTCCCCTTCTCATATGGATGGATATTAAGCTTTAATTTAACATGGCAGCATCAAGGTCCAGAGAAAAAATAATGGAACAAAAAGAGGAGATACGGTGACAAAGGAAAATTTATTAGAATAAGCATCTCCCAACATGGAAGTATTTAGATTAATTACATGCTTGAAAGCACTAAAACAAGCGCAGAACTTCAGATCATGGCATGTTAACAAGTGTTCAGCTGTGCAACAGTATAGGGTTGCAAGGTCAATCTCACGCTTGCCTTTCATAAAGAATAATAAGCAGGTAGCAATTGATAAAGTAATATAAATGGTTTCACAGCCAAACAAATGGACAAAAGGAAAGGAAAAAATGGAAGAATTAATTGGATACACCCTGTAAAAGTGCATATTCCAACACAGGAACCAACTTCAAATGGGTGGCTAGTCATGAAACAGTTCTAAACCAAGAAAGTTACTTGACACTTACCGCTCTATTTTGAGCATGCACGCCACTTATAAGAATATCGGTGGGCACTCCATCTAATGTGCAATATGCCTGACAATCCAAAGCAATATGCTCAAGAACATATTCGAGGGGAAAAAAGAATGATTGACAAAAAAGGAGGAAAATGAGTCCTTACCTCAAGCCGATTATGAGCATTCACACGAAATGTTGCTCTAAAGGCATCACCTTTCTGCAAAGAAGAAAGACTAAAAAATAAAAAAGAAGAAGAGAGTCTAGTAGCAATATCTTCTAATCCATGCAAATAATAGTCATTAATATAAGCAGGAAGTACACAAAAGAATTAACTTCTCCCATTTTCATGTGATAAAACCAACCTCAATTGCCTCATTAACAGCCTCATCCAACAAGTATGGAAGGTAATGCTTTCTTTGCAGCAAATCAGAATAACCTTCCCTGTTTAGGGCTATATTCATCCTTTCATTAGAGATAGGGAGTGGATATGATCTGGAATTCGCTATTAAAAGGTCGCGTTCCACATCGGATCGAAAGGGGTAATGATCTTGCATATTAGCTAGCTCTCCCGATGCTGCCTCACCAGCAATATGCATAGATGGCAGAGAATTGAAAGCAATATTAGATGCTCTAACCACTCCCCGCTTATCTGATGCATGGATGTCTACTTCATGCTTCTTTGAAGAAGATGCATCCGCATGGGATGTGACACCGTTTGAATTGCTCCCATTTCTTGAACATGCTGATGCATGACCACACGTTCCATCAACTGAACTACAACCTGCCACAAAAGAAAGAGGCCACATATTGGCACAAAATCATTAACCATGAAGAATACAGAACTTTGGCAGCTAAAAACCATTCACAGATCAATGCATGGACTCAAATGGATGGACACCCATGTAAAAAATATAAACACTTGCCATAAGATAAAACATTCTATAATGTGAGGAACAGCGCAACCCAGCACACCTGTTTCCAAGTGGATCAAGCCTAAATACCAAGGGAGGATACCTTTTAATTGATCATGGGTATGTGATGATGAAGGTTTATCTTTGGTGGTGCCCTTTCTTTGTGAAGAATTTCCATTTTCAAAAATCAAACAATTGACCAACTTTCTTCGTACGAATTGGTTATCCAACCATTGTGGGATATTGATTGTTGCTGTCCCGGATCCCACTTCACTGGGTCTGAGCCAGATCAAGGTCAGCGTAAGCACAACCTGTAGTCTGATACTAAATCATGAGCACAAAGCATGTTTTGTTTCTGATGCAGGCAAGGAATATAGATCCTTGGATGATGATCCAGTCTGTATTACCATTCAAAAAAGGAGGGGAAAAATGAAATAGGAGGAAGAAGACTTGGTTTAAGTGTTGATCTGTTTGGAGATTCATATAAAAGCAATGTCAGGAGCATCCCATGCTAGTTCATGGATATTTTTTCAAATTCAGTTGATGTTAGGGTTGTAGAAGCCCAATTCAGTCTCAGGTATAACGTCCTTCCACTTTTGACATGAGGCCATTCCTATCGTCTATTTATTTTTCTCCTTTTTAGAAATACCTGAATCATCATCGTTAAATGCCAAAATCCCATCTATCTAGGGTGGACTTTTCAAGTTCTACTTCTCCATTTGACCCGACCATAGACCATATAATCAATCACTCAACTATCTATCATGTCTTTCTTTATCCCTTCCTCCACATTTTAAGATGTCTACCTCTCCTCCTTGTGTCTGAGATCCCTTACCTCTCAACTCTATGTACTTGGGCCATGTCTAGTCCTTTACTTAGATGACCAAACCACCAAATCACCTGAAACAATTTTTTCGCATATTGTCATCTATTGAATGAGAGGAGGAATATACAGAACACTTAACTGCCATATATAATGGACAATCATTAATTCATAGTCATGTGTAATTCTCTTGTAATCATACCCAACTGAAATGTGATACAACTTCTGTCACCCCCCATGTGTAACTTTCATGTATCTAACCTACCCAAACCTAAATTGCATGGGTACCAGTGCCAATGTCAGTCCAAGATGAGTGCCCGACAAATCAAAAGAATAGAACAAGGAGACCCAACACCATATTTAAAAATTTTAAATGAACATAAGGTGAAAAAATAACTACTCCAAACAGTTAAGTAACATATATATGGCGATATGGATATTTTAATTAGGTTTTAAAAGTAAAAAGGCATCATAATATTTTATTCATCTTTGAAGAAATGTTAAAGTACTAGAAGAGTCCATGAAGAACGGGTGTGTGTGTCCAACACGGAAGTGAGTGCCTAATACGGGAGCAAGTGTCTGACATAGGTGCAAGTGTGCAACACACATCTTGAAGAGTCTATGCAACATAGCAACAGCAAATATATGATATCGCTTCTGTTCAGGCTGTGTATTCCTGTTGTTTGCTGCATCACTGAACTGGTCTCTGAAGAGTTAAATTCATTTATCGCATTAATCTACGACTGGCACTTATATGGACTGGGTGACTTTTTTCATGGGCTAAATAACTAACACCCATATAACACCCTCTATGTTGCAACTTGCAACAATGACCATTACTAACTATAAACTATAAGCTCATTATGTAACTGAGTTCAGATCAAGAGATTTATTTATTTTTTTAAATGATGAAATGCAGTACAGGTAAATCGACTTCTATTTCTCTCAGCAAATCAGAGCAGGCTAGCATCTCTTCTTATCCCAACCTTTTTCAGCATACAATGTCTGGCTAAATTCCTTTAACAATCAGTCATTAAGCCTCATAGTCTAGGATATGTTGTTGGGATTTAATCCAATCATTGCTAATGGCCTAGTCAAATCAGAGTGAGCAGCCATCAATACGATGTATGAACCAGTTGATCCTAGGCTGATTTACATGTGATACCAACACTGCATAAGTGCATAACTGACAGCAAACCAATTGTTTGATTGTAAACAATTTCTTCATAGTTCATACTCATTGTGATGTAGAACAGACAGCAGACAGGTTCTTGAAGAAGCATACGCGACAGGTCGAAAAGAAGCGTGGCCCACGAGCTGGGCCCATTCTCTGGTTTATTTAGATTGTTATTTTTATTTTTTACTTTTATTGTGTTCGATCCTATTTTTGGGATCCTTAGTGTGTGTCGATGATGTAAACCCAATCCTATTGGTCACTTTCGTTGGAGTCTTAGGATAGAATTTGGAATCGTATGTAATTTGGAAGTTTCCAAAGCTAACTTAGGATAAGAGTCGTAGGTAGGAATAGGAATCGGCTACAAGAGTCCTTGTAATAGTAGTTTCCTCTTTTATGTTTTTATTTTGCTTATAAATAAGATGTAAGAGGGAGGAACGAACACACCTCTCTTCGAAAATATTGAATCGATCAAAGGAGAATATTATCTCTGTTTTTCGCTGCTTTTCTGCCTTGTTGCAGGTTATTCCTTTGCTGGTTGAGTTCCAGAGACACTGTCTACAACCCTTGGGCTTAATCCCAAGTGGAGAGACCATCGCTGCTAGCTGGTCTTTATCCCAGAGTTGCTTCCGCAGTCATCTTCCTCTCGTTGATTAGCAGACAGCAAGCTGTTCATACAGTTCTGCCTCCTCAAGTCGTCGTCTGGCCCCCACAACTAATTTCGCCTCACCTTTGCTGTCTTCTTCCACACAGTCAGGTGCTGCGATTCCTCTACCTTCCCTCTCCCTTCCTCTCCTCTTCTTGCTGCGAACCCTTATCCCTTTTCCCTTTTCCCACTTCCGCCGCAATACCTATCTGTTCCGCTGCCCTTCTAAACCAGTTGATACCTTTCGTTCCCTAAAGTCTTCCTTTAGTTCTTACAGTAGTCAACAGTCCCCTTTAGACTGCCCACATGCATAACTTATTTAGCCTCTCACATGTGTGAACAGTCCTCGGATTATTCAACCCGAATCTTCGTCGGGGCTAATTAGTTACTTGGGTTTTCTCTCTGCTTCCGCTACATTACGTTGTCTCTACATTATTAATAGTATTTTATATGTTATAATAGCCTTTCCTGATTACAAACGGTTAAGATTTATGATATTTCCGCTAAAAAAAATAAGATTTATGATATTCACAAACAGTGTTTAATACAGGATTGAATTCCAATACATACATTAAGATCCACATCCATTTAAGCAACTGCTAATTTGAATGGAGCCAAGTGCAAGCTAGAACCTTTTCGCATCTTCCTTGCATCAAATTTTGATCCTTGTGGCGCACATTTTGCTCAACAAAATGTGTTGATGGTGAGTTATGATATATCCAATATTAGATGCATACAATGTAAAGTTCAACCAATTTGATAACCAAAGAATCAAGTGCGTGTAATTTGAGGGACTGAACCAAATCCTACTAGAAATTTGTGCTGGAGGTCTCTCATTAGATGATTATTATCATCAATCTCGAGCTGGCCATTAGAAATTCTTATCCAATCATTAATTCGATTTAGGTGGGATAAAAATGGGTCAAAGAGATAAGGAGGACTAATGTCAAATACAAACAAGATTGTGACACCTATCATTCCCACCAATAATTAGAAGAAGAAAAAAAAACTTGAACATATGATGGTTGGATATGATTAACTTTTTTCTGAATGGTACCATGACTTGAACCTGCAGCTTTTATGTAGCACCAGTGAGCACTTGCCAACTGTGCCACAGCCTCTGAAATGATCGGTGTAATAATTCAAGTGCAGATGAAAACTCAATAAATTAGCATAACCAACAAATCAACTTTAAAATACATACATGAAGAGCCACATAAATGTGATGTCAATCAGAAAATGCAGGAACCTGCAGAAACTCCAAAATCAGAAAACCATGGGATACCCAGAAAATGTCTATGGCATATTCCAAAGACATGAAATTGGTTATTCGTTGATCAAATGGAAAATCATCACTTGGAATGATTAAACCAAGCCCCGCCCTTGCCCCCAACCACCCGCCCGAAAAAAAAAACAAGGATATTCTGGTCCAGGAAATTTCAATGAGTTAATGACACAGCCAAGGTGAGACCCACAACTTAGTGGTATGGATCACCAGAACCTTAAACCCGGTATGTACAAAGGCAAAGGAACAACCAACTGCACTTCTGCTGAATACAAGATCCTACAATTCCTTTCTGTAAATTAAACTCCTTTTAGCCATCATGTAAGAGAATCATGGGTCCTCCACTTTCTGATAATTGAACCATCTCAGTTTCAAGCTAAGAAGAATACATCTTCATAAGCGCCAAAAATCACGGTCATGTCAAGAGTGCTTTCATACATTGAAAATAGAGGTGAACTTTCATTATGTTCGGAAGATTACATCAACAAACAGAAATACTAAAATAATAAGAAATTTGGGAAATGACACTAATGAAGAATCACGGACTAATGCATGAAACATCATTAAATGGATATACAAACTGCCAGAACACACAACAAATGGACTAGAAACTTCAGCACTTCTCCATACAAGTTAAATCTTTCCTAAAACTCATCTGACACCCCTTAGTCCATTTGAAACACCTGAACAAGTTCAGATTTGGCTCTCTAATCCATTAATGAGATCAAAACATTGACGGAAAACTAGAGTACGCTTCTCTTTAAATATAGAGTACCTTGATCATCCCAATCAACAAAAAAAAAAAAAAACTATATAACCTATCAAGTACGCAGATTTTCAAAATAAGAGGCAACTAAAAATTTTGAATCTTAAGCAAACCAGTTATGAAGCCTCAATTGCACTAAAACAGAAAGAAAGAAAGAAACCCGAGACATTGTTCTAGGTCCAAGGCAGGATTCTCATAAAAAAGGGCTTTCACCTCCATATCAAAAAGAGTTCCACACCCACTAGGCTTAATACCAAGATTTTCCCTAGAAATGTTGGGATATGAGATCCTTTTTTTGACTCTCCACCGTAGAGATTAACGAATCCAACTGAGCTTTTTTCTCACGGGATAACTGAAATAGTGTAGTAAATATCATCATGCATATATGTTCCTAGTCGTAGTCCTTATCATTAAATTTACATATTATTTCATTAAAATGTTTCCAGATCCAATGTCAGCCTCTTGAATTGTATCGAAATTTAAGCAAGATTTGATTTTTTTTTCCAAACAGAGAGGACAGAAGGCGCCGAATACATCCAGCAACACGAGACTAGAACAGATATAATATATTTCATGCAAATTTTTGGTTTTGAGTTCTGCAATAATCCTCAAAACTCACCAAACCCAGCTCCCCTTTCTTCCCATGCTGCAAAGAATCACATTTTCCAAATCTAAATTACATCCAAATTACAGGAAAAAATACAAACGATGAGAAGAGTGAACGAAATCTTCTTGCAATAACCATTAAGTTATGTCTTTGAACAACAACAAACCAAATAAGAACTCGACCAATGCTAAATCATCAGCACATGCAATTCAAGGGGAAAATGAAGAGTTAGAACAATTTTTATGTACCAGCAGCAGCAGCAGAACTGTGTTTGGATCGGCGATTGGATCGACGCTTCTTCTTTTTTTCCTTATCCCCCTCCTCTCCTTTCTCCACCACAAGCTGCTGCTGTTGCTGCTGCGGCGGCGGCGGCGGCGGCGGCGGAGGTTGCTGTGCTGCCAATGCTTTCATGGCTCCGCCAATTCGAGATCCGAAAACCACCAAAAATAAAGAAAGGAAGAAAGAAGAAACCCTAGATCAGAAGGAAAGACGCCTCCTTCGGCAATATTGAAATCTTCCGTCGAGGAAAAAATACAAACGGAAGAAGAGAATGAGAGGGGGGAGAGAAAAGATCGAAAGAAGAGAAATAATTAAAATAGATTGGAAAAATAAGAGGAAGAAGATGGGGAAAGAGGAGAAGGGTTGGGTGGTGTTGGTGTTGAAGAAAACGTCATGAATGGTCGGCAAGACATCACTGCACCGACCCTCGATTCCTTTTCCTCTTTCTGCCGTTACCTTTTCTTTCTCTCTCGTCCCTCTCCTTCTCTCTCTTCTTTTCTTTAAAGATGCTCATAAAATTAATTCAATACATCTAGTGTAATAAAAAATAAAAATGCATTTGACCTTAACAAAAACTTATAGGACAGAATTTATTATTTAATAAAGGTAATAATTTTTTCACCATTTTTTTCTACGGTGCACTTTTTAAAAAGAATTTTAAAATTTGTTCCTACTTTCCTTTTTCTTTTTTTTCATTTCTTAGATAATCAAATTTGAAAACTCCTTTTAAAAAAATACAAAAAAATAAAAAATAAGAGTGCAAAAATCACTATCCTAATATAAATATTATCAAGAAAGTAATATTTTTCCATGACACTAATAAATTACCTTTTTAATAAAGGTTGACTATTTAATGAACTTAATCATATATGATTTATGATAGTTATTTAGACACCTCACTTTCTTTTAAGAGAAACTCCATTTCAAAATTTTATATAAAATTACTATTTTACCCTCAATTTTGTGTAGGAGAATTGTCTTTTTAAAAAACTGTGAGATAAAATGATAATTTTCACACAAAATTTTGAAATGTGGTGTCTCTAAAAGAAAAATAGGGTGTATAAATGGCCACCCCTGATTTAGTTGATTATATAAAATTAATAGATTGTATAAAATTATGGGTGGCTATTTAGACACCTTACTTTCCTTCTAAGAGACACCCCATTTCAAAATTTTGTGTGAAAATTATCATTTTGCTCCGTTTTTTAAAAAAGGCAATTACTCTACACAAAAATTGAAGGACAAAATAGTAATTTCACATAAAATTTTGAAATGGAGCCTCTTAAAAAAATAGGGTGTTAAGTGGCTACCCTAAAATTATAATATAATATGCATCTACCAAACACCCAAAGATATTTAAATAATAAATAGTTAATATCATAATAGTAAATACACATGAATAAAAACTAAAAAAAATGCATTATAGCCGGTAAGGTTTCACTTCTTTGAATATCCTTGAATTATGCTCACTTATTAGATTATTATTGTAAGAAATCTTAATTAATATTAGTTCAAGTATGATATTTATGGGATATCTAAGATTATGACTATGTTTTAGTTAAATTTGTGTATATCTACTATTGTCAAATTATTCAAATATTTAGTGTATTTTAGTGGATGTACATTAATCCTAACTTGGTAAGAGATATCCATAAATTCAAACAAAATATTAGATATTTTAACAATACTATATTTAGACTTTAGAGTATATGTAGTTGAAATTGCTTATTATATTAGCACAATAACTTAGCAAGAAAAGAAAGATCACGAAGGTATACAAAGAAAAGAAAGATTATAATACCATTACAATTGTATCTTAATAAAGTAATCTTTGAGTTACAATTGATTTGTATTCTATAATAATTGATTTGTATCTTGGTAATGCATTTTAATCCTAATAAATGAATTTTATTTTATAATAAAATATTAGATATTTTAATAATATTGTGTAAAAGCTTTTGGCAATTGAGAGTTTTTATCATAAGTGTATATAGAAAAGAGGGTGTGTGGGTTGGAATTTGGGTTGGAGGATTATCACTATATCTACTATTATCAATTTGCCCCCGATGTGATTAATTAAAATAAATAAACTTCCTTTATTTAGAGAATCATAATCTTATTCAATGAATTAAAATAAAATCTTACATATGCTAGGAGTGATGATGATAAATAATAGAATTATTAAATACTAACGTGTGACTTCATTAGAAACAACAAAACGAATAAGTATAATATGCATAACTTGATAGATACATGAGCATCAAGCGGTACACCACTCAACACTAACGAGGCTACCCTACCTGATACAGTAATATATCATATTTACAATAATATTACATCACATTGAATTATAAGATATCTGGGTCACTCCCTATGGAATTATCTAGTGTATGTGGATAGAAAGGTTTACACATGCCTCAAAAATTAGTCAGAATGTTAGGTCAACGTTATAAGAACCGGACAGTCTAACGAACAGTCTTCGAGAAAGATTTGGTTTAACCGGATTCAATCGCGGTTAAAGCCGATCAAGTAATAATATAATATAAATATTACAAATAACATTAAATTATTAATTTTTTTGTTTAACACTTCAGACTCTAACTAACATACTAAAACGGTGAAGGATGTTGGATGGGAATGGTAAGATACTTTTATATTTCAAGTATATCAATTTTTTAATATTAAATTTTGATATTTTGAAGGGGATTTAAAAAAAAAAAATCAAATTTGGTGAGTGCGGTTCACGACTCGTGGGTTTATCCTCAAAACCGCATAACACCCTGGTTCAATCTTGTTTTTACGATTTAAATGCAAAAATGATTTTTAAGTTGGACCGAACCACCGGTTTGACCGCAATTCGGTTAGATTTTGATAACACTAATCTAAACACCTTAATTATAATATATATACATATCCCAATTGAGAGATCACAGCGATGATAACAAATTGAGTCATTGTGGTGTCATTACAGTGTAGAGTATTCAATGGCTAAAATAGCTTAAAGAACGTTATAGTTAAAATTTTGATTCATATACAGTAAACAAAAGTATTGACAATATTATTGGATGAAATTGTGTACCATATTTCTCGACGCGCTTTTACGTAGTATGTTAAATAGACTGGTGATATGTTTGTTAAAAATATTTTTTTGAATATGTGGCCTACCAAAATCACCTTTATAATATTTTTTGAATTAATCAAATCATATTTTTTAAACTCTCTTGAGTTTGATTAATTTAACTTATTTTTTAATCTTTAAACTTTATAATATTCAAAAGTATGACTTAATTAATCCAATAAAAAAGCTTTTATTAGAACTTCAGGTTCAAACCAAAAAACTATTCAGCGGACTCAATCGCCATTTAGTAGACTCTATGAATTAAGTGCACATATTAACATGAGAGATGTTTGTGGGTAGGTAATCACCCTTTTATTGTTAATCTATATCAAATGGTGGCAGAGACAGCAAATTTCAAATGATAAAGTGTGAGAACATGAATAAATTATTTAGGAATAATATTTGTACACAAGGTGTTTAATTATTCAAATTGGGTACGAGCTCAAATTAAATAAATTTGTTTGAACAAGGAATGAATCGGACTCGAGCTTTTACTTAAAGCCCCTCAAGACCCATTGGACTTTTGGACCCGTTTACTTTTTATATATTATATACATATATCGCAAAGTCATATTTGATTCTATTTTAATTTTTGTAAATTGAAAATATAATTAAAGAGATTAAATCATACTTAAAGTCCAACTAAAATTCAATTTCAAAAATTAATTTCTAGTCATTCGATATTAACGGCCAAACTCACCTCACAAATATTTTCAAGGACGTCTCCAACTTTGACTGTCAAAATCAAATGGCTAAAAAACCAATTATGGACTAAAACTTTAAATAGCAGTGGATTTTTTTACTTTCAATTTTTACAGTTATATTTTCAAATTGAAAAAAAAATAAGTGGACTTTAAACAACAGGCTCGAACTTTTCTAAAAATAAACAGACTTGTGTTTTTTGAACAAACCCCGACTTGAACTTGGCCCGTGAACAAACAATTTTTATATAAATCTTTAATTTTTATATAAATGTTTTTAATGGCATTTAGAAAAAAGAAAGAAATTGTCACGCCCCGACTCGAAGGGTGGGCCCGGAACGCGACTGATTTTTTTTTAAACTAAACTAATTCAAGCATTCTAACTGGGCCGGATCAACAGTTGGGTCTAGAGGTCACACATGATCCCAACATGTAAACTCAAACATATACCACAAGTCTACCCAACAATAGACATAAACACAAGCATTGGTCACATAATTCCAATACTGAATTATTATTTCAAAATCACATCAGAGTAACTACAAAAGCATAATAGTTTTCAATACATAACATTGATACAAACTAAGTACCACACCCGGTACTTTACAAAAACAAGAGGTTCCAAGAACCAGAAAGCAAAGATAAGGGCATTCCCCTCAGTGGGAATCCCAAAACACCGCCGCAGCTTATCCACTTTTAGCTTGAAATAGAGGGTTCTCCTCCTCGGATTCATCTCCTGAAAGGTGAGTGGGGTGAGCTAACTAGCCCAGTGAAGGAAATATAACAGTGCAGTTAAGTAAATAACAGGTTAGCGCAATAATCAACAGTTGCAATATATTATCTCATGCTTGATAATAGATTCAAAATATCAAGTAAAATCTCATCATCATTTCCATCATTCCATCAGTTTTCCATTACTGCTATCATCCAACGTAACGCCTACCTATTACACTGAGACCATTGTATTAAGTCCCGACACGGTCAAAATACATCCTTGCAAGTACATCTCTGGCTCTCCCATAGCCAATATTGACACCCTCAAGTCAGCAACTGTCGACACCCATGGTCCAGTAGACGTAAACCATCTCTCATATGGCCGATATTGGTTTAATAGCCAAGGCACATGGAAGCAGTATTACACATTCCATATGATCAACATCATAGCATTCATAAGCATCATCAACACTCTTACAGTAGTGCATTATATCCAGGCACATGAGTGGGTTCATCAAATTTGAAACCACTCATTGCTCCATATCAAATAAACCTATTTACATCAAGCTGCAAAGCTAAGTTCCCTCACCGTAACGGTGTGCTTTCGCGGTCTCTGTTTCAAACAAACAGACAAGCGCACAATCAATATATATAGCATCAAATACATACACACAAGTAGTATTTCGAAATTATACTTGTTTTTCTAAAAATATCCAAGGTACATGGAATTGAGTCTCCTACTTGGTTTCTATCCTTTTTAAATTCCAATAATCCACCAAATAGTAATTAAAAAAGATGTTTAGTCCAAAACTCATATTGTCTTCTGGGCATTGACTAGATTGACTTATTGAGTTAGGTCTAGATTCTCGGGTCACTTCTCTTTTTTCTTCTAGATATGACCAGATCTGACATGTTGAGTAAGGCCTCGAGGTCACTCAGTGCCCGACAAATATAGCGGCGGCCTGAAAGTGAGATCACTCAGTGCCCGACCAATAGAGTCGGCATGGAAGTGAATACAATAGTATATACACTATAATATAAGAGAAGAGGGTTAGTACATTTTTAGATTAACAATGGGGTACTAACATCACATGCAATCAATAACCAAACAAATAAGATTAGACACTTCAAAAAAACTGGGTCTCTCGGAACATGCTCGGAACCAGGTACTGTGGCTTCGGACATCCGAACCACACCTAAACTAGTCACTGAACTCGGATCATGGGTCTGACTTCGAATCGTCCGAAGATCGGGTCTCGGATCGTCCGAAATCTATCCGAACCGAAAAGATCTGAAAAACAGGTCTCGGTGGGTCTGTGCACTTCGGAACATCCGAAGTGGGGCTTGGAACGTTCGAGTAGGGTTTGGTCCTTCCGAACTCTACTCGGGTCGTCCTAGTGGGTCAAGTTAGGCTCGGGCGTAACTGGACTTCGGGTGAACCTCGGAATGTCCGAGGGGTCCTCTCGGACCGTCCGAAGGTCGAGTCTCGAACCGTCCAAGAGTCGTCTTCCTCCACTGTCTGTACCAGCAGACAGTGACGGTAGACACAGTGCAAAATACGAATCCAGAAACAGTGGGTTTCCCGAATTCAGTTTCCACACCTAGCCGGTCCAATGGACTCCTCTAGGAGTCCTCTTTCCATAGGGAATGGTTTGGAGTCTTAAAGCTCACTAGGCCAACTGATTTTAATACTGGAAGCTCACGGGTACAAGAGAACCCATGATTTTTCTTAAACTTCAAACTAGTTTTTCTTACTCAAAACAGGGCCAAAATCAGTCTTTCTTGATTCTAAACCACCTAAAATTTGAAAAGAAACACAGTAGTTACCTTCACTCGAGTTCCTGGGCTGAAAATCTGGTATTTGAAAATCTTCCCTTCTAAGGCTTACGGGTGATAAAACTGGGAAACAGAGAGGCAAATAGAGACAATGGATCAGCTGGGATTGGTCTTTCAGAGCAGCTGGGAGACTGGGGAAGAAGAGATGAAAGTCTAAGGGATTGAAACCTGCTAAGAAAGGCTGAATATATAGGAATTCAGCCGGGAAAGGGGGCCGGATGGCCACTGCATGCTGCTACATGTAGCGGTGAGGGGACATCGAAACAGTGAAATCATTGTTCACTGGTTTGTTTGCAAATAAGTCTATCTGAAATTCTGATTTTGCAAAAAGGCTCCTATTTTGATAAAAACTCTATTTTTAACTAAACATAAGATTTTAAAAACTCAAAAACTTAATCCAACCTTACAGATAGGTTGGGTTTTGAAAACTTTGATCACCATAAAAATTTGGAGATTTAACTCTCACTAAAAACCATTGATTTAAATAAAAATCATAATTTAATACTATTTACTTAATTAAACAAATGTTAAACAAAGCAACTTGGAGACCTCATTTTTGGGGTTCGAGAAATAACTAGATCATTCTTGAAATGATCTAATATAAAATACTAGTTTCAAAATTTATTTCATTCCCAAAACCATTTAAAATAATTATTACTCCCTTTCGGAGTTTTGACGGACGGCTTTTAAATACCATTTTCTGAAAATAAAATTATTTTAAAATCAGAATTACAAATCCTTTATCAAGGAGAACATTATTATCCAATAATAATCACATAACAACATAATCTATAAAAAAATAACTAAAAGCGGTAAATTACCAAATTGCTCCTCCAGCTGGACGAGCTGGGTCACTGAACTTTCGAGCTCGGATTGGGCTACACGTGGACTTTTCACAAAGTCCTAACCGTAATCTTTGAAATTAACTGGTCAAAAAAGATTATTAAACTAAACTACGCCTAATCTGGGTCAGGGTATTGCAGAAATAATTGAAATTCATTTCATTATTTGATACAAAAATAAATATGGCAATGTCACAAAGTGTCGGGTATGGGAACTTTAACATGTTTAAAGTTTCTAAAAATATAACCTAATGCCAGCAAATCAATAGTTGAAAGTCGATTATTTAATTTATATTTTTCAATTGGAAGATTTAAAGCTTAGATGGCTTGAATTTTTACATGTGATGAATTTTAAGAAATTCAATTTTACTTCGAAGGAATTAGTTTGTCCAAAAAATTTGGTACATGTAACGCCCCGACCCCGAGGTGGGCCCAGACACTACTAATTTATTTTTTTTATATTTAAATCCTTAATAACTCCTAACTGGGTTGGATCGAAGTTAGGTATAGAAATAAATGTCACACATGTTCTTTACATATGGACTTAAACATATACTATATATCTACCCATTTACAAGCACATATCATACAAACAAATATTTTCATTATCAAAAAGGGTAGTCTCATTCATGAGAGAGTTACTAGCAGTAACATGGTGGTTTATACATGATTACAAATAAGTACCATATGAGGTACTTTACACAAAAACATGGTTTGAAGAACCAATGGCCAAAATAAATGAAATTCTTATCTATGGAATTTCAAGCAACTGCAACAACTTATCCATCCTAAACTTGAAATTAAGGTTCCTTCTCTTCGGGTACATTTCCTGAAATGTGAGTGGTGTGAGCTAACCAACCCAGTGAAAAGAACATAAAAATGCAGTTTAATGGACATCAGGTTAGCCAAAATCAACAATTTCATCATAATATATTTATCATGCCAAAATATCAAATCATCTTCATAACTGCTGACATCTAACGTAACACCTGGACACTACATTGACTATAAGCATTAAGTCTCGACACGGTCAAAATGCAGAATCTGGCAAGTACATCTCCGACACACTTGGATCGGTACTCACACACCTAGGCCAGCAGATGCAAACCGACACACCTGGGCCGGTAATTGACACTCCTGGGCCGATAATAGTTCAGTAGTTAAGAGTACGTGGAAGCAGTATCAATATCATCATAACTCATAAGAATTTCATCATCATAATCACAATACACGATAAACATTGTTAGTATCAATAAGCATTTTTCACAATAGTGCATCATGTCTAAGCATATAAGTGAGTTCATGAAGTCTGATTCTTGAAACCATTCATTGCACTAGAACATCTTAACCTGATTTACTCCTACTACATTGTTAAGTCTCCTCACCTAATGTGTGGGGTATTGAAATATCTGTTAAACATGCAAACAGATATACAATCAATAATCAATCAATATACACAGATATAATACAACACATATCCTGTCACGCCCCGACCCGATATGTGGGCCCGGAACGAGACAATTTTTTTTTTTTAAACTAATCCCTAAACTCAGAATGTCCATGGTCTCGGATCTGCCTAAGCCCATGAAGAGACCATATGTTCATAAAAGCTAAACTATCACAGAAAGTTCTAATATATGCATGACAATGCACACCATAATTATACACATACAAGTCTGGATATCCAACTAGTAAACTTAGACAATAATTACATAACAAGTCATCTAAGTAAATTCTATTCCAAAACAACTTAGTAAAATTCAAAGGTTCCACAGCTTAGGTCATTGCAGGATGGTCCTCCGCTGCCTCCAGACCTTCTCCTGCATTGAGGTACATATAAGCTTCTAACCTAATAAAAAGAACTCAAACTATTATAGATATAGCATGCGATAGAGAATTAAAGTTTACAAGGCAGTCGAAATAAATAACAAAACATGTGGCAAATATTCTTTTATTTCAATTCCTAATGCATATCATTATTTCTTTGACTCATTGGGGTATCCCACTCAACCCCAACTATATAGGTCCAGGGAATCCCACTCAACCCTGTTGAGGAATCCCACTCATCCTCGAATGCATTAAGTCAAGGCAGACAGAATGCAGCATCGTGAAAGAGCTCGACCCATTTAACAAGTGTGTGAGTATATATGTTTAACATACTCATAAACAAAATTTCATATAAATAGAAAAATACACAATTACCATTCACTGGTATAAAGTCCAGGCTTATCAACCCAGAGTAATCATATTCTCAACACCTGCATAACCACGTTAGCATAGGGACATTCATAAATATAAATAGATAATCACGTGCATATTCCACATATTCCAATCATAACACATATCATGTATATATGAACATTACATAAAACATACACACATTCACATGCAAATAAGTCATGGTTGAGTTTCCTCACTTTGATCGACGACATTACGTGGATTTCTCGATTTGCGTGAATGATAGAGAAAGTCGGTCCACTGTTCCAATTGGATAATCGACGGAGTTAGACACTAAATATTAACCTAAGTTGACCCGACCGACAACTCAATGGGTCCGACTGACAGAACATAGTTGTGTCGGGATATACTCTTGGACTTGAAAAGAAAAATAGTGGAGGTTTAATTTAAATAGTCTAAGTCGGTCTTATTTCATATTTCACAATATGATGAAACCTCTCTAAAATTCTGAAATTCAAAAATGAATACATCCTTCTCCACTTATCTTTAACTACTCATAGTTTAAAATTTTATGAAATAATTAAAGAGTTTAAATAAAGACAACCAACTTGATAAATAGGTATACTTACAATCACTTTATTATTTATGAAAATAATCACTTTCAAAATCATATCATAAAAATAATTAAGAATTAATATAACTTTTTAATTTCAGTTACTTATACACAAAATAATAAGTTAAAAACCTATGTAAAACATGGTATTAAAATCTCAAACCAATGATCAATCATTTGATCTGTACCATTTTCTTCAAATTTAGTAAACAAAACGCTAAACCCTCTTGAAATTGCACCCCGATGCATAGTAATTAAAAGTATCAATTTCCTTTAAACTCAATCAAAATAATTAAGAAAACTTATTAATCATAAAACAATTAATACCATTTAAGAAATAAATCAAATGGATGGTCGGTAGCTACATGTGCTTGCAACACCTTGAATGGTGATGCTACCATACAGGTAATTCTGAAACTAAAAGTTGGGCAGTGACTACAGCTGTGGAAGTAAAAAAAACAAGAAGATTTCATTTTACTTAAACCAAATCTAGAGATCCTTTACAAACTAAATCATAGTTTAAAATTGCAATATAAAGATCTTAGCAAAAAAAAAAAATCATTTCTAAAGGTGTTACTTAAAATTTAAAAGAAAATGGGCATTTTCCCTAAATTCTAAAAATCCAAAGATGAAGCCCAAAATCAATCTATTTCACAAAACAAACAGTCCTGAAGCTACTAAAATTTCGAATAGATAAATTTGTATACCTTGATCATCGAAATCCACTGAAAAATGATGAAGTTTGAAAGCCCTGCAAAAACCCCCAACTCGAACACGGTTGCTGCAAGAACCGTTGGAAGGAGAAGAAGAAGAGGAGGAATAAAGGAAGTAAAAGAAAAAAAAAAGGAAAAGAAAGGATCGGTTGAAGAAGAAGGAAGATGAAAGTGAAGAGGGAAAAAAAAGGAATCGGTGGAGGGTGAGAAGCCCTTGCTTGTTTCTTCTTCTTTTTTTTTCCTTCTATCTGCATCTTTATCAGTCTCTTTTCTTTCTAACTCAAAACCCCCTATGTTGGTGGTCTCTTTTTTTCTCTTTTTTTTAAAAAAAAAAAATTTATTTTGACACTTTCAAATATTAAAAATTAACATTTTAAAACAAAAATCCACACTTCTACACATCAAAATGTCAACCGGGAAAATTCTTTTTGACTTAGAATTTTAAAACTAAGTTAATGAGTGAAAATTGAGAATTTAAACACCTCAAATAATTTATTTTCCAACACAGATTATTTGAAGGGTCTCAACCCAGAGAAGGTTTAGAAAATTTCAACTTTCCCACTACACTAACGAGTTGGGGCCAAGGACTCTGAACTCGGGTCGAATCAACTCTGACTCTATAGAAAGCCCATTTGTTAATCTCTCAGATTAACTGGCACTAAATACAATCAACTATAATTAATCAAGTAATTATACGCTAATTTTGGTTGGGGTATTACATATCCATAGTATTTCAAATCCCTCTATCCTATTTTCCAAAAACATTAAAAGGGAAATGGATCTGAGTCTCCTAAATGGTTACTATCCATTTTAAAATTACAATAATCAGCAACATAATAAGGTGCTCAGGCCACTACACGTATTGTCTCTTGGAAATGACCATGGAGACATATTGAGTTAGGCCTAAAGATATAAGATGCTTAAGCTACTACTCATATATTGAGTTAGGCTTAGAGATATGGGATGCTTAGGTCACTATTCGTATAGCAAGTTAGGCCTAAAGATCACTTAGTGCCCAAATCCTTCTTTTCTGCCAAGTAGCGAAGTTAATCGCTCAACTACTGATAGCTATCGGGTTGCATCAATCACATATAGAGAGTATCGATCTGGAAGCAAATATATAGTATAGGGTTACATAATAATATTAATAAAAGATGTTAGTATCATTTTTAATTTTTAAATTGGCATAAATATCACATTAAAAATCTAAGATCTAAATTTAACATGGAATCCTAACTTAGACTAAGTTTCAAAATCTGTTTTGGGTTTCTCAGAACATGCATTGGAACCAAGTACTATGGCTTCAGAACTTCTGAGCCACTGTTTATAATCTAAGCTTTTACAGAACCTTCGGAACTTAAGTTCTATCCTTCGGAACTTCCGAAGTTCAGGTTTCGGAACTTCCGATCCTGCTACCAAACAGAAAACGGAGAAATCCAAAAATCATAAGCCTTGGTCCGCCTCGGAACCTACCAAGGTTTGCTCGGAACTTCCTAATGGTTCGGAACGTTCGAAAAGGTCTCGTAACGTCCTGTATAATCCACTGAGGTAGAGAGTTCAACAGTTAGTCTGTGGTCATTCGGAACGCCAAACTAGAGTCCGGAACTTCCGAAAGCTGATTCTCAAAACTTCCAAAAGTCTTCTTCTTCCTCTGACACCTGCAACAAAGCAGTGATGGAAAGAGCTGTGTAAAATATGAATCTAAAAACAGTGGACTTTCTGAACTCGTTTTTCACATTATTCTGGTCAGATGGACTCTTCAATGAGTCATCTTCACTTTTAAAATTAATTGGACCATTAATACTGATTAAAAACATCATATTTTAATTGGAAAACTGGTGGAACACATGAAAATCCATGTTTTCCACTAAACTTCAAATCTGATTTTAGGATTCAAAATTTAACCAAATTGACTACTATTTGATTCTAAACTAAGTAGAATTTAAAAACAAAGACAATGGTTACCTTCGCTTTTGTTCATAAGTTGAAATTCAGTAATTGGAAAAATCTTCCACTTAAACTAAAATTTTGAAACGGCAGAAACAGAGAGGAAGAAAGCTTGGCAGTAATGGAAAATTCTACTGCACTTACAACCCTTAAATAGGCATGGAGGCGTAGGGGAGTAGACACCATGCATGGCCATGGAGTTCCCACGTTGCTCTGCAAGCTACGGTCATAGCTTACATGAGTCGACTCCTGCGTAGCTGTTTCCGATCGTCACAGGTAGTTAAAAGTTTTGGTATTTGCAATTTAGTCCCCTTAAACTTATGTGCATTTTAAACCCAGTTTTTTTTATTTTTAATATTTAGATATTAAACTATTTATTTAATTTAATCCATCTGAACCAAAATGTTGGGTCTTAAAATCTAAAAGTACTATAAAATTTTGGAGATTTATATTTTATCAAAATTACTTGATTTAAATAAAATTCATGTTTTTAACACTATTCACCTAACTTAATTTGTATTTATTATAAGAGTTTAAAGTCTCTATTTTTAAAACTTGAAAATATAAAACAATGAATTAAAATAAAATCTAACTATACATATTTTTCTTAAGATTTTCTAACTTCTAAAATTATTTAAAATAATCATTTCCTAGCTTTCGGGACCTTTTTGGATAGTTTTTAATAACATTTTCTGAAGTTAAAAAAAAATGAAATAAAGATACTTATAACATTCAACATCTAAATCCTTAATAAGGAAAATCAATATCACTCAAACAATTATTCAAACAATAAATACACTGTTAATGGTAAATTACCATTTTGCCCCTTTAATTTAAATGAGTTGGATTAATAAGCTATTGAGCTCTGATTAGGCCAATCTTGGACTTTTCACAAATCCGTTACTGTAATCTACATGATTAACAGGTCAAAACACGATTTATTAAAATAAATCATATTATTTAAGTCTAATTCAGGTCAGGATATTACATTACATGTCCTATTTATCTAACAATCCTCTCAAATCAATCATTTATTAATATTTTTTTAATTTATGTGTGAGAAACCGCAGGATACCAATGTTATCACAACCGGACCGTCTATCGAATCGTCTCTTAGGAAGGTTGGATTAAATAAGGTTCAACCGGGTTAAACCGTAGATCAAAACCGTGCCATTAATATAAATATTATGAATAATATTAAAATTTTAATTTTTTAGTTGAAATAGAATTTTAAACATATTTTTTTGCCACATGTAAATATAATAGATAACTTTATAAAAAAATTAAGAAGGCCAAATTAATTATAAAAAGTGATTTTTAAAGGCCAAATTGATACATCTAATTATTTTTTAAAGGCTAATAATAACCAATATTTTGGCCAAATTTTGAATTTTCAAATGGATTATAAAAAATTAAAAAAAGGCCAAATTAATTTTTATAAGAGAAGTATAATTTTTATATAAAAAAAGTAAAATGCCAAATGCTTTTGGCAAGGGGAGACCATGTCCAAGTTCCAAGTTCCAACTCTCAATCATAGATTAGTAGATTAGTAGGAAACTGAGTAAGGATACGTTGCACATTCTTCAACCTTGGTGATAAGTGGCCTTTGGGACTCTGTAGCCTATCCTGAAATTAAAAAAATTATATTACAAAAGGGTCACCACTCAAGGTTTTATTAATCAAACAGTAATGAGCCATATAGAGTTTTTAATAAAATCAGGCCTTAAAGACGGTTGCAGTCGAACCTTCGATTTGACCGCGGCCCAACCAGGCCCGATTTTGATAACAGTAGCGGGACAAATCATTTATTAAAGTGATGAAAAACATTTTCAATTAGTTAATCATCTCTTTGATGTCAGTCAATCATAGGTCTAAGAGTTTCATATAAAATATAATTTTATGCATAATAAAACTTAGATAATATCTTTTGGAGCTGCCAAAAAACATTGATATTCTTTTTTCTTTTTTTTCTGCTGATGGTTGTTGGATATTGATTAATAAATAAACAAGACTTACGTATACCTTGGATGGGTGTTTGCCTTGGCTTGTTTAACACACTACAGTTGTCAAATTCATTGCTACTTCCAATTACATCATTGTTGGGTAGGTCTCTAGAGTCTAGATGAGCTAAGCCAGGAATTGTAAGGCCTATTCTAACCCAACTCAGCTAGTTACTAGGCCCAACACCCTCAGATCCAAAATTGTTGGGCCCAAACTTGTCCAAGATTTCAATTTAAAACATGTGCTTGGCCCAAATAATGTGATTAAGTATAAAATGTCACATTTGCTTGCATAAATTTTCCATATTCATTTATGACAAATTTTCCAAAGAATTCGAATTCTTAAGGCTAGTTTTAATTTATTTTTATAAAAGTAGTCTAAATTTTTCCATCTAAATCTATGGTAAAATGTTTTCATGGAAAATTTTATAAAGCACTTCTTCGATGACTTGACTAAAATAATTGTAAATACCTTGATCACACATATATCCAACTCCAGTTCATATGATCCAACCAAGTTTAACCATCTAATTTTGACCATTTTTTTTCTCATTGCTTTGTTTGTTTTTCAGATCAATCCTTTATAGCATAATTTTTTTTTTTAAAAAAAATAATTGATTGGGCTCAACTCAATTAAGTTAAAGAGTACATAGCAATTCAACCTAGCTATGCTAGTCAAGTTGAGAGCGAACCCTACACCCCTACACGAATCCAAAATTAAATATGGGTAACTGTTTTTTTATCTAGTTGAATAACTCCACTCTCATCTTACTTGCTTCATTTTAAAATTTCAATCATCTTTTATTTGGGCTTTTTAATTTGAATTGCATCAAGTTTGGTAAACAAGTCTATTTGTATAGTACAATTGATAAATGTACTTTTACATATTTATTTTTATGGCTCATCTTATGCAAATAAACATGTTTTCAACAACTAAACTTATTTTGTATGAACTATTTCATAATAAGTCTATAAAAAAATTCTTAAGAGTTTATAAAGTAGAAACCCCTAATAAGAATTTTGGCCTAGCTCGATAATCCAAATTAATAAAAATCGATTAAAGTTAAATTTGAGTTAGTTTTTAGCATAGACCATTAATTATACATAAAAAAGAGCCAATTAAACCACTTATATTTTGAATTGGGTATTTAGACTTCTAACCTAATTTGAACCCTTAGTCCACATTTTGGTATTTAGACTAACCTTTCAAGCTTAGTAGTTGATTAAGCTAGGCCTAGGGGGCTAGGACCATAGCCATAATGAGCTAGCATAGTCCATTCACGGCATTTTCAAGAATGAGCTGGACCGGGCCGAGCCTAATCAGTTCGCTTTGGAGACTGAGTTCTAAGTCTACATTGGCTATTTTTTGCACCTTTTTAAACTTGAAAATCTTGAATGAAAATGCTAATCCTCAGATAATTGAGAAAATTGGCTAATTTAATTTGAATACTATGGTTTTTATAAAATATTTGTTAACTGAATTTGGAATATTGATTTGATTTGAAATTTGAATTTAGATTCAAATTTAAATGTAAAAAGACAAATAAATCTTGTGATATCTTGATCCATGAGCTAGAGGCCAGGCCTTAGAGTGGCTGATCCAAGTGAAACTGGACCCTGTCAGACGGACCAGCAGAGTGGGCCTGTCGGATCCGACAGCCCAGTTGTGGGTGAGAGTTGTGGAAAATACTACATTAGAAGTTGAAGAGTCTGAGAGTGGGTTTATAAGTAGCCTTACTCCCTCAAACCAGCAAGACGCATTTTTGACTCGGACTTGGGCCGGGTCCGATCCAAAAATCGTACGGGTTCGTGTATGTGCACGTGTATGGGCTCAAAAAGGACAATATCTTATTGGGCAGAGCCCCAAGCCCTTTTTATGAGCCGGGCTGTTATAAATCTAAAGTTTGCATTTAAATTTAATTATTTTAAATTGCATTGTTTTGAGCTTTTAATCTCATAGATCCATTTATAAGCCTAGTATGAAGTTCAAATTTAGACCCATTCATAAATTTTCAAGTTTAATTTATTTGTATTGGACATTCACAAGCGGGCTAAATGAGTCCTCATTTTGGGTGTGGGTTCTGGTCCCAAAATGAGGACCAGAAGCCAATGGGCCCAACTCGACCCGCCAACGGCCATTCTTGCTAACAGTAATATGAAATCTGCAATGGGTGGTGGCAAAGTACAAATTACAAAGGAAGGTGTGATTCAAGGAAGATAGCCAACCAAATGTTGAATCTCCCTTTTTCAGCTCCCAACAGGCCGCTCTCTGCTTCTGCAAGGAGATGCCTGCTCTCTTCTCCGGCCCTCATTGCCTCCCCAAAATCCCCTCTCTTCTCTCACCCCAAATTCCCTTCCAAACGCCTCCCCAAGTCTAGTCTCACCATTGCCTATGCGGACGCCGGGGCTGACTCCAACCAACCCCTCTCTTCCCCGTCACTCTCTCCTCCTTTCGCCCCGACGGATCAAACCGTCTCCGTCGGCGAAGACGGCGTTCCCCTTGAAGGCGTTATCCAGATTGACAAACCCAGTTCTTCTTCGACCCTGAAATCCTGGGGGTAAGCTCCATTGTTATTTTGTGGCTTTTCTGCTTTGGTTTGATTAGAATCTGGTCATAGTTTGGTCCCAAATTGATCGGTGGAGTTAGAATTCAGAATTTTGTTTCTGGGTTTCAGACGGGTCGCAATTCTTTCAGGTGGGGACGTTTTGTTTTTGCTTTTGTTTGCTGCGGTCGGAAGGTTGAACCATGGCTTCCCTGTTTTTGATGTTGAGACTCTTCATACTGCTGACCCTTTAATTGCTGGTGAGTTTAGTTTGTTTCTCTTGTTCTCTTTCTTCTTCCCTCTTCTTTTCCCTTTTTTTCTTTTTTTTTTTTTTGGGGTTGGGGGGGTTGAAAGCTCTCTGTTCCATTTTTTACAATGATTGTACTGAATTTCGGGTTCATCTCAACAATCAGTGACGGATAGGGTTTATGTGGTTTGCATCCAGGTCGAACACTGAAGGGTGTTTCTGCTGATGTTTCCACTGATATCTCTTTTTATCAAATCATTTTAGCAGTGAATCCAACATAGAAATTGGATTGGATTATGGTTTTGTAGTTGAGTTTTAGAACTCAGAAGACAACTATATCCAAATTTGTGGATGTAATGGGAAACAAATCTAGGGTCTGTTTGGTAGCTCATTCTGTTCAAAAAATGAGATTATTGACATAGCAATGGAATGAGAATGGATATCTAAGAATGAGAATGACTAGTTCAAGCCTATTTGATAGTCCTGGAACGATTGTCGAGAACATGTTTCATTCTCCTGATTCCAATAGCTGTTTGGTAGAACCTATCTATAATTATTTTTCATTCTCCTGATTTTATTAAAACCTGTTTGATACTAAATTCTATGATAAAAAAATCATAAAAATAAACAATTATTCGCATACATATTGACATTGTACCTGTAAAAAGAATTCAACACATTTATATAAAAATACAAATTTTCCATAGAGATTCACATGAACAGAGTTTGGCACTCATATCAATATAAATAGCATATAACATAGAAAGAGCATCATTCAACCTGTAATCTCTTGACTTGCAAACCATGTCTCAATATAATCTATAACCAGGGCCGACCCTGGTTATAGGCGGTCGCCAAGGGCCCCCAAATAAATAGGGTCCCCAAGTCCATAAGCTCTTTTACTATATGTTAAATATGTTAAATAGTTAATAATGCACAATTAAAGCACAAATTCATACTTATCCAGTCGGTTAGAATGGTCACTTTATAAATACGGGACCTGGGTTCAAATCCAGGTTGCGTGACTATTTTTAACTATTTCGAATTTAGAAGACTCAAAATTGAAAAATTTATATATTGATAATTTTTCTACTCAATTTAAAGCGTAGGTTTCTTAAAAAATTAAAATAATGATAGTAACAATCATAATAATTATTATTATAATTCTCATTTTATTGAGTTTAATAATAAATAAAAAAATAAAAAAAAAATATTAATTAATAAAGAATCTTTTAAAATATATCTATCATCTAAATAAATAGAAAGAGAAATCTATATTGAGTTGATAATTTTGAATTAAAAATAATTTAAAGCTTTTAAAATTTGAAGAGATGAAAAAATATAGCTTTATTCATTTGATCAATGTAGATTTTATTAGAAGTAATATACAAGTATAAATCATTATAATTAAGATAATTTTTAATTTTTAATTTTTTAAAAAATACATAAAAATTGAAAAATTAAAATAATAATAATATCTTCGTTTCAAATGAGAATTTGTATTAGTGTCGCACTCGAATATGATAAAAGATGTAGTACCAAAAGAATGAATTGCCAAATTATATAAAAATAAATAAATTGTTGTTTTTCAAATGCATGAATTGCTTATAGAATAATGTTGATTATACCAGTTATATTTACTTATGCAGAAATAAGTTTTTCAAAGTTAAAACTGATAAAATCTTATCTTCAATCTACAATGTTATAAGAAAGATTGAATGGATTAACTATCTTATCTATTGAAAAATAAATGTTAAAAAAACTTGAATATAGTAATTTAATTAGTAATTTTGCATTTCAAAATAAAAATAAATTTTAAATAATACTTTGTTATAAATTTGATTATGATATTTTATTTAGTTTTACACATTGTAAAAAGCATTTGTATGATTTTATTTTTTGTGAGTATATAAAGGCCCCATCTTAAAAACTCGCCTAGAGCCCCTGAAATCTCAAGGCCGGCCCTGCCTATAACCTTATCAAGACAATTTACAAAAGCAACATATCCATCAAAACAAATTCCATGTCAAAAAACATTTCCTGAAAATGCTAAAAGACTGTTGGATGTCTGAGTTATATTTTCAAGAAATACTAAGAAGTTGTCTGGATGTAATTTCTTGAAATTTAATAGAAACTTTTAAATCTTTTAAGTGAAGAGTTAATCTCAAAATTTGTTATTTAAGTTATTTTAAACATGCTCATAATAAATAATTATTTAGTTGATACAAGGTATATAATTCTTTATTTACTGAAGTAATTTTATATTCTAACAAACTATTGCATCAAATGAAGCATTGTATATAAATATATTTTCATTTTTTGAGTGTGTCATATGTTACAAATGCAATCCTACTATTATGTTTTGTTATATAAAACTAAGAGATACGTCAATACCTATATTAGTTATCCTCATTATTATTTTAAAGAATTAAAATAAATTATATTTAAAATTTTAAAGTCCTATAAAGTTAAAATGAATAATTATTGGACCTAGTATTTAATTTGAATTCTTATTCCTTCTCTAAAATGGTAAGAAAAATTGTCAAAATGAAAAATAAGATTATATTAAAAAAATAAGTGGTGCATTTGTAGGTGATACAAAGACCGTAAGTAAAAGGGAGAATATCTAGAATACTATATATGAAAATATATTAATCTTAAGTTTTTAGCTATTTGATCAAAGGTCTTAAAATAATAGAAATTAACTGCATTCTATGTTCTTTGATGATAATCATTCATTTTATGTTCTTTGATCTAATGGTTAGATACTTTAAATGACAGTTTTTTTTAGTATAAGTATTATAAGACAACTTCTTTCAATTAGTAAGTTTACATTGGCATAAAAGAACACCATATGTGATATTTAAAAAATATCCTAGAAAACCCTAATCACCATGCAGCATACACCATCTACCTTCTTCCCCTAATTGGCAGAGACACTTAATTGGGTTGTGAACTCGGAGATGCTACCTCCTTTATACAGTTGAAAGCCTTGACAATGCGGTGCAAATTTGAACTTAGGCATGATTTTACTCCATCATGTATGGAAATTGAGGAATTTCCTCTATTTTGGACCTCCCTCTCTTGAATGAAATCCATAAATCATTTCAAGGAAATCTGTACGGTCCTGGAAAATTTGGACTCCACCATTTCCATGAAAAGCAACTCCGAACAAGGTTCTTTTCATCATTTCCACCAATTTTGCTGCAATTCCAGTAGGCATGATTTTCCTCCTCCATGTATGGAAATGGAAGAATTTCCTCTATTTTGGACCTCCTCTCTAATGAAATCCAAAAGTCATTTCAAGGAAATCTGTACGGCCTTGGAAAAATTTGACTCCACCATTTTCATGAAAAACAACTTCAAACAAGTTGCTGTCATTCATATTGTGTAGTGAAAATTTTTAGTTGATGTCACAGATAGGCTCCTATCCATTTTATTCTTAGAATGTAAATGAATGTTTCTATTAAGAGTGAAAAATGATCCAGTGCCAACCTTTATCATGCCGCTTGCCCATGCTACTGCCATTTTTTACCATGGGAAACTGATTTTGAATCCAAAATTGCTGACAAATCCTGATTCCTTGTCAATCATCTTTCCGAAAAAAGAAAAAGAAAAAAACACTTGTGAGTCATCAATGGTCCACATTTCACTCGAATCAGTGTTGGACACATTTTTGAATTGTTTATGAATTCTGCACACAATTGGTTCCTTTATTTTTATCATCCACGGGACACATTATCAGTCCAATTGTAGGCCCATCTCCAATTGGAACAGAAGTTGAGTCAATGACCTTTTCTTGGAATTGGAGGAGGGAGCGGGGGAGAACAGCATGGTAAGTGCAGTATTGGATCATTTCCTCATATGAATTACAAGTAAGTGTTGGTATCTAGTGGATATTGCACCAAAGCTAATAAGTGGTATTGTTGAGTGGAGTTTATCTCCCCCCTTGGCCTACTTCATATGGTTCTGCCAGGAGAGATTTTTTTGGGAATTTTTTTTTTCTGCCTGGAGAGAGTGGAATGGTCAAGTAACTGAAATTAGGCACTGGTTTTATTGAATATCATAGATTCTTTGGCAAATGACATTTAGTTATTTTGTCATTTTAAAAGATTTAAATGGTTTGACAGGTTGGTTTCTAAGTGCATATTTTCTTGGGGGTTATGGGGATGATGGAAAAGGGTTGAATGGGCTGATGAAAGCTGTCTCTGCTGCTGCTAAATCATGGGCTGTTGGAATTCCGGTGAGTTTAACTCCTCTTGAAAAATAAAATGGAGTGACTATTGGATTTTGTTTAGGATGTAGTCAAGTTGTACAATTTTAGGTTCAAATTTTGAACTTGGGTGATTTTTGCAGAAGTTAACCCCGAAAAATGTGGGGAAGACTGTTCACTTTATGCTTTTATGTGAAGTAATGAGCACTGAAAATTGCTAAACTTGCACATGTAAGAAAATGGCCTTGATGCACCATTGGTAGGTTATGTAGTTAGTGAGACCTGAACATCTCTGTTATGGCAGCCTGAAGTGGTCCATTCAACTGACTGCTATATAACCAATTACAAAGTTCATAGGTTATCTTCAATTAGTACCCTTTACTCTTTTTTATGCAGATTTTTTTTTTTTAAAAAAAGAGACATGTTATAAACATTGCTAGAAATCTAATGTTCATATGGGTTGATTGACATGCATGAGATTCGTGGATGATGGGATTTTTTATCCTATTGTTTTTCTCACATTGTAATGGACTGTGGTGACTCAAACCTTTAACATGTTTAGTGGGTGGACGGGGCTCTTTGGGAGGTTGGGGGTGGCTTGAAGTGTAAGGAAGGCTTTTTGATATTTGTTATATTGACACTCAAACAGGGTCCTCAAATTTCCCTAGTAAAATTGGTTTATGGGTTGGTTTCAATGATGACGTAGACACTAAATTATTGTTTAATCTGTAAGTTGTGATTTCAGTTCACTTCTAATTGCCATTCTTAAAATAGTAACTCTTGTATGCAAGCGATTCCATTGTTCCCCACCTGACGTTGTAAAAACAACTGCAATAAATAAACTTATTCCATCTGACGTTTTCAGAGAAGACTTTTACTTTTTCCTGTTTAAGACATAGAGAGGACCATTGCAAGAGGTTGCATGCAAGAGTAGCTCTTCTTAAAATGTATGCCCAACCGGTTGATCCAAGTCTGTGCTACCTCTAAGCCAATTTGCCTATGGTTTGAAATGATGATCACTGTGAAGGTAGGCAATCATGCTTCTAGGTTTTCCAATTGGTCAGCTTACTAGCAACGAGTGTCAGTACTTAGTTCAAGGAGGAAGGAGATAAGAAGAGATGGAGCTTACAGTAATAGGAGCGTGGCATCAATTTGAAAATGTCAGTTCTGTGGTTCTTTATGTTTAAGATAGTCATCTCAATAGGAGCAACAACTCTATGAATGGTGGACTTTCCACTGATTGGGAGTTTGATTGACTCTCTCTCTCTCTCTATCTGTTTTTTTATGATAGAGTTCTTTATGGTTAAGATAGTCATCTCGAGCAACAACTCTATGAATGGTGGACTTTCCACTGATTGGAGTTTGATTGACTCTCTCTCAGTCTCTCTCTCTGTCTCTCTCTCTCTCTCTCTCTCTCTATATATATATATATATACTAGACTCAATGGTGGGAATTTTCTATGAAGATGATAAAAATTAGAAGAACAGATTTATTGAAAGAGAGACGGGGAAGAAAAATGACAGATTCAAGTGAAGAATCATTACTACATAACTAAAGAAAAATAATTTTAGGGATTTGGGAGAACTGAGAAGTGAAGACTCCTTATTACATAATGAAATAAGGAACAAGGAAGTGGAGGAACAAGTTTGTCACTTACTACCTTCCAAGGAGGAGGAGGAGAAGAATCACTTCACATCTGCGCTGTCATTCACTGGAGAAGTTGGAGGTGCAGAAACCCCAGGGTGTAAGTAGAACTTCTGGTGATGGAAGTGGTGAAATAACTACAATTGCACTCCAACAAAGTAGCAATCAGTAGGAGCACACAACTTTGCCTTGGGAAAATGGTTTCCCCACCCTTCCCTCATTCAAATACCAAGTCTGTTTACGATTTCCCCAAGGGAATCAACTGCAGAAAAAATATGTTTGACTGTGAAATCCGGCGCCATGTAGGGCTGTAAAAACCTGGTTTTTTTGTTGTTGCATCAAAACCCCCTTATTTCCTTTGGAAATGAATGAAAAGTTGTCTCACCAAAGAGGGAACGGTCTCATTTTCTGTGCTCTTCATTTTCTATCAGCTGGAAAATGGCAAACACCTGGAGGATTTTTGAGAATGGAAAGACGACGGTGATGAACCTTAAGACCTATTGCTCTAGAAGTTTTGGAGTAGAGAAGATGGGAGATAACCTCCCAATCCAGATCACTCTCTTTTTGTCCTAGTATGTGCATTGTCCAAAAGAGGAGGCTTATGGCTTCCAAAGCATAAAATTACATAATAATCCTTCATGTGTAAAACTCGTAACAGAAACAGTACCACCAATGCATCGTAGTACAAAATAACATGATGTTACATATGAGAAAATCTATCTATTACATTTGTTACATAAGCAACAACTTTGAATAGCAACATAACTTCCTTAAATAAGCAACAATTGTGAGTAGCAACGACACCCCTTTTAACCCATGTCTTGGTTTTTTAAACCAGACTTGCCTGACTTGTCTCATTCAATCTCCATTTTTACTGTGTCAATGATTTGCTTCAAATTTTAATATGTTCTCTTATGATTTTTATTCTCCTTTTGGCAGTTAGGATTGATTATCCGAGCGGCAACGTCGGGCCATATACCACCTGTCAGTTTTGTGTTGGTAACTATGGGAAGCACTGGGGTTTTGTTGATTGGATGGAGAGCTTTGATCTCTGCCCTTCTTCCTAATGATCAAAGGAAGAAAAATGATGTGTATAGGCGTGGGAGCCCATTTGAACTGTTTGAGGTAAGGAAGCCCAGGCTTGTTACTTTACATGCACTCGAAATCTTGATCATGGAGTGGCATTTCTTCTTCACCCCATTTTTAAAACCCGTACTTTAAGATACTTAGAAATTTTGCATTTATTAATGACAAAAACAGGTCCAGCATCTTGAATTGTCTGACTTCAATCTTTTTGAATTTTTCATGGTTAATATGGGTGTAAATGTGCTGAAGCTAACTTGGGCCAGTTTAAGCTTGGCTTGATGTTAGCCAAGCTTCAGCCTAACTCATCAAGCTAGAGTTGAGCTCGAGCCAAGCTCAAATTTGTTTGTTTGTGAACATCTTAGCAATCTCAAGCTTGTTACGCATAGCCCATTTTAATCTTGCTTAATAACGAATATCAACTATCAAGCATGAGTACAACTTAAGCTAATTCAAACAAAATATAACATTTGTGTTATTTAGTATCCAATATAAATACATGCATGCACTCGTATATAAATATATCTAATGTGCATGTGTATCAAAGTGGAACTGAGCCTGAATCCAATTGAGCTGAGCTAGCTTGGTCGTCAGTTGAGCTTGTTTACATCCTTCATGCTTAGATTCATTTTGTGATTTTTTTTCTTGGAATTGGTTAATCTTTGTATTTCTTTTTTAAATTATTTTTAGGAAGTAATATTTTTTATTTAATATAATATAATGAGAAGGGAAATGGAAAAATAAGTGTCAAATGGCTTAACACTTGTATTGCCCCTATGTACTAGAAGACCCAATGACCCAAGCATAGAAGAATATTCCCAAATGACTCGAGTTCATTTGGATGGTTGAGATTGTAAGACGAGCCAAATTTATGGTGGTTGAGTTTAGAAAATGTGACTGTCTAGAGGGGAAGAACAGTCCAAGAAAACTGTACTGGCTAGTTTAATCAACTGTATAGACTACGAAATAAGTTGTAAAGGCCAAATTTTGTAAAACTACAATGGCTCTGTCAAGAACTCTTTTCAATGCAAGCTTGCATGGCAGATTTTTTTTTCCATTGTCGGAAACTCAAAACTGCTTAACAGCTATAAGATGATTCTGTACTTGCTTCAAATGTAAGATGTTTATCATCATCATCATCAAGGGAAGCACAGATGTTTATTCATAACTAACATTTGGTTCTTCTTGTTGCAGTTGCTCACCTCACTAGTGCGAAGGTGGTGATAGCTGTCTTTCATCAGTTCAGTGTAATCTCTTCTCGGGCATGACTAAGTAAATCCTAATTCAATTTAGTTTAGGCGGGGTAATATGTTTTGACCTCTAACAAGGTAACCTGAGTCTTCTGCAATCTGGGCACTTTGTTGTATTACATAAGTAAATGCATTCTCTATTCATGCCCATTTGTCCATCAAATATATATATCTAGTGTCGATTTTTTACCCTCTATTTATCAAGGTATATTCAGTTTTTGTAGTCTGTCTCTGATTGTCAAGTAGAACTCTTTGCCTTGTTCTGCCTGCCAGTTTTGCCATGAAGAACTTTTCCTGGAATCCTTAGGGTTTTTTCTTGTGTCCAGTGTGTTGGCTTTTCTTTTGAGCGGGTTCTTTTTAAGTTAGTTTAGCCTGGTGTCTTTTGTCGATTTTTTTTTCTTTATCTGCACCGCACCTCTGGTGCCTCTTATCCTATTAATATTGAACCATTTCAAAAAAAAAAAAATCGTTGCCTTGTTGGTGGGCTGCACAAAGGAGAGATTTTTGTTTTGGCCGACTAAGCCTTGGTGGTGTACTTTGGTTTTACCCTAGCCTTGTAAGCTTTATTTGTTGAGCCCAAGCTGAAGACCAGGTGGTATATTTATATGTATGGTTTGAGCCTAGCTCATATTTTGTTATCAAATCTTAGACAATACCTGTGATAAAATCTTATAAATATGATATATTCAGTAGGGTGGCCATCCTAATACGGGAATACTATTTTAGTAGACACTGGTTTTTCAGATTTCTCACTTTGTCCCCATCCGTAGAAATCGGCTCACATTTTCAATGAATCAATTTATATGTAAAATGATCCGGTCGATGCACCGATTTGGACTCTCAAGAAATCGGTGCACCGATTTTCAACTGATCCATCCAGTCGGTGCACATGTCCGGTTCATCAATAAGTGAACCGATTTTTGCAGATGGATGAGGGGCAAAATGGAAAGTTCACTAAAACTCGTGCCTCCTAAAAGATGACGCCCGTGTTAGGATGACTACCCATTAAGTAAATCATATATGTATGATCTTTAAATGATGAAGAGGTCAGGCTTTCTCAGGTTTGGGTTCAACCTTGGTCTTGAACTTTAAGAGCACACTATTTTAAAATTGGGCTTACTTCTCTGGGCCCAAAAATGAGCTAACCCTAGCCTGGATTTTCTGGGCTTTTCACATGTGCTTAGTGGAATAATGAAGGAGTTTCGATCTGGGTGGCATAGAGCTCTAGTTGCATTCACTAGGTTTAACTAATGCAAGGAGTGTATATGGATAAACGTCTATCATAAGTTAGCTACCAGTCATTTCTAACCCTTTAATCTAAGAGTGAGGAAGATGACTAGAGATTATTGGTTAGACTTAATTTTAGAAATAATGAATGCCTCATCCATGGACTTTCTTTATAGTGGTGGAACCCAATGGATTCTATGGGCTTGGGCTCGACATACTATTGTGGATCATCATTTCTGTGCAATTACAAATTGTTCTGGTCCCTAGGGCACATCAGAAGGTGGGCCTTCACTCTATCTGTTGGGAATACGTGCAAAAGTTTGTGGATAAAATTTAGACAAATTTGGGCCCCTTAAATTTCTGTAAACCTTGAAGTTGAGTGAGGACATTAGTAAAGAATTTCATTTCATTAAGACTCTCGCTCTCTCTCTACAATTAATTCAATGTTGTGATAAGTTGGATGCGTTAGGACTTTAGGGCATGTGAATTTAGTGTTTGTGAGAGGGTTTTGATGTATAAAACTCCAATGGATACATACGTACATGTGGATTAATGTTATTGGTTGGAAATCAATATTTTTGCCAATGTTCAACCAAAAATGTTTTTGAGGCCCTTCCCTTTTCAATAAACTTAAGCACTGCTTTTATCTTTCTGCCCATACATTTAATCATTTAAAAGAATTTCAAATATAAAAAAATTAAAAAATTAAAAAAATGACGTTACTTGAATCACCATCTACTATTTTATCTTACCCACCAACAGATGTATCTGCTTTATTTGATAACTTTGATTTATAGTGTATTTGACAATTGAAAGATTATGAACTTAAGATTATGAGTAAGAGAGAGAAAAAAAATAGTCAAAATGAAATCTAGAATGCACCGGGTGTACTTTTTTATCACTTAGAGGAATATAGATAAAAAAATAAGTGTTGTATCTTTTATTAGAAACAAATACCAGTGTTCCTATCAGCAGGGTACAAATATCGACCGATACATATCGTATCGGCCGATATGTACCGATTTTGAAGGACTGAATATCGGCCGATATATATCGTTATCGGTCGATATTCACAATATCGATTGAAATATCGGCCGTATTATATCGGCCGATATCAAAATATCGATCGATAACGATATATCAGTCGAAATATCATATCGGCCGATACCGATTTTTAAACCCCTGCCTATCATATCTTTAAAAGAAAAAAAATAAGAGAAATATAGATAAATTTGAAAATTTCTTTTAAAAGATGTACTATAAAAAAAAAATGAGAGTACAAAAATCATTATTTATACCTATTATTTATATTAAATTAAATTTTAAATTACCTCAATTAAAAAACACAAGTAGTGAAGGTAGTCAAAGATCAGAAGGGTGGGTGGGAAGAGTTGACATAAGTGTATTTTCCCTTTTATTTTTAGGAAAAAAATCAAATCTATAGAAATTTTGAGTACCACATTCCCAAAACTAGAATGTGAAAGGACCCTCTTAAAATTCCATTCTAATTCTAGGTCTAGGCTGGTGACTGGTGATAGAGGAGGCTTAGGCCTTGAAGGTGTGAGACATGTGCCTGCTTTTATTTGTTTGTTTGTGGATGGGAAAAATCTAAGTGGGGTCTCCTCTCTTCCCTTTCTTGCCTACCCACAAATAAAATATTGAGGGGAAGAAGGAATGGAAGAGCATTCAATCCCATCATCTAAGGGATCTATCTTATTTGTCTTTATGTGAGGTAAATAAATAATTTTCCACTCTCTTTAAAACATTTTTTATATTTTTATGTCTTCTCCTTGCGATTGTTAGTACCTGGATTTAGTACCCTATTGTTTTGCATGTGCCACCATTTATTCGATATGACCCAACATACTGCTGCTAAGTGGAACCCTACATTCAGTGGGCCATAATTTCAAAGTAAGAAGTGGTACCTTAGTTACTGATATGCAGCATGGCGTCTAGTTGATGGGACACACCTATTTCATAGATGAATTATTCTTTAATTGAAGAAAAAAATTTGAAATATAAAAAGATGTATGTTTAATAAGACATTTTAATAATAAGAAGAAATGATGATTTACATTGGGTGGCCATTTATACACTCAGATTTTTTACTGTAAGACATTAGATTTCAAATTTTTAAGGTAAAATTATCATTTTGCACTTTGTTTGTTTAGAAAACGAACCATCCGCATCGTCCGAACCATCAGGCAGAACAATTTTCATTCGTTCGAATGATGTAATCGTTCGGACGACGATTGCAGTATAAAATTCGATCATCAAAACTAATTTTAGATAGTTCGAACCATCAAACTTTATTTGATATGATTCTATGACCCTATAAAAAAGAAACTTTAAATTTCACTATCTTTTCAGTCGTATAAAAATAGCATATCATTGACAGTGTATCAATTTACAAAAATAGATGTAACCTCCCTTTTTTTTTTACAAGAAGGATGAAAAGTCCTTCTCTTGTACAGGTATTTTTCCTATCTCTCTTCTTCCTCTATACCCAAAAATTTCTTCTTCTTTTTTTTTTACAAAAAGACCTTTATCTCCTTCTTCCCTATTAGTCTAACGGTTCATATTTGAAAGTTCGAACTTTCCAAACTCAAACCAACGTGCGACAATTATTGTAATACCCTGACCCGAATTAGACGTGATCAATATGATAATTCATACTTTAACCAGTTGATCTTAAAGATTATAGTTAAGGCTTTACGAAAAGTCCAGGTTCAGCCCAGTCAGAACTTGAAAGCTCGATGATCTAACTCATCTAGTTGGAAGGGCAAAATGGTAATTTACCATTTTTCGATATTATTTTTACTATCTATATAATTATCTGATTATGGTTGAGTAATATTGATTTCTTTAATCAAGGATTTTGATTTATAAATACAGTATTTTATTATTTTCAGAAAATATTATTTATAACTACCCGAAAAGATTCCGAAAGTGAAGAAAAATATATTTTTAGACGATTTCAGAAATAAGAAAATTTAAAAAAAAAGAAAAAAAGTGTGATGTTAGGCTTTATTATAACTGCTTAGTTTATTTCTTCAAATTATGAAAATAAAGGTTTTAAACCCTTTTAATTAATACAAGTTAAATTAAGTAAATAGTGTCAAAATATAAATTTTGTTTCAATCTATGGTTTTTGATGAAATTTAAATCTCCAAAAAATTTATGATGAGTAGAGTTTATAAAATCCAACATTTTTGTTAAGTTGAATTAAATTAATTAAGTTATTTAAATAATATTTTTAGTTAAAATTCAATTAAGATGAAAAAAGACCTATTTGCAAAATCCCCAGAAGGATTTATCTGCAAAATTTTTTTACTGTTACCGCTCGTACATGGCCAGAAGCTGGCGTCGACTCCATGCAGCGTCCGTGGGCTGCCAGTGATGTGTCCTTCACTTAGGCAAGCTGGTAAGTCTATAAATTCTACCCTTTTTCCTAGCTGAATTCATCTCAGTGAGAAATCAGCTAGTCAAAAAACCAAATCAACACTCCCTCATTGTTTTCAAATTTTTTTTACTTAAGGAGGTAGATTTTACAAGTTTCGAAATTTCTAACCAAGAGCTTAAGCGAAGGTAACCATTGTGTTAATTTTCAAATTCCAATCAGTTTAGAATCAAACAGAAGTAAAATTGATCAAATTTTGAATGTTTAATATGAATTTGAAGGTTTAAGGAAAACTTGGATTTTTATATGTTTCTCAGGATTTCTTATTAAAATCAGATGTTTTAAATCAGTGTTAATATTTTAATTTATTCCCTTTGTCAAGAGGACTCACTAAGGAGTCCATCTGACCAGTTAGATGTGAAAAAGAACCCAGGAAACCCACTGTTTCTGGATTCGTATTTCACATGGCCGCCGCCCGTTACTATTTGCTGGTGCAAACAGAAGAAGAAGACGACTCTTGGAAGTTCCGAGAGTTGGGCTTCGGAAGTTCCGAGTTTCGGCCCGGGTTTCCGAAGTGTCCAGAGGCTAACTGCTTCTCTCGCCTCTGCTGACGAGATGTTCCGAGTCTGTTCGGAAGAGCCGAACTGCTCTGAAGTTTCGAGCTTCCCTCGGCAGGTTCCTAGACACATTGAGACCTACATGTTGTTTTGTTTTCTATTTTTCGGCTCGGAAGCACTCTCGAAAGTTCCGAGACATAAGCCTCGGAAGTTCCGAAGGACAGAGCTCTGATTCCAAAGGTTAGTTTTAGGCAGTGGCTCGGAAGTTCCGAAGCCAGAATACCAGGTTCCGAGGCATGTTCCGATGAGCCCAGTTTTGGTTTGTAGATCTTGGTTTAATTTAAGATTACATGTTTTAGATCATAGGTTTTAATGTGATGTTTATAGCTCTTTTCAATAATTAAAAATGATACTAACCCCTTTCTCTTGGTACTATAGAGTATATAGTTATTATATTCACTTCGAGGTCGATATTCTCGATCTATGGCTGACTCAGCCCGATAGCTATTTGTAGCTAAGCGATTTCCTTTGCCTCTTCGTAGAAAAGAAGGGTTCGGATACTGAGTGACCTTTAGGCCTAACTCGCCATAAGAGTAGTGGCCTGAGCACCTTATACCTCTAGGCCTAACTCAATACGTCAACCTGGTCATGCCCAAAAGACAATATGAGAAGTGGTCTGAGCATTCTATTATATATTGCTGATTATTATAATTTAAAATGGTTAGTAACCAAATAGGAGACTCAGTTCCATTTCCCCGGAGATTTTTGGAAAAACAGGATAGAAAGATTTGAAATACTATGAGTATGTATTGCATTGTACCCATATATATTGACTGATTATTGATTGTATATCTGTTTGCATGTTTGACAGATACTTCGATACCACACTTTTTCGGTGAGGAAACTTAACATTACAATAGGAGTAAATCAGGTTGAAAATGATCTAGTGTAATGAGTGGTTTCAAGGATCAGTTTTGATGAACCCACTTATATGCCTAGACATGTTGTACTATTATGAAGAGTGCTTATGGATATTTATGATGTTGATCGTAGATTATGATGCTTATGAGTTATGATGATGTTAATACTGCTTCCATATACCCTTAACTAATGAACTATTCCCGACCTTGGGCGTGTCGGTTTACGACTACTGGACCAGGTGTGTCAGTTGTTGACCTCGGGTTTATCAGTACCGGCCTTGGGCGTATTGGAGATGTACTTGGAAGGATTGTATTTTGATCGTGTTGGGACTAAATACTAATTGTTTCAGCATAGTGTCTAGGTGTTATGGTGGATGTCAGCAGTTATGGAATTATGATGAGATTTTGGAGAAGTTGAAACTATTATGTTGATTTTAGTTAACCTGATATTCTTTACATTGTATTGTTATGTTCTTTCACTGGGCTAGTTAGCTCACACTACTCACATTTCAGAAGATGTACCCGAAGAGGAGGGACCTCCGTATCAAACTTAGGACGGTTAAGCTGTTGCGGCTTCTTGTGTAACGACATGACCTACATACAGGGCTTAGGGCTCAAACTCAACAAGAAATTGTCCGCTCTGGGCCTCGCATACAACTAACCCACATGGTTTTGCCTTTGGGCCCGGACCCACCTAGCCCTGCCCAAAACTCGTCTTGCTCGTTAAATGGGCTTTGGCCTCTTATTACCCCATTCCATTTTGCCTTCTTAACCGATGTGGGACTCTCCCATATCGGTAACAGTTGTTGCTCACAGCCAAGGTAAGGGTATCACAATCACCCCTTCTAAAGCCTCGAGCCGCCCCCGGCTCGATCCGGCTTAGCTCAACAACACCAGAGAAGGAGGAAAGGCCCACACAGTCCGAGAGTTGAATTGAGGCTCTGATACCATTTGTAACGACCCGACCCACATACAGGGCTTAGGGCTCAAACTCAATAAGAAATTGTCCACTCTGGGCCTCGCATATAGCTAACCCGCACGTTTTTGCCTTTGGGCCTGGGCCCACCTGGCCCGGCCCAAAACGTGTCTTGCTAGTTAAATGGGCTTTGGCCTCTTATTACCCCATTCCATTTGTCACGCCCCGACCTGAAAGGTGGGCCCGGAACGCGACTGATTTTTTTTTGAAAGATAAACTAAACCAACTTACAAGCATTCTAACTGGGCCGGATCAACAGTTAGGCCCAGAGGTCACACATGATTCCAGCATGTGGACTCAAACACATACCATAAGTCTAGCCCACAAAATAGATATAATAACAACATCAACACATAAGAGAGGCATAAAAGTTTAGTACATCACATTTAAACAAATTAAGTACCACACCCGGTACTTAATAAAAGCAAATGGTTCCAAGAACCAACAAGAAAAGATAAGGGTATTCCCCTCAGGGGGAATCCCGAAACACCGCTTCAGCTTATCCACTCTAAGCTTGAAAAAAGAAGGTCCTCCTCCTCGGGTTCATCGCCTGAAAGGTGAGTGGGGTAAGCTAACTAGCCCACTGAAGGAAAAATAACAGTACAGTTTAAGTAAATTAACAGGTTAGCAACGGTTTAATAATATCACATGCTTTGATAACAAATAAGTATAATATTCAATAAAGTCTCATCATCATCTTTCCATCAATTACTGCTATCATCCAACGTAACACCTACCGACTACGCTGAGATCAATATTAAGTCCCGACACGGTCAAAATACATCCTTTCAAGTACATCTCCGGATCTAACTTAGCCGATACTGACATCCTCGAGTCAGCAACTGACGACACCATGGTCCACCCATGGTCCAGTAGACAAAAACCATCTCCCATATGGCTGATATTGGTTCAATAACCCAAATACGTGGAAGCAGTCTTACATACTCATATGATCAACATCATAATATTCACAGTCATCATAAGCACTCTTACCTTACATACTCATATGATCAACATCATAATATTCACAGTCATCATAAGCACTCTTACCATAGTACATCATGTCTATGCACATGAGTGGGTTCATCAAATCTAAAACCACTCATTGCCCAAGACTAATCTCATAATAAAACTTGTTTACATATCCTATAGAGTTAAGTTCCCTCACCGTGATTGTTTAGTTACGCGGCCTCTATTCAAACAAACAGACAACTGCACAATCAATATATATAACAGATACGTACACATAAGTAGTATTTTGAAATCTCACGTTTTCCCAAAAATATCCAAGGTATATTGAATTGAGTCTCCGACTGGGTGTCTATCCTTTTTAAATTATCATAATCAACAATATAATAATAAAGCTCAGTCCAAAACTCATATTGTCTTCTGGGCATTAACCAGATTGACTTATTGAGTTAGGTCTAGATCCTCGGGTCACTTCTCGGTTGTATTCTGGATAGGACCAGATCTGACATTTTGAGTTAGGCCTCAAGGTCACTCAGTGCCCGACTATATAGCGTCGGCCTGGAAGTGAATCACTCAGTACCCGACCAATAGGGTCGGCCTGGAAGCGAATACAATAGTATTTACACTATAAGTAATAAGAGAAAAGGGGTTAGTACAATTTTAATTAAGAAAGAGTATTAATAATCATAAGTATCATTAATCAAATAAGATTAGGTAATAACAACAATCAAACAATATTTTAACTCTTAAAAACTGGGTCCCTCGGAACATGCCTCGGAACCAGGTATAGTGGTTTCGAATCATCCGAACCACACCTAATCTAGTCACTGACCTCGAAACATGGGTCTAACTTCGGATCGTCCGAAGATAGGGTCTCGGATCATCCGAAGTCTATCCGAATCGATAAAAATCCGAAAACAAGTCTCGGTGTGTCTGGGTACCTCGGAACGTCCGAAGTCTGAGTTCGGAATGTTCGAGTGGGTTCAGTCCTTCCGAGCTCGGCTCGGTAGGTCCGAAGGGGTCTGGCTTTCCTCGGGCGTAACTGGGCTTCGGGTGAAGCTCGGAACGTCCGAGGGTTAAGCTCTCGGATATTCCGAAGGTTCGGATCTTCCGAAGACCGACTCTCAGACCGTCCGAGAGTCGTCTTCCTCCACTGTCTGCACCAGCAGTGAATTACAGATCGGGAAACAGAGGGTTTCCCAGAGTCGTTTTTCACAGATAGTGGACTCCTAGGGGAGTCCTCTTTCCATAGGAAATGGTTTGGAGCTTTGAAGCTCACTAGGCCATCAGATTTTAAAGTCAAATCCTCACGGGTACATGAAAACCATGGTTTTCCCTTAAATTTCAAACTGGTTTTTCTCACTGAAAATAGGGCCAAATTCGGTTTTCTTGATTCAAAACTGACTGGAATTGAAAGGGGAATGCAAATGATACCTTCACTGTGGTTTCTGGCTAAGAATCGGATCTTTGGAAAGCTTTTACTTCTAAGGCTTACTGTTGCAAGAACACTGAGAAAGCAGAAAGGGAAGGGATCGGTTTCAGCTGAGACTGAGACAGAGAGTGAAGCAGAGATTTGCTGGGAGTCTGGTCTGGTGCTCTAAGGCTGGTTTTATAGAGTTTTGGCCGGAAGGGACGGTCGGGTGGCCACTGCATGCATCTGCATGAAGTTGAAGCCTACGTTTCGAATAGTGAAATCACTGTTTGGTAGTCCGGTTGCAAGTAAGTCCTCTACAAAAAACCGATTTTGCAAATAAGTCCCTATTTTTTATAAAAGCCGATTTAAAACTAAAAGTATGATTTTAAAAGCTCTAAAACTCAATCCAACCTTACAGATAGGTTGGGTTTTGAAAACCTTGGTCACCATAAAAATTTTGGAATTTATCTCTTACTAAAAACCAATGATTTAAATAAAAATCGTAATTTACCAATATTTACTTAAATAAACAAATGTTAAATAAATCATTTTAGAAATCTCATTTTGGAGTGAAATGGAATAACTAGATCATGCTTAAAATGGTCTACTACAAAATACTAGTTTCAAAATTTATTTCATTCCCAAAACGCTTTAAAATAATTAATACTCTCTTTCAGGGTTTTGACGGGAGAATTTTAAATAATAATTTCTGAAAATAAATTCATTTTAAATCAGAAATGCAAATCCTTTATTTAGGAGAACATTATCAACACATAATAACATAATTTATGAAATAAACACAATAAACAATAAATTATCAAAATTCCCCTCCAGCTGGACGAGCTGGATCACTGAGCTCACAAGCTCGGATTGGGCCACACTTAGGCTTTCCTCAAAGCCCTAACCGTAATCTTCGAGATTTACCGGTTAACCAAGATTACTTAAGCTAAAGTATGCCTAATCAGGGTCAGGTTATTACACCATTTTCCCTTCTTAACCGATGTGGGACTCTCCCACATCGGTAACAGTTGCTGCTCACAGCCAAGGCAAGGGTATCACATCTTGGAATTCCCACGGAAGGGAATTTCTTCATTGTTATCTTTTGGTTCTTTGAAACCTCATGTTTTGTAAAGTACTGGTTATGGTACTTGTTTTGATATAGCTTGTATAAACCACTATGTAACCGCAGTTACTCTAATTTGTATAAAGTTATTTCGTTATGGAAATATTTGATTGTATGATATGTGTTTGTTTGTAGGTAGGATTATAGTACATGTTTAAGCCCAAGTGAGAATAGTACGTGTGACATTTTCTAGGATGTGCTTTTTTTTTTGGAAAATTTGAAGATCTGACCCAGCTATGATGTTAGTTGATGGGGGAAAAAAAAAACAAAAATCAGTAACGTTCCGGCCCCATTTTCGGGTCAGGGCGTTACAATTATACTTATTTTCGCTACCCGTTGTAACATCAAATATTTACATTATCACTACTGTAGCGAGATTGTGACGTATGTATTAAAATAATGTAAAGGAACGGATGATAATGTAAATATTTGATGTTACAAAGGGTAGTAAAAACAAATATGTTTGTCGTGCATTGGTTTGGGTTCAGAAAGTTGGAACTTTCAAATCTGAACCGCTAGATTAACAGGAAAGAGGGAGATAAAGGGCTTTCTGTTAAAAAAAAAAAGGAATTTTTGGGTATAGGGGAAGAAGAAGAGAGATATGAAAAATATATGTACATGAGAAGGACTTCTCATCCTTTTTGGAAAAAAAAAGAGGTTACATCTATTTTTGTAAATTGAAACAATGTCAATGACATGCCATTTTTATACGACTGAAAAGATAGTGAAATTTAAAGTTTCTTTTTGACAGGGTCATAGCATTATATAAAATGAAAGTTTGATGATTCGCACTATCTAAAGTTAGTTCGGCCGATCGAATTTTATACTGCAATCGTCGAACCAAACGATCGCATCGTCCGAACGAATGAAAAATGTTCTGCCCGATGGTTCAGACGATGCAGAGGGCTCGTTTTCTAAACAAGCGAAGGGTAAAATGGTAATTTTACTCTAAAAATGTGAAATCGGGTGTCTCCTAGCCGAAAACCCGGATGTCTGAGTGGCCACCCTTTACATTTTACACACTTCTTTACAATGTGTATCAATGTTTTAAAATCCAACCCGTGAAGCGACCGTCTTGGAGGAAGGATTGGTTAAATAAGGTTCAACTGGGTTGACCCGTAGTCTCAACCCGTGCTATTAATATAATATTATAAATAATATTAAATTATTAACTAAGGTTATATTTCATAAAAATATATTCTTTCTCTCACAAATACAATTATAAAATCTCAAAAATTAATAATTCAAAATTTATATTCCCAAAATAACCAACATTTTCTTCATTTAAAGAAACCAAGGGTTTTTAAGGGTCACGGGTTTATTAGATAAGCTTAGTTGATCTGTAGGTCGTAGAGGATTTTTAATCCAGAAAGGTTTTTAAATGACCCGACCCGTGTCTCAGCCGGGTCACAGTTGACCCATGGGGCAACCCGCGGGTTGGGTTGGGTTTGATAACATTGATGTGTATAAGGAAGCATTTGTCTTATGATGATTGGATTTCTTTCAAGTTTATATTTAAATATGGAGAGTATAAAAAAAAAAAAAATTGAATAAGATAAATTGAGTTACATATTTTGGTCTTTAATTTACTGGATTAACTCGCATTTTTTAACTATCAAAGTTTTAGTTGCTTTGATTTTTAGTTTTTAAATATTTTGTGGCCCTTTTTGACAGCATGATTTAGCTGATTTAATCCAATGAATTTTCATAATTATGTAGTTTAATTTATTCTACAATATATTAAATAAAAATATCAGTTAATTTGGCTTATATCAATCAATAGTACATTACATATCAATATATATATATATATATAATGTTTGTATTTTTATCTTTTCTGTTATTTTATTTACCGTAAGGTTTGTCCTATTATGATCAATGAAAGTCTATCTCTGTAAAGTTTGAAGTGCAATAAAGGGTCCCTAATTACAAGCAAGTGCATAAATTTTTTATCAGAGTAGTCTTCTGGGAGGTATAGACAAATTAGTCGTACAAAATTATTAAGCTTTTTTACAACTAACTTATAATGAAGAATTTTTTTTTAAGTTCAAGATGTTTAAATCTCTTATAATATTTGATTAATTTTTGAGATATGTAAAAAATTTCATATTTAATCACCAAATAATACTATTATAGCCCTTTCATACATAGCATGATGTGAATTCAAGATCTCTCGTATTTTAAACAAATTATCGACAATCAATTCAATTTTTACAAATTTCAATGTGAACTTAAATACAAATTACTCTTAAATCATTTTGATCTTCAATATTATTTATAAAATTTAAATAACTAATAAATCAGCATCCTAAATGTGCTAAAGATCTTCTACACATGTCTCAATTAGAAAAATTAATTTTAATTTTAAATGTCATTTTCTGACAATTTTTTTTTTATATATAAAATAGAAGAGAAACCGGTGACAACACACTAAACAAAATCTGACCATCCGTATTCATCCATCTGAAGCATGCTGTGACCGACGATAGATGCATTCAAGTCATGTTCGTGGGCCACAGTAAGAGACGGCTCCAATCTTCTGACGTGTCATACATGTACTGTACCAAAGTGAAGGTGAAGAACAAAAATTGGGGAGAAAGCAGTGATTGTAGAGACCATAAATAGACAGAGGGGACCAAAGGACTGGATTCTCTTCGTGGCATAGATTTTTTAATAAATTAATATTTGACATCTTTTAATATTTATTTAAAATCTAAAAAGTATTTTTGAAATCAAGTTTTATTTATCTAATATTTTTCCACAAAAATAATTCAAATTAGAAGCAAAACTTCTCAACTTAAAATAAAGACTTTTAATTTATTCAATCATTTCATATATTTACATCACATTTAAAGAACGAATTTTTTTTTTAAGTTTTGAAGAACTCAACCACAACAAAATTGTCAAGTTAATATATGTAATTCATTTGCCATTTAAACGAGTTAGTATTGAGAGTTTTCATGTAAGCAAGCCAGCCGTTTGGCATAAGCTTTCCTAAATTCCTTGAAGGATGCCCCACACTCATAGAATACACTACTAATTTGAATTAGTGATCTCTCACTTTTTAAGATGAAAGGTAACCAGTTGAGTTATCCAACGTCGGATATACAAAGCTCTCTAATGAGACTTTGATCAAAATTGATCACATGCTCTACATAATTACATATATTAGATAAATGATAACGTGATATGTAAAGTTTCACCAGTAAATAATTATTCTAATAATTTTTATGAATATAAGTAAATATTTTTTAAAAACTTAAAATAAAAAATGGAATGATCACAAATGAGTAAAACTAAAACCATATACGTACTCTCTATATGTGATTCTCTTTAACCACCTAAATTTAAAGAACAATCTTCATATCAAGTTTAAATGAAGAAAGTCTCAATTTTGTTTACATATAAATAGTGCATTATTTATTTATTTTTAACATGGAAATCTCCATCCTACAATGGAGATGAGGCCAATCATACAAACATATGTAAACTTTCTAATCTATAAGAAAAAACCCTATAGGGAGTGGCTATTCCCCTCTGTAGGGGATTAGTCTGACCTGCATAACCCGACTCAAAAAATTAGTGGATTTGGATTATGTATTTATATATTTTGTGTTGAGTCAAATTGGGAAAATAAAAATTCACATGAAATTAAGTTGGGTTGGATTGAAAAATTTAAAATCAATCTGACTCGATCCAATATAGTCCGATTTAACCTGTATGCATCAAGTTATAGAACACCACTCGCGTTAACTCAGATCAGAAATTCATGTCTGCTTAAATTGAGTAATTCGAGTCAATAATTCAAATAATAAATTTTATATGAGTTGAGTTGGATGACATGACTCAAGTTTCAGTTCAATCCCTATAAATTAGCTAGTCCTTTATTAATTTATTAAAATTACATTAATACTAATCTTAACTTATTCTTGGTGGTGAATTGGAAGGAGAGAGAGAGGTTAAAACACGTGAGTGATAGAGAGAGAAGAAGACAAGTTGCAGGACTAATAGGACTTTAATGAGGGTAGGGGCACTTTAATGCAAAGGGTTGAAAGTAGGGAATGTCATGTAAATGTGGGTTTCTTCTTTTTAACTTTTGTGCGCTTTCGCTCACCTTCTTCTCTCACTTGTCACCCTCATTTCTCTGTCCATACGTCTCTTTTCTTCTCCATCAGATCTTGTTTGGATCTTCTGTTCCCACTGGTGATGACTCCTTCAAACCATTTATTTTCATTAAAGAAATATGGTCTGCTCTTCCAATCAATTTAGAGTTAAAAAAGGAATAATCCAAGTTTTCTGAGTAGATATTTATTCATCTTTAAACCTCTATTCTTGTGTGTCAGAGTCAGTTGGGTCTGGAGATTAAATTATCCATTTATGTAGAAATATCTCTCATCTCTGATTTTGTCCTGACTTGTTAAAAAAATTCAGAAAACAAAAGAAATGTAAAATAGTTAATATTAAGAGAAAAAATAATAACTAGAAAAATAAAAAATAAAGTAGTAAATATATTCAAATCATAAAAATTAAAAATATAAACTACTATTTACTAATGAACTAAAATGAAGAATAATAATTAATCTTTTTTTGCAAAAACAGACCAAAGCAATTTTTATGTTGTGTCGTTTCAACATAAACAAGCTAAACTAAACAAAGCAGTGTGTTTTGTTCTAGACCCATGCTGAAACAAAGTGTTTAGACCTAATCTACTGAACCAAAGTGAAATTAATCATCTAATAAGTATTGACAATAGATGACTTGAAAAGTAAGTAAAATTAAAACAGGAGTTCTCTACGGGAGAATTTCAAAGATAGATGTAAGTCTCTATTTTAAGTTTTCTTTATCTTAATATGATCATTGAAGAATGCTTTTTGTTGTACAAAATAGAAGAATTTCAAGCTAGACACCTCACCATCAAAGTAATTCGAGGGAAGCGAAGGAAAGATAAAAAAAAAAAACAAAAAGTTAGAGCTAGGACATTTATTCAATTAATCAAAATCATATTTTAAGAAGAAGTAGTTTTCTACAAAAAAATCTATTTTCTCAACTTGTAAGGATTGATTTGTTAGTCAGAAATCTATTTGAAATATAAGAGGTCTTAGATTCAAATCACTCTCAATAAAAATAGATAATTTTCTATAATATTACCCAGTGTATATTTTAAGAATGATTTGTAACAGGTGCTTTAAGAGGGCTTGACCCTCTTGGCCAAAAAAAAAAATTCCTTATTTTCTAAAAAAACAGTAGTATGAAACTTTTTTTCTACCACATTGACAAAATGCATATCCATGTCATCTGTTATCAATAACATTCCAATATTCCATCAAAGAACAACACTGCACATGAAAAGTCAAATGTGTTTAATTAATGACTGTTTTAACCATCGCCATTTATTTCCATTTAGATATCTGGTGATAGACTGATAATCATTGATTGGGACTTTGGGTCCTTTTCCAACAACTGTAAGAGCACTCTCCAATGAAGAAATGAACAGAAGAGTTGGAGGAGAGAGAGAGAAAAAAGCTAATAGGCAGAATTAAGAATAAACCATTAATTCTCTCCCACATCCATATTGTTGAAGGAGAAGAGAGATTTATGGAGTTTCTATATTTGTGGCAATTGTAATTATACATTGCTGATGTGATTTCCATTATGAAAAAAATAAGAAAATCCTCTCCACTGTTTCATGATTTTTTCCTTTCAAGTTTTCTGTGGAAATCATTGTCTCTATTTCATTTATTATTATCAATACATATCTCTTGTTTTCTTTTTTAATTGGTTTTACTCTTTTAAACAAATACCATCTCCTCTGCTACATTTATTTTTAAGGCTGAAATTGAAAAAACTCAATTTGAATTTTGATTCGACTCACATTCTAAATTCTTTTTAGTTGAGATAGATTGGGTCTGAATTCTAAATTTATGTGGGTTTTTGTCTTCTTAATTCAACTCGATCCATTGACCCAACTCATATGATCGGACCCGTATAACCGGACCCGAGTTTCACCCCTATCCATTTCTCATCTTGGCTACTATAGAGACAAAATTACTAGCATGTGGTTAATTTATTAAATAAATACGGATAAAGGGTGAAAAATAGATTTTACATTCAAATAAATATATTACTTAATTGGCATAACCCTAATCAAGTCACTGAACTGAACCCAACTTGAGGCAGTTACCAAGTTCAAGTTAGCGTCAGCCTGCTAGACTTCATGTTGGTCTTGGGCTAGTACAATATTAGTTTTAAGCATTTAACCATTACTAGCATCCAAATTCACAAGTGCACATCCATACATTTAAATAAACTTTATTATATTGTTTTCAAAAATTGCAGGCACTATCTTTCAAATGTGGCAACGCATTTCATTCTCTGCATAGTTAGATAATTGTTAAACAAAGCCGGCCATGTTCATCAACTAGAATATGCCCCCAAGTATATTCTCATTCATAAACAAGGAAAAGCAATGGCGGAATTAACGTTGCCATTCTTCCCTTACATAAACAAACCCATGAATCTGTGATAGAACAGTAAGAGAAGAACATTACATTATGGGTGGTGATGATGATAAGGTAGTCCTAGTAACCGGTTGCGCCAAAGGCGGTATCGGATTCGAATACTGCAAGGCATTTGCAGAGAACAAGTGCCGAGTCTTTGCGACGGATATGGCCAGTCGGAAGAGTGACATGTCCGACCTCTTGTCCGATAAGGTTGAGGCATTAGAGCTCGATGTTAGTGATGATGAGAGTGTGGCATCAGCCGTGGACACAATTATAGCAAAATGCGGCCGGATAGACATCGTCGTCAACAACGCCGGAATAGGTAGCACCGGGCCTCTCGCCGAGCTTCCGTTGAGTGCAATCAGACGGGCTTGGGAGATTAACACTCTAGGGCAACTGAGGGTGGTGCAACACGTGGTGCCCCATATGGTGGCGCGGCGGAGCGGTTGTATAGTCAATGTGGGGAGTGTAGTAGGGTTGGCTCCTACCCCTTGGGCAGGGTCGTATTGTGCCAGCAAGGCTGCCGTACATGCCATGTCACATGCCTTACGTGTCGAGTTACGTCCATTTGGGATCGACGTGATACTGGTATTACCGGGAGCCGTACGATCAAACTTTGGGAGCGCCGCCATGAATAGATTAGGGCAGCAGGATTGGAAAATCTATAAAGATTTTAAAGAGTCAATCGCCGCCAGGGCTACCGCCTCCCAAACAGGTAAAGCCACCGCGGCGGATTTGCTCGCACGGCATGTTGTGAGTAAGGCGTTGAGCCCCAAGCCACCAAAGCAGATTGTGTTTGGCCACATGACTGCCCTCTTTACCGCGCTCACTTGGTCCCCTCTATGGGTTAGGGATCTCTTCTTCTCTAATCGCTTCAATCTTAACAAGAAGTTGTAAAATGATGTTAATTTCTTGATGACGACAGTGACTGTGATGATGATTAAGTAGCAATAAATATTATTTTATAATCAAAGTGTTCAAGTGTATCATTTGTGTTAGCACATGAAATAATTTTTATTTCACTAAACATTAGATAAGTAGTTACAAAGAGTGAATTATTGAAATAGAACGTGAATGAAATTCAAAACTCTGTTTATGATGGATACTTGACTGCCGGACCAACCCATTAAAATTAAATTTCATCATTTTTTTTACTCATTTTCTTAGTCTAGAATTCTAGTCAAATTTAAGGACTGTGCCCTTGGGAATCTAGAATTCTAGTCAAATATAAGGACTGTATTTGGGTTTTCATTATCCTTTGTTTCACCTGTTAAATCTTAAATTGAATGTAAGTGCTGAGCTCAGCTTTGCCTAACCAAAGATTTGATTGTATTCGGGTGAATTACTCTATTTGATTATATTTTACGTGAAATCAGAACCTTGAATATTTAAACAAACGCAGCGAAAGAGAGAAACTATTCATTGATCTGAAGGTGGCATTTTGCATTGAGGTAGGACTAGAACTTGTGCTGGTCAAGTCGGGTTTATTATCCAACACATATAAAAATTATTGAACCCGATTCAATTCAATCCGACTTAACCCGAGTGCTAAAATGAATTGCTGACATGATTTAACCCGAGCGTTATATTCAATTTTTTTAGTGAGTCAGATCGAGTAAATTTTAAAAAACATTGACTTTACTGATCGAATCCGAATTTAATTCAGATTTTTTTTTTTCCGCTCAACTCAACCCTAATTTTAAAGATGTAAAATCCAACCCATCTGATTTTTCAAGTCGATTCATACAAGTCAAGTAAAAACCTGACCCAAGTTTCACCCCTTATTGAGAGCTTTGAAATTGATCTCCAATTGAATGATCATCAGATCTGAACAAGATTTCTAAATCATAGTATTATCTTTCTAATAATTTGTTATTGAGAACATGATTCTTAAATTATAGTTAATGTGTTTTTTAAAAATCATAGTATTATCTTTCTAATAATTTGTTATTGAGAACATGATTCTTAAATTATAGTTAATGTGTTTTTTAAAAATCATAGTATTATCTTTCTAATAATTTGTTATTGAGAACATGATTCTTAAATTATAGTTAATGTGTTTTTTTAGTTTCTAATACACTGTTTGGATACAGTGTCTATTCCTTGTTTCTGGTGTTGAATGTATAAGAAGTTTGCAATTTCTCAAATTTATAATGAGGTTGTTGAATGTATAAGAAGCCTGCAATTTCTCAAATTTATAATGAATCGTACGAACCTCAACACTCGTTCAAATGGCAGTGTCAGTGTCAAGTCTCATTGGTAACTCATTCCATGTTTGATATCAAGTTCCTCAGACTCGTCTATATTCTTCTTCATGGAATTCAAATCTCTGTGTAAATTAATATTCCCTCTTTCTTAAATTAGTTCTTTTATATAAATTTTGAAATTATCTTAAAATAGTTGTCTTATTTATATTGCTATAATATAAAGTGGGTTGAAAATATATGATAAGGCATTAAGTGCTAGCCTTATATAAAAAGTTTTTAAAAAAATACATATCTTTCTAAAGAGACAACTAAAATGGAACGGAGGGAATATTAGTTTTGTTGATTTTTATAGTTGGGTTAATGATTAAAAATAAAAATATTTATCTATTATTAAATTTAAAAAATTTAAATTACTAATAAGATGATTTTACAACACTCACCTCAAACTTATAGCTTCACACATCTCCATGCCATTGTTTGCATCTTTCATTTGGCAGAGTTGAGTACACCCTGACCTGCCCTACGTACAAATAAAGAAAAATTATTAATTTTTTTATGATGTTTATATTTTTATTCTTTCAAACAATAGAATATAATACAATATATGAATATCGGGTTTTACAATTCTTGTGGAGTAATATGGATCAAATCTAAACATAATTTTCTACTAATTTAATTTAATTGGAGAAATAGACAATGAGCCTCTAATGGTCAAACCAAATTTAGGATCTCCGTTTATACCCGAAAAATCTCTCTCTACACACCCGTTTTCAAGTGGAGGTGGCTAATTACCATTTTGTCCCTGCATTTCCATTCGTTCGAACGAATTCCCAGTTCATTTCGCCATTCGTTCGAACTAATGGACACATGCTCAATCTAATTTGATTCGTTCGAACGAATCCCCTTTATAAATTCATTCGTTCGAACGAATGAAACGGGTGAACAGTAACGCGGGTTACTGTTCACCCGTCTGATTCATTCGAATGAATCAATTTTTTTTAAATTTCAAAGTTATTTTTTAAGCACTTTGTATTTCCAAAATTTCTCAAATTAAATATCCGGACTAATTACGATAACCTGATAAAAATATTTTAAGACTTTAAGGTCTTTTGACACTTCTAAATATTTAAAACACAGTATTTTACAAATAAGGGTATCCCTAGGGCGTGCCGAAAACACATTTAGGAGTGTCAAAAGACCTTAAAGTCTTAAAATATATTTATCAGGTTATCGTAATTAGTCCGAATATTTAATTTGAGAAATTTTAAAAATACAATGTGCTTAAAAAATAATGTGCATCATGTATTAAATAATAAAATCTCCTTTAAAACTTCAAAGTTATTTTTTAAGCACTGTGTATTTTCAAAAAATTTCAAATTAAATATCCGAATTAATTACTATAACCTGATAATATACTTTAAGGTCTTTTGATACTCCTAAATGTGTTTTCGGTACGCCCTAGGGATACCCTTATTTGTAAAAATACTATGTTTTAAATATTTAGGAGTTTCAAAAGACCTTTAAGTATTAAAGTATTTTTATTAGGTTATCATAATTAGTCTGGATATTTAATTTGAGAAATTTTGGAAATACACAGTGCTTAAAAAATAACTTTGAAATTTTAAAAAAAATTGATTCATTCGAATGAATTAGGCTGAATGAATCAGACGGGGTGAACAGTAACCCGCCTGTTTCATTCGTTCGAACGAATAGATTTATAAAGGGGATTCGTTCGAATGAATCAAATTAGATGGGGCATGTGTCCATTAGTTCGAACGAATGACAAAATGAACTGAAAATTCGTTCGAACGAATAGAAATGAAGGGACAAAATGATAATTAGCCATCTCCTCCCGAAAATAAATGTGTTGAGAGAGATTTTTTAGGTGTGTAAACGCGCACCCCAAATTAATGGAGTTAACGAAATCTAAATCCCTTTGTCTAAATGCACTTTAATATAACCAACTCAACCCAAACTAGTAATAAGAAAAGACCTTTAGTCTGACTAGACTCCGTACACATAGCCTTGACTCAGTTATTCAGTCCAAAAACGGCTAGTCACCTTCCTTCCTATCTCGCCTCTTAAAAATGGCAAGTTGAAACGGCAAGTCATCTTCGTATCTCCAGCCAGCCATGCGTGAATGGGACGAGTCGCCGAAAAGAGAGTGCTAGTAAAGTTATATGTTGTCAATGGACGTTGGAGTAATGAATGAACATCCTTTTTTATAAACTGATTTTTAAAGATAAATTATACTCATGTATTTTTAAAAAAAAATTATATGTGGGAAATCATGAGATACTTTAATAAGTTATACAGCTTGGCATTTAGACACCACCGAAATCTGTCAGCAGATACCGAATTCTAATTTTTAAGTGAAAATTATGTTTTTGCCCTTCTACGTGGAATCGACCAATTAAACAGACATTTCATTTTCACTTCGATCGATCGATCCCTTCCATATAGAATCGTGCGATTGATTCTATGGGATTGTGCGATTGATCCCTCGAACACGAACGACAGAAGATGCCGTAAACATGAATCAATCGCATGATTCCAGCGAGAAAATTTCCTTTAAAACTTTAAAGTTATTTTTTAAGTACTGTGTATTTTCAAAATTTCTCAAATTGAATATCCGTACTAATTATGATAACCTGATAAAAATACTTTAAGATTTCAAGGTCTTTTGACACTCCCAAATGCTAAAAATAGAGTATTTTACAAATAATGTATCCTTCGGCTATGCTGAAAACACATTTAGAAGTAAAAAAACCTTAAAGTCTTAAACTATTTTTATCAGGCTATCGTAATTAGTCTGGATATTCAATTTGAGAAATTTTGAAAATATACAGTGCTTAAAAAATAACGTTAAAGTTTTAAAGGAGATTTTATTATTTAACTATGCTAGCATCGGCAACATAGACCGTTATTTTTTAAGTACTGTATATTTTCAAAATTTCTTAAATTAAATATCCAAACTAATTACGATAATCTGATAAAAATACTTTAAGACTTTAAGGTCTTTTGACACTCTCAAATGTGTTTTCGGCACAGCCGAATGATACCCTTATTTGTAAAACACTCTGTTTTAAGCATTTGGGAGTGTCAAAAGACCTTGAAGTCTTAAAGTATTTTTATCAGGTTATCGTAATTAGTCCGGATATTCAATTTGAGAAATTTTGAAAATACACAGTGTTTAAAAAATAATTTTAAAGTTTTAAAAGAAATTTTATATGCGTTACTGTAGCGTAAATAAACATGAATCAATCGCTGGAATCGTGCGATTGATTCATATTTACGGCATCTTCTGTCATTCATGTTTGGAATCGTGCGATTGATTCATGTTTACGGCATCTTCTGTCGTTCGTGTTCGAGGGATCAATCGCACGATCCAATGGGATCAATGGGATCGATCGATCGAAGTGAAAATGAACTTTCTGCTCAATCGGTCGATTCCACGCGGAAGGGCAAAAACACAATTTCCACTTAAAAATTGAAATTCGATGTCTACTGACAGATTTCGGCGGTGTCTAAATGCCGAGCCAAGTTATACTCATGTATTTAACATTGACAAAAGGTAGGTTTCTTATGACGACCTTCTCTCGTCTCTCATAAATGGCTTAATTGTTTTCTATATATTGTAGGGTTGCAACTCAGGTCGGGTTTTGGCCCGACCCGCGTGACCCGACCTGAGAAATCATGTGGGTCGGGTTGAGAATTTTGGGTCAGTGGGTCAGATCAGGTTGAAAAGATAGAAACCCACATAAAATTTGGATCCGATTGCGTTAAGGATTTTACAAGTTAACCCGATCTTACTCGACCCATCCCGACCCAACTATGCTAAAATTAGGCTAAAATGGGTTCAGAATGCAGGTCGAGTTAGAATTTGAGTTGATTCGGGTTAGAATTCGAGTTAGGTCGGGTTTTAAAGAGCCCGACCTACCCGACCCGAGTTGCAGCCCTGATATATTGTTTATCCGAGTGGGTAAAATCAATAAAAGAAAAAAATGAAACAAAGGGTCATCTTCTTCACTGGAATTTTCTTCAACTAGCTAGGAAATACAAGCTTATCCTAGTCCATATTCCCCATTGGACACACGTGTGGCACCCTCTCTAGACCAGTATAGTATGAAAAGAGGAAAGGGAAAAGCAAAAGAGAAACATCAAAGGGCCAGCCTCACCGTATGTCTCCCACTAAAAGTTCGGTGAAAATGAAAGAAAACAAGCAAAATGTCACAAGGTAGATTTAAGGCCTTACCTTATATTATCATTCCAAGTAAAAGTTTTGAGTGTTGGTGTTTTGGTGGATTCTCTCATCATTACAATAATCAAAAGAGAGTCCCATTTCAGTACGTGTGATCCTCCCTCTTCCTCCCATTCAAACTCCTCCACTTTCTTCAAACCAAATCATTCCCACAAGAAAATCTGTCCCTCAACAAACCCCTACAGTGCCATGCAAATTTGCATGCAACCCCTACACCAAATTTCAAAAATTATATTAGGAGCCTCAAATTGAGAAATTCAATTTGAAAATAAAAAATAAAAATTGACTTGACTACATTGAATCATTCAATAAATGAGTTAATAAACTCAAATCTATTTTAGAAATGAGTAGATTTCGGTTGAGGATTTAAAATAAATACCTCACTCAACTTGAAACTCAAAATCGAAAAATATAACTTTAGTTAAATATATTTAATCACTTAAATGAATTTGCTTAATCAACTTGAATCCATTCAATAAATAGGTGAATTCGTATAAAGAAATTATAGATCAAACTCAAATATGAATCGAATCCTACGGATATGTATCTCTAAGAAGCATTTGCAAGGTACACGGAAACTACATGACAACAAGCTTGGATTTTATATTAGAGGCAGTTTTTTCCACCTTATATATGGTGGGTATTCTCCATAGAGAAGTGCCTTTTTGCCATATGCTTCGGCACGCCAATATACAGTAGAGAGAGTTGTTGTAGTACTGTGTCTAGGGGTATACACATGGCAAAGGCGTCGGTTGCATAACTGAAAGTGGGACAGTAAAGAGGTATCCATTCATGGGTAGTACACCTCGCGTGTTGGGGACATGTACAACAGAGATAGAGACATCAGAAAGAGGAAGGAGACGTAGTGAAGACGAAGTGCAGCATCGGGATGGTATTGTGAGAATTATCGGAAGATCTCCTAAGTGGGTTTGAGTGTCAAACCAATTTCTCTTATAATAATATTCTTATCTCTCATAATAAAATTATTATCACGCTCCGTAGACGTAGGCCAAGGGTGGTCGAACCACGTAAAATCTTTGGTGTTTGCTTGTGTTGATTTATTCCGATATATTTTATTGTGTTTATTTCCGCTAATAAACGCTAACACTTGTCTCTTATTATCATAACAATAGTGTCTCTCTCAATTGTGTAGAGTTGAAAATATAAATTAATATGAGAAGATCTAAATAATAATCACACTTAAAAATCTAAAATCAAGTAAAATTCAATAAGCCACCGATCTAAAAAAAAAAACCCTTCAATGGGAAAGGAAAAACTATAATCTAACTAAATTAAACAATGGAATCCAACTATATCTAACATTTGATACTATCTTCTAATTTTATGCAAGATGAGCAGGTAAATGTTGTAGTTTATTCCTCATATAACTTAAGACATGATAAATTTATTAACAATAGATATATTATTTAAATTACTTGTCATTTAAGTTAGTGTGTTATTAAATTTGGATATACTTAAATTTAAATTCACATCTGAAAACATGCAAAAAATTTATTTGAATTGCTCCAAAAACTTAAATAAATATAAAATTTATGCATAAATCTTTTTATTTTCGATCACTGTTTTCGACTTTTAGATTTTTAAAAAGCTAATTACATCCTACATATTTATAAGTCACATCCTATTCAAATAGTAATATATATAACTCTAAAATGGTTTAATGGAGAGTTAGACTTGGTTATATTAAATATCCAAGTAACTAAATTATTCATACCTTTTTAAGTAAAGTAAACAATTTTTTCCCATTTGTTCAATTGTAAAAAATTAAGGTGTAAATTATTTAATTAGATTTCAACATCAATTCAATTTTCAAAAATATACGAGCCGTGTGAGATCAACATTGAGGCATGATAAAACATAAGCCTAGTTTTATGTTTGAACTTGGGGAGGTCTACAATAGCCCCCGTGAGAGTTCTTATACAGTGGGCTAGTAAACAATGAATTTGGACCACTAGAGTCTAGATATATTATCTTATCATTTATATTTAAACTTAATCTAAAGATTATTTAATAATTTAAATTTAATTATAAAAAAATTGATTAAAGTGATCTAATAGAGTTTATTTCAGTCAGCTTTATAGTTTACAAAATTTTATAGCCATTTATCAATAATTTTATATTATTAGTGAATCTTACCCTATAAACATATGAATGGCTATTACATATTGAAAAACTCATATAACTTTTTAGGTTAAAAAATGGTATAATAAATTTCCGTTCGAAAATTGATTTACTTTAAATTAATTAATACTTTGGGCTCATTTAGAAATAATTACAGATCAACTGAAATGGTAGTATTATCTCGCACATTTAGAGAAGGAATTTATCAAATAAGATGGTGGTGAGTTTATAAGAAAAGTATTTTATTGAATACATAGTTTATCAAAAATAATTTTGATTGAATCAATCAGCTTACGGTTTTTAATCTCTTCATAATTTATTAGTTTAAAGTATTTTTATTTTTAAACTTTATAGTTTTAAAAAATATATTTTAATTTATATAATTTAAGTGACTTTTAGTAAGCATTACATTTGAATAAAATTCTTTTTAAGTGAACAATTATCACCGCATTTATCAAGTGTGATGCATAAATGTATGAGATAAAATCATTGGTCTGATAAGAGATCTCTCTCACAAAATGTAGTCTTGAGAGTTCAATTCAAACTCAACTCTTTTGGGTTACTTCTTGTTAGATTATTTCCTATATGGACTATGTGTGGATTAAAAAAATTATATATTCATGGAATTACTCTCACCTCTAATTTAGAGTGAAGTTCATCTTGTGAAAAAAAAATCATAAACCAGTATTTGATTGATCATTTCACAATAAAGGTATTTTAAATTACCATCATTATCCAAGCTAAAGTTACTACATAATCAGCAACTTCTCTAATTATCCTAGCTAGAAAAAAATAAAAATAAAAGAAAGCCTAAACAATAGAAAGTATAAAAAGACCCATTAGATTTTTGATCCATGAGCTGTAAAAACCAGCAGTGAGCTGTACTGTAGTGAAGTGACTAGTTGGGTCAGTTGTCCTCCCTTTCAAATCTATCCACGCCCCATCTCAAGCACTGTACAAAAATAAAAACATAAATAAATAAATTTCTATTTTAGGGTATGTGACCTTCCACAACCACACTAGACCTCATGCAAGTGTATAACTAGGAAAGTCTTTCTTCAAAGAGGCTTTGCCATTAATTGTGGTGCTTTTACTGTGTAATTACTAGGCTTACTAAAAGCCCATTTGAGATTTCAGCTGTTTGGATGTTTTGGGAAGAAGTGGACTTTTCCTTTTTGGTTTTTGCTGTAGATTTTAGAAGGGCTTAGGAGTCTCATGAAAGGAAAGGCAGAGAAGGGAAAGCAAATTCATGGTCTTTCTCCATTCACAGATCCCTATGAAAATGCATGCACATGCTTAATGTAAACTGGTTGGTGTTATTCATTCCTTCTGCTTATTTTAGAGGCTCTTGTTTGGTTATCTTTTGAAAGAGTCATTGGATAGAATGATAGATTCATGTGTTCAGTCAAGATAGCTAGATAGATTTTTTGCCATTGAGTTCTGAGCTACAAAACAAAAGCTCACACTTGAAATGGTGGAAATCAGAGATTTGAGAATGATTAGTTTGTGTTTTTAATGATTGAAATATCTTAGAGAGAGAGAGAGAGAGAGAGATGAAGTCCATGAACAGTGATGATAACTGGTTGGGTTTCTCACTCTCTGCCCAAATGAACATGGAGATTTCTACAGCAAATGCACATCATCATCATCATCATGAGCCACAGTCGATGGCTACTGTCTCAGCTTCAGCTCCCACCAGCTTCTACCTACCTTCTCAGCTACAGAGCTCTGGGATTTGTTATGGTGTGGAAGCTGATAATGGGGACTATTACTCTCAGCTGCCTGCCATGCCACTCAAATCTGATGGGTCTCTTTGCATCATGGAAGCTCTCTCCAGATCACAACAGGAAGGTATTTGTCTTTCTTCTTTTGTTTCCTTGCTTTCTTTGAGCTACTTTTGGTTCCAAGACCCATGCCTGCTATTAAAACTCAGCTCATACTGTTTTTTTATTTTTATTGGAAGGAATGGCGCCATCTCCTTCTCCCAAGCTGGAGGATTTCATGGGAACACATCAGTACTCAAGCAATGACAGAGAATCCATGGCTTTGAGCTTGGACAGCATCTACTATCAGCAACACCCAGAAGCTGGAAACAGCAGACAACACTCTCTAGACCCTGTTCACCCCTTCAGACAGCAGATTCAAGCTCAACACCACTACTTCCAGCCACTACAGGAAGGGATTTACTTTCCAAGCCATGTAATGTATCAGGCACCATTAACAGAGGAATCCAAGGAGACCCAAGTGGCAGAGGATGGGATTCCTGGACTTAAAGGCTGGGTGACAAGGCACTATTCTACAGCTGGTTGTTTGGGTAATGAAGGAGGGCCTGGTTCTTCTAGCATTGGATATGGGGATTTGCAGTCATTGAGCTTGTCAATGAGCCCTGGTTCTCAGTCCAGCTGTGTTACTGCTTTACAGCAGATCTCACCTGCCGAGACTGAGTGTGGAGCTATAGATACTAAGAAGAAAGGAAGTGGGAAAATGAATCAGAAACAGCCTGTCCATAGGAAGTCGGTTGATACATTTGGGCAGAGAACATCACAATACAGAGGTGTGACAAGGTCTGTAGGAGCTCTCTCTCTTTTATAATTTTCACTTTAATGTGATATTATGTTCTGCATGTTGCTTCTTCTTGAATTTTTCTTTCTATGAATTTGTGTTTTTACCCTTTTGAATTTCTTTGATTATGGACAACGTCTTCCTATGAAGTTCTAAAATTTTCTTCTGTGTGCTCTGATTTCTTGATGCATTTCACTTGCACTCATTTAATTTTTTTTTGGCACTCCTATTGCTTTCCATGCTTCTTATGAAGTGGAGATTTTACAACCCTTCAGGCATAGATGGACTGGTAGATATGAAGCCCATCTCTGGGACAACACTTGCAAGAAGGAAGGCCAGAGTAGAAAAGGAAGGCAAGGTTGGTTAAAATGAAAAAAAAAAATGGGGAAAAAAATTTCTATCCTCCTCACATTTAGTCCTTTTTTTTTTCATGGGTCTGATGCTGTTTGATTTCTTTATGACTTTTTGAGTGAGTGGTTGTCTCATTATTCTCCTTCGTTATTTGTCATGTTCTTTGCTTGTGGGGATGGGCATGCACTGAAAATGGTAGCAGTTTATCTAGGTAGGTCCCTTTTCTCTTAATTTTTGCATTGATGTCTTGATACTTTGTTTAGCCATTCAATCTAATAGCATGCTTCTTTAATGCCATCTCTTCAGGGGGTTACGATATGGAAGAGAAAGCTGCAAGGGCATACGATTTAGCGGCGCTGAAGTACTGGGGACCATCCACTCATATCAACTTCCCTGTATGTTTGTAATTTTTATACCCATTAAAACAGTTCACTTGCTTGATGTTGTAGACTGTTTTTGATTTATGACGATGCGTTTATTATATTTTGGGTTCTGATGTAGTTGGATAATTACCGCAATGAACTCGAAGAAATGAAGAACATGACGAGGCAGGAACATGTTGCTCACTTGAGAAGGTAGGTTAATACCTGGTTTGCAACTTACAAACCCACCATTTTAATGATTCATTAAATCTTATACATCTTTTTTTTTTTTCTTTTTTTCCTCCAGAAAAAGCAGTGGGTTCTCAAGAGGAGCTTCAATGTACCGTGGAGTAACAAGGTTTCTAGTTTTTTGTAACCATTGAACACCCATTCTAAGTGTTAAGAGATTGTTTTTGAACTGTGCATTTGGATTCACCCTAATTGCAATCAATTTGAATGTTTTGGTCTAATTGGCGACAGACAAACAATAAATGTTCCTTTCCCTTAACCCCCCAAATTTATTGTCAGTAATTGCCCTCGATGATGATTTCATGGAACATTAAAAGAGTAACACCCCTAATGTTCTGATTTTTCTCAATCTACATCAGAACCAAAAACCATCCAGTCTGCCTTAACATTCAAATCTATTGCTGTTTGGGTTGCATATACAGTCACTCTGAACTTTATGTATGTTTTCTAGGCATCATCAGCATGGAAGATGGCAAGCTCGAATTGGTAGGGTTGCAGGAAATAAGGACCTTTACCTGGGGACCTTCAGTAAGTTCCAATTGAAGCTTCAGTTTCTTGAACTCTACTTCAATTTTAATGTGTTTATTACTCTGTTTAGATCAGACTATTTGGGATTATGTTTCTCCCCAAGTTTGTGTTTAGTTTTTTTAAATGACTGAAGCGTCTCACCCGACTAATCCTTTCCAAACGAGGTAGAGAAAAATGGTGTTCACTATTAGGGCCATTATTTAAAAGTCCAGATTGCATTTCCACCATATCCTTTCCAAATCCCAGAAGCCTCTCACCATGTTTTATAATTGTAATTTTTTTGCTATCCAATCTTTTAATTCAACGTATCAAAAGCTGCGGTCTATCTCCCAAAAGAAGGTCAAAAGATAGTGGGTAGAATGTTGGATTGCAGTGAGGTTGCCAATCTAAGGTTTTTAGAAACTTGACTCTTCAGCTGTTGTCAGCTGTTCAAAGGCTGGTTGCAGGCAGTCTGAGCTCTTGGAAGGCTGTTGTTTTCACTCTAGTGGTTATACTTTTATAAGGCTGATCTGCTAGCACTCAAGACTCTATAAGGCTGACTTTCAGGAGCCTCTGGGCTTTTGAAAAGCTGATTTTTTGTATACTCCTACATTTTTTATAGGCTGATTTGAAAGTAATAATAGTAATAATGACAATAATAACAACAATAATAAACAGAAGAAGAAAAAGAAGGTTTTCTACTTTTTTCATACAGTTAGATGCTCTCTCTCATTCTGCTGGGCTATTTTAGCATTTTCTTGAATGTTTTATGATATGGGGCTGACTTTCATTATATGAGATTAGAGTAGATGATCCCTTTTTAGTTCTGCATTTGGAGTTGTGTAATCGGAGTTGACACTAAATTAATTATCAACTGATTTAAGAATTTCCTACCCCAGATAAATAATGGTTATCAACACTCATAATAATATCGGGTAAAGAAAAGTTTCGAGCAGTGGTTGTGATTTGGTATTGGTCTCCCTTTCCTCCTGTCCAAACTCAAAAACTGATTGTGATTTGTGTTAATTTTAGAAATTTGAGTTCTCATGACGGTGTGTGCAGGCACTCAAGAGGAAGCAGCTGAAGCGTATGATGTTGCTGCTATAAAGTTTCGGGGAGTGAACGCTGTTACAAACTTTGACATTTCAAGATACGATGTGGAACGGATCATTGCCAGCAGTACCCTGCTTTCTGGAGAGCTCGCCAAGAGGAACAGAGAGCCTGAAGCAGGCAACAAGGCCATATCCCACATCCCATCAATTCAAAATGGAACTCTGGAAGCTGGTCTTACCGATGAACATGATAACAATTTGGACTGGAAGATGGCCCTGTTCCAGTCCTCCCCGCAGCAAATACCAACTGCCGAACCATTTGATCAGAAACCAACGACCAATGAAAATTACAGGGACCCATCTTTCTCGGCCACTCTACATGACCTTATCGGGGCAGAAGCAGTGCATGCATCAGAGGGGATTGATGATTCAAGCAAAATGGAGACAGCCTACTTATCGCAACCATCGTCATTGGTGACGAGCTTGAGCAGCTCCAGAGAAGGAAGCCCAGATAAGGCAGGCCTTCCAGTGCTTTTTGCAAGGCCCATAGAGGCCAAGTTTCCCAACCCTAGTCCGACTTCTTGGGTTCCATCAAACCAGTTGAGATCTGCAGTTTCCATGGCTCACATGCCACTTTTTGCTGCTTGGGCTGATACTTAACCAGTTTTAGCCAGTTCCATGGCTCAAAGGACTCCTCTCTCTTTGCTTCTTGAGTTGATAATTATTGTTTTTTGTTTTGGTAGACTGTAACTAAAGTTCTGCATGAAGATTAAAGTAAAAAAAAAGAAGAGAAGAAGAGAAAGAGAAACTAAAGAACGGAAGGAATAGTTGTTATGTGGAAGGGAGGGAAAGTTTCATTTTGTTTTAGGTGTCAGTGTTTGGGATTGGGGGATCATTAAGGTCAAGGTGGGGACAATATCTCTGTATCCAGATGTTTGAAAATTGAAATTTTGAAGTTGCACCTTTTGGCCCCGTTCATAGATGTTTGCAGAAGGGTTTATAACGTGTGATACTGCAAATGAGGTGAAAGTTTTAGGTAAAATGATTTCATATGAACTGTAAGAGGGTAAATATGGATCCCAATCTGGCACAGTTTTATTTTTCGAACTCTCTTATTAATTAAGAAGACTATTACATTAATATTGAGGTAAGAATGTGCAAGTCTTCCTGCACAAATACATCAGATATGTATGCGGTCACTGGTCTTTGGTCTTTGGAGTATGTGCAAGCCTTTCTTTGTACACATCGGATAAATCGAAAGTGACTAGTCAGAATGATTTGTATAGGCTATTTAAAATTTGAATTTTATTAAATTATGTGTCATAAATTTTAAATTTTTTTTTGAAAGTCATTGATGTTTTATGACTTTTTTCACAAAACTATCATTCATGTAGTCCTTTGATGGCCTATCCTATCACGAATGTGCAGTTTCTCCATTGGATATGAGAATCATGGTATTATTAGAGTATCCCTTGCCTTTACAGGTGGATCCCAAACCATTCTTCTTTTTACTGAAATCCCAAACCATTCACCTTTTTGCTGAAATCCCATCCTTCTGTTTTTAAGCATCAATTCAAGGCTGTGATCTTTCACCTTAGGATCTATGGTGGGCCTGTCAAGTATGTTATGTGGATCACTGAACCATGGGTACTGAGGAAATTGCACATTTCAGACTTGGCCTGTTCGGCTTAGGTTAGTATGGCATGGCATTTATTAATTTATTACCCAAGTCGATGCCGTCCTCCTTTGTGTGCTGCTGCTTTCCAAGATTGTCAGTCATTTTAGACCAAGGAATGATCATGTGTTAGCCCGCCCAATGGGACCACTTGCAAGGCCCAAAAATCTTATATATGATCAACATGCTAATAAATATTGTGTTCATAGTTTCGTGTAACAGTGAGATTAGTCTCACTTCCACGTGTGATGAAGATATGTATATTATTAGAAAAATGCTAACAAATATTCAACACATTATGCACATTGCTTTAACCAAGTTTTTCTCATGTTTGATATGAAAGGTGAAAAAATCACTGCAAACACCTAGGCATCGGCCACACCAAATGGTGTGGTGACCAGTCCCCGGTTAGAATTTGGATGTGTATTTTTTGTATTCGGACAACAAACATTTTAATCTGACCAGTCCTTGGGGCATGTGCAAGTCTCTCAATCTCATACACGTTGGATAAGCAACTAAGGAAAGTGGCCCGGAGGGGTGTTGAGCGTGAATTGAACTCAAGACCTCCCTTCATGAGAGGAACTTCTTGACCGTCAGACCAATCCCCTCTTGGATGTGCAATGTTTAATATTGACAATGTGAAATTCAGAGCTAGCTCTAATTTGACAAGTTCAAGTTGTGTTCAATAAACATTCAATCTTGTTCCACTTTGCTCTACTGATTCCATTTATACTTGTATCCATCCAACAGTGAGGGGTTAGTTTGGTGGTCAAAATCCACACTTGTTTCTGAAAAGTCTTGGGTTCAAGTCTTTCTCAAGACAAAAAGAGTCACTCTCTGTTCCCTTAGTCTTAAAAAAAATACTTGTATCCATCCAAACTTATTATCATACTTGGATAAGTATTAAAACTTTGAAATATCATGATTAGAATAATCTAATAGAACATTTTGAGTAGTTGATTTTGTATGCACCCTTCATGTTTGTCCATATATAAGGGCTTACCCAAGTGTTAAAACAGTGAATAGTGTCTTCCCAATATAGTTTGAATTTTAAAAACTTCAAACAACTTAAGATCTTAATATTGTGTTAAGCAAGTCAGTAAATTTTATGGAATAATTTTTCATATTGAATTTAAGGTTTGTCTGAATTACTTGACTCAATTGAACTTTAAATTACTTTTGATCTTTGCCATACGAACTTTAATTCCAAAGAGCACTAAATCTGCCCTAGCAATGCTGAAATTTTCTATATATAATCCAAACTTTTTGCTTGGTGAGTACAAAGAACAGCTCAAATGGTTCCCAATAATGCAAATGGGTCTGGCTTTGACCAACCCATCATCTCATCTGCCTTCAGTCCTTCTATTCATCATCATCATTACAAAACCCTCTTTCTCTTTGGGCTTTCCTCAAAGGTGACAAACATTCCAACCCATTATTCAAAAAGGAGACAGAATCTCATTTCATCTTTATCAGCTCCATATTTATTGTGGGTCTTTATGTTAGTTTAGGATTTTATGGTCAGAATAAACATGGCACTTGTCGGTAATTATTGTGTAAAAGCCTTTCCAGTTAAAACTCACCAGCTTTCTTATCCCCCCCTTGTAGAAAAATAGTTATTGGATTCAAAGCAATGCTTTAAAGTAAAGCATCAACTTTCATTATATGTATCATTGTATGTTTAATGCTTGGTTTAATGATACCTGTCATGGTAGCATTTAGAAAATTGTCCACTTATGTATTAATGAAAAGGAATACAATTGAATTCCACTCATTTTTGGACTTTTCTAACAATGTAGGACCCAAACTCGGGTCAAGTCGGCCTAATTCAACCCATATAAAAAATTATTGAATCTGATTTGACCTAATCTGAATTGCTGACTCGAGTTACTCAACCCAACCTGAACCGAATTTCTGACCTGACTCAATCGGAGTGTTGTTTTATAACTTGGTGCACTCGGGTCGAGTCGGATGAGATTGCTTTTAAATTTCTTAACCCAATCCGACTCGAATTTCATGTAGGTTTATTTTTTCCCAACCCGACTCGGCCCTAGACATACAAAAACATAACTCAAACCCATTGATTTCTCGGGTCGAGTCATGCGGGTCACGTTAAAACCCGACCCAAGTTTCACTCCTATCCAACGTAGAGGTTTGTCGATGATTTCAAATATATATATATATGGACTTTATCTCACCTTCAACATAGAGTGGAAATATTCATATTATAAAAAAAAAATTTAAATTACTTCACATTTTTGGGCTTTTCTTCTTTTTTATATCTTAATAACCTATTTAATTTTAAATTCAAATATATAAAAGACACTTGTTGTCCGTGTAGTCATGATTGGTGGTTTCATGGGATTGGGCCAGACTCGAGTCTTGATGAAGTGAAAACGTACAAAGAAAAATGACTTATTTAATTCAAAATCTAATTAGATTGAATTAATTACAATGTGTGAGAGAATTTTTTTCGAGTATCGCAACAGAGTCATTGTTAGGATAATTTCTCGAATCCTTTTGTGGCTATGCAATTTCTCACCCTCAATATCAAGATAATGTTTGTCATTTTCCACCTAAATGAGATTACATAGAATTTCAATTCTACAAAAGAATTACAAGCAGACATTTTGGACCTTTTCTTCTCCACTTTAGCTTAGTCGTCCTAATCTTAATAATAAAGCTAAAGTATCGGCCAAAATCTTGGCCCCGTCTTAGTCCATGTGATAAGGCTTAAAGTTTTTGAGCTCAAAACTGTGATTTTAGGGGGTTTTCTTTTTTAATTACACTTGCTTCTTTACTATCATTTATAACAATTTACCCTCTTAAGAGAGTCTCGAAAATTTTCTACTCACATTTCACCTCATTGAGATTTTTTCTTTTAAGATAATTCTCATTTTAGTTTTTCCTTTAAAAAAAATCAACGGAGGCATGTCTGAGGTGAGATAATTTAATGCAAAAGAGATATTCTAATTTAGATAATATAGAAGGTGTTTATTTGATTTTCCGAATTGGAAAAACAATTGTTAAATTATAATAGAAGAAAAGGCTAGAGAAATTTGGTTTCAAACTCCAGTTCTAACAAGAGTGCCATGCTAATGTGCCTTGGATGATTCACATCTCTAGATTGCCTGATGAGCATATTGAACTATCTATATAGTTGAGAGCCCTCAGAGTACGAGTACAATAACAAAATTATTGAGCATATTGAACTGTCCATATAGTTGAGAGCCCTCAAAGTCCAAGTACAATAACACATTTATTAAGAACACGCTTTACCATTGAACTAATAGCCCTTGCGAGTCTCGGCGGGGAGACCAGATATGCCATAAGCGATAGAAAGCTCGCGCATTTAGATCTAACCATTTGAGGTTATAGATGATTTAGTTTACGCTTTTTTCTCAATTTTTTTAAATTTTTTATTCCAAGATCCATTTTGGAGGTTTTTTTTTTTGCAAAAAAATTGAATGAAGCATGTAGCATGTTTAGGGAATTTAATCGTGATGTCAAATTGTGATTTGTTTGATTGATTTCATAATTTTATACATTATTTCACAAATTAGACAAATTTTATTCATATGAAATGAGTGTTCTATCTTCTCTATTTTACTTTTTCTTTTTGATTTTTGTAAAGCAAACACTCCACCCGCCCACACACAATCACCTCAAACCCTCAAGAAAAAAAGGGGTTATCGGCTGTCATGCTGATTCTTTAACCCCAGCCTGAAGCTAAATTTTTCAGATTTCAATTAGGCCCAACTCTGAATGGGCTTGAATTGGATTCCTTATGTCCATAATTGTCTTTTTACTAGGGCAGGGCCTGAGCCTATAGGTCATATCTTACTGGACTAGGCATGTACATATATGGTCTTGATCCCAAGAGCCAACAGTTATAATGATTGGGCCTGGACAAGCCCTAGAAGTCAAATTGGCAGTTGTGATTCCACTCAATTGCAAATTTGGTGATTGAAAGACAACAATAGTTGAACTAGTGATCCCACCCACATGAATAGATCTCACCTCCAATACAGAAACCCATATTATAAAAAATGATGATTTAACAGACAACACTAGTTGAACTTAATTGGTTTAATATATAATAGAACGAGCTCATAACATTTTGATGAGTAGATTGAATTTCTACCATTTACCCTCTAAAAGTATCAATAGAATATTGCCCATTTTGGGTATTTTGTACCAATAGGGCAATAGCGATATACATAGATCTCCACCTACATTTTATACGAAGAATCGATTATATAATATAGAGAAAGTCTGTTACACATTGGTAAGCGTTCATTTATATAAACTGCAAAAATTATAGATTGATTCAATATTTTTTTTATTCATATGAGAGTGTAGTTTAATTGATTGCCTCTCGTCTCAGGAAGTGGGAGTTGTGTATTCAAACCTCCATGGCCTAACCTTGATGTACCCATATTGCCTGTTTAGAGATATATTTTACCAATGGGGGTATCTGGGAATAGTAAGAGGAAAAGAAAATTTGGCTAAAAGTTAAAATTTATTTGAGTATTGAGAATTAATATGGAGACATCAATCTAAAGGAGTTGGAGTGATAATCACGAATCCATCTCAAGAAGCAAGAGTGAATTCAGCTCCAACTCCACCCTACTGACCATTCTTTGTATAGTTACTCAATGTGTGTGGATAGAAAAATTGGAGTAATAATCACGAACCCACCTCAAAAAGCAGGAGTGAATTCAATTCCAACTCCACCCTAATGACTATTCTCTGTAGAGTTACTCAATATGTGTGGATAGAAAAGTTGGAATAATAATCACGAACCCACCTCAAGAAGTAGGAGTGAATTCAGTTCCAACTCCACCTTACAAACCACTATCTGTAGAATTACTCAGTGTGTCTAGACAGAAAAGTTTGCACATGAGAATTCGAAGAGACTTTCTCTTATATGGGGATATTGGCATCTTTTGGATTTTTTTTTCTTTTTGAAGTAAACTGTACTGAAATTCCCGAATTTCAGTGAATTTTCCAAAATTTGAAAAATCGAACCTTGAAATTGTTATTGGCCAGAATTTTTTGGCCAATCATAGATATGATATTCGCCAAAATTAAAAATTTAAATGGATCTCAACTAACCGGGCATGTGAAAGATCCAACCCGAGAGATCGGGTGTTTGCTACCTTTTTAGACCTTGGCCAAATATGATCCTCACTCGGTGTAATCTGAAAGAAAAATAATAATAATTCAACAAAAATCTCTTCTTCTTTTTTTTTGCATTTTTTTCTGAAGTGCCTTGAAGTAGTAAAAAACAATTCTATCAGAATAGGTAGAACATCCCAAATAGGTTGAAATTTAAGCTGAAACCTATTTTAAAAAAATTAAAAGATGTAACCATGAAATGGACTGAAACATTGGCTAGAATTTTTGGGCCCATCAACAATGAGACAGATGAAGAGGGTTATTATTCTCCCCTTAGTTTCGATCCTTACAATCTCAATGTTTGATTAACGATTTATTCTGGAAAAAATGTGAAGACCATTCAAGGACAGATCTACCAAACTAAACTCATTTTCACCATCTAAAATAAGTCCTATAAAAACGTAGTCATCTGATTTACAATGAACCGGTTCACACCAGATAATTTCTCCTCATTGTCCATATAAGACACAGAGGTCCTCAACATGACAAATGGGCCATCAATATCCAGCACCACCATTAGATCCACCATCTCAAGCCTCATCCATCAATCTTGCAGTTTCATGAAAATTATACTTGACTGATCAATTTCCTGCAGCAAAATCATAATGCAACCTCATCTACAAAACAAACTCTACTGATTTAAGAGAAATAGTTGCTTACCATAGATTCCATTTCCTCTTACATTGCTTTTGTTTGCACCAAATAAGTAGGGAGTAGTTCAACTGGCAGTCACTTTTCCTCTTCACAGACACTTCATTCCTATGACTAGTGTGCTTGTGGGGGTAAAAAATCAATGTTAAAGGCATAATGTGGTAAATGCTGATTGTTGCAACTTTGAGATTGAGGAATAACCAAAAAAAGAAAGTGTCAAATCCAATTGCGATCAACTTCAGCATGTAGAATCACACATGACATGAGGTAACAGACAAATCTTCCTAAATCTCCACCGTGAGACATCTAGGAATGGTGGGTATGATAATTTGTGACGGAAATTTCTAAAGTTTGGCTTAAATTTGCCAGTTTGGGCCAGGTTGAAACGTAAATATTGATACTATATCATTCACATTTTAGAAAAACAGGCTGAAATGTGGGTTGAATTTGGCGCAATTTCGGCCAGCACAATGAAAGAAAGGGAGAATTTTAGAAAACCCCCTTACCTTTTTAACAATTCCAAGAAGCCCCATGCATTTCTAAAAATATTAAAATAAACTCATCAATTTGCATTGAAATTTTAAAAACCCCTTGACTAACGGTAACAAGAAATCAGTATCTAATCCATTGTCACTCACCCTATTAAATTAGGAAAATGGCAAAAATAACCTTAATTACACAAACCTCAGCAGAAGCACATTGCCATTGTCCCTCCTCCCTTCCCTTTCCTCATCTCCATCCCTCTCTTTCATCCACTGTATCTGATTTCATTCTCTCCCCCACATTTCCATTCCCACCCTGATACATAATATAACCTTTTTGGTCTCTTTTAACAACATTCTGGATTTCTAGCTTCTATTATGGTGTTAATCCATTATCCCACCATCCTCTTAATATTCCAGTGAAAGAGGTGGTTATCATGCACAATGCATTTTTTGCACTATTTCCTCTTACTTCACAAGCATTAGCATAAACTATCATATTATTACACATGATGCAGCGGGTAGGATCAGGTTAAAGGGATTTAAGTGTGGCTAAATGGAGATGATGGGATTAAGGGACCTAATTTAATTAAATAAAAGGAACAAAGGCAAAAGAAAGGAGTGGGTGGATAACAGACAGGGTCAGTTCAACAAGCAATGGGATGACTGTTTGGACGTGGTCAGCTTGGCTTCTGAACTGTTAAAGGTTGTGAATGGTCTGAAGTGTGGCTGGCTATGTGAAGATGATAGGCTAGGCGTTGGGTACTGTATGGTTTACAGGCTGATGTGGATCGGGGTAGGCAGCAGGGGCGAGTAGATGGGTTTGGTGTGGTATTGAGGCTGAATGGATTACAGTGAACTGTGTGGGGCAGATAACGGGCAGCGATGTGTGAATAGGGACTGGGTGACGCTGGGTAACAGCAGGGAAGGGTACGGCTGGTTCAGATGGGAAGAAGATGGAGGTCTGAAGAAGAAGATATGGCAGAGGGTGGTGGGTGGGGAAGCCAAACGACGCCTGGGCGTCTTGTAACCAAACCTGGGCAGCAATCAGAGGACAGTAACAGTCCCGATGTTGCAGATCTGGGGAAAAATCCAACCTTCTACTTGTAGGCAGAGGAAGGAGAAGAGAAACTCGATGGGTTGCAGACGAACTCCGGCATGAGCAAAACCCAAAGAGAAAATCAAACGCAAACAACACACAACAGAGAAGAATCTCAATTCTATTTCATTCAATCAAATTCGTATCCGATTATAAGCTCCGAAAAGGGGTATTTATATACATACTCTAAACACTAAAATAGGAATGAAAATAAACAAAGAAAGAAGAAGAAAAAGAAAGGAAGAAAAGATAGAAAGGAGGTGCCTGGATTGTCGGCATCTTCGTCGGTCTTGGCATCGACGGCGTGTGAAGAGGAGAGTAAACTTTCCCTCTTTCGTAGGTGCGGAAGAGGAAAGTTCCTCTTTCCTTTATTTTAACTGGCTGCCCTATGCGCATGTGCTTTGTGCACACGTGCTGCGTCAACACACTTGGGCATTATGGTTAGTAGAGGGGAATATGCTTTGTCGAGAAGACATCATCACATGGCTAGTAGCAGGAATCTAGTTTCATGATTCTAAGCAAATCCAAGTCCGCATAGTTCACCTAGATTCATCTATAAATAGGATGACTGTGTTGGCTGAAGGCATCGAAGAAAGAGATCCTTATCTCAAGTGTGTAGTGTTACTCGAGAGTGCTGAGTGTTATTTGGTCTAGTGGTTTTTGTGAGTTCTGTGCTCTGTGTGTTCCCTAGAGTGTTCTTTTGAGTTTGGAGTGAGTATTCCTAAGTATAAGCAAACGGTTGTACTCAAATGTGCTAATATTCTGGCAGTATTCTCTTTGTATTATAGTGTTATCTACATTAGTTTCCTTATTGCATCTATATTTTCAGTTTAAGAATTTGAACTCTATGAAAACTTGAAGTTTAATACCCAATTATATCAAAAGTTAAGGCTCCCTTGACACAGAAGTCCATCTGTTGCTGTGAGTAAGGCATGTTAAGGATGTAACACTATTGTCAAGCCACTCTAGTTAATTAATTAATTGGGTAATATTAAATGGACAACGATCATATGAGGAAGAAATTTCTTAAAAGTCACCTTAGGCCTTTTAAGAGTACTACGTCTACATCAACTAGTGATAGAGGCTCACTTGCATCCTCCACGTCATCTAATACTCCTGCATCTCACTTGCATACTAATGATCTAAGTATGGATAATGATGAAATAGACAATAAGAACTTGGAAGAAGTCACTTATGAAGACCTAGATCAAGCTATTATAAATTAGAAAATGCCGAAACTACCTCTTTCCCAGATCTACATCCAAGGACAAAATGATTATCATATTAAAGCTGTAGAAAAAGTTTCAGTCCTTGGATTAGAATGGTTGACCAAATAAAAACCAAATATAACTACCTCCACTTTGGATTAGTCTAGTTAGCCATAAACCTCTTTATAGATCAGAATCAAACACTGCGGTTTGTGCATATGTTAGAGATGAGAGGGATAGAGATTTTACTGTAATATCCCATCCCAGTGGGTTGGCTCGCCAAAGCAAAGCCGTGCGGGCCTGTGTGTGGGCCCAAAGCGGACAATATTGTGCTAGCGGTGTGACGACCCAGGATCTCGACTTTAGGGCCCACTGTAATTTTCTCAGATTATTTTGAAAAAAAAATTGAGAATTAAACTTCGATTGGAGATCCGTGGAAATGCTGACATTAATTAACAAGAATTAAAGAGGTGATTAACTAATTAAGTGAGATTAAGAGTGATTTAATTAAGTTGCCAATTTAATTTAATATTATTTAATGAGGTGGGATGCCACATGACATGGCAAGAACACACTACAACCACTTTCCCACCTTTGCATTAAATGCAAGGAAACCCACCCACTCCAACTCCATTTTGGGCCAATGCATGCCCTCCACCTCATCCCATTACTTGTTATCCACTCAAGCCAAAGGAAAAGAGGGAAAAAGCTAATGTTTTTTCTTCTCTATTTTCATTCCCTCTTGCTCCAACGGTGGTGCCCTCTTCTCCCTCTCCCTCATCTCTCTCCCCCTCTCAGCCTCTTCAATCGGTTCTCTCTCTCTCTCTCTCTCTCTCTCCTCTCCTCCTCTTCCGCTACACCTAAAAAGGAAGAAAAGAGAACAAAAGAGGAGGGAATCATCACCCCAACTCCACCCCACACGGATTTCTTCTCATCCATTAGAGAAGTTTGAGAAAAAAGAAGAAGAAGAGAATAAAAGAGAGGAAGGAAACTTAGAAAGCTCATCGAAAGATAAAATCTTCTTCCCTAAGTTTATTATTTATGTTTAACGTGAAATTTAGGATGATTTGGAACCAACCTTAGACAAAATTTTGGTTAAAATGATGGAATTTGGGGAATTTAGGGGTTTTCTCCAAATTCATGGAATTTGATGTAAATTTATGAATTAACTCATCAAATTGGAAATGCTAGCCTCCTAATATGTGACCAATTACATGGAGAAGTAATACAAATGATTAGGCTTGGAAATTAAGCCCAAGTTAAGGATATGGAATTTGGAGATTTAGGGGTTTTCTCCAAATTCATGGAATTTTATGTAAATCTATGAATTAACTCATCAAATTTGGAAATGTTAGCCTCCTAATATGTGACCAAGTACATGGAAAAGTAATACAAATGATTAGGCTTAGAAATTAAGCCCAAGTTCATTTACAACAAAAACCCCCAATTCTAAGGTATGTGAAATTTACCATTGTTGTGCTAAAATAATCCAATTGCATGCTTAGGAATAGAATGGAAAATGATTATGAGTGGAAGGAATGGGAAGAACATGTAGGAAATCTAAAAAGGTATGAGAAATCTAATTTATCTAAGGTTAGGAAACTGTATGTTAGAATTTAGATTTTATCTAGAGTTAAGATTTGAAGTGGAAATTGGGGATTCTTAACCCTAAGCCTAAATAAGGTGTAATTTGAAAGAAAAACACAAGAAAAGGCTTATGGTCTTTATTTCTAGAATTAGTTAGAAAGGAACTAAACTAGATTTGGGTTCAAGAAGCAAAGTAGAATCAATGAATTTTATTAAAGGATCTGATTAAGTTATTTATTAGAAGGTTATGATTTTTATATAAAATTGTGCTTATGATGCATGGGATGAATGAAGAGATTGAAGGTGAAGTTCAAGACTCAACATCAACACTAGAAACTTGAAATCAAGTAGGTTTTCCTACTCTTATTAATGTACTATGGTGAATATGTATTTCTAGTTTGGATTTCAATGTTTTGTGATTTGTTGTATGTGTTTTAAACATGGAGTTTGATGTATATGTATTATCTTATTATGAAATGCAAATGGATTTAATATTAGCGATGGAGTTCTCATGCATTCATGAGGGATGGGAATGCATGAGCATTACGAATATTTACAAATGGAATCAAAGCCGAGTTCAACACTCGGACTGTGTGGGCCTAAAGCGGACAATATTGTGCTAGCGGGACGAGTCGTTACAAATTGAATCAAAGCCGAGTTTAGCACTCGGACTGTGTGGGCCTACTGCCCTCCACTGGATTCATTGGGTTGAGCCAGCCCAAACGGCAGATCTACATCCAAGGACAAAATGATTATCATATTAAAACTGTAGAAAAAGTTTCAGTCCTTGGATTAGAATGGTTGACCACATAAAAAACAAATATAACTACCTCCACTTTGGATTAGTCTAGTTAGCCATAAACCTCTTTATAGATCAGAATCAAACACTGCCGTTTGTGCATATGTCAGAGACGAGAGGGATAGAGATTTTTACTGTAATACCCCACCCCAGTGGGTTGGCTCGCCAAAGCAAAGCCGTACGGGCCTCTGTGTGTAGACCCAAAGCGGACAATATTGTGCTAGCGAGACGGGTCGTTACAAATGGTATCAAAGCCGAGTTCAGCACTCTGACAGTGTGGGCCTACTGCCCTCCACTGGATTCATTGGGTCGAGCCGGGGACGACTCTGGGCTTAGGGGGGATGGATGTGAGACCCTGACCCGGCCCAAAGGTAAACCCATGCGGGCTCGGGCGTGTGCGTACGCACGTGTGGGCCCAAAGTGGACAATTTCCACTGAGTTGGACCCCAAGCCCTGTTTGTGGGCCGGGTCGTTACAAATGTTGTGATGGGTAGGGTCGGGTCGTTACAAGTGGTATTAGAGCACGATTCAACACTCGGACTGTATGGGCCTTCTACCTCATTATGTGACAGAGCCGGAGACGGCTCTGGTTTTAAGGGGGGTAGATTGTAATACCCCCACCCACCTCAAAGAAAGTCCCACATCGATAGTGAGGTGGGTGGGTTGGGTGTTAATATGAGGGAAAGGTAGGGTCGTTACAAGTGGTATTAGAGCACGATTCAACACTCAGACTGTGTGAGCCTTCTACCTCATTATGTGACAGAGCTGGAGACGGCTCTGGTTTTAAGAGGGGTAGCTTGTAATACCCCCACCCACCTCAAAGAAAGTCCCACATCGGTAGTGAGGTGGGTTGGTTGGGTGTTAATATGAGGGAAGCCCCCCTCTCCTATGTGTGAGGCCTTTTGAACCTTATCATGTGGGCCAGGGCCCAAAGCAAAATCGTGAGGGCATGGTGGGCTCAAAGCGGACAATATCACATTAGGATGTTGGGGTAGGGTTGTTACAAATGATATCAGAGAATGATTCAACTCTCTGCTTGAGGGTATGGGCTTGGTTCTCATGTGTGCAGAGCCGGGAACGGCTCTGACTTTAAGGGGGGTAGATTGTAATACCCCACTCCAGAGGGGGTCTATAATGTGGAGCGTGTCTATGGAGAAAAAAGTCTCACATTACTAGTTGCATTGAAAATTCCCTGGTATATAAGTGGTAGTCTTCCTCCTTCTAACATAAGGCCTTTTGGGAGTAACAGTGGGTTGGCTCGCCAAAGCAAAGCCGTGCGGGCTTGTGTGTGTGGGCCCAAAGCTGACAATATTGTGCTAGCGGGACGGGTCGTTACATTTACAACCTCTTTAGTGGGAATGATTGAATCAAGTCTTTGTAATGGCTCTATCTTCTTTAACTGCTTCCCAAATTTCACAGTGGATTTAAAAGATGAAGGCATCCTAGACACCCTAACACAAGGAATCCATCTTAAAAGAAATAGAAATGTAGGCATCATTTACAAGATATTCTACAAAGCTATGAAACAAATTTTAATGCAAATATTTATACTGCGAAAGAGATCAAGTGGGATGATGTAATCCTTCCAGGAAAATGGGAGATAGAAAGATACTCAACCAGTAGTTAATGAGGTAAGAGATGAAATTGAAATAATCGTTGAGTATCCAAATGGAAAGGTAAAAATCAACTTTGGATCAAGAAAGACCAAAGACAAAAAATTATTATACCAGACCCACTCCAGTTGATCTTCAAATAGAAGAAAATGGATATCGGACGTTCTCCTTGTACGTAGAAGATAGTCTAGTCTGTATGAATGGAATATAGATGGATTGACATAACATCAAATCCTACAGGTCTGTAATAATATGATAGCTTATGCTAATGCTTGTGAAGTCGGAGGAAATAGTACAAAAAATGCATTGTCCATGATAACCACCTCTTTCACTGGAATATTAAGAGGATGGTGGGATAATGGATTAACACCACCATAGAAGCTAGAAATACAGAATGGTATGAAAAGAGACCAAAAAGGTAATATTATTTATCAGGATAATGGATTAACACCACCATAGAAGCTAGAAATACAGAATGGTATGAAAAGAGACCAAAAAGGTAATATTATTTATCAGGATACGAATTGAAATGTGGTGGATCTCCTTGAAGGTAAAGATGAAATTGTGACTAACAGGGCAATTACAGTAAAAATGGAAACAAGTGAATATAGGCCAATACCATGTTGTATTTATGCATTATGTCTCAATATTATATCAACCTTTGCTGGACAAATGCATGTCATCTCCCAAAAAACTAGAGAACAACTGATAAATCTGAGATGTAAGACCCTTTTATCAGACTTCAGGTCGTATAAAGATGTCTTTCTAGCTAAAGTCTATCAATTAGGGGATTGTCATTCAAAATTTTGGAAGGAAAAATTCATTTCTAGTTTGCCTCCTCTATTTACAGAAAAGATTAGAGAAGCCATAAGAACATAAATGGGAGGACATATACAATATGAAATTATGTCATTTGGAGAAATAATTCAGAGAATTAATGAAGTTGGAATGTCTCTGTAATGATATTAAGATAAACCAATAGCAAAAGAAAGTAAAGAAATTATCAGATAAACAAAAGTTAGAAGATTCTTTTACCAATTTGGATTTGATCAGACCATAGATAGGATCAAAAGAAAGTCCTGATTTTGAGAGGTGATTTCTGATTTTGAGTGGTCCTGATGAGGAGGAAGAGGCTTTGTCTCTGTTTTCAACTCCTGAAGGGCCTTCTCAGCCTCAGTGCTGTCAAACTTGATCCCCAATTCTTCTCTAATCTTTAGAATTACGTGTGCTTCTCCGGGGGTGTATCCTTTTCGCTTAAGTACCTCCCACCCTTTTCCTTTTCACCGGTCGAATGCAGTTCTTGTTGGTAAGATGGGTCCCCGTATTCAACAAACAATTTTTCCAAAGTACCAATGATCGTCTGTCTGCGATTCCAACTCGGACAATCGTTCAAGTGTTCGATCCAGAAGGGAAAAAAAAGGGGAAAAGAGAATGAATACCTGTTTCTTCTTCATTTTCTGCTATGGTCGGCGTCTCTTCCTCTCATTTTTTTCCTTCCAACTTTAGGGTTTAGGTGTCGTAGAGGAGTAGAACTCTTCTTTCATTTCCGGCGTCTCTTCCTCTCTGTTTTTTCTTCCAAATTTAGGGTTTAGGTGTCGTAGAGGAGTCTTCTCTTCTTCTTTCGTTTCGTACAGACTCCACTAACTTTACTTTTTATTTACACGCACGCAGAGGAGTCTTCTCATCTTCTTTCGAATGCATGACGATCGCACGAGGAGTGCGACTATGCGAAAGTTTTAAAACATCTTTTATTTTTTTAACTTTTTTAATTATCGTTTTTATGTTTTAAAATATCTTTTTTATTTTTTATTTTTTATATTTTGTATCTATTTTAAAAAATTATTAAGTCCTTCATACAAGTAACCCATTGTGGACCCATCACCATCTACCATTCTCAATACTTTAACAAGATGTTCAACAATTTAGATTACCTTCTTTCCACCCTCCCAAAATTCATCACCACGTAAAATGTCTACTACGCCTTTTCCTTCACTTCTTTTACATTGTGGCATGTTTCTCCATTCAACCGAATCAACCATCAATCTCAATGCATCTTCTTGACTCAAAAAAGATTGCAAACAAATGATTGAGTTGCAAACCTTATAGTGGCTGGCCTTCTTTCCACCCTCCCAAAATTCATCACCACGTAAAATGTTTGCCACGTCTTTTCCCTCACTTCTTTTACATTGTGGCATGTTTCTCCATTCAACTGAAGCAACTATCAATCTCAATGCATCATTTTGACTAAAAAAAGATTGCAAACAAATGATTGAGTTGCAAACCTTATAGTGGCTGGCCTTTGCAACTCTCTTGCTTTGTATGTACCCTCAACAAATCAAGGACATGTTGATACCGATACAAAAACTTAACAATTCTTCAAGCACTATCTATGTAGGGATTTACAAATGACAATTTGTCAATGTCTTGTAACATTAAATCAATACAATGTACAACACATTGTGTCTTGAAAATATTTTGATACTTATTTTCACGTATATATTCTGCAGATGCATAATTTGACCCATTGTCTGTAACAAATTGGACCACATTTTTTCGTTCAATCTCATCAATCACAGAAGATATAAAATTAGCAAAGAAAGCCCCACTTTTATATTCCCCTGTGCACGTATAGACTTAAAGAAAATTGTGCCTTCTAGACAAGCTACTAAGCAATTAATATAAGGTTGATTCTTCATATCTGTCCATGTGTCGGACATAAGTGTGCATTCACTTATCTTCCAATTCTTTCTTATATCATTTACATATGATACTGCCACATCTTTCACATTTTTCAATAATTTAGTTCTTAAAGTTTCACTACTATGAGAGGTATAAGTGGGCCCATATCTTGCAATGGCTTGGAGTGCTTCTCTATATTCTTCAGACCTCGACAAATTAAAGGAGAGATTGTTCATCACCATGCTTGTACATAACAAGTTGTCAACATAATCCTTGTCATGTCTTGTCTTTTAATCATCGTATCAACCAATTGTTGTCCCGATGAAGATGCACAAACAACCGATGATGTTAAATTTTCCCTTATGCAAGCAGATCCAATAGACATCCCACTTCCTTTATATCTTTTTGTTCTCTCTTTAAATGTTATTGCATCATTTGCCATTTCACAAATATTCTCCGGAACTTTATCACACATTTTTACATCATGCAATGTTCTTTTTTTTCTTTCTTCTTCTGAATCGAACGATTGAACGAAAGGGAAAAATATTGATTAAAAATATTTTTAATCAATACTTTTCCATTCCTGAGCAAAAAATATTCTTCTGGGCACCGAACGCCACAGGCTCCGCCGTTGTTCATGTTCGAGCTCAATTCCACACACTGGTTCCTAGCTTTCTAGGTCAGTCGCTCGCAGTCACACAACTGCCAATCTTGCCATCCATACGCCTCTGTTTTTACACCTGGGCACAGAACGCCACAAACTCCGCCGTTGTTCATGTTCGAGCTCACTTCCACGCACTGCTTCCTAGCTTTCTAGGCCTGTCGCTCGCAGTCGCACAACTGCCAATCTTGCCATCCATACGCCTTTGTTTTTACACCTGGGCACCGAAGGCCACAGGCTCCGCCGTTGTTCATGTCCAAGCTCACTTCCACGCACTGTCTAGGTCCGTTGCTCGCAGTTGCACAGCTGCCAATCTTGCCATCCATACGCTTCTGTTGTACAGACTTCAGAGCTCGCTTATTCTTCCTTGATTTGCAGCCATCCGATCCCTCCCCAAGTCTCCAACTAAAGTTTGACAATCTCTTCTAAACCAGAACAGAGTTAAAATCTCTCTTGAATAAAAACCACCATCGATGGAAACAGTGAAACACGACACCAATCTCTCTGTTTTTAAGAACAATGTAGGAGTAATTGAGCCATGAAAAAGGTCTTTAGTCAAATTGAAAAAAAAAATTGTCTGACAACCTTTGTATGTAACTCAACCATCTCTTATTTTATTTTCAATCATGAGTTTCTATAGCTCCTTGAGTATGGCCTGTCTACGTTGGTCAAAACTCAAAAGTTGGGAGAGAACAGAGAACGCTTAAAAAGAAAGAACAATATCCTTCCACTTTGGATGTAACTCAACCATCTCTTATTTTATTTTCAATCATGAGTTTTTATAGCTCCTTGAGTTATGGCCTGTCTACGTTGGTCAAAACTCAAAAGTTGGGCGAGAACAGAGAACACCTAAAAAGAAATAACAATATCCTTCCACTTTGAATTGGACACTATTCTTCCACTTTGGTATTTGTAGTTAGAAGCAAGCACTGTAACACTATTTTTCCACTCTTGTTCAATCGTTCGATTCAGAAGAAAAAAGAAAAAAAAAAGAACATTGCATGATGTAAAAATGTGTGACAAAGTTCCATAGAATATTTGTGTGAAACGGGCAAAGGATGCAATAGCATTTAAAGAGAGAACAAAAAGATATAGAGGAAGTGGGATGTCCATTGGATCTGTTTGCACAAGGGGAAAGTTTAACCTCATCGGTTGCTTTTGCATCTTCATCGGAACAACAATTGGTTGATACGATGTTTAAAAGACATGACAAGGATTATGTTGACAACTTGTAATGTACAAGCATGGTGATGAACAACCTCTCCTTTAATTTGTTGAGGTCTGAAGAATATAGATAAGCATTCCAAGCCATTGCAAGATATGGGCCCACTTATACCCCTCATAGTAGTGAAACTTTAAAGCCTAAATTGTTGAAAAATGTGAAAGATGTGGCAATATCATATATAAATGATATAAGCAAGAATTGGAAGACAAGTGGATGCACACTTATGTCCGACACATGGACAGATATGAAGAATCAGCCTTATATTAATTGCTTAGTAGCTTGTCCACAAGGCACAATTTTCTTTAAGTCTATACGTGCATAGGGGAATATTAAAAGTGGGGCTTTCATTGCTGATTTTATATCTTCTATGATTGATGAGATTTGAACAAAAAAATGTGGTGCAATTTGTTACAGACAATGGGTCCAATTATGCATCTGCAAGAGATATACTTGAAAATAAGTATCAAAATATTTTCAAGACACAATGTGTTGTACATTATATTAATTTAATGTTACAAGACATTGACAAATTGCCATTTGTAAAGCCCTACGTAGACAATGCTCGAAGAATTGTTAAGCTTTTATATCGGTATCAGCATGTCCTTGATTTGTTGAGGGTACATACTAAAGAAAGAGAGTTGCAAAGGCACTACAAGGTTTGCAACTCAATTCATTTGTTTGCAATCTTTTTTGAGTCAAGAAGATGCATTGAGATTGATGGTTGCTTCGGTTGAATAGAGAAACATGCCACAATGTAAAAGAAGTAAGGGAAAAGGCGTAGCAGACATTTAATGTGGTGATGAATTTTGGAAGGGTGAAAAGAAGGTAATCCAAATTGTTAAATCTCTTGTTAAAGTACTTGTATGAAGGACTTAATCGTGCAATAGCGACCATTAGAAGTCTCTATCCAAATCGTGATGATGAAGATAAATGCATGGAAATTTTGAACATAATAGATGAGCGTTGGAAAAAAAAATTGCGTAGTCCTTTACATGCTGTTGCAGCATATTTTTATCCTAAGTTATTTTATGAGCAATGTTGTCAACTCGAATCGTATCGTAAATCGATTTATGGGTATGACTTGTGAATCGTAGAATCGTAAGAGTTATAACATTTTTGAATTTTTTTTGCTATAATTATTATTTATTCTACAATTACATATAAAATGACATAGAATAATAGGATGCTTTATTCAATTCCTCATAAATTTATGCTATAATTGAATAATATGTATTTTAGATAGATAATTTAGAAAAATTATTTGTTAAATATAATTATAAAATTTAATTTCATTAAGATGATAATAATATGAGCTATAAAAAAAAATTTCTACACATCTTTTAAGATTTATAATATTAAAATATATACTATAATGTATACCAAGGTTGTCAAACTCGAAAATAGTTAATGTACTATTTTAAATAATAACTGTTAAAATAGTTAGTGTACTATTTTAAAATATTAATTAATTGAGATGTGTACTATTTTAAATAATATTTATGTTAAAATAGTTAGTGTATTATTTTAAATAATAACTATTTAATTGAGATGTGTACTATTTTAAATATAAGTGTTTAATTCACCCAAATCAATAGCATTTAAAATTTTAAATAATCCTTAATAACATCTACCAAATAATTTTTTAAAATAGATACAAAATATTAAAAATAAAAAATAAAAACATATTTTAAAACATAAAAACAATAATTAAAAAAGTTAAAAAAATAAAAGATGTTTTAAAACTTTCGCACAATCGCACTCCTCGTGCAATCGTCGTGCGTGCGAAAGAAGAGGAGAAGACTCCTCTGCGTGCGTGTAAATAAAGAGTAAATTTAGTGGAGTCTACGAAACGAAAGAAGAAGAGAAGACTCCTCTGCGACACCTAAACCCTAAAGTTGGAAGAAAAAACAGAGAGGAAGAGATGCCCGAAATGAAAGAACAGTTCTACTCCTTTGCGACACCTAAACCCTAAAGTTGGAAGGGAAAAAAAAAGAAAAGGAAGAGACGTCGGCCATAGCTGAAAATGAAGAATCGAACGATTGAACGAGTGTCCGAATTGGAATCACACAATCTGCGGTTTATTAAAAATCGTGCGATTTTTTGCCATTTTCGATTTAGCATGCAAGTTAACTTGTTGGACCATTTGAGTCGAGTTAACTTGTACGATTTTAACAACACTATTTATGAGAAAATTATAAAGTCCAAATTCAGAAATCAGAGATGGCCTCGATAAAGTTATCACGAAAATGACACCAAGAGGAGAGTCGAGAGAAACATTTAGAGATTGTCTCTTTATCATTCTAAAGATCCAAAATTTTTGGAGGAGCGATGTCAAATGAAATCCAATCATCTCATCTTAGTAAGTTTATTTTCATTTGTTTTCTTAATTTAATTTTGATTTAGTATTGTATAGTTTATATTAATTGTATCTTGTAAGGTGTATCTAATTCTTTTAATTACTTCGGGCTTTGGTGGGAGTTATGTGGAACTTTAATTCCAAATTTGAAGTCCATTGCAATAAAAATCCTGAGTCAACCATGCATGTGAGCGCATTTGGAGTATTTTTGAAGCAACATATTTAAAAAAGAGGAACAAACTTCATCCAGAAAGAAAAGCTTTAAGATTTGGTTTATGTGAAAATGAATTTGCTTATGAAAAAGACTTCAGAGGAGAAATTGTTTAAGGACTCAAAGGTCATTTCACTTGATGATATTAATCCATTTGATGGTTTGAACGAAGAAAATCAATATTCTAGTGATGATGATGAACATGATACTCCACTTTCTCTTGAGGAGACTGAGGGCATACAAAATTTGAATTTCTTATAACAATGATAGATTTATTGACATTGGATGTTATTTATGATATTTGTTATCTTTAATGATACCATTAACCTTTTGGTGGTTTGTTAATTTTTGAAATTTTAAATTAGGCTTTCTTGGTGGATGTTGTGTTTTTTAATGTTATTACAAAATTTGAATTTTCTTATAACACTGATAGATTTATTGACATTGGATGTTATTTATGATATTTGTTATCTTTAATGATACCATTAACCTTTTGGTGGTTTGTTAATTTTTGAAATTTTAAATTAGGCTTTCTTGGTGGATGTTGTGTTTTTTAATGTTATTTTAATATTAGATGACTTTCTTATGATATTAACAATGAACACACATAGATTTGTATGATTTTTTTTACTCAAGAAATGTTAAATGAGAATTATTTATTTATTATTTTTATTATTTTTTAAATGTTTATATTTTTTGCGAGATTTTCCCATTAAAAACCCGAGAATTTGAAAATATCCTATTATTAACAGTTGTCGTTAATATCCCGATAACGGTATTTATGACATTGTCTGCAACCAGCTTTCGATGATGCCTCCTTCCGTCGTTTTTTTCCGTGAGTACAACGTCCATTTGTTGCCTCCCTTGTCGTCTCGATCATCCCGTTGCTCTCGCCGCCCGTCGAAACTAGATCCCAGGTTGGTTTTCTCTCTCATTTCCTTTCCCTATGGTTCTCTCATTCTCTCTCCCACTTGCTTGGATTGACTTTTACCTGCCATAGTTGTATTATTCTTTGATATCCACTATCGAGAATATTGTAATTTAACTCCTCCACCTTTCAACCTTTCTTCGCAATTACTCATTTTCTTTCTCAATTGGGTCAATTCCTCCATTTTAAAACTCTTTTTATAACCATTCTAACCCTCTTTTCAAACCATCCCCCCTTTCAAACCAACTCTTCCTTAAAACACTCTATTCAATGTTATAAAACCCGACCCGACCCATGGTTGACCTGGCGGTCCAACCGTAACCGGCTACACAAAGGGTCAGATCGCTTTTAAACTCGTCTGGGTTAGAAACCCGTAAAAACCCTCTATCACTTGCGGGCCAACCCGGTTTATGAAATAAACCTGTGACCCGTTGGATTAAAAACCCATTTTTAAAATATTTAAAAAAAAAAAAGAAACTGGAATAGGATGGGTCTTATTAAATAATTTCAAAATTTTCAAAATACACTCTTTAAAAATAATATATTTAATTTTGTAGACCAATTGGGCCAGCCCATAAATCCCTGCCAAAAACAGAGAGAAAGGGCGATTCTTCCTAACTTCCTCATCCCCTTTTATAGCTTATTCATGTGGGAATTGTTTTCAAAATTACCGTTGTGGGACTTGAGTAATGTAGTCGTAACTTGTAAAGTTGTAACTGTTGCCGTGAGTTGGCCAACATGAATAAAAATTAATGCCGTGAGTTGGCCATTGAGTTTAAATTACTGCTCCTCATTGTAACTTACGGTGGCCATAACTTTTATTTAAGTTTTTATTAAATAATATTTATAATAAAGGATTTTATTGGCCATTGAGTTGTAACTTATTCATGTGGGAATTTTTATTGGCCATTTTAAACATTTTTTTTTAAAAAAAAAAAGACAGACGTTAATTTTTTTTTAAAGAAAATTAATAAAACATATAAATAAAAACTTAATAAAAATCAATAATATTTATAATAAAGGATTTTTAATGATTAAAATATATTGACAAAATATTAAGTTGTTATTTTATCTTTTTTATTTGATAAAAAATAATATTTATACTAAAATATTTTTTGAATAATTAAAATAATATTGACAAAACATTATATTTTTTATACTAATAATATGATAAGTCTTCAATTTTTCTTTTGCTTTATTTGAAAAGATAGAAGTGTGCTGATTCCAAGACATCACAATTTAATTTTTATTTTATATAAAAAAATAAAAATGATTTAATTTAATTAAATCTCTTCTTGGATAATTTAATACTTCCACAATAATCTATCTAATCATTTAGATATTCAAAGTTCACCATCTAACATAGCCCATTGAGCAACCACTAAACTTTTCGTTTCCAAACTACCAAATGTGAAATGAAATATCGTGGTCAAATTACAATTTTTGAGAAAAGATTGAATTTAAATAAAAATTAAATTTGGATTTAAATATTAGATGTATGAGATCATAGATTATGAATTATTTTTGTTTGGATGATATTGGAACATAGACGTTGGATTATTAATTTTTGGTATTTATAATTGTTTAAGTGGGAATAAGAATATTTTTTTATGAAAATATAATCTTGTCTTTATTATGTGTATTGTATTTTATATTTTATTTTTTATAGTTATTTAATTGAGTTTATTTAACCCAACTTTCCATGAAATGGTTCAGTAGACGAGTCGGTTTTTAAAACATTACTCTCAACCATTAAAATATATATCGACAAAATATTTTTTATATAAAATTTTATTTCAACTCATTAATTAAACCTTAGTTAATAATTTCATATTATTTATAATATTATATTAATGATACGGGTTTGACTACAGGTCAACCCGGTTGAACCTTATTTAACCCACCCTTCCTCTAAGATGGGTCGCTCCACGGGCCGGGTTTTAAAACATTGCACTCTATCATCAATCCTTGTCTTCTCTGACTACTTCCATTCTTCCATCATTTTTACCTTCCACCTTCTCTAATACTTGATTTAAGGAGACTTAGATCTAGAAAGCTAGGTAAGCTTTTAAGTTTGAAAATCTACTCACAAACTAAGCTGGAGATGACAAATAGTTCTCCCTTGACTGCCTTTTGTTTTCCTTTTAGTTCTTGTTTTCCCTTTGGCCAACTATCTCCTCTATCTTTCACAGTCTAAGCGTTCACATTCTAATGCTAAACAATTCAACTACGCAATGTTTCCCTACCCACCAACCCCCCTCCCTCCCACACTTTTTTGCACATGGTCGAGGTCCGCTCATAGAATTCCAACATGTGGCCTGAACCTCAGGTTACCTTCTCCAGTTTCTAACTCTGAGAGGTTGGTTGTAATGAAGGTTCATAAGATCGCTTAGCTTCTCAAAGGTCAATTTATTCCTCATCCAACTAAGAAGGAATGTATGGACAAGTTTCTTTCACAGTTAGAAGAACTACACGATTGGCTCAAGAGATGCCCCCATCAACTTGGATCATATGATGATTCATTGTTGAAATGGTAGAGGAGGAGAGAGCAACCGGTTCTATATAATCCAGACTAAGAGCTCCTTTTAGAAAAAGTTGAGTGTAGAGGCAAATGAAATCGCGCAGCCACATGTCGAAATTCTACAAACGGACCTTGCCCATGTAGACAACAACGAAAAAGTTGGTTGGTGAGAGGGAGGGGGGTGGGTTTGGATGAAAACCCCCCAACATGCCAACCTCTTTATGAGCTCAACCACCTCATGAAATACTAGCACTCCGAGATTCTTACTTAGTGCTCATGTTTTTTAGTCTAAATATTAATTTCTTGACCTAATCCAACTACCCATGATTGATTTTCTTTGATTACTCAACTTGTTCTCCAAAGTAAAGAATCTGCCTTTTTTTTTTTCTAGTATATGAAGTATATGAAAAAAACGTACATTCTCTTAATAGTTTTGTCTGAACAATTTAACAACCCAAGTATAATTATGGGTTAAGCTAAAGAGGAAGGCCCTTTTCCCGCTATTCCAAGTCTCTGATACCTACCCCCCATCACACCTTGGTTTTTAATATCAATCCAAGCTATTCGTTTAAAACTTTTCACCCCTCATTGCCACTTTGAGGGAACTTTTATTTTATTTTATTGTATACTGTTAGCTTCATTGATTAAACTCTTCGGTAGATTGTTATGAGTTATCTGAAAATGTGGTATAAAACTCAGGGCTACCCCAACTAAGATTCCTTTCCCCCAAAAGATAAGACTTTTGCTTTCCATCCTGAGAAGCTTTCTTCCTCTTTTTCTCAAGGATTAATTTGGGGTAGTGATTTTTAAACCATCACTTTTTTCTCATGGTGCACCATCTTTAATGAAAAATTCAATTTTGCCATTACTTTTGGGAAAGAGGAAAAGAGAGGGAAAGAGAGAAATATGGGCAAAACTGGAATTTCTTTTAAAAGGTGGTGGACCATGAGAAAAAGTGGTGGTGCAAAAATCACTACCCTATTTGAGGTTCTCATAAAGAATTTTTTTAAGGTAATCTTGGCTCCTAGGTAGGTAAAACCCCACTTTCTTATTAATTCCCATAGTTTCCATGGTTTTCCTAGCTAAGCTTGGATCAATCTTTAGAGAGAAAAGGATTTCTTATTTGTCCAAATAAACCTTTTGCCTAGCTTTGTCTTCAAATGATTGTGATATTTTTATATTGTTTTTGTTGATTTAGCATTTGTCTTAAAAAAAAAAGTCAACAAACTAAAGGATACTAAATTTTGTGCCACTCCTGCATAGCTCATCCCCATCTAGATTCTTCTTACCTAGTATATCTTTAGTTGCATAGGTTAAAACCTCAACCACCATTAGGTGTAGGCAGGGAGATATGGGGTCCCATAGCATAAAACCTCTCTGCCTGAAAACTATCAGTAGGATACCCATTGATTAAAACCCAATAGGATACAGTAGAATACACACCACATGATTTTAGCAATAAAGTATCATCAAAGCCCATCCTCTTCATGCATTCCTTCAAAAAACCCCAACTAATATTATCATAGGCGTTGGATATGTCAAGTTTTAAGAAAAAGTGGCTTGTTTTCCTTCTCCTGTTTTTTGAAATTTTGAAAGGTCTCATGAGCAACAATATTATCTGAGCCTTTTTGGGACAAAGGAAGCTTGCTCCAAAGATTCAAGCTTGTGTGCATCCAAGTTCTAAGCCTATTAACTATGATCATTGCAATTATTTTCTATAAAATAGTGCATAAGCTAATTGGCCTAAATTGTTGTATTTTTCTAGCCCCTTAGGACCTTGGAATAAGAACAATGAGGGTTTTGTTTAAATCTCTATCTATTTTCCCTGCTCTGAAGAATTGGGAGACAATATAATTATCTTTTCCTTAACTATTCACAATTATCTTTGAAAAATATAGCATTGGACCCATCAATCCTGTTGAGGGCTTTTGTTAATTTCACCTCTCCTAAGGAGTACTATTTAGAGCCATATTCTATTCCTCCAATTTTTAAATTTCCTTGCTCAGTAGGAAGATTTAAATTTTGCCTATATCTTTCTTCTTGAAAAAGCTCCTGTAGAAGTCTTCAAACTGCTCCATCTTCATCAAGAATCTCTCTAGCTCTTTGAGCCCAAGACATCTCTTCATCTTCTAATAGATTTTAGTGTTGCACCAAGAGCTTTTTCTTTCTCTAACAAAATCTAAATATCCTTTTGTAAGTTCTTAATTTGTTTTTTAATACTACCAAAAGTTGCTTCTCCCCACTTTTGTCAATCCTTAGAAACAGACTCTAGGGTTTGACATGACAAATGGAAAGAGTGCTGCTCCTACGATTATCCTAGGATTTTTCTTTCTTTGAACCCTTCGTGACATTGCTACATACATTCAAATCTAAAAGCAACCAAAACTTAAAACCTACCAAACCCAAACAAATAGCAAACAGATAATATCAATGCAAAATACAAAAAGTAAGCATAAAAAAAAAATTGAAAAGATTATGTACAACCTACATCAGATAAAAGAGCCAGAACAAATTGTGGAAAACCCAAATCACATAATAGATTAATAGACCACATATAAAGAGAACATAAAACCCCTAACTGCAACGAATCTTACTACAAAACCCATATGAATTTGTAAATACCAACAGAACCCACATCCAAAAAGCAATCAAAACTCAAAATCTACAAAATCCATATGAATTTGTAAATGCCAAAAAGATATAAATAAATCAAAGAAAAGATCACAAAAATAATGAAAACAAAAGGGCGTGTGAAGCCCACAAAAGATGAAGAGTTAAAACCCCAAAATGGGAGAGGGGGGGGGGGGGGAAAGAGGGTTGGGGGGAACCTCACTTTCCACACGGGGGAAAAGCTGTCACAAGTCAAAATCTATAGAAATCATATAAATATCAGATATAGAATCAAAACGCAATGCAAGAATCAAATAAAAAATAGGAAACAAGCCCCATAATCTGGAAAGCCCAAATGGAAAGAAAAACAGAGATGCAATTCAGGACGTCCTGTTTCTGATATAGCAAGGCATTCCTTGTGCTTCTTCGGCATCCAAAAGACCTTGAACGGTGACATTAGATCAAAAAGAGATAGTTTCTCAACCTATCAGAGAAGGGCGTATTTCTGTCCATACCCGAAAATCAAAGCCCAGATAATCGACTAACCTTGAATGCAGATAATCCCTCAATTCTTTCCACGAAGTCCGATCCATCAAGTCCAGATTTAGGGCTATCAGAGAAGGGCGTGTGTCTGTCGAAACCCAAAAATGAAAGCCCAGGTAATCGGCTAACCTTGAATGCACAGAAATCCCTCAATTCTTTCCATGAAGTCCGATCTATCAGTTCGAGATTTAGGGTTTTCGACAAGGACTTCATTACTGAGGGAGACGTCTACCAACGGCTAGTGAATCTGATCCACGGATGCAAATGACACGTTCGTATATGAGAGAGATGTCTGCCAACGGCTAGTGAATCTGATCCACGGAAGCAAATGACACGTTCGTATATGAGAGAGAGATGTCTGCCAACGGCTAGTGAATCTGTTCCTGGATGCAAATGACGCTTGGATCGTGCTCAAGTATCAGAATATAAACGGAAAAAAAATCATATTTTTAACATGACAACTACCCAGTAATTGATTGGATCCAATCGGGTCGGACTGAAGCTCAAGCCTATTTACTTACTTATTTACTCATTTATTAATATTCAAATAGATTAGTCATGTAAGATTGCATTTAGATTTAATTAGATCTATCTAAATTCATTTAAATTATTTTAAAATAATTAATTTGAGTCAACACAAATCCATTTATCCAATTAATTAAACAAGTTGACTCATTCATCTAACTCAAATCCATTTGAACTTATTTATCCATTTAGTATTTAACTCATTTTAAAACTCATAAAAATTTAAATATAAATATCTATAAATTCCTGTCATTGTAGACCCTATATCCTTGTTGGTATCAGATCCAGTGGAATCATCTCTTTTTGGTGAAGGTATATTGCTAGATGTTATGCTGAAAAGAAAAGTTGTCTTCATTACTTAGAAAAAAAGTTGTTAAATGGTGGTAAATGTCCCATCCAGTCAAAAGATGGTGTTGGTTATCATCATTGCTGAAAAGAAAATATTAGTTATCATCATTGCTGAAAAGAAAATATATATAATAACATCCAATCTAGTCAAAAGGAAGCTTTAGTGCATATCATCTTGTCTGCCTTAGTTGAAAAAGTAGCAAAAATTATTTTGTCTTGGTACTGCTCATTTGGTGGGGGTATGCTGCCAAGATAATGATGTGCTGCTAAATGTCTTAAAAGTTGTTTTTAGTGCTGCCAAGATAAAGTTGTGCTGCCAGGATAAAGTAGGGAATCTCTTTTAAAAGCTAGCTTGTTGGTTTGTGTTGGTAGATTTGCTTTTCCTATTTAACTTATTCTCTTGGTCGGAAGAGAATATGTCTTTGTTGTCTTTGCTCCATCTATATAAGGACTTTTGTGTTCTTGTTTTAGCAGGCTCAGTTAGAAATAGAAAGTTAGAAATCGAAAAATAAAAGTTCAGAGTCTAAGTGTAAGTGTGAGCTTGAAATTTGGAGTGTGCTGAAAAGTTTGTATTCAGAGTTCTATTATCAGTTTTTAAGTAATAAAGCTTTTATGAGTTTGATAATATAAGTTTGTTATTATCTAATCATGTTGTTTCTTTTACTAAAATATGTCTATTCGTCTTGCTCTACTTAAGAGGTACTATGATGATGTTCGAATATTAAGAAAAATTAAAATCTTGTTAGATAATATAAGAAGACATTTGCAAACCTGCACCTACAGAAATAATCATCGCCATCATGAGTTTGAAAGAAGAATGATTGTTTTAATGCGTTCTTATTCTGTGTTCCAACTAGGTAAATTTCGAACTGAATCAAAACTACAAGCTATGGTCTTCTAAGATGCCATAGTACCTCTTAAGCAGAGCAAGACGAATAGACATATTTTAGCAAAAGAAACAACATGATTAGATAATAACAAACTTATATTATCAAACTCATAAAAGCTTTATTACTTAAAAACTGAGAATAAAACTCTGAATACAAGCTTTTCAGCCCACTCCAAACTTCAAACTCACACTTAGACTCTGAACTTTTATTTTTCGATTTCTAACTTTCTATTTCTAACTGAGCTTGCTAAAACAAGAACACAAAGCTCCTTATATAGATGGAGCAAAGACAACAAAGACATATTCTCTTCCGACCAAGAGAATAAGGTAAATACGAAAAGGAAATCTATCGACACAAACCAACGAGCTAACTTTTAAAAGAGATTCCCTACTTGGGGCAAATGTACAATAAGTGGAGCATAGAAACAACTTTATCCTAAAAGCACAACTTTATCTTGGGAACACTATAAACAACTTTTAAGACATTTGTCAGCTAAACATTATCTTGGCAGCATACCCCCACCAAATGAGCAACACCAAGACAAAATAACTTTTGCTACCTTTTCAACTAAGCCAGACAAGATGATATGCACTAAAGCTTCCTTTTGACTAGATTGGATGCCATTATATATATTTTCTTTTCAGCAATGATGATAACCAATATTTTCCTTTCAGCAATAATGATAACCAACACCATTTTTTGACTGGATGGGACATTTACCACCATCTAGCAACTCTTCTTCTAAGTAATGAAGACAACTTTTCTTCTCAACATAACATCTAGCAATATACCCCCACTAAATAGAGATTATTCCACTGGTTCTGATACCAACAAGGATATAGGATCTACAATGACAAGAATCATCTCAAATATTCAAATCTTCTTTTTCATTAATTTTTTTGCTTTAGCAGAATTTTTACGAAATAATTCAGCTAACCGAGATTCTTTTTCAACTTCTTTTTCTTTTCCTTTGTCTTTTGCTGAAGAATACCAAAAAATTTCACCACGAAGGTATTTAGAAACTGATTCGTCAGGATTAATATGAGCGTCAGGGTCCCAACGAGGATAGAGATTTTCAAGGGGCACAACTTCATCATCAAGATTTTCATCTGGATCATGATTACTATCCCAATCATGATCACCAACCTTTTTCTTTTGGAGATACTCTTCTAAAATTTGTTTAATCTTTTCTTCAAAATTGACGGAGTCAACAGACATGTCCATTGGCTCATGAGATTTTTCTCGAGCAATTTCTTTGGCAATCTTTTTGGCCAAGAGATCAGTCATGACCATGTCATTCTCAAAAGGCTTTTCTTCAGGAAGAGGAATTTCTTCTTTAACAGGAGAAGAGATTTGATTCAGGATTCTCTCATAAGAATCATTTTCAATTTTTGGCCACCATTTTTGGTAAAGTCTGGGACAAAGACTGAAGATCGAAAAAGTTCTTTTTTACTTCAAACTTCCACTGGAAAATGTATGGAATATGGAACTTTTTAAAGAAGCGAAGAACATTAAATGCTTCACAAGGAACTTTTTCTTTTACTTCACAGAACTTAATAAATAAATAACGAAAATTATCAGGAAAGATTTTTTGAGAAACACCAAAATATGACCACCAAGTGAAGAGAAACCAGGATGGAAAATTACGATGAATGAGAGTGACATCAGGATTTTCTTCTTTAAATCTGATGAACCAGGAATGACTATACTGACGATTTTGCCACATCAAAGCAAATTTCCAAGCATCAATATAGTCCTAATAATTAAAGAACTCAGTCGAATTGTATAATTGAACTGATTTTTGTCATGTACAAGGGACCATCCCAATCTTCCTCAGTAAGGATTTTGAGAATAGTGAACTTTGAGTAAGTGATAATACCACTTGCATTCTTATTGTGGAAGATAAAGACACTTTTCGTTTGATGTAAAATGTTGAGATACCAATCTCTGGTTTTCTTTTTATCACGGGAATAATAATGAAGCCCCTTGCCAAAGAAAAAATAAACATTATCTTCTACAGATCTTTCTTCCATAAGACAATCTGAAGTAAGAAGAATTCTGTTACCGGTGTCAAGATATAATTTTGATTGACTTGGGTCTTTTGTTGGAGTAAAACCCTTTTGGCTTTCTTTTTGATCTGCCAATTTCTCCTGTCATTTTTTCTGCATGAACGGGGAAGAGCTACTTGCCATTTTGTCGTCCCTGAAGAAATTCTCTAGTAAGAAAGTCAGGGAGAGAGTTAGAATTTCCATTAATAAATTCGATTTTAAATTAAAAAACTGATAAAATGGCTTGCTATTTAGCAAATATTTGCTTAGAGACAAGATTTTTGACATCTTTTTTCAGAATTTCTTTTGCTGCCTTAGCATCAACTCTGATCAGAAATTCTTTGTTTAATAAGTCATGTTGGAATTTCGTCACACAAATAACTATGGCAAGAGCTTCCTTTTTTATGGTTGAATATTTCTTTTGTGCTTCATTCCATAATTAAGAATTAAATCTTATTAATTCTTCTTTTAAGTCTTTTTGTTGTAAGAAGATTCCACCATATCCGACATCAGAGGCATGAGTTTGAACTATTTTGAAAGCTTTTGGGTCAGATAAACATCTATAAGAAAGATTTTTAACTCTTTCCTTAATCTTTTTTACTACATTAGTGTGATGGATAGACCACTCCTTAGGATTTTTCTTTAACCTTTCCTGGAGAAGTTTTTTATCTTTTGCCAAATCTTGATAGAAAAATCCAACATAATTTAGACATCCAAGAAATCTTTGTAGCATATTTTTATCCTTAATTTCATCTGAAAATTCATCAGCAAATTGAATAACTCTATTAGTTGGAGTTATTTTTCTATCTTGGATCTCAAATCGTAAGAACCTGATTTTTTGCTGAAAGAGATTCATTTTTCTTTTAGATAAAGCCAATCCATTTTCTTTTATAACTCTTTTGAAAATACCCAAATGTTTTCAATGTTGTATCACAGATTCTGAGAAGATAAGAAAATCATCAATGTAAACAATGGCAAACTGGGTGTAAGACGAGAATATATTATTCATAATATTCTGAAATTCAGATAGAGCATTTTTTAATCCGAAAGGCATAACATTCCATTCATAATGCCCCATTGGAACAGTGAATGCAGTTTTATATCTATCTTCTTTTTTTATCTGAATCTGCCAAAATCCTGATTTTAAATCAAATTTTGAGAATATTTTGGTATTGTTTAATCTGTTTAGCAAATCCTGAGTATTAGGCAAAGGATACCCAATAGATTGAAGAACTTTGTTTAAAGGTTTATAATTGATTACCAATCTTGGAACTCCTCTTTCGATTTCAGCAGCCTTTTCAACATAAAACGTCGTACAGCTCCAAGGGGATTTGCTTTTTCTAATTAATCATTTCTTTAGAAGATCATTGATTTCTTCTTGGCAAAGCTTTAAATGAGCAGCATCCATTTGGGATGGACGAGCTTTAGTAGGAATATCTTTTTCATTAAAATCTTTTTTATATAGTAATCCTACTATGTGTCTTTTTCTATTTCAAAAGGCTGATGGTAATTCAGAACAACATTCTTCTTCAATCTGTTTTGTGAATTCTTCTAATTTTGTTTTAAATTCTTTTTTCTCTAATTCTTTTGTTATTTGAAAAGATTTGATTTCATTCTTTAAACCTTTTACATAATCTTCTTTACTGGAAATGATTTGATTTATTCTTTGGATTTTTGTTTCACAGGAGTCATCAACAAAGTCAAGATTTATATCTACCCCTTTAATTTTTGTAAAAATTCCCTTTGTGTTAACTGAGAAAGGTTGAATTAGAAGGATAAACGGGGATCCAAGAAGTATTTCATTAACAATATCTCCTGAAATAATGAAGGGTGTAGTGACACAAACTTCTTGGAAACAAACATGGACATTGAGAATTTTTCTTTCTATTGCCATACTGGTACCATTTGCTGCTGTCACAAATTGCTTAGATTCATCTGTGACTTCAATTGGGACAACACCTAATCTGATAACATTTAGATCAGCTCCAGTATCAACAATAGCATTGAATATTTTCCCAAATTTTTTTATCTTTATTTTAACTTGAATTCTCCATTGTTGATAAATACATTTTGTTGGGATAACAGAAGTAGAGATTTTGCTAATTTCTCCTTTAATTCTTTGGACAATTTTTCTTCATATTTTTCAATAACACCGTAATTTTTCAACCAAGTTAACCTTTCATCAAGCTCATTTTATTTTTTGATTAACTCTATTCTTAATTCACGGAGTTTCTCTTCTGATCATTTAATTCTCTTTGTAAGTCTGAGAGAGTTAAGGGTTTATTTATAGTATGAATTTTTTTCTGCTCTATTCATAAGGTCAATCATGTAATAGATTGGTGTGTGAAATGTTTCTTTTTCTTTTGTCCTTTTGAGATAATATGGTGCTTTATCACCATTTTTATCTTCTTCAAAAGAAATTTTTGGTTGTGAACTTTCTCCTTCTTCTCCTCCCCCCAATTTTGAAATTTGATTTAAAAATTGATTTTTTTCCTCCGGATCGGGTATGTTATCAACCATTTCTAGAAGTAATTTTTGAGAGGCTGTGAGGACACGGATATGGATACCAAGATCTTCATCAGATGGTATCGACCATTCTTTATCAGATACTTCATCATCTGAATGACATGTACATGATTGAAATTGTTTGATGAGCTGAACCTGTGGACTATTTTCTTCAATGTCGGTTGATGAATCAGATTCATATGCTTCTTTTTCTTCTGAGGAACTTGAATCAGATTGTTCTTTTTCACTATTTTCCTCTTCATTTTTTGTATTGATTTTTCGAAGTTTCTTTTTAGAGGAATTTTCCTTTTTAAAGCATTTATTTGAATAATGACCCTTTTTCCCACAAGTATAACAAGTTGGAACATTTTCTTTTATGTATTTCTTTTTGAAATATTTCCTTGATTTTATTTTGAATGGGATGAGTTCATCGAATTTTCTCTGTTTTTTATATCTTCCGGGTTTATACTTTCTTATAATTTTGTTTTTTCTGTCTGGAGTAAATCTAAAACGCGAGGGTTTTCTCTTTGATTCAGGTGTTTGATCTAAGCCGAATTGGAAACAAAAATCTCTTAATTCTTTATCTCCAGAATATTTTCTTATTTTTCAGCTTGTTTACTGATCTTTAAATCAGTGCAAAGAGTCATGCCAACTTTGTTAATTCTTTGTATAATTCCTCCGAACGTCAGCATACTATAATTAATAGTACCATGCATTTCTTCTCTCAAGGAATTACGCACCTTTTCAGCAAATAGGGGTGGTAATCCTGAAATAAATCTTTCTTTCCAAATATTAGAATTACAATCATTTAGTTGGTACACTTTAGATAGGAAAACATCTCTATACCAATGAAATTCTCCTAAATTTCTACACCTCAAGCGATGTAATTGCTGTCTATTTTTCTCCTTAATTAGAGCAATTCTTCAAGTGAATTGATTGAGGATGCATAGAAGCAAGACACTGACACAATCAGATTAAGTTTCCTAATTATCAGGGATTTGACCAATACATGCTTCAAGCTTAATATTGAAATCTACTAAGTTTCCTGTGGTTTTGTCTCTGTAAAGGATTCTTCCGAATTCATCCATTTTGACAGCATTTTCTATTTCAAGTCTTTGGCTCTAGTTAATCCATAATTCCACCATCCTCTTAATACTCCATTGAAAGAGGTGGTTATCATGAGGAAAATGTTTCTTGGAGTATTTCCTCTCACTTCACAGGCATTACAGTATATTAACATACTGTGAACCATTTGGACAATTTGATATTCTGTTAATCCAATTAAGTTTCATTCATATAAAGAATTTCCTGAATAGGTTAATTCTGAGGTATAAGTGTATGGAGCCTCTTCGAGTTGTAGATCAACAGGGGTTGGTATAGGATAATAGTTCTTTGTCTCTGGCAATTTTACCTGGGGATTTTATTTCTTTAGACGATTTATTAATAAATTTTCTGAAGCACAGACTCTTAGGATGCTGAATCCTTTCCTCCCATATTGAGGCTTTCCATCCTATTTGATAATTCATTTTGCATTTCGTCTGTCATTTTGAATGGTCCTTCTTGCAAAATAATCCCTTTAGGTAATTGTCTGGAAACATATACTGTGGCAGAGCTTTTTTCTAATTTTTCTTCTTTATCTTTATTGAATTCCGGTTTTGATTTGATTGTTCTTTCTATCCGATCTGTTTGTTCGACAATGGTTAATAGTCATAGATTGGTGTAATCGTTTTGTTCAATTATATCTCCAATACCTATACCTATGTCTTTAGCACTTGGGTCTGATTTTGATTCGTAAATAGATGCATTTTTTACAGGCATGTCTAATTCTTGATTTCTGTATTAGGGACAGAAATATCAAGTTTCTTCCAAGGTGGGTGAGATTTATGAACTTTTTTTCCTTCAGTGTCTTTCCAGGTTCTTATTGTTCTTCCTATAACTCTTATTTGTTTTGGGCTTTGAGTTTCTTTTTCTTTAATTTTTCCTTTTTTAAAATATTCAATGAACCAGTCAAAGAAAGGTATATTCCTTTCTTCTTCCTCCATTTGGAAAACCATAATTCTCTCATCTTATCATTTTCTTCTATGTTAAACCTTTTAAAGAACCAATCTTTTAAAGGATGATTTTTCAAATTTTCTCTAAGATATGATTTATCAATTTCAAATTTTTGACGGGTATTTCTTCTGGCCTTTGAATACTAACCATTCTTATAGCTCATTAGAGAAAATTGCTTTCACTTGGGTTGTAGGTTTTTTCCGACGAAGTCCTTTTATATACAGGGTGTTCAATTCCACTTTCTTTGTTTCTAAAATTCTTTTGGTCCATTTCTTCTTTTTCACTACTCCTTTGGTAAGGCTGAAACTCGAGTCGGGCGGGCCGGGTTTTGACAAATCCAGTCCTAACCCATGTCAAAAAATTTTGAACCTAACCCGACCCGACCCGAATTGCAAACCCGAGTATGTCAACCCAACTCGACCCGAATTGCTAATACTCTCAACCCGAGAGTTGACCCGATCCGACCCGAGTTAGCCCAAGTTAGCCCGATTTAGCCTGAGTTAGCCCGATTTTTTAAAGAGGGGAAGAGGGGAAGAGGAAGATGAAGCAAAAGAGGTAGATATCGATTTTCAAAAGAGGGGAAATGGAAGTGGAAAGGGCGTAGGGTTTTATTTAAGTTATGAATTCTGGTCAGGTTTTTCCAGGTCGGGCTTTTTCAGGTCGGGTCGGGTTGAAATTTAAACTCTTCAGCCCAACCCGACCCGAATTTCAATTGGTTTTTTTTTTTCCTAACCCAACCCGACCCGAGTTTACAATTTCTATAACTCAGCCCACACTATTTTCGTTTCGGGTCGGGTCAGTCGGGTCGGGCCAAAACCCAACCCAAGTTTCACTCCTATCCTTTGGTCATCATCTATTTCTTCTAATTTAAAATTTTTTCTTCCTTCCGTGTAACCGGCGAAACTTCTCTTAGTTTTTTTGCATTTTTCTCCTAAAATTGATTTCAACATTACCATTTGGTAATTTGACTATAATTTGTAAATCATCTGTTATTTCATTTACTCTTGGAGTGACGTCTTCTACCTGCCAATTTCAAGAGAGAACAACTTCTTCCCAACTGATGACCTTTGGGATGAACACATTATTATTAAAGTTTATTTCCGTGAGAACTGTAGTTTTTTCTTTATCAACCTTATCTCTATAGGCTATCATGGGAAAAACTGATATCATAGATTTGCAAAACACACGATAAACTATAGTAAAATGTTTACTTCTTGGACTCATCTTTAATCCTTTATTTTGGAATCCAATGGTTGCACAATCAAGAACATCATCATCATGAGCATCAATTGTGATATTAGGAAAACAGTTAAAATAAACAGGTCCATGACAGAGGCTTGATTCGATAATAGCATAAAGAGAATCATCAAACTTATCATGTCTTTGATCTCGCACATAAGCACACACAGAAACATTTAATCCTAATCGAAACAGAGGTTTAATTCCTACCTGAATTAATCCTATGTGAAGGTAGTTGTATTTGGTTATGATTTGTTCAATAATACTTCTTTCAAGAACTTTAATTGTCTGTTTTCCTCGAGAGAGAGAAACGGTTTTTTCAACAGTTTTAATGTGGTAATCATTTTGTTCTTCAAAAGTGCCATTACTATATATTTCTGTTACGGGCAAGGCTGGCAACTTCCAATTGGATATTGCTTGGTCAAAATTTTCATATATCATTTCTTCTGAATTTTTTGTTTTTTCTGAATTTTCTTTTGCTAAGCTACTACGGGGAAAAGTAGTTAAAGCAGACTGGTAGGATGAAGAAGACGAATAAGATCTATTAGAAGGATGCTGAAAATGATTTAAACCAATTCTTAAAAAGTTTTGTTTTTCCCTTAGAAGTTTCCATCTTTATAGCTCGTAAGACACAGGAAGAGTTCTGTCAATGATTTACAGCCCTTAATGCCTGATCACAGCCAGAAGCGGGACTTACAACGCGACCACACTTTTAGGAAGATAAACGAGGTACAGAAGTGGAGAATAAGAAGGAAAATAAAAACTCTAAAAAAAATGGATAAATCAACTGGGTTAAAAAACTTCAGATCCTGGATAATAGATTTAATTCATCTAATTAAATTTTTTATTTTTTTTAGCACAGATTTAAATACGACATAATAATTCTAATTCTTCATTTAGACTATTACAATATTCTCTTATTTGATTACACAAGCGTACTAGTATAGATTTTCTAATAGTATGAACGCGGATAACAAGATATCTTTCTGCAGCTATATTTTCATCAATTTGTCTGATAGCAATTTCGAATCTTCTAAGTTGGTTTTCACATCGTCTTAGATCACGCAATAATTCTTCTCTCCTAATAGAACAAGGAGGCATCTCAGAAGAACATAGCTTGTAGTTTTGATTCAGTTCGAAATTTACCTACTTGGAACACATCATAAGAACGCATTAAAACAATCCTTCTTCTTTCAAACTCATGATGGCGAGGATTATTTATGTGGGTGCACGTTTGTAAATGTCTTCTTATATTGTCTAAGAAGATTTCCATTTTTTTTAATATTCGAACATCATCATAGTACCTCTTAAGCAGCGCAAGACGAATAAACATATTCTAGCAAAAGAAACAACATGATTAGATAATAATAAACTTATATTATCAAACTCATAAAAGCTTTATTATTTAAAAAATGAGAATAAAACTCTAACTACAAGCTTTTCAGCACACTCCAAACTTCAAGCTCACACTCACACTTAGATTCTGAATTTTGATTTTTCGATTTCTAACTTTCTATTTCTAACTGAGCCTGCTAAAATAAGAACACAAAGCTCCTTATATAGATGGAGCAAAGACAACAAAGACATATTCTCTTCCGACCAAGAGAATAAGGTAAACAGGAAAAGCAAATCTACCGACACAAACAAACAAGCTAGCTTTTAAAAGAGATTCCCTACTTGGGGCAAAGGTACAATAAGTGGAGCATAGAAACAACTTTATCCTAGCAGCACAACTTCATCTTGGCAGTAGTAGAAAAAACTTTTAAGACATTTGGCAGCACATCATTATCTTGGCAGCATACCCCCACCAAGTGAGCAACACCAAGACAAAATAACTTTTGTTACCTTTTCAACTAAGCTAGACAAGATGATATGCACTAAAGCTTCATTTTGACTAGATTGGATGCCATTTTATCAGTTTTTAAATTTAAAATTGAATTTATTAATGGAAATTCTAACTTTCTCCCTGACTTTCTTACTAGAGAATTTCTTCAGGGACGACAAAATGGCAAGTAGCTCTTCCCCGTTCATGCAGAAAAAAGGGCAAGAGAAATTGGCAGATCAAGAAGAAAGCCAAAAGGGTTTTATTCCAACAAAAGACCCAAGTCAATCAGAATTATATCTTTACACCGGTAACAAAATTCTTGTTACTTCAGATTGTCTTATGGAAGAAAGATCTGTATAAGATAATGTTTATTTTCTCTTTGGCAAGGGGCTTCATTATTATTCCCCTGATAAAAGGAAAACCAGATATTAGTATCTCAATATTTTACATCAGACAAAAAGTATCCTCATCTTCCACAATAAGAATGCAAATGGTATTATCACTTACTCAAAATTCACTATTCTCAAAATCCTTACTGAGGAAGATTGGGATGGTCCCTTATACATGACAAAATTAGTCCAATTATAGAATTCGACTGAGTTCTTTAATTATTGGGACTATATTGATGCTTGAAAATTTGCTTTGATGTAGCAAAATCGTCAGTATAGTCATTCTTGGTTCATCAGATTCAAAGAGGAAAGTCATGATGTCACTCTCATTCATCGTAATTTCCCATCCTGGTTTCTCTTCACTTGGTGGTCATATTTTGGTGCTTCTCAAAAAATCTTTCCTGATAATTTTCGTTATTTATTTATTAAGTTCTGTGAAGTAAAAGAAAAAGTTCCTTGTGAAGCATTTAATGTTCTTCGCTTCTTTAAAAAGTTCCATATTCCATATATTTTCCAGTGGAAGTTTGAAGTAAAAAAGAACTTTTTCGATCTTCTGTCTTTGTCCCAGACTTTTTACAAAAAATGATGGCAAAAAATTGAAAATGATTCTTATGAGAGAATCCTGAATCAAATATCTCCTCCTTTTAAAGAAGAAATTCCTCTTCCTGAAGAAAAGTCTTTTGAGAATGAAATGGTCATGACTGATCTCTTGGCCAAAAAGATTGCCAAATAAATTGCTCGAGAAAAATCTCATGAGCCAATGGACATGTCTGTTGACTCCGTCAATTTTGAAGAAAAGATTAAACAAATTTTAGAAAAGTATCTCCCAAAGAAAAATGTTGGTGATCATGATTGGGATAGTAATCATGATCCAGATGAAAATCTTGATGATGAAGTTGTGCCCCTGAAAATCTCCATCCTCGTTGGGACCCTGACTCTTATATTAATCCTGACGGATCAGTTTCTGAATACCTTCGTGGTGGAAAATTTTGGTATTCTTCAGCAAAAGACAAAGGAAAAGAAAAAGAAGTTGAAAAGGAATCTCGGTTAGTTGAATTATTTTGTAAAAATTCTGCTAAAGCAAAAAAATTAATGAAAAAGAAGATTTGAATATTTGAGATGATTCCTGTCATTGTAGATCCTATATCCTTTTTGGTATCAGAGCCAATGGAATCATCTCTTTTTGGTGGGGGTATATTGTTAGATGTTATGCTGAGAAGAAAAGTTGTCTTCATTACTTAGAAGAAAAGTTGCTAGATGGTGGTAAATGTCCCATCCAGTCAAAAGATGGTGTTGGTTATCATCATTGCTGAAAGGAAAATATTGGTTATCATCATTGCTGAAAAGAAAATATATATAATGGCATCCAATCTAGTCAAAAGGAAGCTTTAGTGCATATCATCTTGTCTGGCTTAGTTGAAAAGGTAGCAAAAGTTATTTTGTCTTGGTGTTGCTCATTTGGGGGGGTATGCTGCCAAGATAATGTTGTGCTGCCAAATGTCTTAAAAGTTGTTTTTACTGCTGTTAAGATAAAGTTGTACTGCCAGGATAAAGTAGTTTCTATGCTCCACTTATTATACCTTTGCCCCAAGTAGGGAATCTCTTTTAAAAGCTAGCTTGTTGGTTTGTGTCGGTAGATTTGCTTTTCCTGTTACCTTATTCTCTTGGTCGGAAGAGAATATGTCTTTGTTGTCTTTGCTCCATCTATATAAGGACTTTTGTGTTCTTGTTTTAGCAGGCACAGTTAGAAATAGAAAGTTAGAAATCAAAAAATAAAAGTTCAGAGTCTAAGTGTGAGTGTGAGCTTGAAGTTTGGAGTGTGCTGAAAAGCTTGTATTCAGAGCTCTATTCTCAGTTTTTAAGTAATAAAGCTTTTATGAGTTTGATAATACAAGTTTGTTATTATTTAATCATGTTGTTTCTTTTGCTAAAATATGTCTATTCGTCTTGCTCTACTTAAAAGGTACTATGGCATCTCAGAAGACCATGGCTTGTAGTTTTAATTCAGTTCGAAATTTACCTAGTTGGAGCACAGTATAAGAACGCATTAAAGCAATCCTTCTTCTTTCAAACTCATGATGGCGAGAATTATTTCTATAGGTGCAGGTTTGCAAATGTCTTCTTACATTGTCTAACAAGATTTCAATTTTTCTTAATATTCGAACATCATCATAGTACCTCTTAAGTAGAACAAGACGAATAGACATATTTTAGCAAAAGAAACAATATGATTAGATAATAACAAACTTATATTATCAAACTCATAAAAGCTTTATTACTTAAAAACTGATAATAGAACTCTGAATACAAGCTTTTTAGCACACTCCAAACTTCAAGCTCACACTTAGACTCTGAACTTTTATTTTTCGATTTCTAACTGAGCCTGCTAAAACAAGAACACAAAAGTCCTTATATAGATGGAGCAAAGACAACAAAGACATATTCTCTTCCGACCAAGAGAATAAGTTAAACAGGAAAAGCAAATCTACCGACACAAACCAACAAGCTAGCTTTTAAAAGAGATTCCCTACTTGGGGCAAAGGTAAAATAAGTGGAGCATAGAAACAACTTTATCCTGGCAGCACAACTTTATCTTGGCAGCACTAAAAACAACTTTTAAGACATTTAGCAGCACATCATTATCTTGGCAGCATACCCCCACCAAATGAGCAATACCAAGACAAAATAACTTTTGCTACCTTTTCAACTAAGCCAGACAAGATGATATGCACTAAAGCTTCCTTTTGACTAGATTGGATGCCATTATATATATTTTCTTTTCAGTAATGATGATAACCAATATTTTCTTTTCAGCAATGATGATAACCAACACCATCTTTTGACTGGATGGGACATTTACCGCCATCTAGCAACTTTTCTTCTAAGTAATGAAGACAACTTTTCTTCTCAGCATAATATCTAGCAATATACCCCTACCAAAAAGAGATAATTCCACTGGCTCTGATACCAACAAGGATATAGGATCTACAATGACAGGAATCATCTCAAATATTCAAATATTCTTTTTCATTAATTCTTTTGCTTTAGCAGAAGATTGGATCCAATCGGGTCAGATTATAGCTCAAGTCTATTTACTTACTTATTTACTCATTTATTAATATTTAAATAGATTAGTCATATAAGATTGCATTTAGATTTAATTAGATCTATCTAAATTCATTTAAATTATTTTAAAATAATTAATTTGAGTCAACACAAATCCATTTATCCATTTAATTAAACATATTGACCCATTCATCTAACTCAAATCCATTTAGTATTTAACTCATTTTAAAACTCATAAAAATTTAAAATATAAATATCTATAAATTCAAATAATGAATTTTCACACTCCCTATATTGGTAAAATAAAAATACAATGCACAGAATAGTGTACAAGCGTATTTAAATACATCAAATCACCATTACTAATACAAATAAATATTCTTAACATGAACATTGTAATACCCTGACCCAAAATCAGGGCTAAATATATTATTTATATTAATTAAATGTGTTTTGATCTGTTAATCATGAAGATTACGGATTGGATTTTTTGAAAAAAAAAAAAATCTAAGATCGGCCCAATCGGAGCTTGGTAGCTCTTTGATTTAACTCATTTAAGTTGGGAGGGCAAAATAGTAATTTACCATGAATAGTGTTATTTTAATGATTTTGAATTATTGTTTGAATGTTGATTGAATTAAATTGACTTCCTTGCTAGGGATTTAAATTCTAGATTTATAGTCTTTAAACTATATTTTGATTTCAGAAATATTATTATTTTTACCCGAAAATGTCCCGATCTTTAATAAATAATTTTAGAAGTTAGATAATTCTAAGAAAATATGTGTTATCTAATCTATGTTTAAACATATCATTTTATCTTTTTGGATATTAAAAGTTAAGGTTTTAAATCCTTTAAATAAATACAACTCGAGTTAAGGGAATAGTGTTTAAATGTGATTTTTATTTAAATCAATTTATTTTAATGAATTATAATTCTCCAAAATTTTATGGTATTTAAAGATTTTAAAACCCATTTTTTTGGACAAAATGGATTAAATTAAATAAATCTTTTAGTTAGTCAAATGTTGGAAATAATAAAATGGATTAAAATGCAAATAAGTTAAAATGGACTAAACTGTAAATAACACAAAATTTTAAACACCTGCATAGCCGGTGACAATTTGAAGTAGCTACGTTGGTGTGAATCATTCATCACTTCATGCAGTGTCGACGGTAGTCTATCGTTGCCCTTTTTCCACCATTACATCTCTCCCTCAATCTCTATATAAACTCAGCCCACTGAGATTTGTACTTTTTTAAATTTAAACTCCATTACAATTGTTGCTCCTTCTCTAGCTTTTTCTTCTTCCAGTTTTCTTCTTCTTCCACCATTCTTAAGCTTGAACAAAATTTTCAAAGGCTAAAACTTCAATCGATTTGGAAAGCGAGGTATGCATTGCTTTCATTTTAAAATTTAACAAGTTTAGGATCAAACAAAAGTGAATTTGATTTTGAAATGAGCCTTAAAATGGGTTTTGAAATTTAGAAAATGAATTCAAACACCCCTCTGTTTTTGGATTCATATTTTACCCTGCCCATCCCGTCACTGCACTTTCTGCAAGTGTCTGGCTGAAGAAGAAAGGTCTCGGAACCTGACTCGGAAGTTTCGAGGTTACTGTAGCAGTGCTGAAGCCAAGTTCTGAAGTCACTGTAGCAGGTTCTGAGACTGGGAAGTTCAGAAGACATGTTCCTAAGAAGATTTAAGACAGTCCGAGACTGTAGCTTTGGAAGTTCTGAAGTCACAGTATCAAGTTCTGAAGCTAGGTTTTGAAGCATGTTCCGAAGGAATTAATTTAAATTTCGAAGGTCCTGATGTAACCCAGAATTTAGGCAGTGACTCGAAAGTTCAAAGGCCACAGTACTTGGTTCCGAGGAACCCAGAACTGGTTTTAAGATTTAGTCTAACTTAGTGATTCCATATTAAGTTTAGACCCTAGGTTTTGATGTGATGTTTATACCAGTTTGTTAATTAAAAATGATACTAACACTTTCATTTGTATTATTATATGTATACAGATATATGTATTCACTTTGAGGCTGATACTCTCTATCTGTGACGCAGCAGAAACGCAGCCCGGTAGCTATCAGTAGTTGAGCGATTAACTTCGTCGCTCGGTAGAAAAAAAGTGTTCTGACACTAAGTGATCTCTAGACCTAACTCGTTATACAAGTAGTGGCCTGAGCATCTTATATCTCTAAGCCTAACTCAATACGTCTAAATAGTCATTTTCAGAAGACAATATGAGAAGTAGTATGAGCACCTTATTATATTGATGATTATTGTAATTAAAAATGGATAGTAACCCATTTAAGAGACTCATATTCATTTCCCTTGGAGTTTTTCCAGAAAATAGGATAGAAGGATTTGAAATACTATGAATGTATGTTGTAGTGTCTATGAATGTGTATTATAATTGATTATGAGTGTATATTCATCGTATTTCTATTAGTGTAACAGATACCCGCGATACTCTACGTTTTACGGTTAGGAGACTTAATAATATCAGATTGGTAAATCAGGTTTTGTAAACCTAAATCTAGTGTAATGAGTAGTTTCATGGATATTATATGATATGGAAAAGACCGAATATGCCAGAATACGAGACTTGACACTGCTTCCATGTGAAGGATGAAAATTGGTTCTAACTATTAGAATGGAAGCATAATACGGTGTTAGGGTGTCGAGGTCTATTAGTCTATAAACGAAGAATGAACCCACTTATATGCCTAAACTTAATATATATTGCTAAGATATGTTCATATTGTTACTAATGATGTTTATCATGCATGGTATTGATATTGATGGTGATATTCTCTGATGTGAGAACTTGAGCATCATGTTATGATGAGAGATTGAAGTATGAAATTGATATTGATAATGATATTGTCCTGTTTAAGAACTGGAGCATTATGTTATGATGAGAGATTGAAGAATGAAGTTGATATTTATAATGATATTCTCAAGTTTAAGAACTTGAGCATCATATTATGGTGAAGACTGAAGTATGAAGTTGATACTATTAATAAGATGTTACGATGTGAGAACTTGAGCATTTATGATATTGATACTGCCTCCACGTACACTCAACTGCTGGACTATTATCAACCCAAATGTGTCGATTACTGGTAAAGGTGTATCGGTTTGCATCTACTGGCCCAGGTGTGTCATTTGCTGGTCCAAGTGTGTCAGTACTGGCCCAAGTGTGTCGGAGGTATTCTTGTTAGATTCTGCATTTTGACCGTGTCAGGACTTAATGCTTTACAGTCAGTGTAGTACTTTGATGTTACAGTGGCATGGCAGTATCACGGATGATTCATTGGTATGGTAGACCAGTTATGATTTCAAGTATGATAAAAGATATGCGGAACCATTAGGTAGTCGTATGTCAGTGGTATGACAGTGGTATGTCAGTGGCAGGACAGTAGTATGACAGTGGTATAGTAGTGGTATGACAGTAGTATTGCAGTGAGATGACAGTGATGGTAACTTGATAAATTGGTATAGTAGACCAAGTATGAATTCAGGTAAGATAATGGTATATGAGACCATTTATGGTAAATTGGTAAGTATGGTAAAGTAGATAATTCATGAGTAGATAACTATGATTTTAAAATGGTAAGAGTAGACCATTATTGTTGTTATGATTAGACTGCATTGTTTAACCTATATATGTTGATGAATGTGTTATTTTAAAATTTCTTCACTGGGCTTGGAGCCTCACTTAAGATGAGGGAGCCCTTTATAGTCAATCGTATTAGTCGATGATGAGAAATATGTTTATTACATCTATTTCTATGCAAATGATGTTATGTTGATTTTAGTACCGTCTATGGTACTATAAATCTAAGCATGTGTAAATTGTTATTTTTCGTTCATAACTCTGATCGAATAAATAGAGATATTTGTATGTGAAATGTATACTTGTATATGGGAACATATGGTATATGTTTAACTCCACGTGAGAAGAGCATGTGTGACCTTTTCTGTGATGGACTGTTTGGCAAATTTGAAGATCCAGCCCAGCTATGATGTTAGTTGATGGGAGATTATATATAAAAAAAAAATTAGTAGTGTTCCGGACCCACCATCAGGTCAGGGTATTACAAATATACTAATAAAAATACACAAATGTTATGTTTTGCTTATAAGTAGAGTTGATTTGTAGTTCTTTAAATTCGTAATTATGAAATAAGATCATTTTGGTTTTGAACATATAAAGAAACTAATACTAAACACACATTTTATGAGTGCATTGGTATAATAGTATAACTTGAAAATTCGTATTATTAAACTGTAAAAGTTACGTTTTCATTAATGCTTTTGTCGTTGAGTCACACTAAGAAAACTTTTCCAGCACGCTCAATTTTAAGATTACTATTTATATGTCTTTAAACTTTATATGGTTAGAAGTGTACTATAAAAACATAATAATAATTGAGTTAGTCGAGTCCACATATTTATAAATGAGTTAGGATTGATTATAGCTGCAATAAAAATAATAGTTATGGTGACTCCTTACAATAATAATAAAAAAATTACAATTAATGTATTGTAACTATGTCTTTTTGATAGAGCGCCTCTAAGAATTAAAAAAATTGGGCACTAGTCATTTATGAAAGGTAACAGGTTGGTGGGTCTATCATATTTTATATTGGTTATGGATAATTTAACATCAATAATACGAGATGAAATAACATGGTGTATATTGATTTTTAGATAATACAATATTAATTGGTGAAAGTAAACAAATAATAATAAGTTGGAAAGTTTGAAGAAAATTCATGAAATAAATGGTTTAAAAATCGTTTACCCAACGACTATGCATTATTAGGTTAGAACCCACTAAATGAGGTAGTGATGACTTTATTGAAAAGCTTTTCTCTTTGAATATATAGTCCATAAAAAATCGACATAATTGAATTGATTGAGCCATATTTATAAGGATTTTTAAAATTTGATTAGTTTAAATTATTTTTGTTAATCTTTAAATCCTGTAATATTAAAAAATATGGCTTGATTGATTTAATTGATATGATTTTTTATAGGTCTTGTATACAAAAAAGACCTTTCCAAATGTTCTTCCGATTAAAAATGTAAAGAAAAATGACATAGTATTATCACAATGTGATCGGAGGCTAAAAAAATGCTCTCAGACGCATATAATGCACCCATACACATTCTCTCTCCCATCTTTCTTTGAATTTTTTGAAAAAAATACAAAGAAAATGAGAAAATAGGTAAAATAGAAAACCTTGTGTGAACATATTTTTGTTAAAAAATGTCATTTACGGAGTATTGGATCATTGAGGGACGAAATTTTGATACAAATAAAGTTTTGGAAAATATAGGAAAGTTTTAGAAAATAGGAAATCATTACGATGAAATACATAATATGAAATTCATGCTCTCTAGTATTCTATAGTGACATGTATCTTTTGTTATAATTCATAAATTTTTTATTGTAAAAATTCGAATTTCATAAAAGTTCATTAGAAAAATCACACAAATACCTTGAAAACTATATCAATCCAAGTAAGGGCTCTTCATTTAATTACATAAATATTTATATCATTTTATTAATTTTTTCCACAATAAGCTTCAAAATGGAAAATATCTTAGAAAATTTGGCTTTTATTAATTATTTGAAAAAGCTTAAAAAATCACACAAAGACCCCATAAATTATATCAATTAATTAAGATATATCTCTACTCAATTCCATTAGTACTCGACTACTCAATATTATTTTAGTGAATTATTTTCACAAAACCCCTAAAATAGAGATTATCTTAGAGCAAAATTTTTAAAAACGATGAAAATAACTCATAATGGTAAATTTTTAAGAGAAATAACTCAAAATGGTAAATTAAATTTTTTTGCCATTGACAATTTTTTTTACTCTTGAAGAAATTGCTTCTAAACATTCTTAAAATCATTCCAAATGAAAGATTCAACTCAAAAAAGGTTGAAACGATATTTTCTTGAAAAATTAGATTTTAATTTTAGTTATTTTTCCACTGTTCTTTCTCTTAAAAATAAATTTTTAGTTATTTTTCTTTTATAAAAATAAAGAAAGTATTTAAAATTGTGCGAGTAGTCACCAAAACTGAGGAGATTGGCATACCCTCTCTCTCCAGCATTGTCTTAAGAACTATACTAAATAATGTAGTTCAACTTGGTTAGACTTGAATCGATCTTGTAAGATAGTTTAATTCTTAGAAATGTTCTATTCATTTGAGAGTTATTTTATTGCTTATTATTTTTTTTTTTCATATTTTTCCTTTAGAAATAATTTTTTTATCGATTCATGTCTATATAAGGGAAATATTTAAAATTCTGTAAATTATCATTCTATTGAATTGAGGAGTCTGAAATTTTGAGAGAGAACAATGGAAGTTCATCTAAAATAAAAGTTAAATATCTCTAAAAATCAATTTAGATTTATACCAAATGGGTCAATAATAAAAATTGTCATGGCTCAACCCAGGTGTGACTGATTCAACCCAATTCGGTCCAGTACAATATTGTCTGCTTTGGGTTTACATGGCTTTGCATTGGGTCTGATCCAACGCACAAACCCAAAACACGTTGTGCTAGGTGAAGGGAGTGTTGCCTTTTATATTCCCCTTCATATTCTTGCTCTTGGGCGATATGGGACTTTTTCCCACGTCCACATGCCCAAGCAACAGTCCGTCGTCAGTTCGATTGACGAAGTTGTCGGTCGGCCCGATGCTGGCTCATTTCTCAGATTTCCACCTCATTGGGCTTGCCTTCATAGGAAACACCTTTGATGAAAACTACGATGAAAATTACTTAAAAACAATTTCATACCCATAGAGATTATTCAAGACATATATGATATTTTCACTATAAATGTTAGAAGTGTATTTGGAGAAATGATACACTTCTCAATTGAAGTAGGACTCAATTAAAGATTTGCTTTAAACTTTTACCTATTGTTATTTATTGTGAAGAACTTAACATTAAAAATCTATGATGAAGTAATGTGGTGTACGTTCTTTTGTAAATAATATAATGTTACTTAGTGAAATGAAACTACAACTCGATATTAATTTGAAATCTTGAGTGAGAACTTTTTGAGACAAGTGTTTTAAAATTAGTAGAATAGAAATAAAAAATATATGGTGTATTACATTAATGGAAAAGAATATAAGAAAAGTGGCCCAATTAAAATGGAAAATAACTTAGTATCATGATAAGATAAGTTTGGATAGTTAGGCTTTATAGTAGATTCTTATAGAAGATCTAACCTAGATATAACTAATATGATCAAGGCGGGGTGGGCAAAATATAGACAATTAAGACCAATTTTTTTCGGCTCGGCATTTAGACACCGTGGAAATCTGTCACAGACACCGATTTTCAGATTTTGTGTGAAAATTACGATTCTGCCCTTCCGCTCGAAATCGACCGATCGATTCTGCAACGCATTTTCACTTCGATCGATCGATCTGAGGCGTTTACGATCCATCGATTGATCAGACATGTCACGCCCCGACCCGACCAGTGGGCCCGGAACGCGACTGATTTTTTTTTTTGAAAGATAAGGTAAGTACACTAAACCGCAAGCACTCTGACTGGGCCGGATCAACAGTTAGGCCCAGCAGTTACACATCAGCCCGTTGAGTGGACTCAAACATGTACCATATGCCTGCCTCCAAAAACCCAGACATAAACAATCATCAATACATGACATAATCAAAATCAAACATCATTAATTAATCATAACATTGTCTCAATTGGCGACATAGCCGATTACAAAGGTCAAATACCATTTAAGTACCACATCCGGTACTTAATACAAGAACAATGGTTCCAAGAACCAACAGAAAGAGATCAGGGCATTCCGCTCCGGGGAATCCCAAAACACTGTTTTAGCTCAAACGCCCTAAGCCTGAAAGAGAGGGTCCTCCTCCTCGGGTTCATTGCCTGAAAGGTGAGTGGTGTGAGCTAACTAGCCCAGTGAAGGATAATTAACAATGCACATTAAGCAAATAGTAAAACAGGTTAACAACAGTTCAATATCAGATGCTTGATAACAGTAAGCATAATCTTAAATAAGATAATAACACCATCAGACTATCAATCACTGCCATTATCCACCGTAACGCCTGCCGACTACACTGAGACCAGTATTAAGTCCCGACACGGTCAAAATACATCCTTGCAAGTACATCTCCGGCTCTTAAACGTAGCCGGTACTGACACCCTCGAGTCAGCAACTGACGACAGCATGGTCCGCCCATGGTCCAGTAGACATAAACCATCTCTCATATGGCCGATATTGGTTCAATAGCCCAGGTACGTGGAAGCAGTCTTACATACACATACGGTCAACACCGTAATATCAAATCATCACAGCACTCTTACCATAGTGCATCATTTATAGGCACATGAGTGGGTTCATAAAAACCGAAACCACTCATTGCTCAATATAACACCTGTTTACAAAATCTGCAGTTAAGTTCCCTCACCGTGATCGTGTGGTTTCGCGGTCTCTGTCAAACAACATACAAGTGCGCAATCAATATACATATCAGATACGTACATATACGTAGAATTTGGAAATCATGCATTTTTCCCACAAAATATCCGGGTTTAATGGAAATGAGTCTCCTACTTGGTTTCTATCCCTTTTTAATTCATCCACAAGATAATAATATAATAAACATAAGGGGCTCAGTCCAAACTCATATTGTCTTCTGGGCATTGACCAGATTGACTTATTGAGTAAGGTCTAGATCCTCGGGTCACTTCTCGGTTGTCTTCTGGATATGGACCAGAGCTGACATTTTGAGTAGGCCTCGAGGTCACTCAGTGCCCGACTATAGTGTCGGCCTGAAAGTGAATCACTCAGTTCCCGACTAGTGTCGAACTGAAAGCGTATACAATAGTATTTAGACTATAAATATTAAGAGGAAAATGGGTTAGTACAATTTTAATTAACAGAGGGGGTATATATATTACAACAATTAATCAAACACATCAAATAATCAGTAATCAAGATTAAAACAGTAATCAATAATATTTTATTCATTTAAAACTGTGTTCCTCGGATCATCACTTCGGAACAAGGGTACAGTGGCTTCGGATCATCCGAACCACTCCAAACTGAGTTACTGGCCTCGGATCGTGAGGCCTGACTTCGGATCGTCCGAAGACTGGGTCTCGGACTGTCCGAAGTCCAATCCGAAACAGGAAAACAGAAAATAAAAGTCCCGGTGGGTCTACAAGGCTCGGAACGTCCGGAGACTGGGTCTCGGACCTTCCGAGAGGGTCGGTCCTTCCGAGCTGGGCTCGGTCCTTCCGAGCTCGGCTCGGTGCGTCCGAAAGAGGTTGGGCTCGCCTCGGGCGGTCTGGGCTTCGGGTTGAAGCTCGGAACGTCCGAGGGTCACGGCTCGGACCGTCCGAAGATCGGCTCTCGGACCTTCCGAGAGTCTTCTTCTCCACTGTCTGCAACTGCAGACAGTGACGGCGGAAATACACCGAAATGCGATTCCAGAAAGGGAGGGCTTCCCGGATTCGGTTTTCACATCGGTCTGGTTTGATGGACTCCTCTGGGAGTCCTCTTTACACAGGGATTGGTTTGGAGCTCAAAAGCTCAAAGGGCCATCCGATTTTAAGGGTAGATCCACACGGGTACATGAAACCCATGGTTTTCCTTAAAACTTTAAATCGGTTTTTCTCATTGAAAACAGGGTCAATTTTTGATTTTCTGGATTCTAAATTGGTTAGAATTGAAAGAGGAATGTAATGGATACCTTGGTTTTGATTCTTGGGTTGAAATTTGGATTTTTGGAAAATCTTCCACTTAGCTTACTGTTACTGAAAAACAGCAGCTCAGCTCAGGCTCGGCCGGAAATTTAAACAGAGAAGTAGAAGAGTAGAGAGAAGAGAAGAAATGCAGGATTCTGCTGGGATTTTGAAACGGTGATCGGAGGCTTCAATTTATAGGATTTGGATTGAAGAGAGATGCCGGAATTCGGCTGCTTGACGATGGGACTTGACAGAAGAACGATCATGAAGGAGTGGCCGGCAAATCCGCTGTTCATGCAGCGATGGGACTTGACGCCGAGAACACATCATGACCGGAATTTGGGCCGAACGGCTGTGCACGCCGGCATGGGGTTGACAGGAAATCCTGCGGTTTGCATAACAGTCCTCTGATATTTCGAAATTTGCAGATAAGTCCTGGTTTCATCAAAAATCGATTTTTAAACTAAAGGTACTAATTTAAACACTCAAAAACTTGATCCAACCGTACAGATGGGTTGGGTTTTGAAAACTTAGGTTACCATAAAAATTTTAGATTTTATCTCTTAATAAAAACCCTTGATTTAAACAAAAATCACATTTTACCCATAATTACTCAATTAAACAAATGTAAAAATAACTAATTTGTAAATCTTATTTTCAAGTGAAACGAAATATCTAGTTCATTCTTAAAATGGTCTAACACCCGATACCGTTTTCAAAATTTAACTCCTTCCCGAAAATATTTTAAATAATTAAAACTCTCTTTCGGGCGATATTTAAATATCATTTTCTGAAAAATAAATTCATTTTAAACTTAGAAATGCAAATCATTCAATAAGGAGAGTATTATCAATCAATGACAATCACCAAATCACACTAATTATGAAAATTTATACGACATACGGTAAAATTACCAAAATACCCCTCCAGCTCGACGGGCTGGATCACTGAGCTCACGGGCTCGGATTGGGTCTCGCTTGGGCTTTCCTCAAAGCCCTGACTGAAAACCTTGAGATCAACTGGTCAAACACGGTTAACGAAGTAAAATACTCCTAATCCGGGGCAGGGTATTACATCCTACCCTACTAAAAGAAAATTTCGTCCCGAAATTTAAGACAAACCCTACCTTCTTGGTCTGTGAACAAGCCAGGGTGCAACTTCTGCATCGTCGATTCAGGTTCCCACGTCTCATGTTGCACGTCGCGATGTTGCCACAGCACTCGCACTAGAGGTATAGACTTCCTCCTGAGCTCTTGAGTCCGACGTTCTAGAATCTTGACAGGCGCTTCTTCAAAAGTTAAGTCCTCTGATACCTCAATATCATCAAAGCTGATCACATGCGACGGGTCAGGCTCGTACTTCCTTAACATAGACACGTCGAACGTACTATGCACTCTCTCCAAAGCCTGAGGAAGATCCAACTGATAGGCTACTTCACCTATCCTCTTCAAGATCTCAAAGGGTCCAACATATCGAGGTGATAGTTTTCCCTTGCGCCCGAACCGCTGCACTCCATGACGTGGTGCCACACGTAAGAAAACTCGGTCGCCAACTGCAAATTCTAAAGGTCGTCGCCTTTTGTCAGCATAACTCTTCTGTCTGCTCTGAGCTGTCTTGAGACGCTGTCTGATTACTTCAACTTGTTCTGACGTCTCACGCACTAGGTCCGGTCCTAGCAGCGCTTTGTCTCCTACCTCTGTCCAACAAAGAGGTGACCTGCAAGGTCTGCCATACAGAGCCTCGTAGGGTGCCATCTGCACACTGGAGTGATAGCTGTTGTTGTAGACGAACTCGATCAAAGGCAAGTGATCTTCCCAACTTCCTTGCATATCCCTCACACAAGCCCTTAGCATATCCTCTAAGGTTTGAAGGGTTCTCTCTGACTGACCGTCCGTCTGAGGGTGAAAAGCAGTGCTGAAGCACAGCTTAGTCCCCAACTCTTCTTGCAATCCTTGCCAAAACCTTGATACGAATCTCGGGTCTCTATCAGATACAATGGATACAGGTACTCCATGCAATCTGACTATCTCCTTCAAATATAATCTGCTTAGGGTAGCCAAGGAATCCGTCTTCTTGATCGGTAGAAAGTGAGCTGACTTCGTCAATCGATCGACTATTACCCAAATAGCGTCGTTCTTTTTAGGAGACTTAGGAAAACCAGTCACAAAATCCATCGTGATATGCTCCCACTTCCATTCAGCCACTTCCAAAGGTTGCATCTTTCCGCCAGGTCGTTGATGCTCCGCCTTCACTTGTTGACAAGTTAGGCACTTAGACACAAAATCTGCTACCTCGCGCTTCATACCTTTCCACCAGAAAAGTCGCCGCAAGTCACGATACATCTTCGTACCACCGGGATGCACCGCAAAGCGAGATCGATGAAAATGATCAAGCACCTTTCTCCTGCACTCGTCCGACTTTGGCACAAATAGTCTGTCTTTGAAAGTCAGACTTCCGTCCGCTTTGATCTTCCAATCCTCTAAAGTTGCTCCTCCTGAAAGCTGAGTGGCCAACTCCTTTGCTTCTGGGTCGCTTTGTTGTCCTTCCAACACCAATCCAACTACCTCGGGTTGCAGAACCAAACTATGGATTCTTGCTGACCCGCTTCCTTCGATCAGCTCCAGATCGTACTCGGACAGAACTTCGAGCATCTTCCACTGCAGAGATGCCATTCTTGCCACGTTGCTGTGAGACTTCCGGCTCAAGGCATCGGCCACCACGTTGGATTTCCCTGGGTGATAGGAGAGACTGAAGTCATAATCTCCCAAGTACTCCATCCACCTACGCTGCCTCATATTCAAGTCTTTCTGAGTGAAGATATACTTGAGACTATGGTGATCAGAAAACACATTGAACTTCTCACCATATAAGTAATGTCTCCACAATTTCAACGAGAATACAACAGCTGCCAACTCCAAATCATGAGTCGGGTAGTTCTGCTCATGTCCCTTCAATTGCCTGGAACCATAAGCTACTACCTTCCCCTCTTGCATCAGAACACAACCCAAACCAAACTTGGACGCGTCGCAATAAACATCGTAACCTCGTCCTTGCTCGGGTATCAACAACACTGGAGACGTCGTCAACTTCTCCTTCAGCTCCTGGAATGCTTTCTCACAAGCTCCGCTCCACTCGAACTTGACGTTCTTCCTCGTCAGCCGAGTCATCGGTACCGCGATCTGAGAGAAGTGTGGGATAAACTTTCGGTAATATCCTGCTAATCCCAGAAAGCTCCGGATTTCAAACACGCTCTTGGGACTCTCCCAAGTCTTCACGGTCTCTACCTTTGCTGGATCTACAGAGATTCCTCCTGGAGACACTACATGTCCCAGAAATTGCACTTGAGTCAACCAAAACTCACACTTGCTCAGCTTAGCGAACAGCTGATGCTCCCGAAGAGTCTGAAGAACAATCCGTAGATGACGCTCATGCTCCTCCTTTGATGACGAAAAGATCAAGATAACGTCGATGAAGACTATCACGAACTCTCGTAGATACGGTCGAAACACACGATTCATCAAGTCCATGAACATGGCTGGCGCGTTCGTTAAACCGAAAGGCATCACAACAAACTCGTACAAGCCATACTGCGTCCGAAAAGCAGTCTTTGGAATGTCCTCCTCTCGAATCCGCAACTGATGGTAACCCGATCTCAAATCGATCTTCGAAAAACACTTCGATCCCCTCAAAAGATCAAAGAGGTCGTCTATTCTAGGCAACGGATACTTATTCTTAATAGTTACCTGGTTAAGCCGCCGGTAATCTATACACATCCTCATCGATCCATCCTTCTTTTTCACAAAGAGAGCAGGTGCGCCCCACGACGAGTTGCTCTGACGGATAAAGCCAAGACTAAGAAGCTCTTCTACCTGCGTAGCTAGCTCTCTCTGCTCTGCCGGCGCCATCCGATACGGTGCCATGGAAATTGGAGATGTTCCTGGCTGTAGGTCTATAACAAACTTTATCTCTCGGCGTGGAGGTAGCCCAGCCAACTGGTCAGGAAAAACTTCCATAAACTCACACACCACCCGAGGAGCAACAGACTCTACACCACCTACATCTTCCCAACCCATGCTTGCCACCACACTACCGGGATACGCCCTAAGGCCAGAGAAAGTGACTCTCATCCTTTCATAGGGTACCAACTTCTCCATAAACCTCTCACCGGTTAAGGAGACCCCACGAATTCTCCTCTGAGAGCAGTCTAACCAGACTTCAAAAACAGACAACCAATCCATACCAAGGATGATGTCAAAGTCCGTCATTTCCAGAACTAGAAAATCATAGGACAACTCCACTCCGCTAATCTTCAAGACACAAGATCTACACTCTTGGTTTGCCAAAGCCTTCTTACCCAAAGGTGAAACTACCATTAGCGGGTTAACTACTTCTACCGGTTTCAAACCCAATCTAACACAACAAGTTCTAGAGATAAAGGAATGCGAAGCACCGGTATCAAACAACACTCGAGCCAAAAGACTGAAAAGATTGAGGGTACCTTCCATCACCGTGTTCTCCATCGGTTCCTCCTTCTGAGTCCCTAAAGAGTAGACTCTCCCTTGAGGACGCCCTCGTCCTCTCCCCTGATCGCTCCGAGGTGGTCCGTTCCTCGGTGTCGCTGATCCTCTGGAAGCCTGCTGAGAACCTTTGCCGACAGATGGCTGCGCCACAGAGAAAGAAACTCCGGCGCCTTGTGAAGGTGCCGTCTTACCAGAAAAAGGACAATCCTTGAACAGGTGCCCGGTCTGCTTGCAGTGAAAACAAGCTCTTTCTCCCTTGGATTGACAGAATCTAGAAGTATGCCCTGGCTGATTACAGGTGTAGCATACGATTGGCCGAGAGTCAGACCGACTGGACTGGCCCACACTAGTCTGGCTCTTCTTGAAGAAAGGCCTCTTTTGCTGATTGAACCTCGCCTTCTTGTTAGAAGAAGGTTTCTGAGAGTTGTCAGTGCTCCGGTTGATAGAGTCAACTGCTTCTACCTTCGAAGCTCGATCGATGATCTCCTCCAAAGTGTTGAACACTAGGCCGGCCACTTGCCGCTGCAGGAAGGGTCTGAGTCCATTCTCGAAATGCTGGATTTTCTCCTCTTCATTGGCTGCAATCCACGGCACAAACTGCATCAAGTCGATGTAGCGCATGGCATACTGTGCCACTGTATCTGAACCTTGCTGAATGTTGAGGAACTCTCTCTTCCGCGCCTCCTTTACCGTTTTTGGAAAGTAACGGGCCAAAAAGGCTGCTGAAAATTCCTCCCAAGTCATCGGTTCGTGATTACGAACCAAGCTCTTCGCCTCCCACCACTCGTAGGCGTTCCCTTCCAACTGATAAGTCGCCAAAGTCACACGCAAATCGTCGGCGATTGCTAGGGTATTAAGGATTCGGCTAATCTGGGTTAGCCAGTTCCTCGCAGCGCTGGGGTCCTCTGTTCCCGAAAAGCTAGTCGGGTTCAGATGCTTGAACTCCTTGAGAGCCGAGGTGGCCCTCTCCTCTGGCGTTTAGATTGGCGGACGTCGCATGTTTTCAGCTATTTGCTGAAATGCTTCAATCGCCGCTCTTATCGCCTCGTTAGGTAGATTACGGGGTGGAAGACCAGTCCTCCTCCCACGAAAGTTGGCTCGGTTTGCGTTGGGTCCTGACATCTGTTATTTACACTTGTAAACATTATTAACCAATTTTAAGATTTTTTTGTCAAAGTAGAAGACACAAGTTGCAACAATCTCATTAGAATTCATTTGAAACTTTAAGCATAAGTACAAGGGTTAATAGGGTATGAAAAACCCTTCAAAACAACAAAACTCAACCCTTTTCGAAACAACTCCCCGATGCCCCCCCCCCTAACAACATTGATCTAATTCCCTGAAAAAGATCCTTCCTCACCACCAAAATAATAAAAGTTGTCCGGGCAGGTCTCAGACTTGTGCCCGTACACCCCACAAGTTAGACAAGGTATAATCCCTGGTCCTCCTACATAAGGACAATTGGTTCTGGCATTCCCATGTCCGCGGAGTCCGCAAACTGGGCAAATGACACTGTGTGGATAGGGGCAATAGATGAAGTTGTGCCCTGCCTGATTGCAGAGTTCACACATTTCATCTTGATACTCGTCCAATGGCGGAGTAGCCGGAACATACTCAGGTGAACCGTTCTCCCCGACTGACTCTTCAGGAATTGGGATATCTCCCTCTTCCTCCTCAGGTCCAGCTCCCACGTGGTATTCTGGGGAAGCTACTACTATCTCGTCCCCTGGTGCAACCTCATCAAAACTCGGCGCACCGGAGTCGTCATCCGAATCTATGACGATAGGGTCGCTAGGTGTCCCCTGGAAATACTCTGTGTTGCCTGACATATCTGTATCACCAAACAAGAAAATGTCAAAACAATAGCAACACTAAGGCAAAAACAAGTCTAACTAGGTAGTAACCCATCACAGTCCTAGAGTTGAACCTACGCTCTGATACCAAGCTGTCACGCCCCGACCCGACCAGTGGGCCCGGAACGCGACTGATTTTTTTTTTTGAAAGATAAGGTAAGTACACTAAACCGCAAGCACTCTGACTGGGCCGGATCAACAGTTAGGCCCAGCGGTTACACATCAGCCCGTTGAGTGGACTCAAACATGTACCATATGCCTGCCTCCAAAAATCCAGACATAAACAATCATCAATACATGACATAATCAAAATCAAACATCATTAATTAATCATAACATTGTCTCAATTGGCGACATAGCCGATTACAAAGGTCAAATACCATTTAAGTACCACATCCGGTACTTAATACAAGAACAATGGTTCCAAGAACCAACAGAAAGAGATCAGGGCATTCCGCTCCGGGGGAATCCCAAAACACTGTTTTAGCTCAAACGCCCTAAGCCTGAAAGAGAGGGTCCTCCTCCTCGGGTTCATTGCCTGAAAGGTGAGTGGTGTGAGCTAACTAGCCCAGTGAAGGATAATTAACAATGCACATTAAGCAAATAGTAAAACAGGTTAACAACAGTTCAATATCACATGCTTGATAACAGTAAGCATAATCTTAAATAAGATAATAACACCATCAGACTATCAATCACTGCCATTATCCACCGTAACGCCTGCCGACTACACTGAGACCAGTATTAAGTCCCGACACGGTCAAAATACATCCTTGCAAGTACATCTCCGGCTCTTAAACGTAGCCGGTACTGACACCCTCGAGTCAGCAACTGACGACAGCATGGTCCGCCCATGGTCCAGTAGACATAAACCATCTCATATGGCCGATATTGGTTCAATAGCCCAGGTACGTGGAAGCAGTCTTACATACACATACGGTCAACACCGTAATATCAAATCATCACAGCACTCTTACCATAGTGCATCATGTATAGGCACATGAGTGGGTTCATAAAAACCGAAACCACTCATTGCTCAATATAACACCTGTTTACAAAATCTGCAGAGTTAAGTTCCCTCACCGTGATCGTGTGGTTTCGCGTCTCTGTCAAACAACATACAAGTGCGCAATCAATATACATATCAGATACGTACATATACGTAGAATTTGGAAATCATGCATTTTTCCCACAAAATATCCGGGTTTAATGGAAATGAGTCTCCTACTTGGTTTCTATCCCTTTTTAATTCATCCACAAGATAATAAATAATAAACATAAGGGGCTCAGTCCAAACTCATATTGTCTTCTGGGCATTGACCAGATTGACTTATTGAGTAAGGTCTAGATCCTCGGGTCACTTCTCGGTTGTCTTCTGGATATGGACCAGAGCTGACATTTTGAGTAGGCCTCGAGGTCACTCAGTGCCAGACTATAGTGTCGGCCTGAAAGTGAATCACTCAGTTCCCGACTAGTGTCGGACTGAAAGCGTATACAATAGTATTTAGACTATAAATATTAAGAGGAAAATGGGTTAGTACAATTTTAATTAACAGAGGGGGTATATATATTACAACAATTAATCAAACACATCAAATAATCAGTAATCAAGATTAAAACAGTAATCAATAATATTTTATTCATTTAAAACTGTGTTCCTCGGATCATCACTTTGGAACAAGGGCACAGTGGCTTCGGATCATCCGAACCACTCCAAACTGAGTTACTGGCCTCGGATCGTGAGGCCTGACTTCGGATCGTCTGAAGACTGGGTCTCGGACTGTCCGAAGTCCAATCCGAAACAGGAAAACAGAAAATAAAAGTCCCGGTGGGTCTACAAGGCTCGGAACGTCCGGAGACTGGGTCTCGGACCTTCCGAGAGGGTCGGTCCTTCCGAGCTGGGCTCGGTCCTTCCGAGCTTGGCTCGGTGCGTCCGAAAGAGGTTGGGCTCGCCTCGGGCGGTCTGGGCTTCGGGTTGAAGCTCGGAACGTCCGAGGGTCACGGCTCAGACCGTCCGAAGATCGGCTCTCGGACCTTCCGAGAGTCGTCTTCTCCACTGTCTGCAACTGCAGACAGTGACGGCGGAAATACACCGAAATGCGATTCCAGAAAGGGAGGGCTTCCCGGATTCGGTTTTCACATCGGTCTGGTTTGATGGACTCCTCTGGGAGTCCTCTTTACACAGGGATTGGTTTGGAGCTCAAAAGCTCAAAGGGCCATCCGATTTTAAGGGTAGATCCACACGGGTACATGAAACCCATGGTTTTCCTTAAAACTTTAAATCGGTTTTTCTCATTGAAAACAGGGTCAATTTTTGATTTTCGGGATTCTAAATTGGTTAGAATTGAAAGAGGAATGTAATGGATACCTTGGTTTTGATTCTTGGGTTGAAATTTGGATTTTTGGAAAATCTTCCACTTAGCTTACTGTTACTGAAAAACAGCAGCTCAGCTCAGGCTCGGCCGGAAATTTAAACAGAGAAGTAGAAGAGTAAAGAGAAGAGAAGAAATGCAGGATTCTGCTGGGATTTTGAAACGGTGATCGGAGGCTTCAATTTATAGGATTTGGATTGAAGAGAGATGCCGGAATTCGGCTGCTTGACGATGGGACTTGACAGAAGAACGATCATGAAGGAGTGGCCGGCAAATCCGCTGTTCATGCAGCGATGGGACTTGACGCCGGGAACACATCATGACCGGAATTTGGGCCGAACGGCAGTGCACGCCGGCATGGGGTTGACAGGAAATCCTGCGGTTTGCATAACAGTCCTTTGCTATTTCGAAATTTGCAGATAAGTCCTGGTTTCATCAAAAATCGATTTTTAAACTAAAGGTACTAATTTAAACACTCAAAAACTTGATCCAACCGTACAGATGGGTTGGATTTTGAAAACTTAGGTTACCATAAAAATTTTAGATTTTATCTCTTAATAAAAACCCTTGATTTAAACAAAAATCACATTTTACCCATAATTACTCAATTAAACAAATGTAAAAATAACTAATTTGTAAATCTTATTTTCAAGTGAAACGAATATCTAGTTCATTCTTAAAATGGTCTAACACCCGATACCGTTTTCAAAATTTAACTCCTTCCCGAAAATATTTTAAATAATTAAAACTCTCTTTCGGGCGATATTTAAATATCATTTTCTGAAAAATAAATTCATTTTAAACTTAGAAATGCAAATCATTCAATAAGGAGAGTATTATCAATCAATGACAATCACCAAATCACACTAATTATGAAAATTTATACGACATACGGTAAAATTACCAAAATACCCCTCCAGCTCAACGGGCTGGATCACTGAGCTCACGGGCTCGGATTGGGTCTCGCTTGGGCTTTCCTCAAAGCCCTGACTGAAAACCTTGAGATCAACTGGTCAAACACGGTTAACGAAGTAAAATACTCCTAATCCGGGGCAGGGTATTACAAGACAGTTCATTTTCGAATCGATCGATTGATCTTAACACGAGATTCAATCGATCGCACGGTTTCATGAGATCGTGCGATCGATTTTAACTAAGAGGTCGACATTTTGACAGTTGACCTCTCCCCTCAAGATTGATCGCACGATCTCTGTGATCAATCGATCGATTGTAACTCATTCAAAGATCGATCGCATGATCACATAGAATCATGCGATCGATTTTAACTGAGAGGTCGACAGTTTGACAGTTGACCTCTCCTATCAAGATCGATCGCACGATTTTATATGATCGATCGATCGATTGTTTGTTTAGGGCAAGATCGATCGCACGATCACAGAAATCGTGCGATCGATCGCAAACTTATATATAAAACCAATTGATCTTTTCCCTCTTTCCCTACGATTGAAACCCTCGAAACTGAAGACATTTTCTCTTCTTCTTCTCCAATCGATCGATCTTCCCTCTCCCCTCTTCCAACCGATCGATTTTGCCCTCTCCGGATACCCTTTCTCTTCGTCTTCTCCAATTTCTTCTTCTCCAATCGATTCTCTTTTACAACCCTCCTTCCACATGGCATCAAAAGGGTCTACATCGAGAGGGAGAAAGACCAAGGTGTTGGCTTCATCGAGAGGGAAGAGAGTGAGATTGACGGAGACACCTACGGAGACGGAGACACCTACGGAGATGGAGACCTTCGACCCGAACCACTTCAACTCTTTGGAAGCGGCCACATTGTACCGAGAGGATTTGTACTCTCGACCGATGATTTATGGTAAAATCATTGACCTTAGCTTTTTTTCCAGCATTTGAATTAAGAATCCATGAATATATTGAGAGGCTTGGATGGGGAGAATTTTTGGAAATAAGAGATGATTTTTATCCAAAATTGGTGAAGGAATTTTATGCAAACATGCCGGAAGACCGGACGGGACATTCCATAAAATCCAAAGTTAGGGGGACAGAAATTGAGATTTCAACTTCGGCACTAGACAGAATGTTTCAATTTCCCATTACCATAATTTCGAAGTATGAATTAAATTCATGGCCCACCAATGTTGTTGGATTCATTCCCTCAGAGGCCATGACCCAAATTTGTGGGTGGAATGATAGTGCCAAAGGAGATAAGCCCACGCTGATGGAGCTAACCCTAGAAGCCCAAATTGTATATTACATTATTAGGAATAATATTTTACCTAGAAAAGGGTTTAGTAATCAGGTGCCGTATTTTGATAGTTTCCTCATATGGTGCAATTTGAATGGCAAGCAAATTGATATCTTCTTCATCATCATAAAACACATGGTTGTTTGTCGTAAGATTAGAAAATATAGCCTCTTCCATATGGTTTATTTCTGTCTTACTTGTTTCGACAAAAAAAAATCATCCTCCCCCCCCGAAGAGAAAATAACTTTGAAGAAAATCAATATATTCGATGTGTCTACTTTGGGCAAGATGGGATTCAAACTCGACAATGCACGTTGGGTTCCCAAAGTAGAACATGCTCCTATTGAGGTTGATGCACCTGAGGAGGAGGGTGACAGACCTAAAGTTGGGGGGACTGAGGCACCTGAAGTTTAGGGGGAAGAGGCACCTGAAGTTGGGAGGGCAGAGGCACATGATACAGGAGTCAGTACTATGCTAATTCTTGACAGTATAGAAAAACTGAATGAAAAAATTGATGTGAAATTTGCTGAGATTGAAGGAAGGCTTGAAGGAATGGTTGATGAAAAATTGGCTGAAATGGAAGGAAGACTAATTGGAAGACTTGAAGGAATGGTTGACAATAAATTGGTTGAGATGGAAGGGAGGATGAATGCCAAAATTGATAAGAAAAATGGTGAGTTGGTTGGAATGACGATAAGAAGGCTGAATACTTTGGAGAATCAAGTGATAGATTTAATGAGAAACTCTGTTATTTTATTGTAAAATGAAGGAATACAAACACATCTTGGACGCGAATCGTCATCCGGGAATGTCAGATGTTTCTTAGATGAGAAGATGATAAGTCGATCATGGGGGATTGCCTCTTCGTCCACTGACACGAGTGAGGCTCGCCCGGCTGACAACACTCAGCCTCGTCCGAATGGCCCCATTTAGTCTCTTCCGTCTGGCCCCATTCAGCCTCGTCCTATAGGCCCCACACGTCAGGTGCGTTCGATTGACCCCATGTAGAGTGCGACTGGGTGTCGTCCATTGGACCGACTTAAGTCTCTTGATACTGCACCAACACCTCCTTCATCTGCACCAGCACCTCTTGATACTGCATCTGCCCCAGCTTCTATATCTGCACCTGTTTTTACATCTGCTCCAGCTCCTGCATCCGAATAGCCGTTGTATTTGAAATTTTTGTAATTTTCAAATTTTGATATTCATATGTAAATGTTGGAAATTTTGAATGAATATGGTGAATGTTTTCTTTTTATGACATCTTTTGTCAATCTCGAATGAACATAGTGAATGGTTTTTTTTTTATGAACTATTTCGTCTATTTGAATGAACGTGGTGAATGGTTTGTTTGTAAACAACTGAATGAACGTAAGACCCTTTGTCTGTCAGTAAATATGGGAGCATTGAATGGTCTGTCACTAAATATGGGACCCTTGAGTGGTCTGACACTAAATGAGTTTCATGGATTGTCGCTAAACATGCCACCTTTGAGTGGTGGTTTGTTACTAAATATGAGACCTTAGAGTGGATTGTAGCTAAACATGGCACCTTTGAGTGGTCAGTCAACAAGTATGAGACCTTAGAAATCAGATGACCTGATTAAAGAAGAGTTTTAACCATTAGTGAGGAAGTTTGTCAAAGAATGCTGGAGTAATGTGGTTGTTTACTCTAGCATTCTTTGACAAACTTCCTCACTAATGGTTAAAAGTTTTCTTTAATTAGGCCATCTGATTTCTAAAGTCCCATACTTGTTGACTGACTACTCAAATATGCCATGTTTAGCGACAATCCACACTAAGATCCCATATTTAGTGAGAAACCACTAAAAGGTCCCATGTTTAGCCACAAACCACTCTAAGGTCTCATTTTAGTAAAAGCCCCACGCAAGGGTCCCATATTTCGTAACAAACCATTCAATGCTAGATTTATTTAAAATAACAATTGTTGCTTGAATACATGTTTCAGTACATCGGAATTAAAATTAATACAACTTTTTGCAAATGGAATACATTCTTGCAACTGAATACATGAAAAAATGATAGACACCCATCACTGATTCCACCAATGCTGTAATTCGCCAGGATCTCTAAGATTACCAGATGTATATGTCGAATCGTCATAGAAGTCATAAGAACCAGTCGGCTGTGGAAAAAAAGAGTACGTGTTAGTATTTTCAACCTTATTCTATATGAATGAAAATGTAAATATGTATTTTATTTAAAAGAAACTTACTTGGGATAATTGAGACAAACTCGTTGCTTGCGATTCTGGGTAATAATCATGAGGTTAAGGCAAAGCATTTAAATCTACACTGCAGGATGCCTGTGCAACACTTCTATTCGGACATGTTCTCTTCATATGACCAATATTTTTGCATAACCCACATCTTCTCCCATTCAATTGATTTTCTACAATCTCAAATGCCGAAGGATCTCGTCTTTTAGATGTTTGACCCTTTGAATTCTTTGAACCTGAATGACGTCATTTGTTGTACTGCATAATAGGCTGGCTGATATGCATCTTATCAGTGGCAAGATCTTGGATATGATCTCGGAGCTCCTTTTGATCAAATGTAGACATGTTTCCATATTTTTTGTTAATGCCTTCCCAGTGTACATCTAATTTATCCCCAGGTCGATTCATTTCAATATTTAAGTCGTCAAATGAAATCAAATCGATTCTCCATTGTGGATGGATCTGATCCAAATGTAACTTGTTCATCAATTGCATTATGTGAGTACAATGTAAGCCCATGGACTGTCTCAAATGCTTCACTAAATGCAACTTCGGATGGAGACTCAACCAAGTCACTCTATTGGGTAAAAAATGCATTCAATTCTTCCACTTTATTGAAAAGAGGCTTACAATGGGCAAAAATATTCTTGTTGATGTGCCAAATACACAAGATATGTACAACATTAGGGGACTCTGAATCAATGGCATTCTTCAACGCCAAATCTCCATCGGTTAAAAAAACTTGTCGATCATGATCGACTCCTAATACCTTCTTGAACATCTGTAACGCCCATACGTAATCTTCAAATTGTTCATTCCTCATAAATGCAAAGCATGAGTAGAAATTCTTGTTGAAACTTTTGATACCAACGATATTAAGCAATGACATATGATATCTGTTGGTTTTATAAGTGCAATACATGAGAAATACATTATTATACCTCTTCGTAAGTACAACTGACAGTAGATATGCAAAGAAAAGATGAGATAGATGACCTTGACTGTCATAGTTGAGAAAATATTGGTAACCACCTTCTTGAAGATCTTCTAACAAAGCTTCAATTGAAGTACGACCTCTAAGTTGCTCTTTTCGTACCGAAGCCAAAAAATTGTACAAATCAGTAGATGATACTCCAATCTCTGAATTCTTGTGTCGAATGGTTGTCATAATTTGCCGAGGTGGTACATTGCTGTTATGCATTTCAATGATCATTCTCTTATCTTCATCTGAAAAACACTTTATACTAGGATGACCTACTAATACGCTTGTGAGATCATGATTGTGCTCCACATATTTTATAGTCAACTTCCATGACTCATCAACAATTTCTTTCCCTTTCACTTCAAATGGACAATTAACAAGGCGAGAATATGCTTTCTTCTTCCTCTCATTATCTTTCAAATTAACTGTGCTACGATATGTACACCCTCTATTGCAACCAAGAATAACTACATTGCTTCTATTGCATTGTCATGCCCCGACCCGAAGGGTGGGCCCGGAACACGATTGAATTTTTTTTTTTTTTGAAATTAAACTAACTCAAGCATTCTAACTGGGCCGGATCAACAGTTGGGCCTAAAGGTCACAGATGATCCCAATATGTGGTATCAAACATGTACCATAAGTCTGATACCAACAAAAGCACAATAACGACACATAACATGATCTCATAAATCCAACACTGAATTATCATTACAAAATTATATCAGAGTTACTACAGAAACTTAGTAGTTCAATACATCATTAATACAAATTAAGTACCACACCCGGTATTTAATAAAAACAAATGGTTCCAAGAACTAAAAAGCAAAGACAAGGGTATTCCCCTCAGTGAGAATCCCGAAACACCGCCGCAGCTTATCCACCCTAAGCTTGAAAAAGAGGGTTCTCCTCCTCGGCTTCATCTCCTGAAAGGTGAGTGGGGGTGAGCTAACTAGCTCAGTGAAGGAAATATAACAGTGAAGTTAAGTAAACAAGAGGTTAGCACAATAATCAACAGTTGCAATAAATATCTCATGCTTGATCACAAATAAGCATAATATTATCATCATTCTCATAATTCATCATTTCGTTTCCAATACTGCTATCATCCAACGTAACGCCTGCCAACTACGCTGACATCATTGTATTAAGTCCGGACACGGTCAAAATACATCCTTGCAAGTACATCTCCGGCTCTCCCATAGCCGATACTGATACCCTTAAGTCAGCAACTGTCGACACGCGTGGTCCAGTAGATGTAAACCATCTCCCATATGTTCAATATTGGTTCAATAGTCAAGGCACGTGGAAGCAGTCTTACACATTTCATATGATCAACATCATAGGCACGATTACCATAGTGCTTCAAGTCTAGGCACATGAGTGGGTTCATCAAATCTGAAAGCACTCATTGCTCAATGTCCATCTCAAATAAACCTGATTACATCAAGGTGCAAAGTTAAGTTCCATCACCGTAAATGTGTGGTTTCGCGGTCTCTGTTCAAATAACAAACAAGTGCACAATCAATACACATATCAGTCATATACATACAAATAGTATTTCGAAATCATACTTGTTTCCTCAAAAATATCCAAGGTACATGGAATTGAATCTCCTATTTGGTTTCTATCATTTTTAAATTATAATAATCCACAATATAATAAAAAGGGTGCTCAGTCCAAAACTCATATTGTCTTCTAGGCATTGACCAGATTGACTTATTGAGTTAAGTCTAGATCCTCGGGTCACTTTTCGGTTGTCTTCTGGATAGGACCAGATTTGACATTTTGAGTTACGCCTTAAGGTCACTCAGTGCCCGACAAATATAGCGTCGGCCTGGAAGTGCGATCACTCAGTGCCCGACCAATAGGGTCGGTCTCGAAGTGAATACAATAGTATATACACTATAGTAATAAGAGAAGAGGGGTTAGTACAATTTTAGATTAACAAGGGGGCATTAATCATCACATGCATCAATAGTAATCAACAAGAGCATTTTCCATTTCAAAAATTGGGTCCCTCGGAACATGCCTCAGAACCAGGTACTGTGGGTTCGGATCATCCGAACCACACTAAACTAGTCACTGACCTTGGGTCATGGGTCTAACTTCGGATCGTCTGAAGATTGGGTCTCTGATCTTCCGAAGTCCATCCGAACCGAAAAGATCTAAAAACGGGTCTCGGTGGGTCTGTACCTCGGAACATCCGAAATTAGGGCTCGGAACGTCCGAGTGGGTTCGGTCCTTCCGAGCTCTGCTTGGATCGTCCGAGTGGGTCAAGCTGGCCTCGGGCGTAACTGGGCTTCGGGTGAAGCTCGGAATGTCCGAGGGTTAGCTCTAGGACCGTCCGAAGGGCTCGGACCGTCCGAGAGTCGTCTTCCTCACTGTCTGCACCAACAGACAGTGACTACAGACAGCAGGTGAAATACGAATTCGGAAACAAAGGGTTTTCCGGACTCGGTTTTCACATCTAGCCGGTACGATGGACTCCTCTCGGAGTCCTCTTTCCATAGGGAATAGTTTGGAGCTTTGAGGCTCACTGGGCCATCTGATTTTAACATCAAGACCTCACGGGTACAAGGGAACCCATGGTTTTCCGTAGATTTCAACTGGTTTTTCTTACTCAAAAAAGGGCCAAAACTGGTTTTTCTTGATTCTATCCCGACTGAAATTGAAAGAGGAACACAGTGATTACCTTCATTAGAGTTCCTGGGCTGAAAATCCGGTCTTCGAAAAATTTTCTTTTAAGCTTATGGGTGACTGAAACTTGGAAACAACAGGGGCTGGAACAGTTCGATTTATGGTTTCACAGAGAGCAGCCGAAAGAGACTGAGAGAGAAGAGAAGGTTTGAAGGGTGTTTGGGCTACTAGAGAGGGGCTGTATATATAGAGAAACAGCAGGAAGAAGTGGCCGGTTGGCCACTACATGCAAATGCATGCAGCCGCTGCCGACGTCGGCTACAGTGTAACCACTGTTTCTGGCGTTGGTTGCAAATCAGTCCCTGCAACTTTTCCATTTTGCAAATAAGTCACCGATTTTAATAAAAATCTGATTTTCAACTAAAAGCATGATTTTAAAAACTCGAAATCTTAATCCAACCTTACAGATAGGTTGGGTTTTACAAACTTTGATCACCATAAAAAATTTGGGGTTTATCTCTTATTAGAAATCATTGATTTAAATAAAAATCATAATTTAATACTATTTACTTAATTAAACAAATGTTAAAATAAACAATTTAGAAATCTCATTTTGGGGTGTAAAGGAAAAACTAGACCATACTTAAAATGGTCTAACATAAAATACTAGTTTCAAAATTTATTTCATTTTGAAACCTATTTAAAATAATTATTACTCCCTTTTAGGGTTTTGACGGGCAAATTTTAAGTACTATTTTCTGAAAATAAATTCATTTTAAAATCAGAAATACAAATCCTTTATTAAAGAGAATATTATCAACCAATAATAATCACATAATAACATAATTTATAAAATAACAATTAGAAGTGGTAAATTACCAAAATGCTCCTCCAGCTGGACGAGCTGGATCACTGAGCTCACGAGCTCGGATTGGGCCACACCTGGGCTCTCCTCAAAGTCCTAACCGTAATCTTCGAGATTAACCGGTTAAAAAAGATTATTAAGCTAATCTACGCCTAATCTGGGTTACGGTATTACATGCATGACCTCTTAATGGTAGCTACAAATCCTTACGCAATGGAAACCTCCTTAACATGCTTCACTAAATCGTCACGACTTGAAAAACACTTCTCAACAAACTCATTAGCAACAATATCATTCTCAACAATCTCATCATTTTCCACAAATATGGATAAAACTCCCTCATAATCCATAGTACTATTTTCAAAGAAATTTTGAGAGTTTTGGGTTTGAGAAAGAGTTACTTTTGATTCCGGTTCGGAGATTGAGAGAATAGCTTTTGAGAGATACCTTCGAATCAATATAGGAGATTTGAGAGAGTATCTTCAAATAGTGGAGTGGTTCGTTTTGGAAAGGGGATTTGGAGTTTGAGGGAAAATAGTTTGGAAAGGAATTTCAGAGAGAGGAGTGCAGAAATGGCTTTGAGGGAGAAGATTTCGAAATCGGGGTTAAGGGAGTAGGGTTTCAAAAAGGAGCGAGATGGAAATGAAGAATGAAATGGAAGAGGGGCGCGATTGAACTTATACTCAGTTTCGAGTGGAAGATTGATCACACGATTTCTATGATCGTGCGATCGATCTTGTCCTAAACAAACAATTTTTCGATCGATCACATAGAATCGTGCGATCGATCTTGATAGGAGAGGTCGACTGTCAAATTGTGGGCCTCTCAGTTAAACTCGATCGCACGAATCTATGTGATCGTGCGATCGATCTTTTAATGAGTTACAATCGATCGATTCATCACTGGGATCGTGCGATCGATCTTGAGAGGAGAGGTTGACTGTCAAAATGTCGACCTCTCAGTTAAAATCGATCACACGGTCCCATGGGACCGTGCAATCGATTGAATCTCGTGTTAGGATCAATCGATCGTATACGCCTCAGATCGATTGATCGAAGCGAAAATGCATTGCAGAATCGATCGGTCGATTTCAAGCGGAAGGGCAGAATTGTAATTTCCACTCAAAATCTGAAAATCGGTGTCTGTTGACAAATTTCCGCAGTGTCTAAATGCCAAGCCTTTTTTCTTTCTTCTTTTAGTTAAAAAAAGTTTGCATTACTCAAAATCTCAAATGGACAATTTTATAAAAATAACTATCATATTTTTTTTTTTTTGTAATATGTGTATCTTCACCCTGCATTGGAGGTAAAACTAATCCCAATCCCACGAATATATATAAAATCTCTCAATCTACACACTGATTAAATCGATAAGGAATAACTTCATGGAGAGTGACCGAGAGACGATTTCAAGACCTCGTGTCAACAGACATTTCAGGTTAAAATACAAGAAAATTCTATTCTCAATCGATAAAAATTAAAAAATAATCTAAATTCCCTCACAAATAAATCGTAAAAATAAAAACAAAAAGTTATTATTTCTTATCTATATTTGGATCCCTTGTCATTCTTGCAGTCGTGGTGGTGGGGCAGACCTTCCATGGCCCGAATACCACCGCAAGAACTACCAAAAGAGAGTGGGTTGTCAGGCAAAAATTAGTGTACGACAGCCCAGAGTTGGTTGGATGGCAGACATTGTGTCAGAAAAAGATTTGAAGCTTGGGATTGAAGAGAAGGACCAATTACCTTCTCTTGTCTATGCCAAGCAAAGGAAAAGGAAGCTCATTCGCAGAACAAAAACATTTCCTCAATGGTGAAGAAGAGACCAGTTGGTAGTGGTCAGTGGTTGCTTGGATTATCAGCCCTATTGCACGGGTAAAATATACCTTTCCCTCTTTTTACTCTATTTTTCTCTAATTCATCTACCATTTTTTATTTTTCTGTTCAAGTAATGTAGTTGAATGTAAATTTTCATTGTTATTTTCAATATCCAGTCAAAGTGACTTTATGCCCTCTCCATTTTACTGATTTTCTCTTGTTGGAATTTGATGCATTGTTGACGATTCTGTGCTCCTTTAGATTTAGACAACAACTCATCTGCATTCTCCTGATTTTCTGTTTACTCGATTCATTTTATTCTCTGTTAAAATACCCACCTGATGTTTACAAACCCCCCAACCCGAATCTTTTGTAGGTTTTTTTCTTGGTTTTTTCTTGCAAGTTGATTAATTTTACTGTTATTCAAAGACCCAGTAATTATTATTTTTGTTTTCGTTCTTTTCTTTGGTGGAATTTAATAATGTCTCAGCTCTCTTACTCAAAAAAAGGCCCCAGCTCCAGTTCCTTAATTTTCAATTGGAGTTTGATGCCTATCACTGTTTATTGAAGACCAATTGGTTGGTGATTTGTTGTTCTATCGTTTTCTGTAGACTTTTACCATAAACCATCTCCAAACTCTTGACTTTGTTAAGGAATGTGTTGGGAAGACCCAGTTGCTGATTTTGGTTGTGTTTCTATTTTTTATTTTTTTGGGAATCTTAATAAGGATTTGATGATCTTAGGGCTTCTGCCATAACCTTTTAGGGAAATTGCATTGTTGTCTCTGCTATTACTGTAAGCCAATCCAATGCGTTACTATTTTTGTTAAAGCTCAAAAGAATTTGATGCTTTTAGGGGTCTTGTAGCTTCCCCATCTTTGGAAATTTTCCAAGGATTGTTGCTTCTGGCCTCTACTTGTTGGTGGGTATTGATTTGGACCATCTTATGCAGAGCAATTTTTCAGTTCATGATATTTGGTAATCTTTCCATTCACCTTGGTTTAGCTCATTAAACATTTAATCATTGTATGATGAAATTCACCATCATTTTTCTTCTTTAAGAAGAAAGAAGAATGTACTTTCCATTTTCTAGCTTGGTGACCTGTTAATTAGTGCCATGCTTTTCCTGTTTCTCTCCTTTAAGCCATGAAAGGTTCATTTCTTGCCTGTGGGGCTTTTTACATTAAAGCAGGCTTGATTTTAGTGTGGCGTTAAAGTAATTACATGGTGGATGCCGAGGCAGATTATGTGTTGTGCATGGATTTTTCTTTCCTTTTTCTCTGCGAGATACTGCTTATGAGAATTGCTATTGCTCTAACCATCTTATTATAAGGTTTCCATTGTTGCATGTTCCCTATTGAGTCCTGTAAGAATTACTGATTCAAAGTCAAACATCCATTTTATTTTTAGCTAAGAAACTTTGTTTGGTTTTATGATAGCTAGCTGCTGCTGGTATTAGAACCAGATGATTGGGTTTTACGTTTTAACTATTGAATTTTTGTAACTCCTTTTACCTTAGAAACACCTACATTTTGTTCTTCCTATTTCCTGGATGTAATTCACACACTTTGATCAGTAGTACTGTAAAAATTGTAGAGTTATATCTTTACCGTACCTGTCCCTTACTTTGTTTCCACAATTTCGTCATCCACTCTTACATGTGGTTCTGAATCTGGTTGGGCAGAATTTGGAAGAATTACTAAGTGGGTTCATATTACAGTTTGATAATTTAGCGGTGTACTGCCATTTCTGAACATGGACGTTCATGATAATTGCAAATTTGGGCTTCATTTGGCTCAGCCAACTGGAAAGGTTACTGAAATGGCAATGAGCACAGACTCATTTCTTGTTTCCAGTTGGAATCCACATATTTCCATGGCACATGATATTGGTTCTGAAGGGCCAAATTCTTCTCAGCATCAATCATATCTTTCTACAGACTATACAGGCATATCAGAAGCTCCAGGAATTGATGGTGCTTCTCACATTTCTCAATATCCATCTGATACTGGTTTCGGCAAGTTTACTGCACTGCTTTCGTGCCACAACAGTGGGAGCTATGATGAGATTGTTAGTTCCTTAGATCAGTCAGAGAGTATACAGACTGCCAGTGCCTTTTCTCCGATTAGTCATCGCTTGAATTATGATAAATGCATTAGAAAGAATTCTGAAAATGCGAGGGATGGAATTTCTTGTTCAAGTGAAGGATATGAAGTGACTGGTCATGGTGCAACTACTCAAGAGGACTGCCCAATTTCAGGTGAAGGGATAGGGGAGCAGACTCTCAAGGGAACAAAGAGGAAAAAGATGGCTGAGAATCAAACACTCCAATCTAAATATGATGCCAATCAAGTGAGATATACTTCTTTGTCTTCATGATCATTATCATTTTCTTTCCCAAATTCAATGGGACCAGTTTTATGTTATTTTGCACTCCTAGTGATTTGGACCACATGGGCCAGTGGACGTGTGCCATGTGGACATGGTGCTGCATGAAGTACTCTTCCAACTCAGGGAGGGGATTCATGGCTTTATACAATTTTAAACCATGAAGTAATTTGTTTTCCCTTGATCTTTCATGGCCATCACTTTCACTGTAAGGCAGCTAGATTATGCTATCGAGAGGGCATGATAAGAGTGAAACTATTTTTTAAATGGTTAATATATTATAAAATGAAAGGACACCAAAGGTGCTAATACAAAGAAAACATAAAAAGAGCAAAACAACAAAACTACAAGCTTCCCAAAACCTGCAGAGGAAGCCAAAACCTTGAAGCAACACTAATGGAACAGAAAACTATTAGGTACTTGACTAATATGCCAAAAGTTTCAGAGCTGATGAAATGTGTAAAGTCAAGCGTTTAAGCCCATCCCACAATAGGTTGGCCCAACTTGACACTAATATCCCAGGTTGGGCCCCACTATGCACATAGAAAACCCCACCACGCTTCCAAGCGGCCCAATCTATGACAGATCACTCCAACTTAGTTAGAATTTTCATCTTTGTGGTGGCTTCACTCTGGCACCAGGTATCCCTTTTCATAGGTTGGCCCCAAAAGGATTTGAACCTAGGACATAGTACCTGCTCTAATACCAAATGTTAGGTGTCTGACTAATACGCCAAAAGCTCCAAGACTGATAGAATGTGTAAAGTTAGGCCTTTAAGACCATCCATACTAGGCTGGCCCAACCTAATACCCATGCCCCAGGTTGGGCCCCACTAGGCACATACAAAAACTTAGGGTGTCTGTCAATTGACTAGGGTTGGTTTGGTTCAATGTTTTGGAACGATAAATGTGAATCATTGTCTGAATTTTGAGCATGATGAAAATACCCTCTGTTTGAAATCAAAGGAATTTCTGTCATGGAAACCACAAAAGAAGAAGAAAAGAAGAACCATGCCAGCAGTGGTCCATGTCAGTCCACTTGAAGGGCCAAAGAAATAAAATAAGCTCGGGCTTGTCAAACTTTTCTTTGGGAATCTTCATGAAAACTCCACTATCCAAGTGCCTCCTTTTGTGAGTTTTTCGGCAAGAAGCCCTACTTTTGATCAATCCAAACCCTCCATGAGCTCTGCCTTGATGAATTGCCATTTTCCCAAATTTGACACCCAGCCAATTGATGCCATCCATTGTATTAGAAATCCTTCTAATACATTCTATGTTTGATATTGACAATTAACTTAGAGACTACAATATCAAAGGTTAACATGATTGGATTAGGGTGAGATTTGGCCTGGTGAAATCATAACAAATTTTCTAATTATTGCACTTACTCTATGATTTGGAACCCAAAGAAAGTGGGTGCTGCTTTGTGGGCGTTTGGAGGCCGAGTTTCAGACTGGTGAAAAATGAAATATCAAGTCCTTAATGGGCTGCAAAATTTCAGTTGATAGTTTTGTTCATTTCAGGCCTTTTAAAAAAAATTAAATCATATAGGTCAAGATTTTGGCCCAGCCCAGCCCACTTTTGTTGGATTTCAAGAAGACCCAAAAAACAATAAAATCTGCATATTGGTACCCTTGGATTCCAATTTTTTTGACCAAAATTTCTGATTTCAGCTGGAATTTTTTCTCGGCAGGGAGTTTCACTTTTTTTGTTGAGGGAGATTCAATAAAACTCAGGTTTATTCTGTGCTCTGTGGTGCCATGTCAGAAAAATGCTAAATGCCAACCAATAAGTTTTCATTTTATCAAGTTTTCTATATAGTGGTGTTTACCTTTCAAAAACCTGACTGTTGAAAAAATTGCTTAACCTATCATGGTTAAATTTTTCACTATAATGGGACAAATAGGAAATTTGATTGCCATATTCCATTTGGCATGAAAAGCCAGTATTTGGGGCTTTTCTGTCATGGGGTTGTCTGCTTGAACTGTTTGAATTGCTAAAGATGAGCACCACTATATGAGTTTGAAGAATGAGTAAGACCATACCTTCTATCATAAGTTGCGATACGGATGAATAAATATTCAATTCAGGCCACTGAAAATGGCATTGGCTTCATGTCTTGCAACTGGAATGAATGTCAGATCATAAACAACGTTTGCCACTATGACAAGATCACAATATTGTGTAGTGCTTACTGTGAGACTTTGAAAGTTGTACATTTAGGTCACACTACCATTAAGAAAAGGAAAAAAAAAGGAAAATGGAAAATAGAACAAAACAATATTTGCCATTATTTTGCAACTTTTTTCTTCACTTGTTGATCTCACATTTTTTTTCTTGGGACCAAAGATGGTCACTTTAATTGAAATGTCCATGATAATGATGATGAATTGATAAATATGTCTTGTGTCTATGTTAGAGCATTGAGTCAGATAGACAAAAGGATGTTTCACTTGCAACTGCTGAAGGTCCAGAAGAGAAAGACGAGAAGAAACTGAAACGCTCAACAGTAAATGATCACAAACCCACTGATAAGCGAGTGAAGGACCATTCCTCAAATGGGGATACTCCAAATCAAGATTATGTTCATGTAAGAGCAAGGCGAGGTCAGGCAACCAATAGTCACAGCCTTGCAGAAAGAGTAAGTTTCATCATAAGATATTATAGCAGAGTTTCTTTACTCAAGATTCTAAACCTGACTCCTCTTTTTTTTCTTCTTTTTCTTCTTCCTTTTTTTTAACCTGAAAGATAAGAAGAGAAAAGATCAGTGAAAGAATGAAGCTTCTTCAAGATCTTGTTCCTGGGTGTAACAAGGTAACTCCTGCTGATTGAGATAATTTGGATTATTATCCATTTACTATGTTTTTGAAGTAGCCTGCAGATCAAAATTGAAATGGGCAGAATATAAATTTTTTCCCTTCCTTCTTTGGTCCGTAACCTATCAAAGATCAATGCAGCTGGATACTAATTAGGTGCAATAAGGCTGAAAAATAATATGCCACCTTGTTTTATTTTTTATTTCCTTGCTGCCCTAAAATGTTCATCTATGTTGTCTGTTGAGATTGTGATGGGATCACTGTGATTGATTCAATCTAAATTGCAAATTAATTAACAAAATTAAGAATGGAAAAGATAAACACATGCAACCTTCCTTAGTCATTTGGTGTGGTCCTGTGAGGTGATCATGATGATCTGGTCAGGTCAAGCATTATAGGGACAGACAAACATGTCAACGTCTCTGGCCAAATGGTTGTTTGGAGAGAGAAGTTTCTGTGATAGGGCCTCTGATGGACACCGTCATGCTCCTCTCTGTCTATTTCATGCTTTCTGCTTCTCAGAAATTTATTCTCCCACCAAGTGGCCATAATTGGGATGTTTGTGATTAAGGTTAGGTATGTCTGATAACTTGGGGATTCTAACCTGGACGTTTTGAACTTTGAATTTTGGAGAAAATTCAATCAGAAGGAAATCTTGTTTGGCCATCCATAAAGCAAAGATGGTCTGTGAAAGCAAGAGGGGGTTTGTTAAATGGGACTAGAGGCACCTATTAAATGGGCTTATTGTTAACTTGGATTAGATGTGAAACCTTGGATCCTCAAGTGTGTAATGAAGAGGGAAGAAGATGCAGACATTAGAAGATACGTGTAGGAGAGAATGAAGTGCACAGTGTTGGGACTGCATCCATTTTGTCTCTTTTCTAAAGGGATTTTATGAACAATTCAAGGCTAATCTTTGGATTGCAATAGATGAGACCAGCTAATCATGGACCATTCCACTCTAAGCAGTTGATAAGACCAGTTAATCATGGACTATCTCACTCTAAGTACGATGGTTCACAGTCACAACATTCTTTGGAAGTTCTCTCACATTTCATAGATGCCACAGGAGCATGCTGCTAGGTGTGCACTTATCTCTACACTTGCAAATCCTCTAAATAAAGCTGAGAAATAGAAGTTTTGTTCTCCCCTGGAGGTCATACATATGGGTCCTTGGTTGGACCTATGTCTAGCAATAAGCGGCTTTCTGAAAAAACATTTGAACTGCTGGCAGTTTGCTAACTTTAGGGACCTGTGCCTCAGTCCATTTTTTTATCCCAATTTCCTGCCATGTGGCGTCCATTATCATTAAGAGATTGTTGCCATTGAATGATGAGATCTGATGTCTCTCTCTCTTTCAAATGATGAGATGTGATGTGGTTTGGTATTTCTAAACTGTATTCCAGGATAGAGGATGATAACCAAGTATTTAGCTGTCCAAAAATGTCGAAAATGGGTTTACTTATTTCCCATTTTCTGACTGTGTTTCTCAATGTATGTCTGGACCCATCATTTGAATCTTTGCAACTTAACATGGTCCCAACATGTAGAATTGATGGCTCAGCAAACGGTACCTGCCTTCAGGCTTAATTCCTTTTTCCCTTGTAGTTTATAAACTAATCTTTTACTTTCTAGTTCTATTTCATGTGGTTTTTTTTTTCACTATTTGCAGATAAATGGCAAGGCAGTAGTGCTTGATGAGATTATAAATTATGTACAATCATTGCAGCAGCAGGTTGAGGTATGCAGTTAGAAGTGGTAAACTGACATAATCTGAGTGGTTGTGGCACTTGTGTGAAGGATTGGAATAGTGCAAACGTTCAAGTGGTGACAAGAGCCCTTAATGTATAAATCACGAACAATGCCTCTCCCTACAAACGATTATAACCATTTTACTGGAAGGTCATCTGTGCAAACTGGCCATTTGTTATATATTCATGTTTGTTCTTGAATGGTTAGGATTGTTGAGGGAGGTGTTTTGTTAGTGATCTCTCCATTGCATTAGGATCACCAGCCAAGTCACCAATCATGGGATAAGAGTGCTGTATATACCCAAAAATTTGCCCCAGATTTTGGGTCAGTTTGCAGAAATGGATTTGGGTTCTGGTACACAGATTCAGATGTGACTACAGGCTGTTATTACATGCCGGTTGCCCACATACTGAAATAATCAACATAATTGTCAAAAACTTATCCCATCTATTTGGGCATCCAAATATCCAAATTATATAGTAGACAGGATGTGTTTATACATATAATACATGTTGAGTTTTTTTTTTTTTTTTTGTGTTTTTTGAACATTTGAAAAACCCACTCTTCTAGGTCATGTATTTGTTTTTTCTTTTAATGGAAGTTTATTCTTGCGTAGGATATATATATTTTTTTTGTAGTCCAAGGTATCCAGGCCTCTTAGAGCACCTGTCTAAGTCCTTAGGGCATGTGCAAACCTCCCTAACTACACACAGGGTAAAACGAGGGGGAGTGACCCTTTTATGTTGAGAGTGAGACTTGAACCCAAAACCTCCCATAGAGTGAAAAGCTTCTCACGAGTAGTCTTCTCTCTTTATGGTTTCTGAAAATAAACATGTATCCATGGGCCAAGTTTGGGAATCATTTCCACACACAAGCATGTGCTACTGCAGTGTGTAGGCCAGGCAGGGCCCAAGCTTGGTCCAGGTCAAGTCAGTTCAGGTCTAGATCTAGTCGGTTGAGTTCAGTGGGCTGGTTGGGACGGGCCACACTCCTATTTGTGCTACCATTTGTTTTGCCTCATGCAATTGTTCCAACCCATTGGGAAATAAATTCTCTTACCCCTTGGACATGTAACTCCTATGCTCTCCTAATATGTTGGAAGAAGTTATTTGCAGGACTGATGAACAATTTCAGTCATGTTGTTCAACTAGTGTGTTTGAGGTGAACCTAGAAGTAGATAGCAGAGGTCTCTACAAGGGTAGTTGGTAGAAGGATTTGAAAAAGAAATCTGCACATAGAAGTCTCACATGATATAGGGATTTCCTTTCCTTGTTCCACTTTTCTAATTTTCCCCTCTGAAAGGCAGAAATGTGCAGTTGTGGTGGTCTATTTGCATGCATGGGAATAGTGCCTAGTCTTGATGGGAGGAACCATTGTAGGCAGTTGGGTGGCAATCCTGTGCATCACTGGCCTTGTTCAAAGTCTGGAGGAAATCTTCCTTTGAGAAATTGTTGGTGTTTCTCATTCACATTTTATTTTGTTGAAATTTATTTGTTCTTTCAGTTTAGTATGTTCTCACCTTCTATTTTTCTTAAAAAATGTAAACAATAATAAGTTTAGGTGGAGATATAGGTTAGCCATAGTGGTACAGGTCCACCATGGACCTGACACAAACTCAAGTTTACATCCCTATTTGTAAGTCTCTCTGATGAAGAATGTAGAGCCCTAGGCCAGTGTTATCTTTTACTCATTGAAGATCATATTACACAGACAAAGTGACACATTTGCATGCACCTAAATCTCTATTGGGTTGATATTAATGGATCCATTTTCTATGTGTTTTGGGCAGTGCAAAAATAGTAAATAGGATTAGGTTGGTCATTTGAATGGGACTTCAGAAAGCCTACTTCAAACATAAAGAACATGGACTTTTTCATGGTTAGATAACTGAAAATATCTCATTTTGGCCTTCTTTTTTGCTATAAGTTCCTAGTTTTGTATGAGATGTTCTCAAGCAACTCAGGTTCATCCCAACATTTTAGTATTTGGCTCCTAATATAAGGATTTTTCCTTGTGCAGTTTCTGTCAATGAAGCTTTCAACTGTCAACCCTGAACTGAACTTCGATCTGGATAAAGTTTTCTCAAATGATGTAAGATCAACATGTCAGAATTTAGATGTGTAGGATTTTATTCCTTCTATGTTTCTCATATGCCCTGGCCATAACAAGTGCTTTATGAGTTTGTAGACACTTCATTTGCAAAGTGGCGGGTCTTCTAGTCTCGGATTTGGCCCTGGAATGAGCGTCTCTCAACTTCATTTGCATGGATTCCCATATGGATCTACTGAAGGTACAGGGAAACATGGTATTGAAAGTTCAGGTGGCATGGCAGCTAACAGCCACTCATCGTCCATGCCTCAGGTAATCTGAAGCATCGGTAGTATCTTATTCCCATCATAGGCAAGGACACCTGTGTCTATGAGGTGTCAGGTGTGGTAAAAGTGAATGCTGGAAAACTAGTTCAGTTATACTCATACTGGGAAATGTAATATCGCACAGGAAATGGAGAATTGTGTTTACAGACATGTAGATACATGAAACTAAATCATTGTTGTATATAAATGCTATTAAATTGAAGAATAGGTATCTTCCTGGTAGAGGTGCTCACCTGCATCTCTCACGTGAACAGAACATGAATAGCAGCATTTTTTTATCAGTAGCATAGGAACTTTTTTGAAAGTTTGAGGGTACTTCTTATTTAGAAAATATGTCTGTTGTCTACCATTTCATGTTTTTATTGCATCAACTTGCAGATACCGAGTGCATGGGATGATGAACTTCAAACCCTCGTTCAAACAAGCTTCATCACTAATCCACCTCCCAACAGCCTTGACCACAATGGTAAAAGGAAGAAGGCTTTTATTTTTTTATTAACCTTTTTAAAGCTGTTGTAGAGGAAGAAGTTGATTTTATACCCTCTCAAAACTGATTTTGTTAAGGGAGCAGATGATACTCATTCTATTTTATTAGATAAACCCTTTTTTCCTACTTAGGATTTTAGAATGGCAGACATTACTATTTACTACAAAACACTTCTAAAATCAAAGTGTAAGGGGAAAATGTGTTTATGCACGTGACCACAAGTACCATGTATTCATGTTTGCACTTTTAATGGATAAAGCCATTTTCCTAGTATAATTTTGAAACAATATGCTAATATTTTAATATAATTGTGTTATTCTACTATCTAAAGCAAAATGAAAAGAGATTCGCAATGTAATGTATTCCCTCATAATAACTTTTCAGAGAATGTTTGATATTGCAGGTCACATGAAACTGGAGCTTTGATTCCTGGGGAATAAGATGAGTCTCATTGATTTCAGCGGATATGAATAAATTGACATTCATGTGGCCTTGTCCACTTGATTATTACTGATTTCCCGGTGTTAAGTAGATATCAAGGTTCTCAATGCCCTTGTTGTGGAAAGCGTAAATTGCTTGTTAGCTTTATAGGGTCCAGCTCCTAACTGTTCTTCGATTTTTAGTAGAAGAAAGAGCGAGAATATCTATAGGAAGATGGTATAGTTGATTTATTGGAAAATTCCTGAACCGTTGTAGAAAGAAATTTTTGAATTGAAAATGATGTTTGTGATATTGGGTTATGTTTGGTGTGAGCTTCATGTCTTGAAAAACATATGGGTTCATGGAGTGCTATTGTATACGTAGGTTACTTTGTTCTACTACTCGACCATTCATCTGATGGGCCTCAAAGTGATGGGACTTGTTGCAAAAGGATGTCCAGATTGAAATATGTTATTTGAATTACCAATGGGCACCACACAAGAAAAGTTATGGTGTCCTAAACTTGTGTGGATCTGCAATTATAACTTGGAACCTTTTTTGGTGAATTTTGGAGCTTTTGGTTCTCTGTGATGAAACAGAAGAGGTTGTCGAGTATTTGAAATCCTCAAAGGAGTAAATGAATGGCATTGCACTTTGATGATTGTGTCGCTGCTTCAGTGATTCTTCCCACTGTGTATAGACGCACAGGGCTTGTGAACTTTTCACTACTGAGGTTGTGAATGAATGTTTTGAGTTTGAATGGTAAGTCCTTTGTCACCTTTTCAGTTGGATTTATACTAATCTTCTTCACAAAAAGTGCTCTTTGGGAGAACTAAGCTCAGAAAGAAGCCAAGTAGCAGACCAAATTGCAGTCCTAATCTGGTGCAGGGACTGCTTTGCTGCACTGTTCAAACACTCATCAGATCACTTGCCTTTCTAGGAGCATACTTCATCCTGCCCCACTGTTCTTAATACGTGTCAATGATGAAAATGCTATTGAAAAAGCGCGTGCTTCACAGTGGATTCTAGTATCTGCGTGTTCATTTGTCACAACCCGGTCTGAGTCCAATCTGAAAAAACAAAATTGCATCAAGTTTGAGCTTATTAAAAACTGAAAATGTTTTAAAATTTCATCTTAAAAATCAATTTCTAGCTATTTGATCTTAATGGTCAACTTATATGTTATCTTTTCAAAGACGTTTGTCAACTCTGACTATTAAAATCAAATGACTAAATATTAAATTTTATACTGAAATTTTAAGTGATTGTAAATATTTAAGTATTTTCAATTTGTATGAATATATTCTCAATTTAAATAACAATTTTTATTTAAAAAATTTCTCATGAAGATAATAGTGAGCTCAAGGTAAAAAACAATAGACATTAACTCTATAAAATTACTTAACTGGGTAACAAATCAAAACAAATAAGTATCGTTGTAGTATATTGGTACATTCTCTGTTGCATAGTTGAAGGCAAGTTTTTCAAAATTATACTCTATAAAATTTGATAAAATTTACTGGCTAGATTGAGGAGCGGAACAATCTAAGTACGTGGCTCAACTAAATCCATGGCTCAACTAAATACATGGGACTGAGGGTAAAATATTGCAATAACCATTTCTGGTCGATTGGTCTAAAGAATTAATAAATATTTTTTATTAAATTGGAAAAACCATAAATGATAAAAAATTCAAATTATAGGCAATCTATTTTTCTATAAAATAAATATTCAAATTGAATAAACATATGTGAAGAAATTGAGGAGCCAGCGTTTGCGAACTGTGATTTCTCTTCTGTAGCACTTTTCATCACATGCCACGTGGTGCTCTTACAGAGCTTCCTAGTTCAGCTGCCTCATATTTCTCCTTCAATGTTCTTCTTTCCCACATTCCTCCGTTTCCTTCTGTCCTCCCATGGCAACGTTTTCTCATCTTCACCGTCTCTCCCCGCACACCACAACGAAACCCTTCTCCCTTCTCTCTACCCTCCCTCCTTTAATCTCAACCGTCCATCTTCCTTCCCCTTCACCCTCTTCCCCCCTACTCCTCCTCCATGCTTCTAGAAGAATCTCCATCTATACCCAAGTAAGTAGTACTACTACTCACCCATTCCCATATTCCCAATCCAGACATGCTAGCCTGACTCACTGTGTCAGGTTAACTAGCCACCCGATTAGTGGCGGTGTTGTAAATACACCAATCAGGAAGGCAGTGAGCCTCACTCATGAGTTTTCTCAAAATTCTCTCTATTTCTCTTTAATTTTCTTTTTGTTTTTTGAAAGTCTCTTTACTTTTCAATGAGATGAGAATTTTTCCCAAAATTCTCTTCCTTTTGGTTTGCAGAGCAAGTGAGAGGGATAAGAGCCATTGAATTTGCTCCATCTGACCTTTTGCCCAGGAAGCTGGGCTCGTTGCCGGGACCCGTCAGTGGGGCCATGCCGCCTTCGATGATGTTGTGGACGATGAGAGCGATGATGAGGAAGAGGACCGGAGTCTTGATCTTCTCGTCAGATTTATCCAGAATGTGTTCCGGAAGGTCTCCCGGCGGGCAACGAAAGCTGTTCGATCAGTGATCCCGGTTTCAATCCCCACCAGTCTGGTAACCCCCTTTGTTACAATTGCAGTTGAATTTGATATGTTATGCATGAAGAACGCTAAATTAGATCCGGTTTGCTAGTGATGTTGATTTCTCAAGTTTGGAGTGGAGCCCAAATAGTGAATTTATGATTTGGGGGCAGCTTTTTTCTACCTTTTTTTCCTCCAGATCAATTTTGGTAATTGATAGGTGAGCAATTTAGATACCTTGAGTTTTGGTGTCACCTGAATGCATAATTTGTGATTGGTGGACGAGTTCTCTTTTCTTACCCTTTTCTGACCCAGATCAATTTCATATGCTATTGGCATGCAATTCAGATATCTGTAGTTTGTGATTTCATCAGAATAGCAAAAATGCAAAATTCGTTTTCACTTGGGTACGTGTATCTCCATTTAGTGCCCTTGGTCAATGTTACTAACTTACTATAGGATGGTCAAGTAATTCACATTTGTCAAGTTTGGGGTGGCACCTTCCTTTCCCATCCTGGATCAATTTCACCATCTCACATGTTGACTTGGCCACAACTTTCATGCTGCCACTGTAAATAAAGACTGGAGCTAGTAACAATTCCATCTGTCAAGATCTTTAATATCTATTTTGTTTGGCGTTGGGACCATCTTTGGTTGGATCTTTTCTTTGTTAGTATGAGAATTTACTTTTAGAGCATTTGTGGTTGTCAGCTGTCCTGAATACCTCTGGCGTATTTGGTGCGTTTTTCTAAAATTTTAATGGTTCAAATTGGTCCGGCTTGATGCAGTTGCTGTTTCCTTACCCTATTTTGCACAGACACTTCAATTCAGAAAATGTGTCTGTTTGTCACTTCATTTTTGTGTTAAATCCATGACCCTGCTGCATTGATGCTGTCTCCTTGCAATGTTCGGGCATCATAGCATATACCACTCCAAACATGTGATGGAATGGATGGATATTTGTGCTGTCTCATGTCCTGTTAGGGAACAATTGTGAAATGATTTTTTTATAGAATTGGGTTGTTAGAATTATCTGTCATTTTTCCGTTTAAGGAATCTACAAGCTAGAATTATCTCCTTTTTTCCATGTAAGGATATGATTTGACTTATAAAAAATGCCATATAAATATGAGGGATGATTTCTAATCAGCGATCTCCTTACCAAGCTTTTTCTTTTTTCTTTTAAAATCATCATGCACAGTGAATTTTTAGTGAGAAATAAATGTAGATTCCCTTGGTGATGCCAAAAATAGCATTGTTGAGTTGTCCCTCTATATTCACTTATCATCTGATGCTATAGAACTTGAACTCATAATCTTGAAATTGTTACAATGAGTATTTACCAAGTGTGTTAGAAGTTCTTTTATTCAAGTAACTATTGTGTGCATAAAAGCACTCGTGCAAGGTTTTTATCTAAGATGAGATATTGTTGGGTTTGGGTTGTGTTAAGATTAGCGTGTTTCATAATAAACTAAATAATAATAATTTTTTTGCATTCACACTTACCATGCCACATGTTAAATGGTGGCATGAGGCTTTTCCTTCATGGAAATCCAATATGCCACATGTCAAATGGTGACATGAGGTTTTTCCTTCTTGCACACCTAGTATGCCACATGTCAAATGGTGGCACTAGAGCCTTTCTAAATTGACACCTAAATGCCACATGCCAAATGGTGGCACAAGAGCCTTTCTACATTGACACCTAACAAAACCTCTTTTCTGTTGACACCTAGCATGACACATGTCAAGAGGTATCATGAATTCTTTTCCCATTTGATACTCAGCCTGCCACATGTCGAGAGGTGGCACAAAGCCTTCTCCCCATTTGACACTCAGCCTGCCACGTGTTAAGAGGTGGCACAAGGCCTTTTTTTGCTATTCGACACCCAGCCTGCCACGTGTCAAAAAGGGCATCTTCTATATAAAGCTATGAATCCAAGATGGAGAAGCAAGTTTTTAGAGTTTCATTGTCTCATAGATACTCTGTAGTGGGCTTTGAATAAAGGAAAAAATCATCTCTTTCTCAAAAACAAAACCCAATCATTCCATCTTTATATTCAAAGAGTGGCACTTAATGTCATTGGAGTTCCTGTCGATTGCAATGTGCAACTATCCATCAACCACTATTGAAGGAGTGAGCCGTTGTATTTTAGGGACATGTCTGCTGAGAATTTCACTCTGTGTATTACCCTATGGGCAAAAACTTGTCCTTAAGAGAGCGTCTTGGATGTGATTTGGTCGAGCTTAACCTATACATTTATTATTGTTGATTGTTGCTTTCTAATCAAAATGACAAGATCATTTGACATGGGCTTGGCTAATCTTAGACAACTTACAGGGTATCATTGTTCCTTTTATATTCTATTTGGTTCATTATATTTGACCGTTGTTGTTAAAATCTTATGATACACGATTTATATCTTTATTCATACGATACGATAAGAGGAATGCGTCGTATCTATTAACAAATCTTACTATTCGTATAAATAACAGAATTATGGGGTTATTAGGAGTGTGAAAGTATGAAACATTTTGTTTTAATAGTTTTTAAGGCTTGAATTGATATTTTTCTTTGAGCCCACTAGACAGGAACTTCTGGGGTACAAGACATTTCTCAGGTGCTTCGAAATGGTGTTGGGCCTCAGGATAAATTTAGGGAAGAACTCTCTCATAGGAATAGAAATGGAGGAAGGTCGCCTAAGGGAGATCGCTGAAAGCATTGGGTGTGGAACGGGGAAACTGCCCTTCATCTATTTAGGTCTATTGGTAGGTGGGAATCCTAGACTTATTGTTTTTAGACTCCAGTTAAAGAAAGTGTAGAAAGAAGATTGGCGGGTTGGGAGAGGAAATTTCTATCGTTGGGAGGTAGGGTTACCTTTATTAAGGCGGTCCTACTGAATCTGCCAACGTATTACCTTTCTCTTTTCCAATTGCCTAAGGGCGTTGCAGGGAAACTAGAGCAATTATTTAGGAAGTTCTTATAGGGAGGTAAGGAGTTGAAAATGAAGGTACACTTAGTGGCTTGGCCGGAAGTAATGAAACCTAAACCCAAGGGAGGTTTGGGCCTGGTTCCTGCAGCTCAAGAATCAAGCTTTGTTATGTAAATGGGCATGGAGGTTCGGTAGAGAGAAGGATGCACTCTGGGTCAAAGTCTTGGCAGCCAGATATGGAGTTGAGGATTTTGGTGGTTGGTTCCTTAGCGAAAAAGTAGAAAATTTTGGCTCCTCAATAGTAAAAGCTTGGTGGAAACTAGGTTATGGGGTGGGCCTGGTAGGTATCTTATTTAGACGGACCATTAGATTTTTGGTTGGAAAAGGCGATAGAACCCTTTATTTGGAAAGACCTTTGGTTAAGGAAGATGCCTCTCAAAGAAACTTTTTTGATGTAGGCTTGGTAGAATAACACCTACTCAATCGCTTAGCGGAAGCTTATTCAAAATATAGCGGAAGCTAGTATGCTTAATCGGTTCTACGATGAACCTTGGTAATATATGCAAGGCCCAATGATATAGGTTGCAAATCTGAATGGCCTGAATAATACCAACAATTGTTGTGACTACTTTATATTGCAAAGGACAGCTAGGCTCTCATTTGAGGGGGTAGTAGTACGTGTCAAACACCAAGATGAGGCCTGGGTTCTTCACAAGATCTATTGGCTGGTTATGAGATCTCTCTCCCCCACGATACTATGTGCTGAGAAATAGGTAAGGATGCCTGCATCTGCTAGCTGAGGTGTAACACCTTTATCTGCACTGGCCTGGGTTTCTAACAGGGACGGAAACCCTCTGTGTCGCTGATCAGCAAACTGCTGCTGGAAGGCACACAACTGGGCCTTACCGCTGTAACCCAAAAGGGTGAACAAAACCACCGTTCTGCACTATTGAACACCAACGGGACCTGTAGAATCAAATCTGTGTAGTGGCGTTCTGAACTTGGGCTGATACAAATCAGCCTGGGTTGAATCTGGCCTTGAACCAGATGGGAATTGCAAACTTCTTGCAATCCGGTCTCTGAGAGACAGCCAAGAAACACTTGGGATTGGCTGGACTTCCAGCAAGAACCTGCAACTTATTGCAGTTCACGACTTCCACAAATGACACGTTATGGGAAAAAAATATCAAATTTTATTCATAAAAAAATAACTCCCCTCTAAAGGGCTTATTACAAAGCTTATATAAGAAAATCATTACCGACTGATAACCAGAAAAAGAAAACTGTATGGAGCCGACCCTCCCCATCCTAATTGAAAACAACTACTAAACATTAAAACTAAAAATAATCCTAAAGCTAGTAGTATTCCTAAAACAATTGCTAATTGAGTCCCAGCTGATTAGGAGTGTCTTTTAACCCACCGAATAGCTGGTCCTCTTTGGTAATTGGATTCAGCCCACATAAAGGCTCAATGCATCGACTCGGAACCCACACTATTAAATTGCTCATGGACCCGCCGGGATCGAAAATAAAATTTTGATCTTTCGACTCGGGACCCGAACTTGCTAATTTGATAATGTACCCGCCCGGGTCAAAATTAAAATTTTGATCATGTCCATATATGCCCGCATCACTTTTCCAAGACTTTTTAGAATCTCGAGGAATGCCAATACCCTGGTCCAGGACTATGCTAAGTTGAAAGATGGATTAGTCTCCTAGCACTTTGACTTCCGTAGAAGGTTGAGATCCTTCGAAAAGGAAAGCCTTAATGGTCTCTTGACTCTTTGGGGGGAATTCCCACTTATGGCGTCAGAAGAGGATGAAATGATCTGGTCAGGTGATTCCTCTGGAAGTTTCTTGGTCAAAGCTATAGTGAACCTGGCTCAAAGTCTAACTCTCTAATGATGAAAAGATTACCAAATCAATTTGGTAGGGGGCTGCACCATCAAGAGTCCAAATTTTTGCTTGGTGTGTCCTAAAAGAGAAGGTTCTTATGAGGGCAGAATTGAATAGAAGAGGATTGCTTAGGAATGAGGATGATCTCAAATGTATCTTTTGCAAATCGTTTCAAGAGGATGTTAACCACCTTTTTTTGTTAATTGTGTTGCTGCAAAAGGTTTGTGGACAAAATTCATCAACTTCTTAGGGATCCCTAGGGATTTTGCAACTTCTTGTTAGAAACAATTGGAGACTTGGAACTTGTCGAGGCTGAAACCTAGACTGAAAATTGCATGCAAACGATACCGGCTATTATTTTATGGACTTTGTAGAAGGAAAGAAATGCAAGACTCTTCGAAGGAATATCTTCTAATGAAAATGGCCTCTTCCAAATTGCCAAGTGGAGATGGTTTGTTTGGATGTTGGCGGATCCCACTTTCAAGGGTCTAAAAATCAACGATCTCATCTTATCTTGGGATGGTTGTTTGAGTGTTCAGAGGAGGAAAGTAAAGCCGATGGAGAAGTCGTGGCCACCACAACAGGGTACCATGAAGTTTAACATCGATGGAGCATCTAGAGGGAAACCGGATCCAGTTGAGATTGGAGGAGTTCTTAGAAATCATAAGGGTGAAACTTCGATCATGTTCAGTGAGTTGGTGGGTATCAAAGATTTAAACGAGAGGATTCGACAAATGCACTCAAATGGGTAATGGGGTTGAAGCGTCCACCTTGGAGACTTGTCAATGTGGTTAGGGAGGTGAGAGAATTGACTAATGGGATGGGAGTATCTTTTGCTAAAGTAGGGCACTCAGATAATGACGTGGCGGATTATTTCGCTAAATTGAGAGTTAACAATCATTTCGCATGCGTTTTCTTCATTTGATTTTCTTTGTTGCTTTTTTTTTTTCTCTTGCTTGTACTTTTTCTTCTTTTGGTTTGGTCTATTTTTGTAGACCCAACTTTCTGTATTTGTACTTTTTATTTTTCTAATGAATTTTTTCTGTTATTGCTAAAAAAAAGGTTTGAGTTGATAAGCATTTAAGACCCTTAATTCTTTTACGGCTTTTTAGTTCATTATTGACTTTTCACAGTATAATTGGATTATATATTGGTCTTATACTTTTGGGAGTCGGAGCATTGAAATTTGAGCTTCAATGAACTGATTATATAATATTCACTTAACATTGAAAGAAAGTTGGAGAATTGCTCATATTATTATATTTTAGATATGTTTTACGTTATTTCATATATTAATTATTTTTGAGGGAAAACACTTATGAGTCTTACGATTCTACAGTTTACTATACACGATTTGCGGCTTAAGATGTATAACGATTTTACATTCGATTTGATTTTTACGACATTGTATTTGACTACTGTTTATATTTAGTAGCCCATTTCTTTAGCACTGGCTACGAGTAATAATAGATTTTCTGTTTGACCCAACCTGGCTTGTCAGATTTTTTTTACTTACCCAACTTGACCTGACCTAGATTTTATTTTATTCAACTTGTCCAGACAAGAATTTATATAAAAAATTAGAAAAATGAGAGAAAAAAGTTATTTTTAATAGAAAATGAAAGATGAAAGGGCTTCCTTTCCTGTGAGTACATAGAGATATATAGAAAATTGAGGCAATAGGCTAACATTTTTTAACTTAGTGGGGTACATGGGCTAAAATTAATAGGTAAAAAATGAATAAATAATTTAAATATTAATTTTAATTCAATTCGTGTTGGGTTCGGGTCCCCTCTACCCAACCCGGCCCAAATTAATTTTGGGTCGGGTCAATTTAAAATTTCTTTAAGAAAGGCACGAACCAAACCCGGTTTTTTTTGGGTTGGATCTGGCGGGTTCACGGGTTGGGTAAAAAATTGCCGCCCCTAGTTTGAAGTTTAACTCTTACATCTTGCATTGGGAGAATGTCTAGATTCATGATCTAATGATGGTACTGTTGCAAGTTCCTTATTTCAGTTTTGGCCTTTTTGTAGCATCATGCTTCATCTATAGGTCCATCTGTTCTCATTAGAAGGTGAGGATCCACATGTTTGGTGTTCATTGTGGAACCTTAGAAGATGCATGCAGGACCAAATTCTGTTCAGTTGAGCTGTCGGTTTCTGCATCAACAACCACATGGTGAGGATTTCCCATTTGGGTATCCAAGTCCAATTGCCATTCATGCTAATTGAATTCGGCACTTCAAAACTGTTCAGGATTTTTGAAGTTATGTTGGGTTACATTATGTCTATTAACCCTTTTCCTTTCAAGTTCTTGTATATGTTGGTCATTGACGATGAGTTATTCTTTAACACTTTTCCTTTCTGTTCTTGCTCAAAACCCATGCAATCAAGAACTTTCTCTTGTAACTGTATCATTCTTTAGAAACATGATATTATGGTTTTCATTCACTAGACTTCATTATAAACTCCATCTTATCTCTTCATTGCAATTAGAAGGTTCTTCATCTTCATTTTTTGAAGTCAGTTATCCCATGTATTGAGATTAGCACTCATAATTTGATTTGGTAAATTGTTCTCCATCGGCTGGTTGCCTTCTTGATGCTCATTGGACTTGCTACAACAAGCACTTACCAACATTCCTATGATGAATTAAAATAAACAAAAGAATGGAATTTCTCACATCCCTTTATGGATATGGATGTGAATCCCAATATCTCGATCATGTGTGCTGTTGCCCGTTAAGCTTTGTAGCTATGTGGTTTTTCCCTATCAAGAATTTGAAGGGTGATCTTCTAAAATGCAGTTTTCCTCTTAATTCAGTGTTAGTAATAAATAGTTGTTAATGGAGTTGGATGAGAAATTTCTTCCTAACCAAGAAGACCTTCCTTGGTTTTCATCAATTCATAGAGGAGTTTGCTTAGTTGCTTCAGCCAACTCCAAGCCAAGAAGTGGGAGGCCCTCCCAATGGATCTATGAAAGTCAATATAGTGGGAGATTTTGCAGAGTTTCTGGCAGATGATATACATAATTTTTACTGGATTATGTAAATGAGTCCCACTCTGAGTTCTTAGTCTTGTTCAAGTTGTGATAAATTCTTGCATATTTGGCTGTAAGGAGCTTTTGGACCTTCACACAATTGAGCCAGACAATTTACTTTCAGCCATCCAGTGGGCAAGTGGAAAATCGTCATATAAGTGGAGGTTAGCAGACTGTTGAGATGAAATTGGCTTCTCAAATAAAGTGTTCTTTATCATGTTCTGAAATTGGTGATCACTAAAGGAAAGTTCCATTATTAGCTAATTAGATTGATGCTTCTTTTCTAAGATATCTAGATCTTGGTATATGCTCAATGTGTTATATTGGGAATTGGTATCCATGTAAAGTATCCAATTAACCATGTGATTCTACGGTTCTTATATTTAGACTTGAAAGGATCCTAGGATACTTTTTTGATATGAAACATTTAGAAGGCTATAAAAGGAATCTGGTGAATGAACTTTTTAAAAAAGTCATGTGACATTTAGTATGCTTGGTTGACCACTTATTTAATAAGTGTAACAGACACAATATCCTTCGTAAATTGTTTCCTGTAACAATCATGAAACCAACATAGAAAATAGGGTGTTGTATGCTTGTATTCCTTTATTCCATTTTCATGTCTGTACCAGTATCTGTAAGTGTGCATTGTGCACTCTCCTTGGACTTTTTCTTTCTAACAGAGGATGTAGTCTGTTTTTTTGTCTGCTCGTTGGGTCCTTGTGCTGTTGTTCAGTGGCCATTTGTGTTCCTTTTTCCCTTTGCAATAAAGCAGTAACCTTTTCAAAATAACCTGCTCTGGTAATTTTGTGATGTCAAATTCAGACTGAAACTACCAAATTCTGACTTCAATTCTATGGTTTGTACCACTAGTCCGGAAAATATTTTAAAAAGATGAAAGCTCCTCTTGATGTCTAAAGGAAACTACATGCATTTGGTGGAGAAATTTTTAGGGATTGTTGACCCATTGTTAAACAGTTTGCAAAACCCAACTGTGTGCTGACTTAAATAGATGGTAGGAATGACTTTAGTGATCATAATGATGTAGATGACACTGCCAATTTTTCTGGATGGTCCTTGCAAACAAAAGATCTCCCCAGCCCAGCTGCATGTTCTGTATCTATATTTGCTTTGTTCATAGCCTACAGATTTAATCTTCATTCCTCCCTTTTGGTTTTTCATTTTTTACCAAAAGCAATCTATCTCGGAATGCTTTTATTCTTAAAATGATGCCTTTGTTGGATACAGGTGCGGTTTTCAGTGAATGGAGTCATTATATTGGCATTTTTGTGGGTTCTGAAGGCATTTCTCGAGGTACTGTTCTATTCTTTAAAAGTGCATGCATGCATAAACCTGGTTTATTTTTCATGAGAAGAAGAGATGCACAATTTCTCTCTGACAATTGATGAAGAAATATCTTTTGAGTATTTTATTATACAAGTTACATTGTTGGAATGTGTGATGGAAAGTCTGAATTTATTGGATCTTTTTAGTCCCATCTGGATTATTAAGTCTCTTAATTTGGGGCTTTAATGTAAATGAACTATTTAAAATCATTTCATGCACAAAGACTACATTCGAACAATTTTCAGTAGAAAAGAAGGTTTCTCTTTTTTCCTTTTTGTTATTCTTTTGGTTGGAAAAGGAAGGAACATTTTTTTAAGGCATACAAACCTATTAATATCATTCTCTATGATTTTCAATTTATGACCTTGCATCTGGTGTGTGTGTGTGTGTGTGTGTGTGTGTTGGTGAGGTGGGGGCCGAGTAGGGGCCAGGGTACCCCCCAAGGCAATGAGAAATCTTAATAGACTGTCCAATTTCTTAGACAAATTTCTTTCTTTTATGGTATTGCTGGCCCCTCCAAGACACTGTGCAATAGGCAATGCCCTCTCCTTTTTGGTAACATGCAGTAAAGCTCAGTCTTGGGAATTCCGAAGCTTGTTTGCTTATGGTTATTAGTTATTACATTGTAACTTTTGTTTTTCAGTGCAGTTATGGGGTTTGTGAACCTTGATTTACAAAATGGCAAAATTCTCAGTAGACACATATAATGACTAAACGGGCCAAAAGGCCGATGGGCTTTCATGGGCTTCTTGCGAAGGCTGGAGCCTGACCATTTATATAAATGGGCTCAAGAATTTAGCCAAAGTCCAGCCCAACAGGCTAACATATGTGTTCAAATTCATTTGTTTATGACAGATTTGGACGGGTTTCGGGTTGTTGTTTGGGTTGAGGAACAACCCTATTCTATTAACTATGGAATGCTTATGGATGTTGTGTTATATTTGAACCTTTATCGTTAATGTGTAAATTGGTTCTGGTAGTATCTTTATTCTTTATTTCTCATTTCTGCAAAACAATTAAGATTTTTTTTCGGATTGAATTGAAGACAATGTTGGATAGCATGTATTTGGCACAACCATCCTCATGGTATGAGAAGAGATGTAAGGAGATCATATACACCCCACTTGATTCCAAATTTGACAATTTAAAATTAGAGAGTGATAAATTAGTAGTTTATCTTTATCATCTATGCATCTTTAATGGGCATGGGCTTTAGACAAATAATCTAAATTCATTAAAAATCTTTAGTTGCATCAATAGCCCATTATGATACACAAAGGGATCCGAAAAATCAACCCTAAATATAAAGAATCTTGTATATTTGAGGAATCAAATATTTATGGGTCCAAATTATACACCTTTCCATATACAATGAGTCAGAGCAAATTGATTATCATGATCAAATATGTGTAGGCCCGAAATACAAGAAATATATATTACAATCTAGTATACATACTCTTGGCCCCTTCAAAGGATTTTTTTTGGCTCCACCCCTGATTTATCTCTCCCCTCTTGCTCCTCTTCACCATGTACAAAGTTGTTTTATGTGTAAAAATAAGAAGTTTGTCTGAGTATCTAACAGCATTTTTATGTGTTCCTTCCCAAAAAAAAAGATAAAAAAATCTGTGAAATTGTTTTTAGATATGACGAGGCATCTCTTGATGTTATTGATTTCATGGTCTGTCTTCGGATTATGATATTTATATCTATAGGTCCTTCAGTGACTTCCCATTTCATAAGTTGTTCTTCCATAAATCATGTTGTCATTAAAGAAAATGCTTTTATATAAAATCACGTTACATGCATTATAGTTTTATATGTTTTACTCTTTTATGTATTGCCTAATGGCCAAGTAGGTACCACTGGGTACGTGTGGAGTAGAATATTTACAGATCTTATTGTTGTCAGAAATTATTTTTAAAAGATCAGGTTAATATAATTTTAACTAACATGTTGCTTAATCGTTACTATTCAAAAAAATTCTAAATATTGTCTGCTGTTTGACATATCTTGAAGAATACAGCAGGTAATGATTTGAACACTTCAGCTGTTTCTGAAAATTTCTAATAACCACATTCTAAAACTAAATAAATAGTAATATTTTGATCAAACTATCAAAAAGTATTTAAACTGTAATTGGAAAAGTTTAACAAATATAATTACTTTTTCTACATTTTGATGTATATTAATCTTGATGTCACTTGTTAATCAACAGTAGTTCCTAGACAGAAGCTGACAGTTTGTATGGTTTTCCACTTTAACAAGACAACGTGATAGAGTTTTTTTTTTTAAACACTTTTTATTTGTTTACTTAGCTAACATATTCAGACTTCTTCCATCTGCCAAATGTCTATGTATTAGCTAATTCTTGAAATCCTAAGTCATAATAAACCTAGTAAAGGGTGATAGTTTTTTAATGAATATTTCTGAAATTTTGAACACCCATCAAAAACAAAAATGCCCATCAACAGAAAAAGGGAAATAAGTTTCAAAAGAAAAGGCAACAACAAGAAAAGGAAACCGGAGGATTGAAAATCATTATCAAGGTCTTAACTGACATAAAAAATATTCGTCTATGAACCGAGAGCAGAAAGCTTTAAATTTTACTCGGGCAACTCCAGTTTGACTCGTCAAGATCTCTCCAATAAAAGAAAAGCTAAAAAACATCCATCTTTTCTTTCCGTATTTCACTAAAAAAAACAATTACCTAGATTCTCTTTGAAAACATGGACAAAAGATATTTGAGTCAATCCTGATGGAGACAAGAGATTGGATAATCCTTTTTCTTTCTTTCCTTCAGGGAGTAAGGGAAAAGAAATAAAAACTCGTGCAATTTCATTTTAGTTTATAGAGAATAGGATTTTTGGAGGAGATTCTGAGAAAACTTGACGAACTTATCCCTGTTGTGATTCTGACCCTAATATTGCCCTTGGCAACATGCTATATCCCTTCATCTTTACTTTGACATTGTAGCGCTCCACTTTTCTACCATCTCCCTTCAGTCCCTTGCGACCCTCATTGACACTAGAAAAATGGTCTGCACCCATCTTACTCCCGTCTCCAAATCATTGTGAGGAAATCCACTCTCACCCCACTCTGTTGCTACCTCCAATTTACAATCATCAAACATAACCAAGCAACCTAGAATACCAGTTTGACATTAATCACCAACTGCATCATCGTTGATCTCTTTGTTGGTCAAGTGACATTCACCCACCTTCCCAATCAATGTATGGACTATGAACTCTTCTTCGCCTATGAACTTCGAACCAATAAAAAGTGCATCCAGAACCCACCCTCACTACCACCGTTTATCATCATCATCATCATCATCATCATCATCATCAAATCCCTTCTTTTCTTGTTGGGTCTAACCCTTTTAGGCCACTTCTTATAGTTTTGTACTTGACTTTCCCTTTTAATATAATAGTTATTTGTTACCGCTCAAAAAAATCACCATCATCAAATCCATTAATCCCAGCTGTATAGGATTGGCCTTTTTAGTTCTATTGTATGATGCCTAGAGACTCAAATTTACTCAATGTATCATGTTGGATGTCCATACTTGTGTTAGATACCCAAGTACTAATAGAATACTTTGTAATATGCTTTAATTATTTTGTTCAACTTGTCTTTAGACTATACAAAAGAAAGGCCATAAAAGATCTAACTGTAGAAACCTTTATAGAATAGATGCTTATGTGACATAGCATGCTCAAACCACTATTTCGTTGTTCCATTTCTTATTACTGCTTTTCAGATCAACCTAAGGATATGGCAAAAAGTAATTCCAAGTTTTCCTTAAGAGAGAGAGAAAGAGTTATGATACATGAGCTAATTTATTATCTCCGAATTTCGTGAAATGGTATTTTTATTGCATATCCAAATACATGTCAATATATCTCTCTTAAAAGATAAAGATTAGGAATGAGGATGTGGGAAGAGATTTAAATGTTGCTACTGTAAAAGCAATGATCAAGGAATGTTGAAGGTTATCTGGGCATGGTTGCAAATGATTGGAAAGATTTCATGAGAACTATCCTTGGGGGAAAAAAGGCCTCCAAAGTGGGCAGCAACAAACAACATTATAAGAGTGATGCGGAGCACTACACGAGTTTCCGTATTTAGCAAGTTTCTATATTTAGATTTAGGATTTTCAGTTTTTCATAATTGTATTTTTTCTTTCATTTATTTGTTTAGTCCAATAGTTGGTTTTGTTTGGGGAAATTTAGTGATTTTACATTTAATTAGAGCTTTCTAATCATTGGGGGTAGTTTAGTTTTTGTTTATTTGAGGGTATTTTGGTATTTTTCATGTTTTTAAGTCATTATATATATGATGTAACCCCTCCATACGGGATTGACACTTAATTAATGAAAATAACAACTTTTGCTTTGTGCAAACTTGCCTCCATCGTAGGAAGCATGGTGAGAAGCCAAGGAACCCTCGTGAGAAACTAGGGAAGGCGAGAAGCTACGGGAAAAGGTGAGAATCCTTTTCCAAGATCCAGGTTTTTATCTCTCTCTCTTCTACCTCTCTCTTTTTTCCTTTCTTCTCTCTTTGATGTCCTCTCAAACCCAACCGAACTGCTGTCCCAGAATTATCCTATTGTTGTCCTAGATCTGTCCCAGAAAAATCCCTGTTTACCTTCCAGAATTCGTCCCAGACCATCCAGATTCGTCCTGACTTGTCCCAGATCCCATCCAAACTCGTCCCAAGCCCTTCCTAAGTCCTTACAGCCTTCTTACTGCAGCCACAAGTCCTCTTGGACCCTTCCTTAGCCCCATACAGCCACCTCTACCTGTCCTAAACTACCATACAACCATTACCTATCCTTTTTTATCATTAAATCCCTTTTTTCTATCCTTGATACTCCCCTACCTGCACTTTGTTTTTGACATCACCTTGATTCTAAATCGTCCGAATTAGTTTCTTTTGGTGGTTGATCTACTTATTTGTGGATTTAGTTAAACCCTTTTGTTTTGAATGCCTTCTATTTTGAGTTGTGACTTGGTTTGTAATGTTATATAATTGTTCACATTAAATTGAATATTGGCGATAAATTTATATTGTTTATTGCAATTATTAATTTTGAGTTTTAATTTCAGCTTTATAAATTTGATTCATATTGATTTCTTCTTACATTATAATTGCATTTAGGCATTTAGGGTCACTCTATTCTTTGTCCTGCGTCAAAGAGTCAAAACCCATATCCTAGAAACTCAAAGAACAAGTCAAAGATCAGCTATCGATGACCCCAAACATTCCTTTCAGGGTCCAGCTAATCAACAAGACAAACTTTCTTAATCATGTTAGACTTTGATGCTTTGCATGTAACTATAATTTAGCTAGATGACTGCTCAAAAAAAAAAAAAAACCTATAATTTAGCTAGATCAACAATGTGCTGAGTAGAAAACACCTGATTAGAAAAGCACCTTGTCTTCCCCTCCTCTCCCACAATCACATCCCTCTTGGCAAAATCAAGAACTGCATGCCATGCAGAAAGTGCTGAAAGGATACTCTAGTGAAAAATCATTCAGACTATCAATGCACCAAAAAGGAACTACCTGATTGTGGTGACATATGGGCAATGCAAAAACCATTCAGCAGCATGCAAGCAGAGAAGTAGCTGCCATGACAATGTGTTGCTTTCTTTGTAAACTTGCCATCCATCAAAAGTTAGTAATTCAGGGATTCCAGACTTGCCAAAACAGTGCACAGTGCAGTAAGCCAACTAAAAAATGACCAAACCTTGCATTTTTATCAGTACCCAAATAAAATTGATTGAGAAGCTTTCTCGAAAAGGATATCCCCTAAACCAAAGACTGCCCAAAAAGAAGAAGATAATTTCCACCTTTTTTGTACCTTATAATTGATACCACACACCATTCAAAAACATCAGTACGATTGAGAAGCTTTCTCAAAATGTTATCCCCAAACCAAAGATGGCCCAATAGAAAAAAGATAATTTTCACCTTTTTTGTACCTTATAATTTATACCACACGCACCATTCAAAAAATAAATAAATAAATACCACACACGAACTCAACTGACATGCTCCTACTATCCTGGACATGCCTGTCGCCTATTGTAAATTTAATATTCTAGTTAATGTTGTCAATTTGCATTTGGTTCTTTTTCTGCATCGCCTACTTATGAAAGGGCTTAAGAATTGCCATCTTGCACTATAACTTGGCTAAAAAGCATAAGAGAAACCATGGCTGTGACTTACGAACTACTGTTTAGTAGCAATTAGGATTAAGGATCAGATTGGATCATGTCCTTAACCAGTATTTAGGTAATATCATAAACGTATATTAAATATACAAAATTACTAGCAGGAGCATTCCTGTTCTGCAGAAGCCCTTGCTGATAGACGTTCTTGAACTTGGAAGACCTCTTCTGCTGATAGTTTTACTATTTGACAGTGGCTCCCCAGAATCTGGCATTGTGTAAAACGTTGTGAGAGTTAGATTCGATCCATGATCTTGTCAAAAGGAGTTTGTCTTTGAACAACTGAGATATTGGCAACTTTGGATTCAATGGAATAATCTCTTAGTACACCTGCAAGCATGGAAATGCTGTTCTACAGTGTCTGCATTAAGCATCAGAGGTGTCTGAGATCCACTAGTTGACTCTTAAAGGGTAGTTTCTTAGTTTCTATATTTTGAAATTTCCTCTATTTATAAAATCTTTCATATTCAGGGAGAAAAGGATTTCATCTATTATTGGGGCCTGTAATAGGTATTTTTTCTTAGAGAAGAATCATATACTTCCTGAATTTCAACTATACCCTATAAAATCTGCTTAAAATTAAGACACAGGGAAAGGCATACTCAGGAAGTTCATTTATCAGCAACAAACACTTTTTGCACTCTTATCTAAAAGTTTATGAACTTTTGAGTCATCTCCATGAAAGGATGTGCAAGCAGCCCTAATCCCTGATCATATGTAAACAGCTGACTAACGGATCCAAATGCTCATTAACTGGCTGAATAGGCTTTGGTTAAACAATGTGGAGAATGCCATTGAACTTGTTTCCAACAGTTGCTTGATGTTTAGCTGATTGCCTTATTTACCTAAATTTCCATCTGTTTGCACATTTGTAGGTGGTCTGCACACTTGGGAGTGTAGTGTTTATCAGCATCTTTCTTATACGTGTGACATGGTCTGGCATATCTTACTTTCAAGAAAGCCGCATTATTAATAATTCAAATGGAATTGATGATGAGAGCAATGCGTGGACCGGCACACAGCCTGCAACCTGATTGATCTTGTGCTGTTGATAAGGCACAAGAACTCAATTTGATCAGTAAGAGTAGTTCCTTGTTATCTTGAAGCAGCTGAAGAGGGAACAAGTCAACAATAAGTTGTCAATGATAGTTCACCATGTCTAGTGAGAATTTATCTCGGCGATGGTCTATAATTTAGAATTCTGACATGGTTGCTGTGGGCAACGCTTGAAAACAGGTTACTTTCATTATGAATTTGATGTTATACTCTCAAGTTGATCCAAATGTGTCTTATTTTGCTTGGAATTACTACCATGGCTGTATGTGATTATTGTTTATGAAAGACATAATGAGAAGTTACTGTTACCATTCTTACATTGATCCCCTTTCAAATAAAAGAAGTGTGGTTTGGGATGGGGAGGAGGGAGGGGGAAGGGAAGGGAGCATCTCAATCTAGGACATTAATGGAAGTAGCTGCACTTAAGCAAATCTAACGAGTTTTCTTCATGATATCTTTTATGAGTAAATACATCCTCCTTTTCTTTGAGTAATGATCCATTACGAGCTGCCTTCATTGTGAATCGGGTATGAATTTTTTTTTTTTAATGATAAACAATAGTTTATTCATTCATAGAAACGGGAAATCCCAGAGTACAAGACTCAAAATAAGAGGGATAACTCTTAAGTACATGAGAAAACATTGAACAATGATTTACATCGAAGAAACAACATTCAAATAACATTATGATTACAATTACAATTGGAAGACTTTGTGACCAATATTTTGTAATCTTCTATTGCTGGCGAGATTGTGTTTCATTATCTGAATCACGTCTTTTATTTTCTCCGGCGAGGCTAAGATGCCATTTGTGATAATCTGAAAGACAGGATATGATAGTGTTGATATGGTGTTTTCTGTTCCAAATACAACGATTGGGCTTTTGAATTTCCTTTATCAGATTCTGGTCTTCAAGAACAAGATGTAGATGCTCAATTTTAAGGTTCTTACTGGACCAAATAAGACTTTTCTGCACAAATTGCAGAAATTGAGAGATATCTTATCCTATTGTTGAAGTGGCTATCCCCAGGACAGTTTCCGTAGGTTGGAGTCAGACAACACCTGCTCGATTGTTCTCAGCTATAACAATCAATCGATGAAAGCTTGCATCCTGCATTTGAGAGTGGATTATTCTGACTGCGTTTTGGTTATTTTCCTTAGCAGATGAGGGAAGATCCCAGATGGTAGCATTGGAAGAGCAAAGGAATATGACCATTCTCTGAATGTTTACTGTTATTTTCTGAGTAGTTCTTCTTTATTGACGGCTACACCATTGAAGATCTTATCAATCCGTGCAATCCAGACATTCCAGGCTAGATCTAGGAAGGAAAGATGTGTTATAAGATTTGAAATTCTATCCTTTCCTGCATCATTCAATAATCTTTGGACCTCCAATTCTCTTTGTAAAGTCTGGTTGTAGTGTAATCCCAGTTTCATCAAAAGAGATTTCCATATCCATTGAGTGAAACTGCACTCACGAAACAAATGGGAGCATGATTCCAAGGGATAATCGCAAAATACACATGATTTCTCACATTTAACCCCCTTTTCAGCAAGATAAGATCTTGTTTTTAATCTGGTATGGAATATTTTCCGATGGAATGTGATGCGGGCATACGTGGACGTGATCAAAATGTTAATTTTGACCCGAGTGGGTGCATTGACAAATTAGGAAACACGGATCCTAAGTCAAAAGATGAAAATTTTATTTTCGATCCGGATTCGGCCCAACTCATCAACTCCAATCAATTAGTTGGATCCTACTTCCATGAAGTCAATCATGAGACGTTCATACTGTCCCAAAGATTTTGAAGTCCTAAATCTAATTTGATTTGGAGGTCATGGTTCGGTCACTCTGTAGTAATTAATAGTTTTATCTTTTTTAGAAATTCTAGTCCTAGTTAAAATAGGATTGGGTATTTCAATCGGTGATAGTAATTACGTAGTTTAGGTATTTCCAACTTAGGTGTTGTATTTAATTTAGAACTTTATTATTTGAAATTCAAAATTAATATGTAGGAGGGTCGGCTCCTTCAAATTAGGGGTTAGAATGGGTGGTTCTTTTCCTATTTAAAGAGTAGTAGCTTGTAATTTAGGGAGATTTTTTATGAAATAAAATATATTTTTGTTATGATTTTCCCATGTAGAATGGTTGAATATCAAAGCTGCCATGGCAGTCAAACGAAAGCAGCAAATCGCTGTTGATATGCAGGTCCAGTTTTGGGTGTTTTGTTCTCAGGAACAATAGTTGCAGATCTTATACAACTCAGTCCTCTTGGTTTCGACCCAAGACTAATCTAAAGCAAGGTTGATTTGCGTTCAGCCCAAGTTCTGAAAGGTAATTCTGCTATCTGTCTGATATAGTGATCAGCTCTAGAAACAGTGGTGCTTGTTTTTGTGTTTCTGTCGACTTTAGGACAGATCTTTGAGAAGTGTATTGTTATTCAGGCCATATCAATTCAAGGCCCATTTAGTTGGGAACTTGCTTATTCATCGAGTTCATCTTAGACTCCTTTAATTATCTAAGCTTCCGCTACAGCTCGAGGTTGGGTATTCTTATTCCTATCTAGCCTACATCAGAATGCTTTGGAATGTGACCTTGAAACCATACAATATCAACCCAACATGGTGGGATTTCAGTTTCTCTGTGCAGATCACTGGCTGATTTTAGAGAAAATTTGTTATATTTCTCAGCCTTCCATACCATCTGATCTTGAACATCACCATATGGAAGAGTTAATGCTTTAACTTCTGCTATTATGTCTCTAAGTGCATTTGATCTCGGTGTGGGAAGAGTCAATTTCCTGTCATTGATGAAATGAACAACTTTGATATCAAGCCTTCCATACTTTCGGTATGATTTTTTTTGCGCTCACTTTGGCTCATGTCTAGATATAGTGTCAAGATTCAGCTTAAATAAATCATATCAAGTATTGTTTTAAAGGCTATGTTTTGAGCTTGAGTTTAATCTAAAGATATGAGCTTAGAGTTTAGGGTTTTAGGTACAAATTGGATATGAGTCTACATTATGGGATAATACTGGGTATGAGAGGGTCAAAGGGTGTAACTATGAGCTTCAATGTAACAAGCAAGTGGGGTTGAATTTGCAACCTCACATCCCAAAATCATATTGCATTCGAATGACATTTTCTTTCTGTCTTCCTTTATTTCTACTGCATGCTTCCATTTGTGATTTGCATACATTATGCTTTTGGCCATCCAGATTTTTTTTTTTGTTTGAAAGAATGAATTGTACTGTATGCACAAGAAGGATGTGTCGCTTCTCTTTGCCTTTTGCAGTGGCCCAAGCAACATTATAGAGCATGGACAGGTGGGTGTGAATGGAACATGTAGTCTTTCAACTATTGATTCTCATTTGGGTTGAATGACCCATCAATTGATGCACACCACAGGCCACCATAGTTTTGGCTGCAGCAGGGGCCTGATGATCTGTTGTTTTCATCTCTACTTTCTTTGTTGCTCTGTCTTCACGCTTGAGTGTCATTGACTTTATCCTCTTCTCTACTCTCCTTTTCGTACTGATTACTGGTTCGTGGGAAGAGAGATGCCTGTTGGTGGACGTTGACTCTCATCCAAGCATTAGTATGTTGTTCGATCCAATACTCCTCACGTTTTTCTTTTTATTTGAGGATTTTTTTTTAAGACCAATGTATTCAAGTCTTTTAGAGCACCTGACTAATCTCTGGAGTATATGCAAACTTCTTTATCCACGCATACTGGATAACACTATGAGAAGTAGTCCTTTTGTGTTGAGAGTGACTTGAACTCAAGACTTTCTGCATCTCAGGCGAGTTTTTTACCGTCAAGTTATGATTGTAACAAGTGGCACTGTAGAATTGAATCATGGATGCTTGGCTTCTTGTGTCTTACCTTCTAGAACAAATGATTACTCTGACAAAATTAAATAAAAAAATAGAACTTGAAAAGTCGACTTTAAATAAATGGGATTTTGGTTATGATGATGATGATGATGATAAATCTGCTTGTTCTCACTGTGGTGCACAAGTTATTATCTCTCTTTTGGCAAATAAATCTTATTTTCACTTGAGTTAAAACTTAAATTTGAATGACCTTAGTTGTATTTTGAGTTTAAATGATTTGCAGGTGTTCACAAAAGCTATAGAAAAAAGAGTAGTAGTTTTTCAAAGAAAGTATCCATTGTGAACCAGTTAACAACAAATTGATGTGAATCATAATCGCAACTCTTCAAATTATTAAGATTTTAAAAAGTAAAATTTGATAGCTCTCTCTTTATCAAAGAGCTGAGATTGAAAATTCAAACTAATTTTTGTGAATTAGTTCATCGTGGATGATTTCTGTCTTTTAGGTTCAATTTCGATTTTTAAATGAAGTTTGATTTGATCTTTCTAATGGACTCATAATCATCGATAGGCCCAATCTCTATAATTTCCTAAATGCATATTAGAATTGACAACCATAAGTTTGGCCAATTACAAATATAAACAAGAGCAATTATTAAATAAAATCAACCACACGATAAGTTAATAAAGTTAATTTGTCCCTCAATTAAAACTCACTTTGTATAAAACAGAACTCTTGGATTTAAACATTTATTTATGAATTATGATTAGATGATGCAATACACCATAATGTTTGGTCAATAATTTTCATGGGCAGTTAATATTGAAGTTCATCAACAATCATCAAAGAACATTGAGATCACCGGTCAAACTCATCTTTAAAAAGTCAAAATTTGACTTGACTTAAAATTCAATCAAATTAAGTAACTTGAATAGGGTTTTGTTTTAAGTTTTTGTAATGCTCCAATCTACTCAGCATAATATTGTCTGTTTTGGGCCTGCACCTAGATCCGCACGGTTTTATTTCTGAGGATCCACGTCAGGTGAGCCTTCAAAAGGCTTTGTGTTAGGAAGGAGGAGAGCACCACATATATATAGGTCCCACACGCCAGAGGTGATGTGGGATTTTTGGGAAACACCCCCAGTGCTCCATGCAGGAGCCTTGTGATTTTTGTTAGTGCCCCGACTTGTCCGATTCACCCATATTGTCAATTACGTGACTCAGTTGGACCTTGCCTTGGAAGAATGTGAAGATGTCAGAAGATCTACTATGCATAGAAGAGCCTACACCGAACATGTTATTGGCACACAGGTAAGTAAACCTTAGTAAACCTTAGGCTAAGCTTAATAACTTAGAAGTCAATAGTTTAACAACTGAAAAATTAGAAAATGATTGACTTCTAGCCTCGAGGTCTCGAGCACTTTGTCAAGGCCTCACAGATTGTCTTTAGCTGAGTGATATTTGTGACAGCTGTAACTCAGCAAGGTCTAGTGTCTTTTGACTGAGTATCTTACAATTTTACTTAAATAAATCTGTAAGGGTTTTTCTGATTTCTAAAAGATCCTTCATTGGAATTTTTTATGGAAATAAGGAATAACCAAGAAACTCAAATTGCCACCTCACACAGATTGAACAAATCTGTTGGAGCCTAGCATTGTGGATATCTTTTACTGATTTGGAAAGGCTCCTCAATTTGTCTAAGTGTGATTGACAATCAGGTGCACTCTGCTCCTCAATTTGTCTAAAAGTGATTGACAATCAGGTGCACTCTGCTCCTCAATTTGTCTAAGTATGATTGACAATCAGGTGCACTCTCTAAGTAAACCATTGATTTAAAACATTTGGAAAATCCCATGATTGGTTGTTGAAATAATCTAATGGTTAATCACGAAGGTGGCATATAGATTGGTTGGTCATTATCTTAATGTCTAAAGAGACAGATTGGAATCACAGAATATGCGGACTGTATTTCCTTTTACCGCGTTGAGGCCTCGTAGGAAACCTTGAGGCCTCAAGACTTGACTACCTTTGTCTTATTTATATCTCGTGGGCTGAATGAAACAAACTGAATCCTTTTAGAAAAATAACAGTGTGACCAGAGAGATTATCTACCATCTCTTACACATTCTTCATCATCTTCTTATAGAGATGTTTGGGTAATCAATACCTCAGTTTAGATGAAGTTAAAGGTGTTCTCTTAGGACCAGAAAACTAGTCATATATTTGTCTTAACCCTCTCATACCGCTGTGCCAATGATCAACTTTGGTGAACCGAATCTGAAGAAAGAAGCACACATACATCGAGTAAAGAAGAAAGCACTTTTAGAAGATTGAATAAGGCCAAGGCAATGTTTCTCCTTTCCTTTATTTTTATCATTGTAAGGTGGATTAGAATATTGTGTTCGAACCATTAAACCACTATAAAATATCTGTGTTTATATGTGGTTGATGGTTTGACATGAATGTTTTGATTGAATATTGTGTCACGTACACACACACATATTGGTTTGGCCATTTTAATTAACAGTGGTTAACTTAAAGGTAAAAAAAACTCATTGCATATCTTATATACTTAAGGTGTAATTCGGTTAAGGATTTTTAAAAAGGAAATTAAAATTGAAAACCGACCTATTCACCTCCCTCTACGTTGTGCATTACTCTAGTAATGGAATTTCAATTTTCTCTCTGCCTTAGGCGCTATCTAGCCCAAGGCTCCTGGCCCCCACGGGGCGGGGTATCACAAATTTTCTTCAAAGCTTTAGTAAAATCTCATTGACTAGATAAAATCAAAATTTAATCAATTTAATTTATACCAATCTATTTCAATTTTTTTGAGTTATTATCATAAAAACACATTTGAACTTTAACCTCCACAATAAATATTCTTGTTATACAAGTGTTTTTATTATTTATTTTTTGGTAGACATACATACATCTACAAATATTTTAAAATTTATCAAATTTACATAGAGAATACATTTTCTACTGTAAAAGAAGTGGGAGGTGTCAAGTTCGAGCTTCCATGGCTTCACCTGATGTGCCCTAAGAGCAATAAGTATCACCCGTGTGCATTTTATGATTTCCCACACGTAATTAATTTTTTTTTTAAAAGTGAGCATGGTCATGTATTATCTAAGAATCTGTACTTATCCAAATCATCAACGTGCCACCTTTTGCAGTCACATATTTTTCATGTAAAGTTTACTATTTAACATTTTCTTTAGCTTCTAGCTATGGAAACAGACAGAAATCACTAAAATTTGACCCTGTGGTTGAGCTCTTAGCTCAATTGGGTGGTGTTCTCTATTTTTTTTTAGGCACTAAATCAATTTATAATACCTTTCATGTTTCACAAGTCATTGTTGAGCCAAGTTAAGTGTGCCCCCTTTTAAGTGTGACATTGTTCCCATCATGGCAAAAATCTCTCATACAAAAACAAAATCAATAACATTCTTCTCTAACTTTTTCTATTAAATCATTCACATGTGTCTCTCTTTTGTCCATACAAACCTTCTTTGGACACTTGTTTAGAAGGCTGTCAGCATAACACCATTTGCAAAGTTCGATTTCATATAAAAGTAGAAGATATGGGGAAGCCTTATTCAAGTGACATGAGTATGGCCCATGATTGTATCATGTTGTCTATGGGGACCATTCTTTTGGGGGGTCTTGGGGAACAGGGTTAGAATGGGTAAGAGAGTTTAGTGGAGAAATGCTTGAAGTAATAGCTATCTAACAACGATTATATTGTATAAATATAGTATACATTTAAATTAATGCATCTTAATATATTAACTATAGAATCATATAGTGTTTTAAAGTCAAAATTTACAACAAAAATAGTTGTTCTTTCTTTTGATCTAGGTTAGTCGAGATCGATGGTAAGATGGTGATTAATTTCAGTGCGTTCAAATTTGAACGATTAAATTATCATTTTTTATCTCAATTTTTTATTCTGATATAGTTTATCATATTAAAATTTTATTATAATAAAATTGACTGACTCACTCCATTACCCAAGTCAAATTTATAATTTCTATTACTTTGAATTAGTAGTGTATAACTAGAGGCCACCCAATCCCACAGGAGTTACTTGGGCACTTGCTCGTGGGCTTGGATCTTTCAAAATGAATGGGCCCACCAACATGATGTTGGTTTGTGGGCAGTCATGTGGGTTTCTCGTTAGACTGTCACCACCTTCAAGTTCCTTTCTTTCTTTTGTGTTTCAAGGACACACTCACTGTCTCTTTCTATCTTTTATTATTATTTTAATTATTTCTTGTGGTTGTCTATTTAGGTTTGGATATTCTAAAGTTTTTAATAGGTCGAAAGTTAAGATTTAGGGTCTTTTGGATTTCTTATAAAATTCAATCTGAGATCAAATTTGTAAACTTTAGCCCATTTTAGGTTCATGATTTTAGCTCTATGGAAGAATTGGAATTTTTCTTTTAGAATCCAATATTTCACAAAATTTATATATATCAGCCTTCCATGATCTCATGCCAAAATAAAGATTGTGGTATGATATAGATGGTGTGAAGTATGCAATAATAGATGGAGTCATCAGCTACTAAATTAAAATATAAGTTATAGATGTCTTAAATCTAAATTACTTATGCGAATGTCGAGCCTGATTCGGACCCGATCGATGATGAGCCAACTGATTGGACATGATCGATGAAATGACACACCAAATCTACGTTCGGATGACGGAGGGAAGAGAGGGCCCGACCGTGAATTGCCACATCACCAGATGAATCATCATGTGGACCCCATCCGAATTGGCATTGCAGAAATTAGAAAAGCATAGAAAAAGAAAACCAGCCAATTGCTAGGAGCGGAGCAAGAGAAAGGAAATGAGGAGAAAATGGAAAGAAAACGACGAAGGAAAGTAGAAAACTCGGATATGCGAAATCTAGTAATCTTCGAATGTCCAACAGATATGATCAGATCGTCTGGGGGAAGGTCAGATCATCTGACAAACTTGATCTGTAACGACTCGACCATTGAACAGGGCTTAGGGTCCAACTCACTGTGAAATTGTTTGCTCTGGGTCCAAAAACATAGCCCTCACGGTTTTACCTTTGGGCCTGACTCAACCCGGTAGGGCTAAAATACGTCACACCTGAGTGAAGGGGGATGCCACTTCCGATGTGGGACTTTGCACAGTTCCCACACGCCCAACTACTGCTGAGCCTACTGATTGGGCCAATTTCACTTGGATTAGCCCCTCTAGGGCCTGGCCTTTGGTTTATGGGTCATGATATCACAATCCACCTCCTTAAAGCCCAGAGCCGCCTTTGGCTCGACTCAACGAACCTAGTGGAAAGCAGTAAGCCCAGATAGTCTGAGTGTAGAACCCGGAGCTTTGATACCAAATTTGTAACGACCTGACCCATGAACAGGGCTTAGGGTCCAACTCAATGTAAAATTGTCCGCTCTGGGTCTAAAAACATAGCCCTCACGGTTTTGCCTTTGGGCCTGGCCCAACCCGGTAGGCCCAAAACACGTCACACCTGAGTGAAGGGGGATACTACTTATAAACCCCATCAGGAAGTTCCTCACTTCCGATGTGGGACTCTGCACAGCTCCCACACGCCCAACCACTACTGGGCCGACCGACTGGGCCAAGTTTCACTTGGATCAACCCCTCTAGGGCCTGACCTTTGGCTTATGGGTCAGGATATCACAATCCACCCCCTTAAAGCCTAGAGCTGCACTTGGCTCGAACCCAAAGAATCAGTGGAAAGTAGTAAGCCCACATAGTCCGAGTTGTAGAACTTGGAGCTTTGATACCAAATTTGTAACGACCCGACCCGTAAACAGGGCTTAAGGTCCAACTTAGTGTAAAATTGTCCGCTCTGGGTCCAAAAACATAGCCCTCACGATTTTGCCTTTGGGCCTGGCCCAACTAGGTAGGCCCAAAATGCGTCCAACCTGAGTGAAAAGGGATACCACTTATAAACCTCATGAGAAAGTTCCTCACTTTCGATATGGGACTCTGCATAGCTCCCACACGCCCAACCACTGCTGGGCCAACCGACTGGGCCCAATTTCACTTGGATCAACCCCCCTAGGGCCTGACATCTGGCTTATAGGTCAGGATATCACATGATCGGATCATCTGAAGGAAGATCAAATCTTCTTCGATGGAAATGATCAGATCATTTGACAAAGGGCAGCTCGACTATGTGAAAATTCAAGGCTCTGGAAACACAATATGCTGGGAGGCTTCAGATGTCATTTGATCTACAATAGAAGCATCATACGATATTCAGATCTCATCGGATCGTCTGATAGAAACGATCAGATCATCTGACAGAAGTGATCAGATTGTCTGATCAACGTGAGCGGATCGACAAATGTAGCGCAGGAAAAAACTAGGAGACTTGCATTTTCTTCTTTATTTCCAAAATTGTGTTACTTTCTTTATTTATTTGAGAATAAGATCTTAAAATTGAGTGCTAGACCTCCATTAGAAACACACTATAATTGATTTGAATTTTAGTTTGAAGCTTGATGCTTTGTTTGAAGTTCTTTCTAGGTTTGAGGTGAGTTCTTTGTTTGGTTCTTTGAATTTAATTTGGTTTTGTATTTGAATTAAATTAAATTATATGAATTTAATTTCTGGATGGTGAATTCGACTTTCTTGTCTTGCATTTTAATTTCTCGTGAATAATTAAATTATAATTCAACATCTAAGTTAGATCTCAGAAGGTTCATTATTTGGCAAACTGAATTTGTGTCGGACTTAAATCCCATACATGCTTTTGATTTAATCTAATCATTCGGAATAACAATTCCACGTTTGACATTCAACTGGAGGACCTAATTTCATTAGTGAGTTGATTCTGTCAATTATCTTAATGAAATTAGTGTCATCTTTCTTTTCTTGAGAGTGTTGAGAGAATTGAGAGAAGACCCTTGACTTGGGATCCAAACCCCAAATCTAAAATTTATCCAAAAACATCAAACATACCAAAAATATCTACATCAATTATTATAAAGATGAGAATCAAATAAAAAATTAGATACATCATCTTATGACTGATTAGTGATTTATGAAAAATTGTATGTGTTAAAAATCACAAGTCAAATAACACTCACTTTCTACAAATCACTTATCATTATTCCCATTAGTCAAAATCCTATCCCCGAGACTTTTCATATTCTATTTCTTCAATAGAATATACAGTGTAATACCCTGACCCAGATTAGGCATAGTTTAGCCTAATAAATCTTGCTTGACCGGTTAATTTCGAAGATTTCGGTTAGGGCTTTGTGAAAAGCCCAGGTGTGGCCCAATCCGAGCTCGAATGCTTAGTGATCCAGCTTGTCCAGTTGGAAGGGCAAAATGGTAAGTTACTGCTTATTATTATTATTATTTTATAAATTATATTATTATGTGATTATTATTGGATGATATGATTGTCCTTAATCAAGGAATTGTATTTCTGATTTTAAAATAATTTTATTTTCAGAAAATGGTATTTAAAACCACCCGTCAAAACCCAAAAGGAGAATAATTATTTTAAATAATTTTCAAAGTGAGATAAATTTTGAAACAAGTATTTTATGTTAGACCATTTTAAGTATGGTGTAGTTATTCTTTCACACCCCAAAATAAGGTTTCTAAATTGTTTTACTAAACATTTGTTTAATTAAGTAAATAGTGTTAAATTATGATTTTTGTTTAAATCAATGATTTTTAGTGAGTTTTAAATCTCAAAATTTTTATGGTGACTAGAGTTTTTAAAACCCAACTCATCGGTGAGGTTGGATTAAATTTTTGAACTCTCAAAATCAGATTTTAAGTTGAAAATCCAGTTTTTATCAAAATAGGGGCCTTTTTGCAAAACCAATTTTTCAGAGGGGCTGAATTGCATCCAAACAGTGCTTACTGTTTCAGGCGTCACCCGCAACTGCATGCAGCCGCATGCAGTGGCCATTCGGCCAGCTTTCACGGCCGATTTCCTATAAAATGAGGCCCTTCCCTTCAGATTTAACTCCCACACTTTCTTCTCTTCTCCCTCTTTCTCTGTCTCAGCTGCTGTTTAAAAACTAGACCAGCCGACCCTTGCCTCTCTGTTTTACTGTGTTTCTGTCATCCGTAGCTTAAGAGGAAGATTTTTCAAAGTTCACATTTTCAGCCCAAGAACGTCAGTGAAGGTAACCACTGTGTTCTTTTTCAAATTCTAGGTGGTTTAGAATCAAGAAAAATTGATTTTGGTTAAGTTTTGGGTGTGTAAAATGGTTTTGAAGTTTAAGGAAAAACTTGGTTTTCTTAGTGTCAGTGGGCTTTTGGTGTTAAGATCTAATGGCCTAATGAGTTTTGAAACTTTAAACCTCTCCCTATGGAAAGAGGACTCCCAGATGAGTCCATCGGACCGGCTAGATGTCGAAACCAAATCCGGGAAACCCATTGTTTCCGGATTCGTTTTTCATACAGTGTCTGCCCGTCACTGTCTGCTGTTGTTGCAGACAGTGGAGGAAAAAAAAAATATTATTGTTGGATTATATTGATGCTTGTGATGTTAGTACCCATTGATAAATTAAAAAATGTATTGACCCTCTTCTCTTATTACTATAGTATAAATACTATTGTATTCACTTCCAGGCTGACCCTATTGGTCGGGCACTGAGTGATTTCATTTCCAGGCCGACGCTATATTTGTCGGGCACTAAGTGACCTCGAGGCCTTACTCAAAATGTCAGATCTGGTCATATCCAGAAGACAACCGAGAAGTGACCTGAGAATCTATACCTAACTCAATAAGTCAATCTGGTCAATGCCCAGAAGACAATATGAGTTTTGGACTGAATACCTTTTTATTTCTATATATTGTGGATTATTGTAATTTAAAAAGGACAGAAACCAAGTAGGAGACTCAATTCCATGTACCTTGGATATTTTTGGAAATAAGGATGATTTCAAAATACTATTTGTGTGTATGTATTTGATGCTATGTATGTGGCTTAGGATTGATTGTGCACTTGTTTGTTGTTTGAACAGAGACCGCGAAACCACCACACATATACGGTGAGGGAACTTAACTTTGCAGAAAATGTAAACAAGTTTTATTATGAGATGAGTCTTGAGCAATGAGTGGTTTTAGATTTGATGATCCTATTCATGTGCTTAGACATGATACACTATGGTAAGAGTGCTTATGATGCTTACGAATGCTATGATGTGATCATGTGAAATGTGTAAGACTGCTTCCACGTGCCCTTGACTATTGAACCAATATCGGCCATGTGTGTGAGATGGTTTACGTCTACTGGAGCATGGATGTCGACAGTTGCTGACTTGAGGGTGTTAGTATCGGCTATGGGAGAGCCGGAGATGTACTTGGAAGGATGTATTTTAACCGTGTCGGGACTTAATACAATGGTCTCAGTGTAGTTGGTAGGCGTCATGTTGGAAGATAGCAGTATTGGAAGGAATGATGAATTATGGGACTGATGATGATATTATGCTTATTTTTTATCAAGCATGAGATATTATTACAACTGTTGATTATTGCAAAACCTTTTGTTTATTTAACTGCACTGTTATATTTCCTTCACTCGGCTAGTTAGCTCACCCCACTCACCTTTCAGGAGATGAACCCGAGGAGGAGAACCCTCTATTTCTAGCTTAGAGTGGATAAGCTGCGGCAGAGTTCTGGGATTCCCACTGAGGGGAATACCCTTATCTTTGCTTTTTGGTTCTTGAAACCTCTTGCTTTTGTAAAGTACTGAGTGTGGTACGTAATTTGTATCAATGTTATATATTAAGCTAATACGTTTCTGTAGTAACTCTGATTGTGTTGATTTTGAATGATAATTTAGTGTTTGGATTTATGTGTGTTGATGTTTGTGTTTGTGTCTCTTGGGAGGGATTTATGGTATATGTTTGAGTCCACATGTTGAGATCATGTGTGACATTTGGGCCCAACTGTTGATCCAGCCCAGTTAGAATGCTTGAGTGTTGTGTTAGTTTAGTCTTAGCTTCAAAAAAAAAAAAAAAAATCAGTCACGTTCCTAGTCCATCCTTCGGATCGGAGCGTGACATACAGTAAATCATATACTCAATCACTTTATTAACTATCATGTCTTTTCTTATCTCTTTTCTCTATATTTTAAATAGTCGACCACTTCTCCTTGTGTCAACGATTTTGACCTTTCTTCCATTAATATTGAATCCGTCTCTCATCTTTTATTTACATGACCAAATCACTTTAATCACATTTTTTTAATATATCATTTATCAAGACTACTTCAAATCTCTCATTCTCACCTTCTTTTCTTCGACGAGTCCTCTTCCTTCTTTCATTTTGAAGGTTTTAATTATTTTCATTATAAATTAAAATAGACTTTTAGATCATGAGTCTTTTTTATAATGATATTAATATACGAGTAAATGTAACAAAGTTAGCATCCCCAAAATGATGTATAAAAAACACTAAGACAGTTTGGACTTAGTCATCTCTCAAAAGTGACCATAATCTTTACTAATGATCTGATAAATAATGATAATGGGCGGGCGCCTGCCGGACTATTGATTAACATAAGCACTTTGACAGCTCGAGTAATGTCGTCTATGTCTGGGACTCTTCCATTGACTCTGCACGCTTCCCACCAGCTTTTAACAAGAACAAATCATTAAAGCCTGCTAGACCATCATAAACAGTGGTGTACTATTCTTAAATTAGGTCACATAAAGATGAAAACAACTTTCAAATGATCAACAACATAATTAAAAACTCAAAAAAATAAGAGTGACAATCCTCACCACACGGAAATTTATTATAATTAGATACGGATTTAGTGGATTGTCTATTTTATCCTTCACCTCTTTTGTACTGAAAATAAATAAAAAATATAAAAAATCAACACATCGACTGGATCATTTGCAAGTAAGAGTGAGGAGATCCAGCGTACCAATTTAGACTAAGACTGTTTTTTTCTTCCAAATAGGTATGCCGGATCCCTTCGCCCCTGCTCGCAAGTGATTCAGTTGATGTGTCGATTTCTGAAATTTTTTTTTTTTTTAAAAAAAAATTCCGTACGACAGGGGTGTAGGGTAAAATGGGTAATCCACTAAATCCTCTATCTGGTTACAATAAAATCCCGTGTGAGAATTGCCACTCAAAATTAAGTGAATCAGTTTTAGTTATTTTAATTTAATAATATTTTGAATTAAAGCCAGTCAATGAACTTTATCGAATCTTTTCGAATCAAATTAAAAAATTTGTCGAAGGTACCCGATTTAATAGCGCTTTGAGGCAAGTTCGACTTTCGAATTATTAAAGCATCAAATTCAAATCACATGAGATTAGATATAAACTTTTAAAACTTAATAACTATTTTCATATGAATTTTATACTTAACATAAACATGGATTTCATCTCAAAGTATGAACTCCTTTAATTCCACAACTTAAAGCAACCATATGAAATCCAAAGAGTTTTGATGCATATTTCTAACCTATTTTAGAGGTGAAACTTGGGTTGGGTTTTGGCCTGACCCGACTGACCCGACCCGAAAATAGTGTGGGCTGGGTTATAGAAATTGTAAACTCGGGTCGGGTTGGGTTAGGAAAAAAAAAACCCGACTGAAATTCGGATCGGGTTGGACTGAGGAATTTAAATTTCAACCCGACCCGACCCGACCCGAAAAAATCCAACCCAGAAAAACCCGACCCGAATTCATAACTTAAATAAAACCCTACGCCCTTTCCACTGCTGTTTCCCCTCTTTCTAAAATCGATATCCACCTCTTCCGCTTCCTCTTCCTCTTCCCCTCTTCCCCTCTTTTGAAAATCGGGCTAACTTGGGCTAAATCGGGCTAACTCGGGCTAACTCGGGTCGGGTCGGATCAACTCTCTGGTTGAGAGTATTAACAATTCAGGTAGGGTTGGGTTAACATATTTAGGTTTGCAAATCGGGTCAGGTTCAAATTTTTTTGACATGGGTTAGGGCTGGGTTTGTCAAAACCCGGCCCGCCCGACCCGAGTTTCAGCCCTAACCTATTTAAAATGTTGGTTGGTAACGAGTTTCGACATGTCCGGAAACAATTAGAAATAGTCCATTTACAAAGGAAAATATTTAATAGATTATTAATAATAAAGAGTACGAAATAAGAGAAATATGTCTTTAAAAGGATTGAAACAAAGCTATGATAGAGTCAAGAATGATAACAGATTTAGTCTTTGATAAGATAAAGTGAAAATGCAGTAGAAAATAAGTTTTTATAGAGTGTCCATCTTAACATGGGCACTATATTTTAGGAGGCCATGTTTTAATGAATTTTTCATTTTGCCCCCCATCCATCTCTAGAAATCGGTTCACTTTCTAATAAATCGGTTCACTCATCGGTGCACCGAACTTGACTTTTCTATTTCCAAGTGAATCGGTTCACTTATTGGTAATCGGACAATTGAACTGATTTCTACAGGGGCAAAGTGAGAAATCTGAACATCCGTGCCTCCTAAAAGATAATGCTCGTATTAGGATGGACACCCTTTTTATATTGATAAGAAAATGACATGATGATGCTATTCAATCTTTAGAGAACCGCAAAGTATTAATTATGTAACCTGGTCAAGCAAGGTTGTTTAGAAGATCCAATGCAAATTTTAAATAGGTCCAACAATGTGTATCTCTTTGGCCTACAAAATGGATTAAATGATAGATTTCGTACTTAAAAATATGACTAAAAATTAAATTTATTCAATCAAATAAGTCATGCTTTTAAGTCTCTTAAAATTTTATGAGAATTTCTTTTGTACATCCAAAAGTGTTCATTATAATATGCTTTTGTTATTTGAATATGAAATAAGTCATTAATAGACTTAGCTATCTTAAGAAAGCTTTAAAATCTGAAAAATATAGTAAATCGTAGTGTATTATAAGAAAAATTGTCACTTTTTATCAACATTTAAGATTAAATCATAACTTAACTTTCCTAAATTCTCATCCAGACTTAGTTTATGTTTCAAAGTCCATGTAATGTAGATGGGGTAGGCCACAAATTGGGTGATCCCATGGACTACATTCAAAGAGGAAATAAAAGAAAAGGCTCCATCACAAAGCTTTTACAGATTTATTGTTGGGCATTGGACTGACCAAGTAATCAAGCCTTTGACTAGATAATAATAATTAAGAAAAAAAATCAAAAGAATTAGGACAAACCCAACTAAATCATCATCTCTCCCTATCATTTCTTAAGCGTAGGTAACTTCACTAACTGCGCATGCTCACATCACTATCACAAGTCACCACTATTCTGAACCACATGTGCTTAGTAATAGATAATCACTCAAACCAACCAAATTTACTCATCTCATGTTTGTTAAGATATGCTTAGAACCCCTCTCACTTGGGTGACACTTTGTGAGGTAAAAAAGTGGGTTCATCGATAAGTGCAGTCGTTACACTCGTAACGGTCGCAACATGCCAATATGCAATTCTCTATATCCATCTGTCACTTGTCAGCACCCATTCAGAACCCGTTCGACATTGTCTGGAACTTATCCATCACCTGTTCGTCCTTGTTGTGGCTGATACGTATCGGTCAGAATTTTTCCGCTAGGTTGCGGCTCTCTCTGGGGCTTACAACAATAAAATCCAATGTAAGAAAAGGATGTGTTTGAATGTATTTTCAATTTAATGTTTCTCTTAAAAATTAAATACATTGAATTTGAAAAATTATAATTTTTTAAGGGTCAGAAAGTCAACAATAAAAAATAAGATGAAATTTTGAATGAATTTTTAATTTAACTTTGAGATCAAATTAGAATCCAATCTGTAGAAGAGATAGAGGAGTAGATGGATGCGACAGGCTTAAGTTGCATTTGGATGGGGGATAATGAGACCTTATTTGGTAATTAAAGGATAATGGTAAAAAAATAACTTTTTATCCCTCCTCTTTTAGTTTTGAGAACTTTTTTTAAACAAAATGTATTATAATATCTAAGATAACCCTTCTTCAAGAGTAACTCTTGCAAAATTTATCCCTCATCCAAATGCAGTATAAAGAGTGATTTCTTAGCCTAATACCCTATGTAGAGGTGTTCAAGTGAGGATGTCGTCTACGTGCACTGTAGTTCGACTGGATTTTTTTCTTATGATTATACAAAGCTATCAAATGCATGGATTGAACAATACTAGTCCTAGCCCATCGAATATTGCTGCATCACTATCACCTACACATCTTATATTTGAAATATCAATATTTTACAATAAAATATGCATAATTTCATAAATGTTTATGAATATGTATCATATATGTTTTAATTAGTTTGAGTAAAATACTCAACTTAATCTTAAAAAGATTAGTAAAAAATTTATCGGTTGATGATTTCACCAATAAAAGTTATAGTTGAATAATAACTTCTCTCTTGATTTTTATGCAAGTAAATGCAATATATGTAAAAAAGCCTTTTCAAAAAAAAAAAAAAAACAAAGGAAAATATACAAAATCTGAACTTTTGTTCGATTGAAAATAGAAATTAGAGAGAATCTCTTTCCTATGCTATGTCTGATATGCTAATTGTTAACACTAATTAAGATCATGATACTGAGTTAACAAGACTCTTTTTTAGTGAATTACTTACCCAATCGTTAAAAAAAACTCTTTCCATGCCATTTGGATTTCATATAAGTTTCCATGAAAAGTAATTTCTAGGTAGATGCAGACTTTCCAACTTACAGTTTCCTATTTTATGATGGCTCCTTAAGATCTTAAGATGGATGAGCTCGTGATCATGTCGTAGAGTTGATCTTATCTTCTCCCTAATTTCAGGGATTGGATTGGATTTGATTTGATTTCAATTGATTGTAATTTATTCATCTTTCCTCTTTCGTATATCTCTATTTTATTATTAATACAATGATAAACAGCTCTCTCAACACATTGGAGAGAATACAAAAATTCCTCTTCTTATTTTATTTAACATGGTATTGAGCCAGTGGATTAATTTTTTTTTACCAATTTTTTTTGGTTCTCTTCCTTGACTGGACTCGCCCGTTTTTTTTTGCTCCAGATCTGCATCGGTGTCTTTCCCGATCCCTGATCTGGCGTTCTACAGTCAGCAGCAGCCACTATCTCCGACAGCGGTTTTACCCGATCGTCATTCTGCTGCTTGCTGCCCGTTTCTCACAGCTTTGTGCCCGCCGGTTCAACTTCGATTTTTGCAGCCCTCTTTCCAGTCGATATCTCTCCGGCCACATTTCCAGCAGTCCACTCGCGGCCCTTTTGCTGCTTCTCTTTCTGTCTCTGCACACAGAGACGCCTAACCGGAATCCAGGCCACTCAATCTCGGCTCACTAGTTTCACAATATTCCAGTCGGCCCTCTTTTGTTCGACTTCATCCCCGAAGTCCCGGACCCAAGCGGACCCGATCTGAGAAGATCAACCTTCTTATTCGTTGCTGTTGTCGTTGTCCCGAACCCATGTAGATCCCGACGTCTTGGCCGTGCTTCCTATTCCGCGGCCCGACGATTTTTCGTGCCGCCTACAAGAAGCCTCATCTGCCGCCCCTTTGCAGATCTTTTCTTGACGTTCCGCTTCTGCCCACATTCTCGACTCTGTTCTGCCATCAACATGTTGCAGATCCAAACGGCAACTCCAGCCTAGATTTGTACCTCTTTTGTTCAGATCTGGTTCAGATCTGTTCGGTGGTGTGTCTGTTTGCTGTTAGCAGCTCTGTCATCTCTGCTGCAACCTCATCTTCCTGTTGTTTCCCCGTGAGACCAGCAACCGACGACGAAGGGTTCTTCACAAACTGCGGGTTGTTCGTTCCTGATTCCGCTGCTGATTTCTGCTAGTAGACCGTTTCTGCTATTCTCAGGCAGCCCCATCCCAGGTTTCCTATTGCGGCTTGCAGTGAAGCTGCTCTGTCTTTTCATAGGCAGCAGAACCCACTGCGGGATCTCCAATCGCTTTACTGTTTGGAAATCGAATCTACACTCCAGTTTTTTTTTTTTTTAAGACTGCAAATAGGTCTGTCTCTGGTTGCCGCAGTCTCTCTGTTTGCAGTTCCACATCCCCGCCTACCGACAGCACGATTGCCACGCAGCTACAGCCCACTCTATAGCATTTTTTGGCCATCACAGTACTTCTGCAGATAAGTGGGTTCTATTTTTTTTAATCGCCGCTATCCTACATGGCTGCCAAGGACGTTACCATCCCTGGTTCTTCTAGCAAGGCTGATGATACCCCTGCTGATCCTTTTGCTATTCACCATTCGGATAGCCCTACCATGGTGCTGGTCTCGCCTCAATTATCAGGCGACAATTACGGCTCATGGTTCCGTGCCATTACAATAGCGTTGCGTGCCAAGAACAAACTTGGCTTTGTGGATGGCTCATTGACTACACCAACTACACCGACTGATCTTATTAACTGGCAGCGTTGCAATGACCTCTTTGGTTCGTGGCTTCTCAACTCTGTTGCTCCTGACATTCGCAGCAGTCTCATGTACTCGACCAGGGCCATTTGGTTGGATCTCTTTGAACGTTTCTCTCAGTCAAATGATCCTCAAATTTTTCAGTTGCAAGAATCTATGTACTTACTTTGACAGGAGGCCGTATCTGTTTCTGCATATTACACTAAACTCAAGTCTATTTGGAATGAACTTGATTCCCTCATTATTATTCCACCTTGCACATGTGTCCATGGGCCCGCGGTTGTCAATCAACTATAAAAGGCTCGAGCAATGAAATTTTTACAGGGTCTCCATCAGTGCTTTACAATTTTGCGAAGTCAAATCCTTCTTATGGAACCATTTCCTAGTGTCACTAAAATTTATTCCTTACTCCATCAAGAAAAGAAACAACAGGACCTCAATTCCTCCTCACCTCTATTGCCCGATACCACGGCTCTTGCTGCCAGGCCTATGCCCCATGGTAGTTCTTCTCAGCGCGGTCCTTCATCCAACCGACGGCCTTGCCACGCTCTGGCGATCATGCCTTGGTGTCTCAGCCCACTCATTCTGGCACTCCGTCCTTAGTGACTCCACCAGCTTTTACTCAAGACCAGTATAATCAATTATTGGCCATGCTCTCTCCAGGTAGTACCAGTTCTAGTGCTCACCTTGCAGATATTGCACTCACTGTTCCTTCCCACTCTGTTTGGATTATTGACATCGGTGCCACAAATCACATGTGTTCTACATTATCCCTTTTTTCATCCTACACACCTTGTTCTCACCCCTCTTCTGTCCAACTTCCCGATGGCTCTAACGCCGTTGTCACACACATTGGCACTGTTCACCTCTCCCATCTATTACACTTGAGCATGTTTTATTTATTCCCTCTTTCAAATTGAATCTTCTCTCTGTTAGTAAGCTTACTACTTCCACTTCTTGTTCAGTGATTTTCTCTTCCTCTCATTGCCTTTTTCAGAACCTATCAATGAGGAAGATGATTGGACAGGGTAACGCTCATGAGGGAATCTACTATTTCCATGCAGCTTTTGCATTGGCTGTCCTTCATCCACCTCCCATTGATCTCTGGCATTTCCGCCTTGGACATTTGAATTTTCATAGTTTAAATAATTTAGCTAAGGATATTCCTTTTATTACATGTTTGAAAAATAAATATTGTGATATTTGTCCTCAAGCAAAACATAGACGTTTGCCTTTTCCTTCTAGTTCAATTACTACTAATAGACTTTTTGCTTTAATACATTGTGACTTATGGGGTGCCTTTTCACATCCTTCTTTGCATGATTGTCGTTATTTTTTAACTATTGTGGACGATTTCCCCCGATGCACATGGATTTATCTTATGCGTGCAAAATCTGAAACTCAGTCCATTTTAGCCTCTTTCTTTGCTATGGTTTGGACACAATTTCACTCTCACATTCACTCCCTTTATTCGGGGACTGGTGGAGAACTCTTTTCCCTCATCCAACAAATCCGTTCGGATAATGGTACTGAGTTCTTTTCTACTGCAATGCAGTCTTTCTTCTCTTCTCATGGGGTCATTCATCAGAGCAGTTGCGTTCCCACTCCACAACAAAATGGCATCGTAGAGTGTAAACATCACCACCTCCTTGAGGTTGCTCGAGCCCTTCGTTTCCAAGCCACTCTTCCCTTACAATTTTGGGGTGAGTGTGTCCTCACTGCTGCCTACCTCATTAACAAAATGCCCACCCCTTTATTATCAAGCAAATCACCACATGAAGTTATGTTTAATTACATACCTGACTATTCCCACTTGTGTGTTTTTGGAAGTCCCTGTTTTGGTCACAATCCCCATATCAAACATAAATTTGACCAAAGAGCTAAACCCGACATCTTCGTTGGCTACCCTTATGCTCAAAAGGATTACCGCGTCTATGACATCGCCTCCAAAACCATCTACATTTCTCGCGATGTCTTTTTTTATGAGGGTGTCTTCCCTTATCATGATTTGCCTCCATCCACCCCACCACTGTTTCTTGTTACCCCTCTTCCCATAGTTGATGACCCCTCCTTTGATTTTCCTTCGGCGTTGCCCTCTACCCCACCATTCCTTTTACACCAGAGTCTCCAAGTGCTACTCCACTTGATACCCCACCACCGGTTACCCGTCCCGACCGCATTTGTCGCCCTCCACCTCATCTTGCAGATTATCATTGCTCCACTGCCTCTCATGAGCGTCTACTCTCTCCGTCTTTTTCCAAATTGACAGGTACACCTTACCTCTCCATCATTACCTTTCTGACTCTAATTTATCTGTTGCACATCGAGCTTTTCTTTCTACTATTTGTTCTACAGATGAGCCTTGAACCTTCTCCAAAGCTACACAATCTTCATACTGGAAAGAGGCCATGGCCGCGGAAATTGCAGCCTTAGAGAAGAATAACACGTGGACCCTTAATCCTCTGCCCGTTGGTAAGAAACCCATTGGCTGCAAATGGGTTTACAAAATCAAGTATCGGTCCGATGGTGCTATTGAACGCTATAAAGCCCGTTTAGTTGCCAAAGGCTTCACCCAGATTGAAGGTCTTGATTTTCATGATACCTTTGCCCTTGCTGCCAAACTGGTGACGGTTCGTGCTCTTTTGTCTATTGCTTCTATTAAGCAATGGCTTCTTCATCAACTGCATGTCAACAATGCATTCTTGCAGGGCGACCTTGATGAGGAAGTGTATATGACTTTTCCACCTGGTTTTTTCCGACAGGGGAAGAAACATGTTTGTCGCTTAAACAAATCCATTTATGGTTTGAAACAAGCTTCTCGACAGTGGTTTGCCAAGTTCTCTTCCACTCTTCTATAGGCAGGTTTTTCCCAATCGAAGTCTGATTATTCTTTGTTCACTCATCACAATGGCAACTCTTCCACATTTGTGCTGGTCTATGTTGACGACATTATCCTCACTGGTAATAATGCCTCTGCCATTCAATGTCTCAAGCAATTTCTTGACAGCAAATTCTATCTCCGCCATTCTCAAGAATACAAGTCTTACTGGAGGGCGTATTTCTGACTTTCCCATTGAACAACATTTACGCTTGTCATCTGATGATGGGACTCTGCTCCCTGATCCTACTGCCTATCGCAATCTCGTGGGCCGTCTTGTATACCTCACAGTTACTCCGCCAGACATCAATTATACAGTGCATATTCTTAGTCAATTTATGCATTCTCCTCGTACTACCCACTTGGACGCTGCTCATCGTGTTATTCGCTACTTGAAAGGTTCTGTCTCTAACGAGATCCTGTTATCTTCCTCTAGCAACCTTCACCTTCGTGGCTACTATGATTCAGATTAGGTTGGTTATCCTGCTACTCGGAAATCCACCACTGGATATGACACCTTCCTCGGTTCCAATATCATCTCTTGGAAAACTAAGAAACAGACCACCGTTTCCCGTTCTCCCGCTGAAGCCGAATATCTCGCGATGGCCACTTTGACTTGTGAACTTCAATGGTTGAAGTACCTACTTAATGATCTTGGTATTTCCCATTCATCTCCGATCACTTTATTTTGTGATAATCAAGCTGCTCTCCACATCGCCAACAATCCCGTTTTTCAAGAACGGACAAAACATATTGAACTTGATTGTCATTTTGTTCGAGAAAAGCTTTAGTTTGGTCTTTTACTTCCTCGGCACATCCCTTCTTCTCATCAACTTGCGGATGTCTTTACTAAACCTTTGGGAAGGGACCCCTTTCATGCTTTGATTCGCAAGTTGGGCGTTATTTCCATACACACTCCAACTTGAGGTGGAGTATTAGAGTTGATCTTATCTTCTCCCTAATTTCAGGGATTGGATTGGATGGATTGGATTTGATTTGATTTCAATTGATTATAATTTATTCATCTTTCTCCTTTTGTATATCTCCATTTTATTATTAATACAATGATAAACAGCTCTCTCAACACATTGGAGAGAAGACAAAAATTCCTTTTCTTATTTTATTTAACATCATGATTCATTATTCATCATTGTAAATATCATATAGAGTTCATTAATAACAATTTATTTTTAACAAAATAGTTTTTATATTATAGAATGACTGTGTTAGATAAGCTAGCCAAATATCTAGAATAGTCCTAGAGAGAGGAGGTGAATAGAACTATTGGGGAATTTTAATTTCTATTTAAATATTGGGCACTTTAGAGTTTGTCAAAACAACTTGGTCCAATTACTCCAACTAGATTAGCATGCAATATTCAATTTTCTAATCAAAGTGGCATGCAATCAATAAATCCACATAAAACAAAAAATGCAATAAGATAAGTGATTAAGATAATGCACAAGATTAGGTGAAGGAGATGAGAAGAGATGGAGACTTGTGACACAATGATTTTTACGTGATTCGACAACCTTGTCTACATCCACGCCTCAAGTACACCACTTGAGGATTTCACTAACCTTCTCCTTCACAGGTGGGTGGAGAAGAAACATATTACAATCTTAATCTCTTTCAAGTGTAGAGATCGAACCGTGACTTACAAACACCAAGATGATACTTTTCTTTGATTTCACTAGGGTTATACCAACCCTTTACAATTAACACAATGATAGAAATAATTTGTTTGAAAGTTATCAAGAGCACTAGCCTCTTGTTGCTTGATGTAGCTTGGGCGTGTTCTTCAATGTCCTTCTCCCACTTGGCTCTTTGGTGATTTGTAGATGCTCCCATAAATGCCAAATCAAAGACTTTGGAGAAGAGGCTTAGGGATGATAATTGATTTTTCTATAGATCAAACTTTCTCTAAGGAGTTTCTCAATAACCCATTCAAGATTAAGCCTAAGATGCTCAAGGATTTACCTATGAGTGATTTGAATGAGTTAGAGAATAAGTTTAAGAGCTTTGATAGTCTAACTATGGAGTTTTAGTGCTCTTAGAATGGTTGGAATGCTTTGGGAAGAGTTAGAGAATTTTTTTCTCAAAGGAATCAACCTTTACCTCTCAAATGCTTTGGTTTATATAGCCAACACTCTCACAACGGTCACATTTCAACGGATAGTTTGACCTTGCAACGGTTAGTTGGATCACCTTCAGAACTAGCTAAGTTCCAGGTTCGGAACTTTCGAAGTAAGGTTCAGAAGAGTGGAAGAGGTTCGGAAGCAATGTCTGAAGCATGTACATGGGAGGTCTCGGAACCTACAGTATGCATCCCTCGGAACTTCTGAGGCTAGCTTCGAGGCAAGTTCCGAGCCTAGGAACATCCTTCGGAACATCTGAGGCAGGTTCCGAGGAACTTGATAAGCCATCGATTTCACTAAGTGTTGATAAATTTAAAGTTTGGAAATCCGGACAAGATGGAGAGCCCTTTGTGTGTTCATTTGCAATAAATAAGTTTAACTATAGTGAACATTTGTTGGATTGCAAATACACAAGAATATATATGTATATTTGATAGATAGCTAGAGCTCTCCATAGGGAAAAGGTACTTAGATTCTTATTTTAATTAAACCAGTTCTTAATCGAGTGATTCTAATGCTTCTATCTCCGTCCTAGGGTCCATATACGTGTGATGGTTGGCATTCAAGGAGTTCTTTCGGTATTGGTTTGATGCTTTCCAAACAACGTATCTTTTGGAGCTTCAAGCTTGATTTAACTTGCATGTCTTCCAGAGATGCGGTCTTGGACACGTAGACGTTCACGACTTAGTCAAAGAAATTGACAACTCAGGACTCAGTCGGACATAATCACAGAATTGACAACTCAATCTGACTCAGGGGAGACAGATTTAACTTTTAGGCCAACAAATTGTAATAAGTCAAAGTTGAAGATTTTTACAAATAACTTTTGAAATTTTAATGCCAAATGCATCTCAATCCATTCCTCTACTCTGGAAAATGAAAACCCATCTCAACCCAACAAAGCCCTCTTCACTTCTTCCTGTCCGCTTTGCTTCTTCAACAAAGAAGCTCGGAGCCGATGAGAACCTCAAACGAGTCCTCGACTCTGAAATCAAATGTGTTGAAGACTCGATGATCTAGATTAGGTATCTCTAACTCCGACTATGTGCATCAATGTCTCACATACAGTAAAAGCATGAAACCATTACCATTTAATTTCTGAGCTTGTTGACTTAGAACCTAAGTTGGGTTGCTAAGGTCATTTTACTGCACCCTTCTCAACTTCATTTATCCCCTCTAATCAAACGGAAGTAAATCCTTATATTTAGCATGAAACGATTACTATATAATTTCTAAATTGTTAATTGGAACCTTAGTTAAGTTCCTGAGATCATTTTATTTCATCATCTAGCACACGAGCCCACATCAACTGGGTTCCCAGCACATCCTCTAACCAACCCAATGCAACTCTAGGGCAATTTTCTGATATGCCCATCCGCTATGGTCCACCCACCCACGGGTACACAGACGGATCCTCAACCAGATCAGAGTCCCACTCCCTTAACTAGTCCTATGACTCTCCCAGGACAACCCGTACACATATCATAAGCAACCCATGAGTCGGGCTCACTGGAGTCCCAAACAGACTATAACACCAGAGTAACCAAAGAACCAATCCTCAACGGACTGCCAATCGACCCATCTATGGTTTCCTCAACCAAGTACCAGACCCCCGGTAGTCACACCTGTAACCTCATGCCCCATCTGCTAGTCTCTACACAACTGACACATACACCCCTCACGGAATTCCATAGGCCTTCTACAAAGTGAGCCGGCCGAACTCACTTATTAAGCGCTCATAAACTCCTAGTGAGTCAAACCCACAACACAAGTCTCAACAATGTACCCCAAGGTCATAACCACTGGTAATCACAATACCACACCCGTCGGTCAAAATGTGAGTGAACAGACACTCAACTCACCTAGCTCCTAGGGCGACCCAGTACGTACTCAAAGTAGTCCACAACTACTCTACCTCTAGGGTCACCTCCATAGAAATCCACACTCACCACAGACTGATACTTCAACTGTACACCGAACCACGGGGACAACCTCGAATAATGTCCGTAAATAGTCAACCGACACCTCAGTCGTACATCGGACCACAGGGACAAACCTCAACCCATGTCCGTAAATAATAAACCGACACTTCAGTTGTACATAGGACCACAGATACGAACCTCAACCCATGTCCGTAAATAATCAACTGACACCTCAGTCATACACTGGACCATGGGGAAGAACCTCAACACATGTCCGTAAATAATCAATCGGCACCTCAGCTGTACACAGGACCATGGGGGCGAACCCCGACTCATGTCAATAATAATCAATCGACACCTCAGTTGTACACCGGACCACGGGGGCGAACCCCGACTCATGTCCGTAATAATCAATCGACACCTCAGCCGTACATTGGACCACGGGGACGAACCTCAACCCATGTCCATAAATAATCAACCGGAACCTAAGTCTTACACCGGACCATGACTCTGCCGAAGGCCCACAAACCCAAGAAGGAAAATACCCGTCAGGCACTCACACCTACGGACCCACCAACGATGGCTCAACTGGATCCACAGCTTGGTTTCCCATGACTTCACAAACCTAATTACCCGACAAGATAGGGAGAGTCTCTAAATCCTGATGTAGCATAGTACTCATATCCCACTGACTTTCCATGTACTAGATACATGCATGCACAGTTATCCCTACATATGTTATCAACATGACGTATCACATAATCGTCAGTTATATACTACCATCTATTGCATGTTATGAACAAACATGTAACATATTATTATCTAAAGCATATCATTTCTTGCCACAGATTATACATATCATGATACCACACAGTTCATCCAGCATGTTATCACATTGTCAAGCTCAGCATGTTATAACATTTGGTAACTCAACATGTCATCACATAATCAAATAGACATGTTGTCATACAACTTACATCACCATGTTAGTAAACCAACATGTTATCAAGATACTAACCAACATGTTATCACAAGAACTTCGACACAAGTACACCCGAATGAGCCCATTGCCACATATTTGTCAGAACGGTTCCCTTACCAAGTGGTTCGTAATCCATAAGGGTCTCATTCCTCGTACTCCATGTCCAAGTAGTCATAGGAAAGATATATGCAAATCATGTATGCTAAAACAAATGTGATGAGTCCCCTCACTTGTGTGTTTTCAAAATCCAGTTATAAAAGCAGGCTACAGGGTTGAAGGAAGTGATGCACAAGCTACTAGACTTGAGAGACTAGAGCGGGTCAGCAAAAATGGGATGGTCCCGCAAAACTAGGACGATCCTATAAATCAGGTCAAAAGTGGGCTTGCGAATAATCTAGAAATGGTCCGGAAACAACCCAGAAACGATCCCCAAAATGGGCAACGAGCCTAAAATGGGCCCAAGGTGGGCCTGAAACAGGTCGGGCCGGATTGGATCTGTTGGGCCGAAGAAGCTGGGCAGGTCCACTAGGCTCACAGATTGGACAAGGCCTGATCTGCTGAGCTAGATCTGGGATAGGGTCTGCCAGTGAACTGGGCTAGGCCCACAAGAGCTGGGCCAAGGACAGATGTCACGCCTCGAACCCGGAGGTGGACCCAGAACGCGACTAATTTTTTTTTTTTTAAAACCTTAACCCAATGAGTCACAAATTCCTTAACATACTACCCATGTGAGTCTAATACCTACGAGAGATATCCATGTCTTAACTATTCCTAAACATATTCAGCAAAAAAAATCTGAACAATTTTCACTCAAACACACGGAAGCAATATATTGAGCACACCAACACACAAATATATTACAAGAAAACACCAAACTTACCGACATAGGTTTTTATGCCACATGAGGCATATTTATAATAAAGCAGAAAAAAATAACCAAAGGTACGCTCAGTTTTCACGTGCGGAAAACCATAGACAATTCCCAAGTTCCAACTCCTAACGAGGCACCATTGGTTCCTCCATTCCATCTTCGGTTCATATCCTGCAATGGAAGGGACATGAGCAATAGCCTAATGGGGAGAGCTCACCATAAAATCCAATATATAATATTCGTGAAATTAATAACAATGCATGTTCCATCAACACAGTTAATCTACTTAACTCATGTTTACCATAACATCCAACATAATATTGGAAACCATAAATAATGCATGTTTCATGAATGTAATGCGGTTAATCCACTTAACCCATTTTCACCCTAGGATCACTTTCTAAGGTGTTTTATCAATTTTTTTTAAGCAGTATCAGCCCCTATTTATCAACTTGCAAGTGCATAAGGTCTCCGCGACCCGATCTATTAGCCCATCCAACACCAATGGTTGATGGCGGTCGACCACGGCTTACTAACACGTCCAACCCAACGGTTCGCAAACGGTGTTCAGCCTAATATCAAAAGGTCTCCACGACCCGGTCTACTAGCCCATCCAACACCAGCGGTTGATGGCGGTCGACCTCAACCTACTAACACGTCCAATCCAACGGTTCGCAAACGGTGTTCGACTAATCTCAACAATTATAGCCCAATGGCCAATATCAGATTTCTATATTTATTATCTTTCACAGATTTAACTTACAGTCAAAATTTTCACATGCAAATGTCGAATGCATGATTTTTAGTGCCGTCCTTACACAGGGACTTATTCTGAGAGAATCACCAAATTTCAGCTTTATCCTTCGGTGTGTCTAATACCAATAAAAGAAATCAATAAAATAATCAATATCACACAAACATATAAAACTGGATTTAATAACATGAATGCCTCACCCAGTTTTTACCCGACAATTCTCAGATACTCCATGGGTCCATACTGCGTTTGAGGCTACAAGTCCTTGACTCCCCGACACCAATTTACACCTACGTTCTACACAGTTAGAACATTTGCATCCCTTACATGTAGGCAGTGTCAGGTCTCGCATTCTAGACCTATATAGCCTTTTCCATCTTTAAGTGACCATGGGTCCCTTTTCAATCTAGTGTTAGTGGGTTTAAATACCATATTACAAGTGTTGGCTCGAGTCTCCTCACCTCTATTTGCAGAGATTATCACACAATCTGTAAGATAAAATAATAATATAAATTTCAAGTCGATAAAGTATTTACGAACTACTTCCCATCACCCGTGCATTTTCCAAGAAAACAAGATAAATGTAGTGAGTCCCTTTAATTCTTTCTACTCCATTAAGTCAACAGTTAGTTGTCAGCCAACCAAAACATCACATCAAAATAAAAATATAAAGTACTAAGCGCCCGGTCTCGTATTTTTTTCTTGGCCAGGGAAAAGTATTGAGACAGAGCCCAGAGGGTACAGTACACGAAATTAAATAAAAGTGATCAGTGCCTAAATCCTTTTAGCACTGGGCGACCAAGGCCGTCTTAATGGCCACCGAGCGGCGTTTCCGCTGCGCTATAGGTGGAGATTTTCGGCCCAGAGAGTATAATACAAGTAATATAAAAAGTACTCAGTACCCCACTTCAAGACCATCGGGTGACTAAGCGCCCCCTCAAATGGTATCATCGAGCGACTAAGCGTCACTACTGATGAACCACAGGATGACTAAGCGTCATCTCAAATGGTATCATCGAGCGACTAAGCGCCACTACTGATGAACCACGGGGTGACTAAGTGCCACCTCAATGGTATCACCGAGTGACTAGCGCCACTACGGATGATAGTGTGGCCCAGAGGTTATGATACTAAATTTAAACATATAATGCGTAAAAATAAATACACAATTGTTAAATGGGGTTAATCTTTTCATCTCTTTTAATTAAAGGTTGAAAAACAAGCTTTCAACTTAAAATAAAATGATTTTAAACGTATAATTTAAAATTTGGGAGAAAAGCCTACCCTCTCTTTATTTTGAAAATTTTAATTTTAAAACCCAATACTAAACTATTGAAATTATTAAAATTAAAAATAAAACTATTTTCGTACCTCACACACGGAAATCCGTCGATTTTTTACCAAGTTTCGAAAACCCGACATTGATACGAGAACCTTTGGAATTCGGCTGTTACTGCCGCTTTTGTCGCTTGCGGTTGCACCGACCGAAGAAAGGAAGAAATGAAAATGAAAAAAGAGAAAGGGACAGGGAAGAGGTTGACCGGTGAAGGAAAGAGAAGAAGAGAGAGAGAGAGAGAGGTAAGAACTCAGTGCTGGCTCTTGTTTTTTTTTTTTTTTTCGGCTGTTGCTGGATAAGAAGAGAAGGGCAAAGGCGGCGGAGTTTTTTCTTTCTTTCTTCTTTACTTCCTCCCCATTCATGCGTTTAAATAGAGGAATGGGTTGGCTTTCAGCCAACCACGTTTTATGCTACAATCATAGCTTAGGTTTAGGTTTAGGTGGCTGTTTATTTTATAAGATATTTTATATTATTTTATTATTATTTCTTTTTTAAAAATTCCTTTCATATCCTTTGTTAAATATGAGTATTTCAAGGTCCCTCTAATTTAATCTAAATAGTTCACTAGGTCAAATATTAAATTATTAACATAGTATTACATTTTGGATAAAAATTTCGGTCAACAACTCAGTGTTTTAATAAAAAAACACCGATTTGATAAAATTTCTTAATTTTAAAGAATCTCCTAGAGAAAATTTAATTTTATAATTAGGTAGATTAAATTAATCTGATAAAAATATTCTAAAGTTTTAAAGTGTTTTGGAGTAAAAAACCACTCCATCTAAATGACAGAGTATTCGACGGCTCACATTTCTCTACGCAAAATAACAATTAAAAACTCGATATTTTGGAAATCTGAAGATACAAATGGCTCACTTATATTACAGATTGAATATTAACTTCATTCATATATTTTTAGGATTTATCTTCCCTATCCAAGTGGGGTTTTGCCACTTATAAAATTTTAGGTAGTGAAAATAGGAAAAATTAGGTCCAGATTGGCATTCCGTTAAGTCTGGATTTTAAAAATAGTGAAAGATCTAAAATTTGAGGTTGAAATGAAATGAAATGAAATGACTGAGTTTCCAAAGCAGCTAAGTTTTAACCCTTAAATAATATTATTAATAATCATAACTTGTTATTCTAGCTTTAAAATTTAATTTGAAAGAGTTTTCGGACTCGGATCAAGTCAAACTCAGACTCGTTGAAAAGCTAATTCAAAATTCTTCACGATCAACATAACAAAACTTATAATTATTGGCTAAAAATATTTAGTTAATTAAAATCTATCTAAATTAACCACTAATTTGGGATGGGGTATCACAACAGACTGGGCCGGGGGAGTTGGGTTTGCACTGTTGGGTCGAGTAGAGATGGATGTGGGCGGGGAAGGGGGATGGGGGTGGGGGTGGGGGGGGGGGGGGGGGGGTGGCGTGGTTGGGGGGTGTTTTGTATTAGGGTTAGGGTTTGTAAGGGGTAGAAACAGAAAGGAAAGAGAATAGAAGATAGAAGGGGGCAGCGGCCCAAGATGGAGAGAGAGATCGATAGAGGGGAGAGCGAGAAAGAGAGGGAAAAAGGGTGGGAGAAACAGCGACGATTGCTTGAAGAGAGAGGGGCGATGGGGATTTGGGGTTTCGATTAGAGAGAGAAGATAGAAGAAAAAGAGAGAGACGACAGCGATTTGAGAGGGGAAACAGAGAGGAGGGAGATGGAAAACAACTAAAGGGGCGACAGCTATGGTTACGGTTTGTGTTGCAAAAAGAAAAGAAGAAGAGGGAAGAGCGACCGCATAGGGTTTTGGATGTAGGGTTTTGGTTGGGGAAGGAAGAGCAGAGAAAAAAAAAGAACAATGGGGAGGCAAGTTCCGAGCCTAGGAACAACCTTCGGAACATCTGACGCAGGTTCCGAGGAACCTGATAAGGCATCGATTTCTCTAAGTGTTGATGAATTTAGAGTTTGGAAATCTAGACAAGATGGAGAGCCATTTGTGTGTTCATTTGCAATCAATAAGTTTAACTATAGTTGGATTGCACATACAAAAGAATATATATATGGATATTTGATAGATAACTAGAGCTCTCCATGGGGCAAAGGTACTTAGAATTCTCATTTTAATTAAACCAGTTCTTAATCGAGTGATTCTAAGGCTTCTAGGTCCGTCCTAGGGTCTATATACTTGTGATGGTTGGCATTCAAGGAGTTCTACCGGTTTTGGTTCAATGCTTTCCAAACAACGTATCTTCTGGAGGTTCAAGCTCGATTGACTGTGCATGTCTTTTAGAGATGCGGTCTTGGACACGTAGACGGTCATGACTTGGTAAAAAAAATTGACAACTCAGGACTCAGTCGGACACAGTCACGGAATTGACAATTCAGTCTGACTCAAGGGAGACAGATGTAACTTTTAGGCCAACAAACTGTAATAAGTCAAAGTTGAAGATTTTTACAAATAACTTTTAAAATTTTAAGTCAATGATAATTTTTTATGCCAAATGCATCTCAATCCATGCCTCTGCTCTGGAAAACGAAAGCTCATCTCAACTCAACAAATCCCTCTTCACTTCTTCATGTCCGTTTTGTTTTTTCTTCATCGAAGAAGTTCAGAGCCGATGAGAACCTCAAACGATTCCTCGACTCTGAAATCAAATGTGTTGAAGACTCGAATGATCTAGATCAGGTATCTTTAACTCCGACGATGTGCATCAATGTCTCACATACAGTAAAAGCACGAAACCATTACCATTTAATTTCTGAGCTTGTTGACTTAGAACCTAAGTTAGGTTGCTAAGATCATTTTACTTCACCCTTCTCAACTTCATTTATCCCCACTAATCAAACAAAAGTAAATCTTATATTTAGCATGAAACGATTACTATATAATTTCTAAATTTGTTACTTAGAATCTAAGTTAAGTTGCTGAGATCATTTTATTTCATCATCTAGCACACGGGCCCACATCAACCGGGCTCCCAGTACATCCTCTAACCAATCCAATGCAATTTTAGGGCAACTTCCTCATATGCCCATTCGCTACGGTTCACCCACCCACAGGTACACAGATCGATCCTCAACCAGATCAAAGTCCCACGCCCTTAACCAATCCAATGACTTTCCTAGGACAACCCGTACACATACCATAACCAACCCATGTGTAGAGCTCACTGGAGTCCAGAACAGATAACACCAGAGTAACCATCGAACCAATCCTCAACGGGCTGCCAATAGGACCAATCTATGATTTCCTCAACCAATAACTAGACCCCTGGTAGTCACACATGTAACCTCGGGCCCCATCTGCTAGTCTCTACACAACTGACACATACGCCCCTCATGGAATTCCATAGGCCTTCTACCGAGTGAGCTGGCCAAACTTATTCTTTAGGCGCTCATAAACTCCTAGTGAGTCACACCTATAACATAAGTCTCAACAATTAAGCCCAAGGTCATAACCACTGGTACTCACACTACAACACCCCTTGACCAAAACGTGAGCGAACAAACACTCAACTCACCTAGATTTTAGGGTGACTCGGTACGTACTCAAAGTACTCCACGACTACTCTACTCTACGGTCACCTCCACAGAAATCCACACTCACCACAGACTGATACTTCAGCTGCACACCAAACCACGAGGACAACCTCGAATAATGTCCGTAAATAGTCAACCGAAACCTCAGTCATACATCGGACCACGGGGACGAACCTCAACCCATGTTCTTAAATAATCAACCGGCACCTCAACTGTACACCGGAACACGGGGACGAACCTCAACCCATGTTCGTAAATAATCAACTGGCACTTCAGCTGTACACCGGACAACAGATATGAACCTCAACACATGTCCGTAAATAATCAACCGGCACCTCAGCCGTACATCGGACCACGGGGATGAACCTCAACCCATGTCCGTAAATAATCAACCAGCACCTCAGCCGTGCACCGGGCCACGGGGAAGAACCTCAACACATGTCTGTAAATAATCAATCGACACCCCAGCCATACACTAGACCTCAGGGATGGACCCCGACTCATGTCCGTAAATAATCAACCGACACCTCAGCCGTACACCGGACCATGGGGACGAACCTCAACCCATGTCCGTAAATAATCAACCGGCACCTCAGCCGTATACCGGACAACGACACTGCCAAAAGCCCACATACCCAAGAAGAAAATTACCTGTCAGGCACTCACACACCTACTGAACCACCAACGAGTACTCCATGGCTCGACCGGATCCACTGCGCGGTTTCCCATGACTTCACAATCCTAATTACCCGACAAGCTAGGGAGAGTCTCTGAATCCTGATGTAGCATAGTACTTATATCCCACCGACTTTCCATGTATACTAGCTACATGCATACACAATTATCTCTACATATGTTATCAACATGACATATCACATAATCGTCAATTATATACTACCATCTATTGCATGTTATCAAACAAACATGTAACATATTATTATCTAAAGCATATCATTTCTTGCCACAGGTTATACATATCATGATACCACATAGTTCATCCAGTATGTTATCACATTGTCAAGCTCAGCATGTTATAACATTTGGTAACTGAACAGGTCATCACATAATCAAATAGACATGTTATCATACAACGTACATCACCATATTACTCAACCAACATGTTATCAAGATACTAACCAACATGTTATCACAAACAGTCCAACACGAGTACACCCAAATGGGCCCCTTGCCACATATTTGTCAGAACGGTCCCTTACCAAGTGGTTCGTAATCCATAAGGGTCTCATTCCTCATACTTCATGTCCAAGTAGTCATAGGAAAGATATATGCAAATCATATATGCTAAAACAAATGTGATGAGTCCCCTACTTGTGCGTTGTCAAAATCTAGCTATAAAAGCAGGCTACAGGTTGAAGGAAGTGTTGCACGAGCTATCGGGCTTAAGAGACTAAGGCGGGTCCACAAAACTAGGATGGTCATGCAAAACTGAGATGATCCTACAAATCTAGTCAAAAGTGGGCTTGCGAATAATCCAGAAACAAGCTGGAAACGATCCAAAAAAGGGCAACGATCCTGAAATGGGTCGGGCCGGATTGGATCTGTTGGGCCGAACAAGCTGGGCTGGTCCGGTCCGCTCTGCTCATGGCCTGGACAAGGCCTGATCTGCTAAGATGGATCTGCATCGGGTCTACCAGTGAACTAGGCTATACCCCATGAGCTGGACCACGTACAGATTGGGTCGGGGGGGTTGGGCTTGCACTGTTGGGTCACTGCTGGACTGGGTAGAGATGGGGGGGGGGGGGGGGGTGTGTTGGGTATCAGGGTTAGGGTTTGCAAGGGGTGGAAAGAGAAAGGAGAGAGAAGAGAAGAAAGAAGGGGACCGTGGCCCATGATGGAGAGAGAGATCAATAGGGGAGGGCAAGAAAGAGAGGGAAATAGGGTGGGAGAAACGACGACGGTCGCTTGAAGAGAAGAGGGGCGATGGGGATTTGGAGTTTTGATTGGAGAGAGATGATATAAGAAAGATAGAGAGACAACGGCGATTTGAGAGGGGAAACCGAGAAGAGGGAGAAGGAAAGCAACCAAAGGGGAGGCAGCAAGGGTTAGGTTTGGTGTTGCAAAGAGAAAAGATGAAGAGGGTAGAGCGGCGGCATAGGATTTTGGATGCAGGGTTTTGGTTGGGGAAGGAAGAGGAGAAAAAAAGAAAAAACAATGTGGCGGGGGGGTGGGGCAAGTGGGTGGCGGCTAAGATTTAGGGTTTGGAGAAAGGGAAGAAGAAAGGATAAGAAGAAGAAGAAGGAAAAGTTGGTGCCGAGAAAGAGAGGAAGAGAGAGAGCCGAGAGAGAGGGGATACGACGATACATTAGCGAACTCCTACAGTGCTGCGCGAAAAAAATGCATTTAAAGCGTTAGGGTTGGGGCTTCTTTGGGTTCTTTTTTCTTTCAAAACTTAAAAATGTATAAAAATCAAAATCTTAATTTTTCGAAAATAATTTAAACCCCAATAGAAATCAAATGTTGAACATCGAAAGAGAAATTTGTATGATTTTCAAACTTTTTGCATGATAAAATATTCAATAATTCAGAATTACCAAAATGCCCTTTGGGTCTCTAAATTTGAAATCGGGCAAATCGGGGCCCACCATGGAGCCCGTACTCTCCTTACTGCTACCAAACCCCTAAAATCCTGGAAATTCAGGTCGGGCTTTTACATAATGAAACAACTTTGGAACATTGTCAGACTCAAGGATGACCTGTGGATAAAATGGATCCACGCAAGTACCTCCGTGGGAAGAGCATATGGGGGATCCTCCTTAGGCAAAGACCCTTATTGGGCGTGGAGATATTTACTTAAGGTGCGGGATAAGGTTAAACTGTTAACTATTCATGCTATTGGCTATTGGTGTTAGGGCCTCGGTTTGACCGAGTTTATGTATTGTCAATTCCATGACCGAGCGTGGCCGTGTGTGTTGGACCTTGCCTTGGAAGAATGTGAGATGTCAAAAGATCTACTATGCATAGAAGAGTCTACACCGAACATGTGATTGGTACATAGGTAATGTACTATAGTGAACCTTAGGTCAAGGCTAAACATCTTAGAAATCAATGATTAATAGATTGAAAATCTGAAAAATGTTTAGTCTCAGCCTCGAGGCCTCAAGCATTTTGTCGAGGCCTCAAAGACTGTCCATAACTGAGTGAAAATTATGACAGCTGGACTTCAGCATGTGATCTTAGGGCTTTCTGTGCTTTGACCAATTATTTTACAAAATATGGTAAGGAAAATCTGAAAAAGGTGGAAAGGCTCCTCATGATTTCAAAACATCTTATGCTTTCATCGTAATTGGCAATCATGGTTATAATTGGAAACCTTGAGAAGGCTCCTTAATTTAATAAGGGATAAAAGTCTCACTATGATTTGCAATCACATGCAAATATGAAAATTCCATAAGTCTACTCAAGTGATTGACAATCTTACGAATCTGAAAAATTTCAAGAGGCTCCTCTTGATTTAAAAAAAAAAAAGGATTGTGGAAATCTTTTTGCGATCACATGACTAGTTAATTGAATAATTTGATTGGCAATCATGGACATGTGGCGGATGAGTGAGCTGGTCTCTGCCTAAATATCAGTAAGATTAAAGTTTGAAATTTGAAATTGAAGTGTGTTGTATTTCCATATATAGGCTCGAGGCCTCAAAGAAATCCTGGAGGCGTCGAGACTGAACTATTGGGCAGAAACTCTATAAATACTTGCTTAAGCCTTGGTTTAAAAGACAACTGATAAATTGGAAAAACATAGGCATTCTCCAGAGACTTTTTCTTCCCTAATCTCTTCACCTTCATCATCCTTTAAAAGAAGAGTTTAAGCATTCAATGCTTGTTTAATTGTGAAGATGAGGACTTTTTTCTAGGACCCAAAAACAGTAAAACCCTTGTCCTAAAATCCATATTCCGTTGTGCCAATACTCAAAAGATGGACCTGATCTAAAAGAAGAAGGCGCAGAGACATCTACAAGAAGAACACAGTTTGAAGAATTGTTAAGACCCAAGGCAAGTGTTCTTTGTTTACTTTGTTTATCATTGTACGGTGGATTAGATCACTGTGATTAAACCATCTTAAAAAATAGGTATCAAGGATTAGACCAGGGTGGTTGAACCTTTCAAAACTAGGTTGTAATGTTTGGGTGTGACTCCCATACATAGTGGATTTGGAAGAGCCTTAGAGAGGGTGAGTCCAATTGTGGATGTAGGTTCAGGTGAACTGAACCACTATATACCGTTGTGCATGTGTAGTTTGCTTTAATGGTTTGATTCATTTGTTTATCACTTGCACACACGTTTATTCCGCTGCACATATTGTTAAATTGATAAATTATTAAAAAGGGAAATAAAATCGTATCAGACCTATTCATCCCCCATCTATGTCTTGCATACTTCTAATAATGGAATTTCAATGGGAACTTCACTAGCTTTTGGAAGGACCCTTGGATAAACCCTGGATATATTATTTCTGAGCAGTTTGACCAGAGGGTTATTTCTAATTATGGTTTTGGGAGTGAAATCAAAGTCAACACTTTCATTCTGTAGAACAAGTGGAACCTTCCTCCTCCGACTACTGTTGAATTGATGGAAATTTGGGATTTGATCAAATGTATTACCTTACTTGCGACGGAAAAACCTGATGAGATCATTTGGATGGGTGATGAAAATGGGGAACTTACCGTAGCTGTTCCTTTAAAGTCTTGTTACGAAAATCAAATTGTCCCTGAGTGGACTATTCTGGCTTGGTTCTCTGGCTGCATAAATCAACATTCCACTTTCCTCTACTTGCTCCTCAACAATGGATTTAAAACGGAAGACACCCTTATTAGGTTTGGCATCCCTGTCGACCCTTCTTGTGTCTTATGTAATTTGGTGAATGAATCCAATGAACATTTTCTTCGCTGCTGCTGGACCTTTGGTATATGGGATACCATCTTAGAGAAATTCAATCATTCCAGAATGCATTGCAATCTTGTGGATGATTATATTGTCTTGATCCAGTCTATGGTTGATCCAGGAGGATCTCCCAGCCGAAAACAGATCATAGACTGTGTAAAATCTGAAGAAAATCAAGTTTTGCACTGTCAGTCTACATACTAGTCGACTGGCAGATCGTCTAATAGCTGTTCTGCACAATATATGAGCCTGTGAATAAAACCAGCCGACTGGTACATCATTTACATGCCTGTGAAAAGTACGAGTCGATGTAACAGTCGATTGGTACATCGTCTACTACCTATATGTAAGGACAAACAACTCTTAGATGGTACTAGTCAATGTACCAGTCGATTGGTACATCAACTAGTACGTCAATACAGCAGTTTCGGCAGTTTAGAGCAGTTGTCTTCAATTCAAATCGTGTTTGGTGGTTCCTAACAGTTATAACCGACCTAGGAGGTGGATTTACAAAAGAGGAAGTTGTAGGAGATGAGGAAGGAACCTACTCTTTCATCGGTGGAGACCCATCTGAGACAGGGAGATTAGTTGATTTTCTCTTACTCAATGCTGCTTTAAGTTGCAGAGACAACAAAGACAAGATGAAGATGACCCACTATTTTCAATGGTGGAGTCCCATTTGAGAAGGGAGAGGAGTTGATTCTCAAGGTTGATTCAGGTTGCACTTTCCAAGGTGACGCTGAATTCTTGGAGGCAGGTGTGAACAAAGAGACCACTTAGCCGTGGTGGGAGTTGACGCATAATTCCCTACCAAGCTTTTTGAGAGAGGAGAAGATTTTGTCCCTCTCATGTTCTGAATGAGATGTCAGAAGGGTAGAAGAAGTTTCTGTTCACTCTTTGTTTTTAGTGTATCCTAGATATCAAACACTTTGTATGACTATTCATTTTCTTAGTGGATGTTTTGCCAAGATTGGCACGTAAAGGTTTCCCCATTCAGAGGGTTTTACCACATTAAAAAAATATTGTCTCAGTCCTTATTTTCCCATTTATATTTGTGTGTTGTCGGAAGATGATTCAAATTAAAGTCACGTTCGCTACATGCAGAAGAAAGGCGAGTAGGGGTATCGAATTAAATCCAGATCAATGACCTATCCCATTGAACTGCTTGTGGCTAAGCTTGTTCTTCCTGCTTTGATTTGGCACTCCTGGATGGAAAGAAATAATCGAATCTTTAATTGTACTTCGAGATGTGCTAACAGCTTATCCAAGTCCATCCTATCTGATATCAGAAACATGGTGTTCTTCCTGCTATCCAATGATAATCTGCTTAAGCTACCTGAGCCATTTAGTGCCAAGTGGAATCTTCCTCCTGCAACTCTTGTTTTTCCTAGATCTGTTCTCACCTATGTCAACTCCCATCGTCAATCTATCCTACTTATTGGTGCCACTTTGCATAACAGTGAGACTATGTTCGTCGCCTCTGTTGCGGGGCCGTCATTTGAGAGGTGTGGGATGATCGCTCGTCCATTTACTAGTGTGGATGTCCCTGTTGAGTTGTTTATTTTTGCACAGGAAATTATCTCTTTCTTCAACCAATGGAAATTTCAGATTGATCAGATAGATTGGTTCATGAATGATGGCTTATTGCAGCTACCTTTTCACATAGCTAAATGGTCCACTAAGATTCACATTTCCGCTCTGAAGAAGTTGTTATCCAATCTTGGGCCCTCTAAGATCACCTTTGGGAAAGGTAGTAAATCAAGCTTCTCACTAACTGGGTTTCCTCCGATAGCAGCTCCAATCACAAACCTGTGGGTGTTTTGATCTCATGTAGCCTGCCTCTTGTGGTAGTTTCTCTGGCCATCGTGTATTCGTTGGGCCTGGGTTTTCTTTAGTTTCATTTTGGCACTTGGGGCCTGGTGCTCCTTTGTGTTATCATTTTGGTCGGGCTTGGCTTTGGGCTGCTTGCCATCCGATCTCTTGTTTTATCTGAGAATTTTTCCCTTTCTTTGAATGATACCTACCTTATTCAAAAAAAATAAAATCTAACATTTTAGCTGAAATTTATCAAGCTGACCTTGAGTTGAAATATACATTTTTTTAAAAAAATATTAGTATTTTTTAGATATATGAGCCGATAAAAATATTGACTAAAAGAAAAAAAATTCCTATCCAAAATTGGTTTCTCCGATAATACTCACGATGAGAACTCTACCAAGATTCTCTAAACTAAGACTTGATATCAAGATTTCCCTTTAAATGGATTGTGGGTCTCACGTAGTTAGGTGTGATGTAAAAAAATCATATGAAAAGAGAGTGAATTAAATTTCATCTCCATTTAATCATTATATCTTTGATTTTAAACTTTTAAAAATCAATAATTTATATTTATGTGATCACTTACTAGATTCATCCAATCTTCTATTTCATGAAAAGTATTATTAATGAATCTCCCTCGAAAAATCTTACTAAGGTAATCTTGATAGAGAAGTCTTACTATCCTACATGTACTAAAAAGGCTCAAATTATTTTGGGCCTCCCAAAAGTTTAAGGTTCGTTTAATCTGCTACGTGCAAACCCATTAATATCTTAGGCTGTATTTCAATGAGAGGTAAATTTTACAGGGATTCCCTTGAACAAGGGTTTCCCTTGGGGTTTCTTTATCTTTTTTGGTAATTATAGTGAAAAGATATAAGAGGAAAAGAACTTATTTTTTTGGAAAAAAAATCTTTTTGATAATTGTAATTAGGGGAAACATGATCAATTTTATGAGAATCAATGATTTTTATTGAATCCACAAAATATAAAAAATAAAAAATATAATTTTATAAAATATAATTAGTAAAAAATATCCTTCAAATAAAAACTAACAATATATCTTATAATAATATTATACAAATTTCTATAAATTCTCTCCCATAATTATGACTTAAAATAAAGTTCTTGCATTTGTATTCCAACTGCAAGAACTGAGACGAAGAAAAACATCTTTTACATATCTTTTTTAAATCCTAATAAATGAATTAAAAATGACAACACATCTCTTCATAATTCATAATTTGTTCATTGGTGATGTGAATTATATAATATAATAAGCTATTATAATAGTTTATAAAAAAATCAAGTTAGTAAGTCTCATGTAAGACAAAATTAATATTAAGAACCCATAATTACAAGTCAAAATAGACTATATTAAAAAAAAAATCAGCAACATTTATAAAAAAAAAACCTAATATTTGTGAAATATGGATATTTTCATTTAAGTTTAAATAAAAAACAAAGATAAAATATAAAAATATTAGCAATATTCACAAAACTATTAAATAATATTCATCAAATAAAAATAATAATGTGTCTTGTGAATGAGAGAAGAGAGGATGAGAGAGAGCATGGAGGGGGTAAGATGATTACCACTTAAGATGGAGAAATTTCTATTTCTCATGTGTAGAAGTAAATGATAAATATTTTGTCCCTTCAGAAGTTAGTCTGACCGTCAAGAAGCTCCTTTTATAAAAGGAGGTTTTGAATTCTATTCATATTCAAACTTCTCTAAATCACTCTCTATAAAATTAAAGTGTTAATCTCCTCAAAAAACCTCCCTCCTCCCCTCTCATCCAAATGCAACCTCCTCTTCTCTCATGCTTACCAACCCCACCATATCCAAATGACTAAAACACCCTAATAAATATGATCACAGGCTTCATTCCCATCTCAGCTGTCTCTCTCTCCCAAAAAAAAAAGAACACACGCAAACATGCTCTCTCCATTTCTACTTTCCCTCTCTATTGTCTATTATCTACTCCACCGCCAATTTCTTCTCTTTGGAATCAAAACAGAGTAGGCTGAGGGTGCAAATTGCAAATCACCCAAATCTCAGCTCTTGTCAAAAATCGAGTCTTGACCCCTCTTCTTCTTCTTCTTCTTCTCTCTAATATTATCAAATCCAAAATCAAACAGAATCACTCAAGTTTCCATTTCTGCAGCCTCACTATCCCAAAAGAAGCCATCTTTTGATTTCTTTCTATTTACAAAATCCAAACCACCCAAAACCCCAATCACATCAAAAAATCAAACAAAGAAGCACTCAACCCAAAACCCCAAAAAATTCGAAACCCAGAAACGGGAACTCTGTTTTCATCCCATTTTCACCAATGCCAATGCTAAAATATCCAAGTCTTTCTCTTCTGTTCTTCCTTTTGCTCCTCTCCTCTTCCCATCTCCCCCCTTCCTCCTCCGATCCAGAAGACGAATCTTGCCTGACCAATCTCTATTCCTCCCTCTCCGACCCGACAAACTCCCTCCGGAACTGGACTAAATCTACTTTCGCTTCCCCCTGCAATGGATTCACCTCTTACCTTACCGGTGCCACATGCAACAACGGGCGAATCTACAAGCTCTCCCTTCCCAACCTCTCCCTCTCCGGCCAAATCTCCCCCTACCTCTCTAACTGCACCAATTTACAATCTCTTGATCTTTCCTCAAACTCCTTGTCAGGCCCAATCCCCCCAGACCTCCAAGCTCTAGTCAATCTCGCCGTCCTTAACCTCTCTTCCAACCGTCTCGATGGCCCGATCCCGCCCCAGCTTGCGTACTGTGCATATCTCAACGTCATCGACCTCCATGACAATCTCCTCACTGGGCCAATTCCTCAGCAGTTCGGCCTCCTGGTCAGATTAACTGCATTCGACGTCTCCAACAACCGCCTCTCCGGCCCCATCCCAATACTCCTCTCCAACCGCACCGGCAACCTCCCCCGCTTCAATGCGAGCTCATTTCAGGGCAATAAAGATGTCTACGGGTACCCTTTGCCCCCATTGAGGAACCGAGGTTTGTCAGTGATGGCGATTGTTGGGATCGGGCTCGGCAGTGGGTTCTTGAGCCTGGTTTTGAGCTTCACCGCCGTGTGCATTTGGCTGCGGGTGACGGAAGATAGGATGGCCAGTGAAGAAGGGAAGATTTCTCAGTTTATGCCCGATTACTGAATTCAGATTGCATTCAGCTCAATTGGGTTGGATTTGAAAGTTTCATTTGCAGCCTTTATATGCCAAAATGGTATGATAGATGGGTACTAGTCAAGAATCAGAATCAGAATAGTTAGTGTGATTCTTGTTGAAAAAAGGCCATTGATCTTCACAGATGTGAATTTCTTTGTGTTTGGATATATTATGATGAGACAAAAAATCCCTTTTATTGTTGATTCTTGAATGAAACTCATATATTATACTGTTCTGTTATATATTGCCAGCAGGATTGAATTTTGTGATGGCGAGTTAGGAGATTGGAAGGATTAAGAAAGGATGTGAATACAATGAGGTCTTGTTTATCTCTATCCTTTTCAACGGCTCTAAATTTCCATGTCTTTTTTTTGGAATTTTTGTGGGGTGGGTTCGACTATTTGTGATGATTTTGATCATGGGTTTGTTTGATCTGTGATGGTGTAGGCTTTGTTTGATCTGTGATGGTGTATACTGTTCTCTTTAGTTTTTCTTTCTTCTCCTCTCGCTCTCTTGGTGAGTTATCCACTGTGACCTAATTCAGCTGGATTTTGTGTTATTAATGCAATGAATACCAGTGCTCTTGTAGCCCTCTTTTTTTAAAAAAAAAAATTTGCTTGAAGATGGATTGACACTGTTTCATATTTATTTTTTATTTTGTTTCATTTGAATTTATGGTTTTTTTTTTTTTTGAGATTAAGATTGAATTGTTGGTAGCTGGTGTTGTGGTGGAGTTTGGAACTAGGGCTGGTGGGCATGTTTTTAAGTTTGACAGAGCATGGAATATATTAAGTTAAAATTAAAATGGTTGTGGACTAGATTTTGTCACACACGCCATAAATAATACACTGTCATTGTTTGGTGTCTACCAAATTATTTGGTCCCGCAAGCCCCAATTTGAGTAGGAGTGAGACCAACCTTCTAGTGCAAGCAGCCAGGCTCTAGAGTCTTGACTACAAGTGTAGAAAGCTACAAATAGTACTGGCTTGGATGAAGATACAGTGATGTGGTTAGGTTGGGGACATCATGGTGCTAGCTTGTATATTTTTTTTATAAGCTAAAGGTGTGAGACGTCTCACTCAATTAGCCATTGCGACATATAAAAATCTTTCAATTCACAAATCCGATAAAGCTACTACAATTCACAAATCCAATAAAGCTACTAAAAATAGCTTCTTTGAATTGATCATGAATCGAAAACAAAATCCTTATTTCTTGAGGCGAGTTCTTGACAGTCCAACCAATTTCTAAGAGTGGTGTTAGCTTGCTTGTATTAGGGATGTAAAGGCATCACTTGGGTCTTGGGTCTACTTAGGGCATATTTGCGATCATAGGATATATATATATATATTTTTAATTAAGAGGGATTCTTGCATAAATCATGCTATTTATGAGAATGGAGAGATAATTAAATAGTTTTCTTTTGAAACTCGATTAATCAAAGTAGTGAAAAAGCACTTTTAGATATAGATAAGAAATTCTTTTAAGTACAAGCTCGGTGGAGAAGTGATAGAAATATTGTATTTTTTATAATAAGAGATATTAAGTTTGTTGTTTTATTTATTTTTCAAAATCTATATGAGAAGAAAAGGTCGAATAAAAAAATTTCTCATTTATTCTTTATGATAAAAACGCTCATTTTGGTGCCAATTCAATAAAGTTGTTGGATATATAATCTAGATCTAAAATTAAAATACATTCAAACTTCACTTTAATATGTTGATACAAATATGCCACATGTTCTAAAGACTAGTGAGATGAGATCTCTGGATATCTTGGTAATTAAAAAAGAAAAAAAAAAGATATATATCAAAATCATAAATGGCCTTTGCATCTTCTCCATTTATTTTAATGTTTTGTAATCTAAATTTCAGCATTTATTACATCAAATCTTATATAAAAGTAAATATATAGAATAAATCTGAGGGGATGACTTGATGGCCAAAACCCACCCTTGTTTGTGAAAAGTCTTGGAATAAGTCTCCTTCAATACAAAAAGGGTCACTTCTTACTATACACTGTAAGAAGTGGTCTTAAAAAAAAAAGGAAATATATCAAAACCACAAATGACCTTTGCATCTTCTCCATTTATTTTAAAGTTTTATAATCTAAATTTTAGTATTTATTTAAATGAATAATAGAGATGTAGGATTTTATAGTATTACGGACTTCTATGTGGTAATTTTTCATTTCACAGTAAAAGTAAAAAAGGAGAAACTGTTGTTTGAAGTGATGATTTGCTTTAACACAAAGTTGTAGAAGGTTATATTACAAACAATGGTAAGATGAATTTTTTTATATTTCAATTTAATAGTAAGATTTTTCAAGGAGACCATTATTGTGTACAAAAATTTAACTCTATATAGTAATGCACATGCAGTGATGATCACAACTCTAAATTTTGTCTCATAATCCACCCATCTGATGATTATAAGTGTGCTAAAAATAGATTTTAGAACTTTTATAAAAAAAAAAAAGTTCTTGGTGGCCATGAAAAATTATCTTTATTTAAATAACTTTTCGTTCTCCAAACTTTTATAACCCTTAAGACTTTAAAAGTTTTTTGTTATTATATCATCTTCACTGTGTGATTTATTTGATAAATATGACCTATTAATTTTTAAAAACTAAAAATTATTGCAATCTACTTTAAATCAAACTTAATTATGTCGAGTGTTGGACCTTAATAAGAAGTGATTTTGACATTAATTTTTTTAGAAAAATCTCAATCATACTTTTCTTTTGAAAATTTTATAATTACAGGATAAGCGGGTTTCCCAGTTTTTATTGTAAATAACTTCCAATTTCATGAAAAATTGAGTATTTTCAAGTCCTTTTTTAAAATTTTCAATTTTTTTCAGTCAAATATGTATTAATGTGATTCTTTAAATGATTTTTTTTTCAAATAAATAATTTATTTCTATAAAAATAAATGCCCTTATCATTTGTCTTAGTATATAATATTTTTTTTTTTTATGCAGACATCAAATTTGACGAACCCAACGAGAGCCCGATTGAAGACAAGCGAGTTCAATTATATGAAATTGAGAAATTGATTATCGGAATTTATACACGGATCGATGGACGGAAGCAGGACCCAAACATAATTCATCAGATCCAATATGAACCCATTTACTTCAATTTGGGTCTCAAACCCCAATTGATCCAACCCCTCTCGTTGGATTGGTGGGCCTGCTTGTGGCTGAAATTGAAAAAAAAAAAAAAAAACCAAATATGGAAGGCGTCATTGGGCGTTGCCTGGGATGAAATGAACCCACGTTGGTATGGTTTTAAACAGCAAGAAGCCTGGATTTTTGGGTGATTTTTTCAAGATAATTTTCTAATCTTGGGCTGAGATTTCGAGTTTGATTTTACCCAGATATTAGCAGCATTATGGTCGAATTTCTGTAAATGAAATTAGCAGGAAATATGGATATTTTTGGCTGAAATCAGTCTAAGATCAGCTTGAACTTGCAGACCGGTAATGGGCCTGATCTTTTGATATCTTTTAAGGAAGACAACCCACATGAGGAATCAGAGTAAAAAAAACAAGAAGAGAAAATCCACAGCCAAAGACCGAATGTCACTGAGAATCAGAGGCATTGCTGGCAGACACTGAGCGAAAGGAGAAAGAGATAAAAATGGGAAGAAAATAAGGAGAGAAAATAGGAGAGAAAGAAGAGGAGGCTCAGACGGTACAAAAGAATGAAGAAGGAAAATGGAATCTGAAGATAAAGAATGGAAGAGAATAAATAAATGGCAGAGAGGCTCAGCCGAGAGAAGAACAGAAGGAGAAAGGAAAGGCAACGAGAGGGATTGACCACCCCGAGTGACCAAAATTGATTTGGTATTTTTATTATTTTGTTTTTTTCTTTAAATTTTTAAATAAGGACTCAGAAATTCATTATTTGCCCAAGAATTTGTATCCAGAATTTTATTTGAAATTATGCTAAGTGTAAGTTCCTTTTGAATTTAATTTGTTAATTGTATTGGAAATTATTTTAATTATATTTTGAATTTAAATTTCAATTAGTATATTTTCTATTTTCTAATTAAAATTGGATTCAACATTTCAAATTAATTTATTAGAAGGTTTTTTGATATTTACTTCAAATTTGAGTCGTATTAAAGTTCACATTGCATTTAATTTGATTAATTAAGTGCGTTGAAATTTTATATTCAAATTCTCAATTCCTTGTTCGAATTAACATTTTAAAATGTCTAATTTCTTCGATAAATTTGATTCGATCAAAAAATATCTACCTATCAGTTGGTGTCAAAGCTTCCATTTTGATTTGTTCCCAACAGATCCACTGGGCTTTTGCCACGTTGTCACTCTAAATGGGTCCACCATAAGCTGACGTGCTCACTCACTCAAGAAGCGGACCACGGTGATGTGGCTGTTGACATGGCAATGGAAGTGAGGCCCCCTCTGCATTTTACGAGGACAGAAGCAGCCTTTCATTCTTCATTGTTCCTTGCGTTTGTATTTGCTGCTTTCGGTTGGAGAGAACGTTTCCTCCTTTCTTTCCTCTCTAAAGAGTCCAAAGTCCAAACGGCGTCAAATTAAGTGATTGCGGAAACGTGGGCCCATTTCGTAAACTGAAAGGCCCGAAATTGGAAATGGGCCATAGACCAAATGAACCTTTTATTTATTTATTAGAAAGTGCGCATTTTGTGATTTTTATATTTAAGCTAGTTTATATCAAGATGACGATTAAATTAGTAAAAGTAATTGTCAATCATTTCTGTAGTTGATTGGATATTTAACAAATAAGGCTGACCTCAAATTGGGTCCAACAAGCCCAATTTGAAATTTGAAATTTGAAATTTAATCAATGCGAGGATTACCCCCTCCTTTTGGTGTAATTGTCAGCTTATCACCATGTCTCTCTTAATATCAGAATTCGGTTTGCTGAAAAGAAAAAGTTGGCTCTAATAAGATAATCAAATCTCGACGTTTACAACAACTTGAATTTTTGAACTCGAAAGGTAATGGCTGATACATATGTTTGTACAGCTGATTTCGGCGATAAATATCGACTAGATATTCACTTATATTATTAAACATCATCATATTTAAAAAGAAAAAAAATCCATTTCAGTAGTGAGCCAGCCGATATCAGACAAATATTAACCACGATATTGGCCGACATTTTTCTTTATAAATTTTCAAAAATAAACAAACAAGACAGGTTTTTCAAATTTTTATTTTTTAATTCAGGAAATAAAAACAAAAATATGGAACCAAAATTTCCAAAAAAAAGTAGGAGCTATCGCCGAGATTTTTATCCCTGGCTCTAATACAGAATTTATGAAACTTGAAAAATTATAGATATATGTACATCCATTTAAATAACTATAGAAATTATTATATAAAAAAAACTATTTACTTTGTATGTTATTCATGGTCTATCAAATCTAAGAAAAATAAAAAAGAAATTTTTTCTTTAGAGCTGATGTGTTTTATTTTACATCTTAATACGGACAAAATTTGTTAGGAGTTACGGAATTGAATGAAATTCCTCATTTTATCTCTACAGATGTACCGCTCATCAAGTACCGATGTACTGATATGCAGAACGACGTGTCTCATGACCCATTTTGCCTGTGTTAGGATGGGCATCCTAAAACTAGCCCATCAGGTGACTTTCCTAGTTATTATTTATTATAAATGAAAAGGAAGAAGGCCTAAATCCTCATCATCTCTTTGTCTGGGTTTTGGCATTTTGTTGCTTGCAATAGCAGAGAAGACCTTAAACAGTTGTTACTGCAACAACTGATCTCCCATGCAAAAACGTATGTGTCTGCATTGCAAGGGTGAATTCAAGAATGCCAGGCGTCTGCCATTGGCTTTGATGACTTGTGATGGGAGGTTTCCATCCTGTGAGTGAATTCAAGAATGCCATTTAAAACTGTTTTACACCTTTTCCCCTTCTAATATTTAAAGAAATAAAATTTAAAGGGGTTAACTTACGATCAATAAGTTCTCTTTACGAAGAGTGGTCTTTAATTCGATTTACGCTCAAATTCCTCTCTTCGTAAAAACAGGTGTGTAGTTCAATTTACTTTTAAATTCCTATAACCACTTCCTATTAAATTACTTCTTATTGTTTGGACCCAATACTTGAGTTAAAAAAGGTGTCTAAGAATCGGATATAATTTTTTTTTTTCAAGCACAAGGGCTCCTATAAGATCACTTTACGATAAAACTTCCCATTTTTATACTTCGATTCAATCATTCATATGTCTTGATGCATCTTCGCTACTGGATTGATCACGATAAGTAAAAAAAATTATTGAATTATTTTTTATTTTAAAAATAAAGAACTTAAATGATTCAATAAATCTCATTTTTACGATAGACCCCTTACTGCTTGTGAGAGCATTTGAACTTTTAAGCCCATGCATGTGCAAGCCGACCAGTTGAAAATTTTGAATTCTTTGAAAACTATACGTTAGATATCAAATATTTCAATTAGATATCAACAAAGTTATATAAATATCACAACTTATCAACAATTTTTCTTTTCTTTTTTTAAGACCAAAATATCTAAGCCTTCAGAGTACCTGACTAATCGTCCCTTTTGTGTTGAGTCAACCCTCACAGATTTTCTTTCAATGGACTTGAAACAAATATATTTGATTTTTTTTTTTTTTTAAATTTGATAACAAGGACTAAGAGAGAATAGTAACACTGTGCGTTATGATGGAGAGAGTGGTTTTTCAAATAATGGTGTTTTGTTGGTGGGGGATTTTGCTTTATTTATTCCTCTTTTTCTTGTCATCTAATTTTCTTTCTATCCAATACTCTATACTTTTTCCCTCACCATGTTGGATGGGTCCCACGTGAGATCATAATTCACACTTAATTAAACTATTTTAAGGAAAAATTTACATTAAGCTTATTTTGAATTATTCCAAGGGAGCAGTAAAAATTGCGCCCTTTATTTTTCCATAATTGATCATCGTCATACTTGCAATTAGCTATGTCATTTCAAGACTAAAAAAAAAGAAAAGAAATGTTCATTCAAATATGCTGTTTGCTGTGGCACTGATGTGGGCCACACCATTGAAACAATGGCCAGTTGTGCCATTATATTGCCCACCATTTTCTTTTCTTTTTTTCAATTTTTGTTTCTAATCAATTAATTAAAAAGAGTTGGTAAAGAGCGAAGAAAGATAGATTGGACTTAGCTCGGAGGAATAAATAAATATGAAAGGGTTGGTCTATGGTTAAGATCAGGGGTTTAAAATTTGAAAAATGATTTATCGACCGATATCTCGTATACCAGCTAATATTTTTCTCTCTTTTTTTTTTTTTTAACAAAAACAGTTGATATTGGCCAATATTGTGATATTGGCTGATATAATATGGTCGAGATATCAACATATCGGTGACCCCTGATTAAAAACTCATCAGAAGTGAAAATCTTATGTTTGATTTTGCTCAACTTCGAAAAGATAATAGAACTAACTCAATTTATCTTGGTTAAAAAAACAAGATAATTTAGACTTAGCTTCAACATGTCAGACTTTATCAGACTAAAATCAAATTTTGGTTGACTAATAGTATAATATTATATATATATATATTTTATAGACTTTGGTTAAAGTTTTTGACTCACTTAAATAAAATAATAATCAAAGTCTAATTAAATTGACTGATTCTAGGTCATGTTTAGGGTTTAGGGTGCGAGCATTATTAAAAAATGTCCATGGGATTTCATTTATATATACAGCAGGAATCCTGTGATCTATCTATCCTAACTAGGCCCACTGCCACCCCATTTAACGTGTGTGGGACTCTGGCCTCTGAATCATGAACCCTCGGGTGGGGTCCTTTATCAATATTTGCCAACCATTCTAAGACGAGTCGGTATATATATTTTTAGAGAATAATTATTAGAAAAATTATATTTATATTTAATTTATATTGTCTAATATGTATTATGAAATTTGATCTTATATTGAGTTTGTAAATCTAATTAAATTTGTTATTTACGTCAATTTCTTTTATCTTTGTTAAAATAAATAAAGTATTACTTTAATATAATTTTTAATATTTGTAAGTGAAGAAAACATCTCCCATTCTCTCATTAAACTTTCTTATCTCTTTTATTGAAAATAGATTTCTTAAAAGAAGAGAAAAATGTGTAATTTTTCATCATTATCATTTGTCAAATTCAATCTATCTAAAGTCTGCTTCCGACTTTTTGAGTTTTATTTCTCTATATAATTTTATTTTGAATTTTTAAAATCTATTCAAGGAAATTGCGATGAAAAAGATGAGCAGTATATGCCCTTTGGTTGGCTGTGCTTCGCTCAGGATAATATTTGCTTTTTTCTTTTTTTCTTCTTCAATCAAAAGAAAAGCTTTTAAAAAAAAAATTACAGTGTGGAAAACTTTGAAGAACTCTTACGAGTGATACCCACTATCCTTAAAATAAATCAGATGTAATTATGGAGACTCGAATATGACACCTTATACTTTTATCAAACAAATGATAAGTTTTTTGGAGCTGGAAATTGTCATTATCATATTTAGCTTGAATTGACATTTTCAATCTGTAATTATATTGGTTTGATAAATCTATTTCATACATGGTTGAATCTGACACCAGTTCATACCCTTGACACCATCAATTTTTAACTTGACTTGCAGACTTAGTAAAATAGACTTTTATTAGTTAGAAATAATTAAAAAGCACTAACATTTTTTACTTAATTTTCAATTGCTTGGCAAGTGACAGTGGATGACTTATCGAGGCCACACCCAATCACAAAAAAGAAGGCCTGTTGTGAGGCCGACCAGAGCCTCATAAACCGGACTCCCCTCACCCCTTTTCACACTCTCATCTCTCTATGAATTGGATGTCTATCTAATTTAAATTTATTCTGAATTGATCTAACCTATTTAATTAAATATATTCAAAACTAATTAATTTTTGGACTCTTGAAAATCATTATTTTTTAACTTATCAACCATAATATTGACGAAAATCCTGACCGCATCATGCGTAACGTATCAGTGAGTTATGGCTAGGGTCGGTTGGGTGACGGACGGGTGCAGATGGAGGTGTATTGGCTTGTAATGGATGATACGTTGAGTTGTGCTGATACGGATTACCCCATATAGAGCCGTACGCATTTTCTCACTCAGTAAAACGAGTTTCCATTTCCCTTATCTTATTGAAACATCAGATGAAATTATTATTTTTTTGACTTTATTTTGATTTAGTGGGACTAACAAAATCATCTAGTGTGTTAAGTGAATGAAAATTGAGTTACTTGCCGTCATTGTTTTAAAAATATACATACAGATAAAACAGGATCATATTGCTTCCTTGACCATACATGATGAAAAGACAGGATGCCAAAACATGGTCACAATTTGAAAGTTCAAACTCTCCACTCTGAGCAAAAGCTTCAAAAGTATGCACATGAGATAGAAAGCTTGTGGTTGCCAAGCCTAAAATCAACTTCACCCACTGAAAATTTCAAGATGCTGACCACAATTTCTTTCCATGTTCTACCAAACTCATGATTTAGATTTTGAAATTTTAATTTTCAAGGGAGACATATTTTCTTGATACAAAAGACCCTTATCATTAAAGAATAAAGGAACAAACAGAGATATCCTGGTGATTATTATTTTGAAACTTGGGGTAAAAATGCGTTGCATCGATAGGCTCGTCTCGGCATAGCGCAATGTATTAGTTGTTACAGACCAATATACTTTCGTTCGCACCCATTCAGATTCCAGCTGTGACACGCCGATACATTGTGGTCAATACATAATATAGGCACATTTTTTACCCGTGACTTGAAACATGTTGAAAAATAAAAGATAGAAAATTAGGAGAGAGAGGTTTCAGAGACTCTCCGGAGCCCCTTTCTCTTTTCCTGTAAATAGAGAGTATAGAATTGGGTTCTTCATAAAAGTGTCAAGCCCATTATAGCAACAATTTTGCTGAGTCTGTGAGGTGATTCAGCCATCAGAAGCCGAATCGAATAAGGTGAAATAAAAAGAAAAGGTCCATTAGATAAAAATAGGGTCTACATGAAATTATTTTTTATCCGAATTGAACCTAGAGTTGATGAAAGGAAGAGAGGGCTTCTAGAGCACCCTAATGGACCCACTTGTACAAGATTTAAAGCCCATTTAAGTCATTTTGGATCTGGGCCCGTTTGGGATACATTTTCGGTCCAAAAGCCAACGAATCAAACCGGTTTGATTCCCCGAGGGACCCGACTTGAACTGCCACTTCAGTTGATGAGTCACCACCATGTGAACCCGACTACGAGTGCCAAAATATCAGAAAACCCAGTGAATTCAGTGAGGAACAACTGTATGGGCCTACTGTTACTGTTTTAGAAATCCAGAATGGAAGGTGCTTCTTTCCACATTCAAGGATGATTTTATAGGATGAAGGTCCGATTTTAAGGGTGTTTAAAAAAAGCAGGAAACCTGGATTTTAGGGCTTTAAATCTACTGCATACAGCAAGAAGAAACTAGCCAGGAACATGCATGGGTAAGGCCCTGATATGGGCCTGTTGGGGCATTTTTACAGAGCAAGGTGATCTGATCTGTGGCTGAGATTTTAGCCCCAGGATTGGCTGAGATTATACACCAGATTAGGGATGATTTTGAGTCTGCAAAGTTCAGCAACCCGTTGGATCTCCTGACTGAAAACAGCAAGGAAATCCAGGTCCAGGAGTGTCAGAACTGGGCTTAATTCTTGGCCCGTTTTTGGGCAACTTCTTGCGGGGATAGAATGAGGATGTAAGGCTGAGATTAAGAGTTATGTTTAGGCATGTATCATAGCAATATTATCTTATTTTTTTCTGTTAAGATAAAAGTTTAAGTTGGTATAAGGCCCGGATTTGCATGGCCGAGCGTGTCAGACTCATAAGATGGCAAGTTTTTTTATTTTTTATTTTTTCTTTTCTTTTTATTAGATCAACATGTGGGAAACTCAGACACAGTCATACTAAAAATCCCACGGATGAGTCCACTACCCCTAAGGCACACTAAAGTTAGGCCATGGGGACTCGAACCCAACATCCCACTTCCTGAGGCGGGAGGCAACTAGTTGAGTGGGTTCAGCTACACCCATGAATAGGACACAAGAAATTTAGTTGAAATAAAGTTAGAGCATTGATTGCTTGTTTGAGCCCCTAATTTTTTATGAGCCTATTTTATTTGATTTTTTCTTAAATTTGAATTTAAATCTTACGCTGATTTAAATTTAATTTGAGTGTTGAATTTTATTAGCATGGTGAATTTAAGTTTTATGTCTTGTACACTTGATTGAATTTTAATTTAGCATCCAAATCGAATTTATTAGAAAGTTCTTCAAATGTTTCTCCGAACTCGAGCCGAATTAGAATTCAGACGACTTTTATTTCTTAGTTGCATTTGATTGAATTAACTTTTCACATTCAAATTTCCAATTCTTCATTCGAATTGAACTCGTAGAACCTTGTAATTCTTTAGTGAAATTGTCCCGTTAAAATTAGAACAATCTCTTCCCTTCATAGTGAGAGTGGATACTGCGTTCCTATTTTTTACGATCCTTGATTCAAATATGAGAATTTTGAGAAAAAATAAACCATTAATTTCAGTAAGACAGCTTAAGTAGACATCAAACCCTACCTTAGACTGCATCATGAGGCGAGAAGAGAAAAGGGGGTTTTGCTTTTTAAAATTTCATTATGGACATATGTAATTCTCTCGTTCTTCCCTATTTTGAAGTAGTGGAAAGCAATCTTCCGTTCGCCCATAGTTACAGAGATAAAACACCATATCACACCAAATTTTCTCTCTCCTTTTGTAGTATGTATTATTTGATTTGAATTTTACTTTACCTATTACAATACTGGCATCGCATTTCTCTCTTCACATTAATAAAGCCGGAGTATTTCTTTTTAAAAAGTTCAGGTGCATTAGGATTTTGAAGAAGTGGGGAATGTCATCAAAGATCGAAGGCTTTGTTGCCCATTCCTCCGACTCTCTGGGGTCGAGTTTTTAAGCTGAGTGGATAATAACTTTCTAATCTGAAAATTCAATAATCTTGATTTCTTACATGAATATTTGAGATGTTACGAGTAAAGATAGTAAAGGATGTGAGAAGCCTTCTAAAGACACAATTTTTTTCAAAAAATAAATCAAATATGTGAGGAATAACAATAGATACAAATCGAACATCTTTTCCAATTACAATAGAACAACACAGAACAACTCCCAGCTAAATCAAGAAGTCTGAACTTCTGCTGCCTTTGAACAAATCAGTTAGCCTTCCAATTACAATAGAACAACACAGAACAACTCCCAGCTAAATCAAGAAGTCTGAACTTCTGCTGCCTTTGAACAAATCAGTTAGCCTTCCCATCAAAATGGGGAGAAATGAATACACACAAACCTAACTGGGTGGTGGGGAACGATGAGAAATCATGACCCAGATGATCATGAGATCATACTGGTCGGTGTCTTTGTACAGCTCTTGGGTACATGCATGCTATGAAAATTTGGCTCCTTTGGAACTGTTGCTGGCCTTTTTCCTCGCGATGAGGACCTAGACGAGGCAGTGTTGGCGGTGCTTTTTTGGGCTTGGGTTTCAGAAGGTGCTTCTTTGGTTCTAGAAATGGTTGATGATTCCTTGATTACAGCAAGCTGACCTTGTGAGATCACTCCCCTGCAGTGAAAGAAAATAAATGTTCGGTCATAAGCTCTACAGCATCGTAGTGGGTGCTTTTGCATTGGGGTTGTGAGAATGCTTGAGGTATTTTTGCCACTCTCAGCCTCAAATATCATAGCCAAAATTTAACCATCTTATTGACAAAGTGGTGTAAATTAGAAATCATGTTGGAAAATATCTGTTTCAAAAAGATCATGTTGGAAACTATATAACCTTTGAGGACTGAAGAGTTGTCGCTGCAAGGAAGGTGACCTGGTAGTTCTCCGTATCTTCTGCGCAACTTTCTCCTTACTGTCTGCCAACTGCATGGAGATAGCGATGTTACAGAAATATTCTCATGATAATTGAATTTCATGAGAGGAAACAAACATCCCTACCTTCTGCCCTTCAGTTTTCATTTCTGTTTTGGATTCCTTTGTTTGATATGTTGGTCTTTTTTGCTGCAGCAAAGTAAACATTAATGAATTTCAGTTGCAAGCAACAACAGTAATGCCATGAAAAGAGAACATGATTCATTTTGATGTTTCCGCATATACTCACTGTCTGAGCTTTTTCTGCTGTTTTTTCTGATTCACCATGGCTTCTCTCCTCACCAAGAGACTTCCTATTCTGCCACATTTTTCAGAATATAGAACAAAACCAGAAGGTGTTTTAGTTTCCTGTTCATTCAATCAATAAAACTAAAACAGATATGCCTTTTAGAGGTAAACAAAACTCACTTGTATCTTGTTTCCATTTGGCTGCCTTTTAAGTGGCCTTGAAACTGACGCAGGTTCCTTTGTAGGATCGTGATGATGCATCCTTTTCTCCAAGTTTGCTTCCTTAAGAATTCCTCGTTCCTGAGAAGATCATCATGTTCCTATTGTCATCCTAATGAATGCATAATAGAACCTTAAAGTTTTGATTTTTAAGATTGAAAAGGATATCAATTTACATCAGTTCTAAATCGGAAAGGCTTAGGATTTGTTGGTTTTGATTTCTTATATTTTCCTCCTTGAATCGCAGTAGCAGCAGTTGCAGAGCGCTCCTTCATAGTTTTGCCTTCTCTAGTAACCTGGTACATGTTGGATCATGATTAGAAATCACAATCTGAAACAGAAAGCAACCACCATTACATGCCCACTCACTATATCAGATATAATTCACATATTTTGTTACCTTTGCATTGCTGCAAGCCTTCTGTTGGTGGGGTTTGCTTTTAGCATGTTGTATATTTGCATTCATGTCCCTAATATGAAGTCCAAATATGATTTCTAATTAGTACAATAATCAAGAGAAAGAAAAGACGCAAGAACAGTTGAATGGGGAAAAAGAATTAATGGGATGAAATTAACTTTGATCACATGTAGATGTAATTTTGGCATATGATGATGATCTTGATGATAGAATGAAATGAACATTAGGCAAGAAGAGATACCTATTGTTATCTGAGGCCAACGCATTTTCTTTGGATGCAAAATCCATTGGTTCAGCCACCTCATCTGCCACTCTACCATTTGAAGCTTTTAAAGACGAAACAAGTTCTTTAGTGCCCAAAACTCGGAAAGGAGTTCTTTCTATAGTATTTTCTTTACCAGCATTCTCTTTGTCCTCTGTCTCATCCTTTATCTCCTTTAAAGTCTTGTCAGAGTTTGATAGAGAATTCTCTCTATTATGGGATTCATCTGAAGAAGAGAGGGACTCCTCTTCTGTAGTGTCAATAATATTTTCTTGATCAGCAATATCCATTGGTTCTGTTACCTCTGTTAGTTCATCTGCCACTTGATTTGAAGCTCCTGAAGATGGGATCAGTTGTTCCTTGGAGTTCAAAACTTGAAAAGCAGTTCCTACAGTATTTTCTTGATCGGCATGCTCCTTGTTCTCAGTCTCATCCTCTGTTTCCTGTAAATAAGAACTTGATTGAGAATTCTTTCTATTATGAGATTCGTCTGAAGAAGGGAGTGATTCCTCTTCCGTAATATCCTTATCTCCTTTATCAGAACCCTCCGAGGCTTCAGTCTCATCTCCCATTATATTTAAAGATTCCAATTTCTTTACATGATCTTCATTGAAATCCTTCAACTTTGAAAGGGAATTCTTTCTAATGGACAGCTCTTCTGAAGGTGGGAGCGATTCTTCAGTTGCACATGTAACTTCTAGGTTTGCGGAGATAGGATCTTTAAGACTCTCTTCATGTCCATTTACAGGACATGTGTTAAAAGAGCCATCTCTCAGTTTCCCGTCAATCTCCATATGACTAGAATCATCATGAACCTCTTCTTGAGGAACAGATCTTTGACATTTTTGTACATTAGGCTTGCTTATCTTCTTCAGATACTTTGAAGGAACTTCAATGCGGTTCCTTTGTAGTTTACGTGCGCGTGACTGTGACTTTAGAGGACTTGAAGTGGGTCTGAGGTGGTTTGGATCATCTGCCATGCATCTTGATGATTTGCAATGATGCCTTGGGACTTTATTCATTTGATTGCTTATTTTAAGTTGCTTGATCTCCCTACAGATGTCTGATGTTGGAACACCATGGAACTTCAATGAAGTCTTCTCAGATTTCTTTGGTGTCCGAAAAGAGAGGGCTTTCACAACCATTCTAGTATTCTTTTGTATAGCATTTGGTACTCTCGGATTCTGAGCACTATGAAAGGGTTCAGGATTTGGTGGGCACTTTTTGTGTCTTGGAGTAGTGAAAGCCTTTGCAATAGCAGAAGATTGTGAGCACTTTTTGTGTCTTGGAGTAGTGAAAGCCTTTGCAATAGCAGAAGATTGTGAGCACTTTTTGTGTTTTGGAGTAGTCATTGGAGTAGTCAAAGCCTTTGCAATAGCAGAAGATTGTGAGCACTTTTCGTGTCTTGGAGTAGTCAAAGCCTTTGCAATAGCAGAAGATTGTGAGCACTTTTTGTGTTTTGGAGTAGTCAAAGCCTTTGCAATAGCAGAAGATTGTTTTGCCTTCCCATTATTTGTCAGCTTGGTAACAAGGGAAACTTTCACTTTGTTTTCAATGGTCTTTTGAGGAATTGAAGCAAGCACACTACTTAATCTCGACATTCTACTTTTGGCAGATTTTGCTGGTGCAGAATGGGGACATTTGTCTAGCACACTGAAAAAAAAAATTGTGTTAGTGAGTACATTAAATTTGTGTTAGTGGGTATATTAAATCATTCCAGGACAAGGAAAGTAAGAGTGTTCTCATAAATGAAAAGCCTTCCTTTTGGTTTTTAAGCAATTGCTTGGTCCATCAAACTGTATATGCATGTAGGACCTCTCTTTCAGGGAGATGACCACCAATAACCAACCCCTAAACTGCTTGTTTCAAAGTTGAGCATACTCTTAACTCTTATTGGCATATACCTTGGAGCTTGTTTTGTCAATGTTTTTTGGAGCCGCAAGTTGGGACTCCTTGCCGCCATTACCTACACAATTCAAAAGAGCATATGGTAAAAAGTCGAGTAAACCCAAGAGTCAGAGAAATGTTTTAGAGGCTAGTCACAAACCCGAAGTACAAAGCTCCTGTATAGTGCATCAGGGTCTACATCGTCATGATTCTGGTCACATCCTGAAGACTTAAGAGAAGCATCCATTTAGTGATGAACATGAGTATCAATTGTAGT